>OZ023220.1:4961457-6161457 GCA_964006125.1 Cryptus viduatorius
CGGACAAGTTTCCCGCCAAAAGTTAAGCGACGACAAACGGATATCGATAGGTACGAGCAATTGGAGAGATAAATTTCGTTGATAAAACTAATTTTTTTGAAGCTCGCGATACATCGCGTAGACATAATAATTTTAGCTTACGGATCGATGTAATATTCACCGAGAAATTTTTATTCGATCGAATGTCGAATCAATTCGTTTATGCAAGATAGACATAGTCCCATGTCGTTTCGACACTTTCCGTCTCTCTTCGTCGATAATTGATTATTATTATTATTATTATTTTTTTTTTTTTCGAGTATTATATGTATCTCCAATGACATTATCGAAAGATTTCGCAACGAATCTTTAATCGCACGCGAGTTACTAATTGAAAGAAAAAAATAAAAAATAAACAAAATTCATGTCGCGCACTTTGCATAATGCGATACGATAAATGTCGCGCATAATTCACTATCGGTAATAGCGGGGTCGAGAACTCACCTAAACGTCGACTGCGAAAGCACAGCAGCAACGGGCACGGCAAGCAGCGCGTATTCCTCCGGTCTTGTCTCGCCTCGCGTCGATGTCTCTTCGAACGCAGTCACTTCGACACCCCGAACACTTTATTTATGTATTTATTTATCTATCGATTTTTTTCGAACGAATTTCCCGCGTCTCCTTTCGTTCCGTAAATGCACTCAACACGCTGTCATAACAATCGTATTTTCATCGATCAACCTATCGCACGTGAACTTTCGTATTATTTTTCAAACACACTTGTCTTGTAAAACTGAACAAAAATGAAACAAAATCTCGTTTTTCGCTGGAAAAAAACTCGGAATGTCATTCGATGTCAGCTACACTCGACGAAAATTCGTTGATTTTTTTCGATGATCGCCGTTGCGACGCACAAACGTCGAAACCACGGAAAAAAAATTCACTCGAAGAATAAATCCGATATCAATGGGAAATCGCCATTTTTTTATCCCGTGCGCAGATTAAATGCGTCAACGTGTCCTTTGTCGCGTTGTTCCCAACACCGCTCGTAAAATCGAGCGAAAAAAGAAAATTAGATAACAAAAACAAAGGTTCCTCTGTGTGAAGAGAAGAGAAACGTACGGACGAATAAATACGAGGTGACACTTGTGGGTGTCGTCTCTTCGCCGTTCGATGCGCACGGCGGAATTCTACAGTTGATATATCGGCTTTTCGCGCGGTCGCGTGCGAGAGAGTTCGCTCGGTCGCTCCCGAGCGCGCGTAAGAACACAACCGCGGTCACAGTTCGCGTAGCGTATTGCCGAATCGCCGGGGACCCGAGCGTTCGGTTCTCCCGTGATCCTGGAAGCCGAAGTGGCGGTACCGTCGGTTAGTTTGATATCCGTCGGTAGGTGGTGGGTGGGTATAGTCCCGGAGTGAAGAGTTTCGTACGCGAGACAAGAACCGTAGAGACCGGTGGATGTAATGCGCCTTCGAATGAGAGACGTGTCGGTGGGAGGTGACGGAGGTTGAAATGACGGTGGTGGTGGACGACCGAGTGTCCGTTTGCGGAACGAAAACTCGCGGGGGAGCCGGTGTGTTTAATGGAAACTCTCGTTCGATGCACTTGAGTCAAACGTGGAATGAGAGTCCCGCCAAACGGTACGTAAACAAACGTAAACGTAAACGAAAAGAAAGACAAACGACACATACGGGAATACACAAAGTCGCTATTACCGGTACTATCGTATAAAAAAAAATTACGATTCGAACGTTAGATTAATTCAGGCCGATAAATGGTGATAACTGGTGCCGGCACCTCGCGCACATAAAGGGCAACTGTCAAAAAAATAATTTTTAACGAATTGAAAAATGACTGAAAAAAACAACGAAAAAAATGATGGATTCAGTCGGTTCGGCGATTGTAGTAGAAAAAAAAAACTTCGTGAAAAAAAAAATAATAAATAAAAAAAGCGTCGCACGATGATATTTGTTCGTTGGAAGTAAATGACACAAGATAGCAAAGGAAGGATCGCAGCGAGAGGCCAGGCGCACACGGCAGTCTCTTAGCGGCGAATCTAGGCCTGCGTGCGTACCTCGTGGAGCGTGCAAGCAGGAGGCGTGCTGTCCCGGACTGGACTAGCTTGGGCCCCTCGCTCGGAGAGGGCCGGTCGCGCTTCACCTCCGCTTGCTTTACCTAACCCTCCTCCCTCCTTCCTCCTTCCTCCTTCCAACTCTCTCTCGCTCTCTCTCTCTCCCTCGCGAGTATCTCTCGAATACGCTACCACTCTCCACCTCCGCCTCCTTCTCTTCTTCCTTCAAGCGGTGTGTGTGTGTACGTCCGACGGGGGGCACGAGACTCGGCCGCGCTCTCGCTCCTGCAATGCCCATTTTTTCTCCCCCCCCCCCCCCCCTCCCCCCCATTCTAAAACTTGTAATAGCGATCGCGCTTACACTAGCATCGACGCGATATTTCTATCGCGTTTTTTGTTTTTTGTTCTCGCTACTTGGCGAAACTTTGCTCTGTTTATGTAGACACGAGCGTGTTAGTCGGAATCGACGGTAACTCGGCTCTAGCGCGCCTTTCCCCTACAATCGTTTTCCCACTCTCCTCGATATCGGTGGATCCAACAGGCGAGCGAGAGAAAAATAATTTCGTTTACTCTTGCCAAGTCGAATAGACTCTCGAGTAAAGAACGATGAAAAAAAAACCAACGCCATCCCCTCTCGCGCTTCTTCCCTTGTATTTCATCTTCCCTTTCCATTTAGCTTTGCACCGCTGTCGTCGCCGGGCCTTGTACCACCTCTCTACCGGACCGCCTTCCATTCTCTTTTTTTTTTCCTTTTTTTTTTAATTTTCTTTCGACTTTTTATTTCTCCACTATCGTGCCACCGTTTTACACTTTATTTTTTTATTTCTTTCGATCTAATTTTGATCCGTCGCGGTCGCGCACCCCCAGCGGCGGAACGACGACAGGTGCCTGCAAAGGCTTTCCCCGCAACCCCCCGAACAGTTAGCGAGATCGAGCGGACGGGCCAAAGGGGGAAGAAATCGAGCGAGAAAATTCAAGATTAACCTTGCAACGAGCAGATTCACGTTTCGTTCGATCGATTCGAATGGATTTTTATTGTCTATCGTGTGCTAATTACTTTCGAAGATTTCACCGATATCGCTAATTATACTTTTTTTCTTTCGGAATTCTCACCCAACGAAAGTAAATAGGTATATAAATTGATATATAAAAACATACATACAGTTATAAATATATCGATATATATCGATATATACTTCGTTTCCATCGATCATTGTACTTTGCCATCTTTGCATATAATGCAATGATCGCGTATACCAAGCGATATAACATTATTACATCGAGTTGTTTGGTAAAAAAAAATTATAATATAATGAATAATGACGAATCGTAGAACTCCGAAAATTTTCAACGCCACATATAAGTCTCGCAGATCCGATCTACTTGTTCTTTTGCGAAATTTTTTCAAAATTCAATTTTTTTATTGGTTAATATTATCGGAGTTAAATGTAAAAAAAAAAGTAAAAAAAAAATTCGAAATTCAGAATTACGTTAAAACAGCTCGGGTTCTAGAGCCCCATATGCGCTTTTCGTGATTAACGAACGAATCGATTAATGAATCGATAAATATCTCAAATTGAAGTTTTTAGACGGCAAAACCTATTCAACGAAACTACAGCTCGAGGGAGTGAACTAATGTCCAATGGTTAACGTTTAATTTAAATGCAATGCCTATACGGAAGGTTCGTATATATATTCCCGCGACCAAAGGTATTCCCGAATAATGTTATACAAAACACCAGCGGAACTTCGCTTCGCGAGGCACGGGGTAAAACTTCCCCTCGATCAGCTCGTAGGCCGGAACTAAATTGGAATTCGGGTGAAATTGTTTTTTTTTTTTCACGTTCTTTCCGTCTCGTTTGCGTTAATGCCGTTTCTTCTTGATTATAAATCAACGCGCCAGTGCGGTTAAAATTTTCGATATTATTCGTATTCAAGTATGCGTATCCGAAGCGTGTGAAACGTTTCGATCTCCTCGTCCGTGTCCCGTAGAACAATAATAACGCATACGCGCTATCGACTGCGTATGCATATGTATCTCGTGACTCGGAGTGAACATTCGCGATTGGCCTCCATTTTTAATTCGTAGCTACTGTGCGCGCATTAAAAAAAAATTAAACGAGTACCGATCGATCGGTAGGCGATATTTTCAACGGCGCCGCGATTTAGGTATCGTTAACCCGATAAGTTAAACCCAAAACCACTCGTGTTGTAATTTTCATATTTTTTTAAATCGCCTCGAATCGATGAGATCGGTACGCGAAAGTACGAATAAATTAAAGAAACCGGCAGGCAGGGCGCGCGTAGTCCGTTATACTCAGTTGTAACGTAACTAACTATATGTATATCGTTACTTTGCTTCCGACAACGGCTGCCGACGGTTCAACGGTCGTGAGGTAAAAACGTGAGCGCGATCGGCGCGCACGCGGCATTTCGCGTACTCGTCTGTTTGATACTTGAAAAATAGTTATGCACCCCTTAGCATATCTTTCTCACTCGTCGGCTCGAGGTCGTCGTTAAGGGGCTCCGTCTCCGCTATGAAAACTCTTCCAGCGGCGGCGGAGTTCCAATGTGGCCATTCGAGTTCAACTACAATACCGTCGGAGAGAATGAAAAAAAAAAAAAAAAATGAGAAAAGGGAAAAAGTGGCGCTGTCCGCTACTGGGTGTTCGGCACTTGCCTCTTCCTATGCTCCGGCGCTGGCCTTTGCTATGGGGACAGCTGGAGCACCTGTTGCACCGGCGCTATAAGGTGCAACGCGTTTCACAGGGTGCTGTTGCCCCGTTCACCTTACTGTGGTAAACGTTCTTCTTCCTCCTCTTCGTTTTCTCGCGCCTCCCCTCCTCCATCTGGTGTGTTACTTCTTAGCGTGCGTTCGCTTCGTCGACCCTATATATGCGAGCGGAATAACAGATTAACCCTCATCCACCCGTTTCTTTATTATACTTTAATATCAATGCGATCGATCCAATTTTCCAAAATTATCGTACGATTATTGCAAAAAAGAAAAATCATTTGTATCGTTAGCGCTTTCATGCCGCTGAAGAGCGACACTCGTTAATGGACCAACGGTATCATCAGCCGCCATCCAGCAGCGATTTTTCGATCTTTTCGCCGATCGTTGGGTCGATGATTTTTAAACAAAACTTTCCGACCACATATCCGAATTATCCGTGTCATCGTGTGGCGAACCAATGGCTGATGCTTTCGTTATTCGACAAAAAAAAATGTGTACAAAATCATTGTATTAAAAACAATAGATTATTAAAGATGAAAAGATTCTGCCGCTGTCGTGCGGTGGTATTTTGCATGTTTCCGTTTAACGTTCGCGAGCCTCGCGAACCCGTGACATAGAAATATATAAAATAAGATCACCAAAAAAAAAAAATTCTCGCGTTTCATTGCGGCGTAAGTTCAATTTTTCATTTATCGCATAGATCACACTTTAGCACCTTTCGGTGCAAACATTTTTTTTATTGTTCCTTATTATTTAATTTTTTATTAAAAAAAAAAAGTTGTTAATTTTACAAATTGTTTTGCTAACCTATCGAATATTTTTCGTCATATTGACGAGAAAATGTTTATGGACGTTCCGTGAACGAATTTTTTTTTCAAGAGCTTTTTATTATTTCGAGACTAATTCCAACGCAAAGATATACATTTTTTTTTTTTTTTTTTTGAAAAAAAAAAAAAATCGTTGTCCAATGAAAATATTTTAAATCCGACATATCACAAGGGCAGGTGGACATTACCCGGAAAAAGATAACCCGGATCGATCGAAATATTCATCGACGATAATATCCAACGCTCATTAATTCCACCTGTTCTAATTTTTCGTATCGAGCGCGATATTCGCGTCAACTCTGTCCACTGTCCTGCTGCATCTTTGCGACAATCTCACCGTCTCGATCCATGTATGTATCGTCGTTGCCGGAAATCTGCAAGTTCGCGTTAGCAATATCGGCCACCACCGATGTCGCTAGTAGATCGCGTCTGTTGGTCACGCAATGTCAACTCGAAGGGTGCATAATTATAATTTTCGTTTCGATCTTTTGCCCGTCGCACCCCTCCCCCGTATTTCGAGGCGAAATAATAACCTAAAAATATGCTCGCGTCCCTTATCTTTGCCAGCGAATATACGAAAAGCGCCGAGAACCTCGTAGATTCGAATAGCGGCTGGTCGAACTCGAGGGTAGTCTATTTTTTACCCCTCGTCTGAGAAAGAAATAAAATAATAATGCACAACGGCACAACTTTCGTTTCGATGCCCTCCATACTTTCGTTCCCCTCCCGATAAAAGACGATGCGACGTCGGAACGCGTATGGAAAACGCTAAGAGGCGGCCAAGACGACGAAAAATGTTGCGCGGGGGAAACACATGTTAGAATCAGCTGGTGTTCGCATCGCCCGAGCGTTTTGGCCCCCCGAAAACGTGGCGTTCAACCGTTGAACGTACGCAAGACGTTGTAGACGGAGTTGTTCACCCTTCGGGGGCGATCTCGGGCGCGCGTTCTTCGCACATGGCCCTCGGGCCGGTCAGGAGAACTCGCCAGGCCCGAGGGGTATTTCTTCCTTCGAGACGGCACGCACGCACACCGCGCGACTTTCGTATTCTTATTAATGGCATACATTATGATTGCCCGCCGCGCAAGGAGGAACAACTCGCTAAGCAGTAGCAAACGCGCAAGGCTGTGGCTCTCTTCTTCACCCCGGCCTGTGCCAACCCCGACTCCCAACTCCGGTAACGGCCGCGCGTCAACGCTTCCGGGCACCTGACGCTTTAACGAGCGAACGCCGAACGCCGAACGGTCTCGGACACCCATAGAACCCCTCCATCCTTCACTCGTTATATAGACTAACGCGCCGAGTCATCGTTAACCCGTTTACCACACTCCGTCGAGTCGCACTCCAGAGACAAGTTCTTTCATAGACAATTTACCCGAAGATATCGAAAACGCCAAAACAATCGACGAAAAAATACACGAAGAAAAAAATTTTGAATCGTATTCTTCAACGATTTTCGATCTTTTTATGATAAACTTTTTATCAAAATATATGGCAAAGGATTTTAAACTGCGAATGCATTCCACAAATACTTCGCGAATCGCGGGACCAATCCTCCACCTTTGCATCATTGTATAAAATATCCCGGCGATTAAAAAATAATCTATATTACGCAATTTTAAAAACTTGCAACCGAAAAAAAAATTTACAAAAATTTATATTCTGCCGAATGCTTTTTTTTAAATTTCGACATTATCATTAAAAGCGTAAAAATGGAGGGAAAAGAACGGAAAATCCAAAAGAATTGGCATTTGACATGACGCGAGTTGACCCCTAAAAAACACGAGTTTATCTGGAGTTCGATATCTCCGAGGATATTTTTGTGCGAATTTGATCCGTGAAGAATTTATTCCTCTCGAAAAGAGAAGAAAAGCCGATGAAACGGGAATAGATTTGCATTTCTCGCGGCGAGAAGAGAGAAGAAGATGTTACGAGCCTCAAGCGAATGTTTATATTGAGAGCGAAGACGTCGCGTGGACGCGGATGGATGGTCCAGTGGCAAAGGGCGGGGGTAGAGGGTAAGGCAGGTATCTTTTGCGGCATCGAGAGCATAGGACATCCTCAGGCCGGCGGCTAGCAAGTCGCCTTGCGTACACGTGTATCGTCGCTGATCTTCCGCCAGAAGGCATCGAAAGGATTCTCATCCGCCGCTACGTACGCCTTCCTCAGGAGCCTCGGGCTCCACCGAGAAAGCTGGCTAACGTAATAACCGTTTTCAATGAAGACTCGGTACGGCGCGCGAAGCGACGGCACCCGTTAAAGCACCTCTGCAATACGTCGTTCATCATTATCCGTCTACTCTTTCGCTGTACGGATCATCGGCTAAAGCTGACCTCTGCTCCATTTCCGTACGATCATCGCCTCGGCATATTCTCGTATCGTGTACACTAACGTCATCGATCTCGTTTACGTATATAAATCTCTTCATCGAACGTTCGATGCATCACTCGATAAACGTCTTAATCATTTACTCGAAGCTCTTGTCAAACTGCGAGGAGCTTAGGCACGCGAAAGGCTATTCTAATTCCCATTACCAGAACGGGTGTTCCATTTAATTTCTACGGGCAGATGCGCTTCGATCATTTTCCTAGTCGAGGAAGAGAAAAAAACTATTTGGAAATGAAAAGGGGATGAATCGGTTCGGTGGTATAGCAAACCTGCGGCAGGTGCGGCGCTCTTTTCTCCGCCCTTACTGTCTTCGCTCATCGTACGATGAGTAAATGGCTCCATAGACGAATTTGGAAAAACGCAACGTTTTTCCATTTGATCGGTTGCTCGTCAACACGATACATAACCTATACACCTGCTGATGTACACCTCTTTACCGCAACCTGTCTTCAAATTCCTTTCAATTTGGAAAAATGGTACCTTATCCTACTGGGGAGGAAAATGTATAAAATGCACTCCTCCCGTGTGACATACGCTATTTTTTTCCCGACTATGCAAAAATGTACCATTTTTTTACAACGGCAATGTCACAATTGCTTATCGCATACTTTTTTTTCCGTAGAGACAAAAAGTACTATTTTTCGTCTCGCTGGTCGAGAATCCGTAACTTTCCGCCCGCGTTGCAGACATGGAAAATAGTCATTTTAGTGAAATCGAAAAATTTTTTTATTCTGTATGATTTTAGGTACCTAGAAAATCGTTTGCCGAATAATTATTCATTTTTCTCAAATTATATCAGATGAATTTATTTATTTTTTTTTTTTTTCACTTTTATCAACGCAGTATCGCGGAGCGGCTTTGGTAGGGAAGTATCCGATGTTCTCCGGTATATCCATTGAGGCGTATTGATGCGCGTCGGACCACCTTTGCCACTAATTTTCCCTCGGGTGACCAAGTGTTACGCTAGTTAATCTCCGAACGCCTTCATCGTAACTCCGATTGGAAATGTACGAACGAAGAATCGTGGGAGTATTAGCTATGAACTTGCGGTCTTGCGGAGCTTGCCGGGTTACGCGGCCCATTGGGTTTTGTCTCGAGAGGCCGGCGGCGCTCTCACCCCCCGGTTTTCATCGTCCCAACGTTAGTAGTCCCCGAGGTAATGAGAAACTAATACGAAATTACACAGACGGAGTGACCGTGGCGCGTAGTCTTCGGCCTCTCGACGCCGCCATCGCCACCGCGGGCTTTCTTTCTTTTCGTCAATTTTTAACGCTCCACACGGTAGAAAATTGTGTACAGCACAGCGAAGAGGGTAAAACGATTCGAAAGATCCGACCGGCAAGACCGGTCGCCAATGATTCCGAACTTCCTTTTTTTCTCGCTCGCACCCCCTCCGCGACATTGGAAAACTTCGGCTTACGATTCATCTTTTCGAGAGGCTAAACTTTACCGCCGAAAACGCCTTAGAAAACAAAAAATCATTCTTGGTATCGTTATTATCTACGTATACCTATATTCACTTCCCCTTCCCTTCTTTTTCGATCGATTAGGCATACAAAGTAACTTCGCAGCCACGTGGATCAATGGAAATTACTATCGCAAATGATAATCCATAACCAATAACATCGTTACTACTATTATTCATAGACATTTCGAGAAAATCTTTTTTTTTTTTACAATTTGTCGATGTAGATTCGTACAATTTCTATGCTATTTTTATAATCAGTAGAAAATCTTGAGTAATATATCGTTTATCGTCTATCGTTTCAATTTCACTAAAAATAAATCGAAAAAAAAAAAAAACGATAAATCTCACAGAGATTTCATATTTATTTACCAAATATATATCGTATACATACATTATATATTTATAAAAATTCTACATTTCGCAGCAAAAATTTCTCCATCTCCCAACTACATATCTCTCTGTAGCTGCGCGATGTATTTGAGGGTCAAAAGTCATAATCGACACATAGTGGATTATCATTGCCCCGTTTCACAATTCGATTATCAACATTCCTAATTAAGCGAAATAAGTTCTTGAGAACTCTTTTTCCCCTGAGAGATCGAGCGTTTAGGCCACAGTGTTACATCGAAGGCGACACGCGCGTGCACGCGCGTCGTGCCCGGTGGGCATGGAGCGCAGCAGCCGACAGGCTCGTTTGTCGCGTGGCAGTGGGTCCCCGGAGTTGCGCATGCTGTAAACCCCCTCCCCCCCCCCCCCCCCCCCCCACCTTTTGGAGAACTCCACGCGGAGAAGTCTAAGAGCGGTGGACTCGAGGGCGCGTGAGTTCGCGACCGCGGGTCGGGTATCAACGACGAAGACGAGCGATACGGTCTCGCGGAGCCGCGCGTGGTTCCACCCGCCGTCTCGATCGGTTGGGCCCTCTCGGTTCGTACGGTGATCCCCCTTCGGAGCCAAAGACCGAGAGAGGGAAAAACGTCGCGCCAAGCGCACGGCGTCTCAGTCCCGTCTGAAAGTGGGACCTATTACTTGGGACAAGCGAGAGAAAGAGCGCGGAGAGGGTCAGAGGAGGAGATCGTGAAAGACGCGAGAAGCGAAGCCAAAGGGGAAACTACGACGATAGTGTACAAGGCATAGGACACGAAGCTGAACCAGCGGAGCTTCGGAGCGGACACGGCCGCGGGTGATTACGTCGCCTGTCGGTGCGGAACTGTCTCCTCCTACCCGCGGCGCCCACTCGCTTCTCATTGGCCGACTCCCGCTAAGGAAACACCGCGGCAAACACAGTCTCGACGCTCTCGCTCTCTCGTATACTCTTTCGTTTTCGGAGTTGCGTTACTCCTATATGACTCTATGTGTTTTTACCGTGCGTTCGAGACTCTGCTTCGCTTCGAATGGAAATACGGAGCCTTTCAGATATATATGTATATATTGAACGTTGCGATTCCAATCACGATATAGCTGTGATTCTTACAGCCGCTTATATACTGATTTTCACGTGTATTCGTTGCCTTCTTTCCTTATTTCTTTATCGGCAAAAGGTGTATCGGTCTCTAACCGACGCCCCCGATTTCCACCGATCGCGAGACTCTTTTTCACTCTCTTCTCCTCCCCCCCTCCCCCCTCCCCCACTAAGCGCCGCGCGCACCTTTCTTTCTTTTTTCTTTATTCTTCACGATGGTGTATTCTTTTTTTTTTCTTTATTATTATCTTCGTCGTTTCTTTGCCCGACTGCCCTCTCATTGGCAACTTCCTCTAATCGGAAGATCGGCTTAAGGGGGGAAAACGTTATTTTTCTAATTGTCGATCTTACGCAACGTGTCAATGACTCGTAGCTCTCTCGATTGCATCCAACATGGTTACCGGACGAATCTTCGCTCAGCTTCGTAAGGAGTTTCACGGGTGTCCGCGACCTCGATACTCGATCGTAACTTCACGGGAAGAAGCGGAAGTAACGGGGGAAAAAAAAAACACAGAAGCGAAAGACTCGGGAAATCTTTTGGACGAATTAATCAGCACGTATCGAGGTTCTCGTGGAAGACACGCGATATGTAACGAGCATCAACGTCATGTTCTCCTCATCGTGTTGAAAAAGAAAGAAAAAAAAAATATGTTCCTCTCACCGCAAACGAGTCGGTAATTAAATATTACTGTATAACGAAGTGAAAATTATTTGCGCCTATCACGTCGATTTACCGTTAATTTGCTTTATTAAGCGCGTTGCCTCGTCAAGTCGTTTTCGGATCTTCGAGAAATTTGTATACATATATATATGGATGTTTTGTCGACGTTTATAAAACGGTAGAAAATCGATTATCAAGAATTATATTCAAAGTCTTTGCACTGCTGCGAGATTCTCATTGTTACGACTCTCCCACGATGATCGGCGAACTATGGAAGATGAGATGGAAGAAGCGCAACATCCCGAGAACGCGGTGTATACATATCGCGGCATCGCGCGCTTCTCTGTGTCTATATCTTTGCTGAACAGATATACACGAGAAGCTGCATTGCAAATGGCAAACGCCAGTGAGAAAGACGGATAAAGCTAAGATGACGATGATGATTTCTGCCGCTGCAGCAGCGCGGCACAGCTATGGAATAATAGACGCGGCTCATTGAGCGTTCGCGGCATAACAGCGATGAGAGACCCACCGAGAGACCATACCGATCGGCTATTTCCCGCGCGCAAACGGACAGTTCATTCCCGCGAATCGATCTCACCGCTCTTTTATTCCTGAAATGTAACGCCAACATCGTCATCGTCGCGGCCGGTGGCGGTTGAGAGCAAAAACAAATAGAATTAACAAAGCTATTAGCGCGGCGGTGGCGCGTTGAACGGTTCATCGAGTTTGCGATATCTCTGTACTCTGCCCATCTCTGTGCGATCTTTCGCCTTTGAAGCTATCGAGAAAAGAGTCGACAGTTCGAGACCGCGACGGGTATTACTCGGTCTTCGAGTTATTGCCGTCTATCCGCGAACCCTAACAGATTTTACTAATCGCGAAAAAAAAATAAATAAATAATAGTTTCGCGAGTCCGAACGACGAGCTAAGCGCTGATTTTAAACTAATTAATTACGAAAACAGATTAAACTTTTATTCTCGATGATGCATAGAAAATTACAAAAAAAAATTACGATAAAGGAGTGAAAAAAAAATTAATTTTCAAAACACTCTATTGGTCACATTTTCGTTACGTCGAATCTTTCGAAATTTGAGAAAAAAAAACTTTCGGCTTTCTTAATAGGACGCGGCCCGAGATTTTTCAATCGTTAAAGTACGACGAGTATCCCGACAGTGCGGATTGCTCTCTTTCATTGTCTACGCGCTTCAAGAATAGTGAAAAGAAAACAAAACCCGAACGAGGTCCGGCCGCTCCGATACGCGCCAGTCAAGCAAAAACTGGCGTGTCGCGTTGGCTATCGTAGCAATTCCGTTAACGAAGATTGTGTAATTTGCATCTGTGCAATCGGGCGGAGGAGAGCGGCCCTCGATCGGGCGATCTCGCCGGGGGCAAGGCTGCCCGGCGTGTTAAGCGGCGTTACACGCACGAACCTCGTCAAGACGAGCGGAAAACCCGAAGAGCGGGAGAGACGCGTAATGTCGCCGCGGGGATTGCGAACCTATGCCAATATTAATATCTCTTGCGTGCTTTGCATCTTACGCGTACAGCATCCACCTATATGAGTATCCGAATGCCCGGGGGCAACGTTCGAGTTCATTCATGATACCGAAGCGGCGAAACGATTTCGCGCGTTCTTCCGCGTACGTCGATATATATTGCGTCGAAAGGATTAATTATTCATTAGACTCGTTTCCATGCCGATCCACGATATCGGTATCCTATTCAAAATTAAATCGCAATGACATCGGAAAAAAAAAAAAATCGAAAATCGAAAAAAAAAAATCGGTTTATTCGTAGTTGACAATTATCAGCTCAGCGAAGTAGTTAACATTTGTTTCGACAACAAAATCCGATTAATTCCATTTTATTTCTCTGAACTTGAGATTTGATAAAGAAATTCTTTTCTCAATGCCGATCGAATCCCTTCGAATTAATTGATCCGTCAGTGATCTTCGATGTATTTTTTATCCGAAACATCGCGCGTTTTCCGACTGAATTCAATTGGATTCCGGTAGCCTTGAAAATTATATACATTTCTCTCGTCCCATTGGAAAAGAAAAAACTTGTGGATACAAAAAAGAGCCGCCGCGCCGCAAGCATTTACATGTAAATACCCCGAGCATCGAAAAGAATCGAACGAAAATAAAGAATCGCATGATATTTGATCAACGATAAAATCGCTCCGCTTCTCGATACTTCGTTGTGTATTCGCGTCTATAGACGAAATCACGATAATACGCGAGTGTGCGAGAGAAAAATAATGGCAAACAAGAAAGACCAATCCGCTTACCGCGGATGCCGCCAAGTTATACACATTCGACGGCGGCGAGATACGCTATATGTAGGTATATGCGGTGGCGGCAAATATAAGCCGAACGCGCGGGGTACAAACCGAAGCTATATAATTTTACGTGTGAAATTTTCTGGCCGATTATCGCGCATTACGCTCTACGGTCTACGGCTCCCGGTGGAGCGGAGCCCTATATACCCCTTCTATATATTACACGTGCAAAGGTACACTCTGTTTTCTCGCGCAGCATCCGTCTCGTTCGCTATTGGCATTCGGTTCGGAGTCTCGTGTGTTATTTACACGTGTAAAATGCGCACATCGGTGAGAGGATAGATATAGAGGAATACGATAAGGGGAAGAAAAAGAAGAACAATAAGAGGCGGAAAGGCGGAGAAGGTTTTGCGGTCGAAAGGAAGCCCCCGAGAGTAATCATCGATCGATGCGGCTTCGAACGCTCCTCTTTCTCTCCCCTCTCATCTCGGGATATATTAAATTGGGACAGGTAGCCGCGAAGAAACCAACTCAGAAGGATATCCCTCGGAGTCACGTGCAGACGCTCCGGGAACGCTCAGCGACCGGAAACGTCTTATAAAGAGAAAGAGAGATGAGAAAAGACTCCCGCAGCCTTTCTTCTCTCTCATTCCGATGCAGACGCGATCTCGTTGCATCAAAGTTCGCTGCTGTTGCTGCACACTCCGCTACCCGGTCCCAGATACGCGACGGAGTTTATAGAGCTGTTGTACAGCCGTACAACTCGCACTCCGCGAGTCGCATTTACCGCAAGCCTGACTAAACCGGATTTCGTCAGCGACCGCTCCGAGCACCGGCAAACCCTCCCGATCTGTTAAGATCGAAGCGAGATACATCGATACGGAATATCGATAATGAATATTTCTCCTACGGTACGGTACACGGAGATATCTTGTATTCGTTAGGAGTACAAGTCTCTTATGGTTATTCATTGTATTGTTAATTCACTCGCAACTCCTTGAGGCCATTTTTTTTTTTTTTTTTGACAAACGGTTCACAGTGTCACGATGGTTCATCGATAATTAGAATCAATGACCAATTTCGTCGAGTATCTCTCTGCGATCGGCAATCTTTCGACAAGAGTCGTGAAATTATAGATTAATCGATTTTTTTTTTTTTTACGAAAAATCATCGGATTTCGATTAGTTTTCGTCTTTCGCAGCATCCCGCGTCAAAGATTATACGTATACCGTGCGGATAGAGGATCTCGACGATCCACGTAGCGCCGAAGCCGCAGGCTCCTTCCTGTCTCCTCTTCGATCCGCAGACTGCACGGCCTCTCCTCGTCCCGTGTGGCTTCTGTGTCTTCTTCGCCACTTTCTTACTCGCATTCCGAATGGCCGTGTATACCGGCCGAGATCTCGTCCGCGATCCCTCGCAGCAAATCGTTTGCCACCCACTTCAAGGACTCGCGAGAAGATTATACGCAACTATATGCAGTTTCGAGCGCAGCGGCTGTCTCGCGAATCTTTTTTTTGTTTTTCGAATTTTTTTTCAACAGCGCTATTCTCCGAGACTTTCGAGAGTGTCGCTGGACGAATGAGAAAAAAATATTTTTTTTATTATTATTGCCGAATTAATTCACCGTTCAGTTGCGCCGGTAAATTACCGGCAGTTCATTGGAACGTTCGTTTACCGGCGAATAAATTTCGCGACTCTATGCAATATGCGAATAATGATTATTGATCCCAATAGTAACGATCCGTTAAAACTATTCGGAAAATCTTCCGAGTAACCAATCTTGCGAGGATTTTATTCATGTAAACCGATACTATACGGCAGTCGATAACTATTAAAAAAAACGTCCCGAAAGCCGCGAATTTTTGTGTAAAAAAAAGTAACGAAACGTCCGCGGTGCAGCAGTATCGGAGTTGAAACGGCTGGCGATTGCACGAGTTTACAAACTGCAGCAGCAACGGCAGTAACCGCTTATCACTTACTTACCTCCGAGTTTATTATAAATTAAGAGAAAGTACCGATATAGCGTAGCATACGGTGCTCCGCTCTCGAGTTCTCTTCTCTTTCGCGAACACACGTACATACAAAGCCCGAATAGCGGTGGTCCCGAGTTAAGTTTAACATTGGCCGGTACGGTGAATCAGAGCTGAACTATCGCTCGTATCGGGCGTTGTGCTCGCCGAGCTTTGGTGTGACACAGATATAAGCGATGGAGCACGGATCGCGCGTAAAAGCAACTCGCGTACTCGGTAAATCGGTATACAGCAATATATATAACCCGCTCCGCGGAACCTATTCGCGATGTAAAATTTTTCAACGAATCTTTATTCGTATCGCTGCACCACCGAGAGAGCGGCGCATAAACGTCGAGGTGTCCGAAGAAATTAAGACGCAGCAGAGAACCGTCGACTAAATATACATATACCGGACGACTATATTGCATTAAGCTACCTGTATCCCTACGTACAACTTGTACGAACCGCTTATATCGATGCACGTTTTATATGCCGATAACGCGTTCGACGTTACAGCAGCTATCGCGAGAACACTGATTTAACGTTATCGCGCGCTCTCGACATCCTTCCCCCTTAATTTCTTCGATCGTCTAAGATGCGCGCGCTCCCCGCGTGTCCTTTTTTTTACTCCAATTTGTTTTTCTCTCGCCGAATAACATTGGCATTCATCAAAATTGATTTGACGGAAGAAAATTTGTTCCCGTCGACGCGTAAATTGTCGCTTGCGTCGATAGTCTCTCACGTGGATGGGATGAAGATATTTTCCGATGGACTCGAATGTATACAGAGAGAGGCAAGGAGATTCGCATCGTATAGCCCGAGCCGGACTAACGACCGAAAGGACAGATTTATTACCGTCTTAATCCGACGGCTTGGCGCGATCGTGGATCGTGGATCGAGGATCGAGGGACTCTGGCTGCATAGCGCCAAGCTATTGGTCACCGTATAGCTATATCGCGGGGATTCGCACGCTACATATTATACAAACCCCCATCCGATCGATCCTCTTCTCGCGTGATAGCGGCCGAGCAAAATACGCTCTTCGGAAGATCTATGGGCCACACTTGCGCGATCTATGCTGCGGGATCTACGGGAGCGATCGGCGTGAAACATCGGCGATACCGATGGTCCAAGAAATCGCGAAAAAATTTATCGGATTGTCGAATAATTTTGAAAAAAATTCAATCGAAATGGAGTTAACGGAAGAATATCGGGAGTCCGATCGATTTTTTGCATACCGATCGATCGATCGATCGCCGTCTACTGGGCGCAGTGCCCCAGCTGCACAGAGGCAATAATAGTACGACGATCGCATAGCGACTCTTTCAACGGCGCCGGCGAACCACGGCTCTCGGCGTAATGGACCTCTTTCGCTCGCGATCGTTTTCTCGCGCGTTCCACCGTGTGTCCGCCCTCTCTGATCTATGGCAGTGAAAGCTAAGTGTGGAATAAGAGGCGTGACAAATCGAACAATTGGGTCATCCGCCTCGTACTTACACCGGTGACCGATCGTAAACGAGAGAAACGGATAGTATAGATATATCGGTATCGTGCAAAATAGATATAACCGCGCAAAATACAGCTTAACCCTTTGACTCGGTAATTCAAATTCCATCGTTCGCGGTAACATAATTGGATCATTTTTGCCAAATAAGTACCTATCTATGTGGCATTGGTCAACTCGCGTTTTTTTTTTTTACGAAGTCGAAAAACGTAATAATTCGAAATTTGCACGATTTATTTCTTATCATTATTTCGTTTTCAACCGATAACAACGGTATATACAAAAAGACATTGAATGTCTTTGCCGAGAGTATCGGGTCGTGTTGTTCTTATCGCGTGGCGAAACACGCGTTACTTGTACCACCGGTGCCCGTCGACTTGGCATTCCCGATTAATTTACTCCGCGCGAAGACGCCCATAATTCGCTCCTGAATTGCCTCGTAAAAGCGATCACCGCGCCCAAGACTACATATATGCTACGATATTCCTTGGGCGTCATTACAACTCTTGACGATAGATAACGACGACCCCCCTGCGATCATCAGCATCAACCATCGCACCAACATCGGAATTTCGCTCCGGCTGTCGCGCGCTTCTGGTTTGTTTTTCCCCATAGATACGCGCGCCGACTCTCTCGGCCCCCGAGGGCACGCATAGTTTCATCACCGCTCTTATTTAACGCGGAAAATCTCTTTTTTTCATCGACTATCCTTCGCCTGCCTTGTCATTAATAACAATTATTTACACCGTTGTGTCACAAATTATTAGTCTGCTTGCACGATATATCGCTCCTATGTGGTTATATAGACTGATTCGATATGGGAGGCGGTAAATCACTGCCGCGGAGGAAAAGTCTGTATGAACAAATATCTTGTTTACTCGAATCGACAAATATTATCTCAAGGTTATTGACGCATAGCTGATAAAATTATCAAAACTTTTTTTTCTTTCGATTTTTCAGTAAATTCGATATATATTGTCTTCGGTATTCTTATCACGAATGATTATTATTTGGAGTGGAATTGGTGCGCAAAGATTGAAAAAAATGTATCCGGTCGAAAAATTTCGTATAATTCGATATTTTCACCTTAATTTTCGGTTTTTTTGGACCATTCGTTAAAAATTTCGATTTTTGTCACGAAAGCTAAGATTTTCCCGTGAGATTTCGATGTTTTTTCTCTCGTTTGGGGGGATCGCGGGATTCCGTTCGGGAAAAAGAAGAATCTGATTAGAGGCAATATAAATCAGTGTTTCGGAGGAAAGTCTATGAATAACTGTTGATTATTCGAAACGAAAAAAAAAAAAAAAAAAAAAACGGCAGCTTCGATGTAAACATTAAATTTCCCAGTTGTCTTAATAATACTCGAGACTCACCCACTCGGGGCTTCTCTTATTCCGCGCGACTTTGCACGCTCGGTATAAAAATAAATATCATACGAGATACTAGTCAAACGGGTGTAACTCGAACGGTTGCCTAGTTCCGCCCGTAGGACCGGTCACAATTGTACGAGCGAAGGACTATTGTCGCTTATACTCGCACGATGGGACTCGAGTGCAAACAATACCCGCGCACGCTTCCTTTAACACGACGAAAAGAAGTCTACTCGCTTTTGTCTATGATACCCTACAATGCCTCGAAACGCGCGCGCGTTGGTGTGCGGCTGCAACGAAAGATGCGCTCCGCGGTGTCGTTGCAACGGTGCAGGTGCACTCGAGTTTTAACTGCGTTCGGATAAGAATGAAAAACATCCTTCACGGGGGCTTCTCCATCTCTATATTCCCCCACTTAAGACCTTCCAAAGTGTAACGTTATCTTTACGAATCTCGTCTTTTAAATGCCAACGAATAAACCTCGAAATCATTCAACAGCTCGGCTGGTCGGCCGCACGCTGAGCGAACTAACCACGAGCGGTAGCGGCAGTCGAGCGACGATGCACCTGCTTCGAGATTCAAAAAAAAGAGTAAAAAAAAAAATTTTCCTCCACGATACTTCCTTTGGAAACTCGAGCGAACATTTCGGAATAATATCGAATTAATCGATTCTCGAAATATAAGGATAAATTTCGATGTATACTCGAACGTATGAAAAAAAAAAAATTTTACGAAAAAAGATCGCGCAGCGATTCGTCAAACCTCAGTTACGTACGAGGGTGCAATAATTTAAAGGGCAATGTAAAAAACGTCCACGGGTATTGTGTTAATTCGCGGATAAACACGCGCTGACGCTGACTCCGCTAGTCGCGCGTGCGCAGAGGGCTCTGTACTTTAACTAAAGTATTAGGCTTTGGATGAGATAATCTTCTATGCATATTTCTCTTCGCACCCTTTCTTCGTCGTTCTTCGGCAACAAGTCTATACGTCTCGGGGCTATATAGTCACGATGAGAGTGCGCGTGCGCGCGAACGAGCGGCAAGCCAACGGACCAAAGCGGTTATTCTCCTCCGTCTCGATCTACTCGAAGCGATATACATCTGCATATATTGAAAAAGACTTCGCAACGACGCGTTGCTCGCGACGATACAACGCCGACGAGGTTATTAATTCGTTCGGGTGTATAAACGATATAAGGTTGACAACGAAATCACGTTATTTATCTCGAAAGGGAAACGCCCCTGTCCTCTCATCGCTGTCAAATCGTCGAGACTCCGAGAACGCCGCGAGCTCTTTCTCTCGCTTTGAATCAGCATCGTTCGGAGTTCCTCGACGTTCGATCCGACGATTTCTAAACTCGAATGAAAACTATGTGGCTGACTTTCGCGATCGTTCGACGAATGGCGACAAAAAAAGACAAAAAAAAAAGGAAAAAAAAAGCGTCCGCGACGCGGTATGTCTCAATAGAGAGAAATCGAAATCTGTGACTCGACAAAGTTCCGATCGGATCGATGCGGCAATTCTTAAATTGCGAGAAATTGATTTTCAACGCAATTCACAGTGAAATGTAATAAAAATGTTGACCGCAATAATTCGTTCGTTTGTACAAAGTTAAACATAGCGATAAATGTTGAGGAGGATATATAAATAGTTAATCGAATTATCGAAGCTGCACTCGACCTCCTTAAAGATCGCAATGGACATAGTAACTTTTGGCAATCGCGAATGCAGAAAAATATATTTCGTAAATTCATTTTTTTTCTCGTAGAGTGGCTGTCGCAAGTAGGTACACGCGACAGCCGGCGTTCTTCCGTTTTTCGGCTTTCCATCTTTCGTCACATTGTTCGATTTGAAATTCTTCGAATTCTCAAATTCGCTGACCTCCCGAAATGATGAAACAAATCGAGAAAATAGCGCCGATGTACAGTAAAGTAGGAATTTGGCGATTTCGTGATTTCGGAGAAAAATCTGTTTTCTTTATTTTTTTATAGATGCAAAAAATCGTATGACTAATTGCCTGCGATTTTTCGTTGATAATAGTTCCAATTATGTAAAAAAAATACGAGTTGAAGTTCGTTTTCCAATTTTTAAACGAGTAGATATCATTATTATATGAAACTTTATTTAAAAAATGATAATAAAAAAAGAAACTCCTTCTACGCGTTGTTACGCATGGACCGCATTTTTCAACGATTCGCATGCGATAAAATGTTTTTTAAACGCTAAGAAAAGATTAAACGCGCTTTTCGACCTTAAATTGCCGGACAGCCTGCGATAAGTCGTTCACTCGGGTATCCGAAACTCTCATCGTATCTCGAAGACGCGGATGTCTCGTGTGGCTCCGCAACGGGCCGCAGTGACGAAGGGGTCAAGAAGAAACGAGGGGATCGAGGAACGTCCACCTCGAAAGGGGCATCAAGCTGCGGCTTGTCGTTGAGAAGTCGCTGTAAACTTTAATCGCCGTTGTCGATCTATCCGAAGAACCCCGGATAATCCCCACCGGTTTGACTCGGCGGCGAGATCTCGAGGTATTCATCGACTACGCGGTGATCGATACGGATTATCGTGAACTCTCCTCCTCGAGGTCCGCGCGCATATACGAGCGTCGCTCTCGTCTTGTCGGAGGAACTCCTCGATCGAATAAACTCCTCCTCCCCCTCCACTTCCCCTGGCCGTCCACGCGCTTATTCATCATCTTATTCACGTTGCACGAGGAGGCATGTAACGCGTGAAAGCGGCTGTGAACTATTCTCGTGTATATCGAGTCTCAATGCGAGAGATGACGCTTCGTGAAAGCATCAACGTGAGAATAAAAGGGTCGAAGGTACGCAATACTTTGAATCTTCATTGTTGTATCGATGATGTTTCTTATTGTGGAATCTTTCGTATTCTTTCGATTCGACTCGGTACTAACAAGCCTGTGACGTTTCGAACGTCTGTGTCACGTTTTTCGACGTTTCTAATCCAAAATGCAAAAAAAATGCAAAAAATACTAAATTTACATTAAAGTTTTCGTTTTTTTTTTTTTTTTCACGAACTTTTTTTTCCCGAATTAAATTTTTTTTAAGAATCTCACAGGTTGATGATAAATTTAAAAAAATATATTCATACGAGTATTGTCATAATTGGGATGAAAAAAAAAAAAAACGAGTGGAGAGGAGGGTTCGACGGTAAAATTCTACTATGTCTAGGCGAATAGAAGAAATGCGTACGAGAAGCAACAGGATGTCGAAATAATACACATTTGTCATCCAGGCAACGTGTATTACAGTCGGAGACGACTGGAGTGCCCGATACTGGTAGCGCTGGTAGCAGCAGCCTTTACCTGATACTTGCGTTATGCGCGCAACGCGTATAATGCCGGAAGACCGGAGTTCCCGCGCGTCTGCTTTCCTGCATGAATGAAATATAATTTAAAGTCTTTGATACACCTACATTTTCCATTCATTCCCCTCCGGCATCGACGTACGCGTCACGTATACAGTACGAAAAAAAAAAAAAAAAAAAACCGTCGCGAAACCTTTACAGAGATTCTCGCGGGGTATTGGATTGTGTACGACATTGGACATCGTGTACCGGACGAACTTACTTTTACGCATATCGCGCAGTTGCCCGACGTCCGGAAAACTGTATTACAATTCTCTCGTAATTTTTTTTTTTTTTTCGCGTTCCCACAATTAACTCGTTTTTTTTTTACTCATTGGCCGTCTTAACCGTAATCGAGACTGCGTTCAGTGGCGAAGAGACCCTATTATCGTTCGCGCGACGATAGAAAAATAAAAATTTACGCTTATTTATCAATTAAAGATCGAATTTCACACCTTCTCGGAAAAAAAATGATGAATCAAGCGATTGAAGACTCAATTGCAATGAACTTCGATAAAGGGGATGAATAAATTAATTGTAACGACAATCTATTAGTTATGGTCAATTTTTTTTTTTTTTTTTTTCGAAATGAACATTTTTGTCGGTATAATGACTCGTGAACTCGTCTATCGTGGATGGGCTCCACGGTCTATAGTTTCAATCGGGACTCCGTTTAACGAAACTTCGAGTGCATTATATGGGGCACAGGGGAAACGCCGCGATAGTTATAGATATACAAGCGCGTGTACGCGAAATATACGAATGCAGAGATGCCTATATAGCGTATATGGCTTATACCGGGACAAGAAGGGGGTAAAATCGGTGAACAGGAACCATGGCTCGATGCTCTCCCTCCCTGGGCGTTACTCACGCACTTTTACCGTGCTGCGACGCGTCTCCCATCGGACATAATCAACGCGATTCAAGGTAAACCGACTACCTGTTGCTCGCACAGTATATTTTTATATAAATGACATAAAATGAATAGAGTAGAAAAAAAAAAAAAATTATACCCTTCGTCGTGAAGGTGCCTTCTGTTTCGATGCAACGAGAGCTTCTTGAATTTCAATTAATTCCAAACCATTAAGAATCTCCGCGCAAACATGACAATCTCAGAGTTCACCCGAGTATCCCGATTCGTCGTTCCGCGGTATCATAATGTTACAAATGTAATAATGTTTGTTCAGTAATAATGGAAAATGTGTACATTTTAGCGCGTTTACGGTGAAAGGCTTAGCCGTCTTGCGTGCCACTTTCTTTAATTGTGAATGATTATAAATGGTAACGGTAGATGATTCGCTTAGTTGCAGTTCGTATCATCGAACTGTCGAGTCTTATTTTACATAACATCCCTTGTTGCCCATCCCCACCGTTGCGCTCGCGCCGTTCGCACTTATCGTCGTACCGTATGGCGATAGTGACGATACCTTGACGATGTGTATAAAAAGGAGACATTCGCCACGCAAGGTATTCAGTTTGCCCACGAGAATTCGTGAGAATGGTAAGACGATCGATGGTCCTTGCTTTTGCGGTCCTTCTCGGCGGAAGGGCCGCACGATCCATGAACGTTACCGCGAGCGAAATCGTTCCGAGAGAATCGAGTCGTGATTTGCCGGTGTCGGAGGTCATTGGTTCGAGCGAATATCCGCATGATTCTCAGGAAAACAATCGCGACGACGAAACTATCGGTAATTATACATTTTTTTTAATCGATAAAAAAACAACCCCCTCGTTAGCCGTTACCATTAATCATTTTTTATTGCGACTTCGCCGATAAGAAGCGTCCATTCGTCAAGTTCTCATCGACATATCCAATGGGAAATTTCCACCTGACGACACCGAACTTGTATCCCTCGTCAAAGAGGCCATCGTCGAAACTGCTAAATCGAATTCCGAAACAATAAAAGCGTCGATCGAGGCCGGTGCAAAAATAGCGCAAAGATTCGTCACGGAAATTACCGCCGCCTATACAGCGGCGATATTTCGCGCTAATACCGCGCAAGACGCACAGCGGATATTAATTCGCTTCCAGGACACCGTGCAGCACATCGTCGATTACGCTAAGAACGTTGAATTTACATCTTAAATCGCGGCTTAGCGTAAAGCTAATTTTCTCACATAAAGTGTTTATTATTTTTTTTTTCCGTATTGATTATAATTTTGTCGAAGATAAAAAAAATTTACTGTGTAATTCCGTTGATTTTATTAAAAGAATAAAAAATTTCTGTGTTTTTGATTTTTCCTCCCGAACAGAGCCTCCCGTTGGTGGTGCAGATTCGTGGCATCGTATATATGTATATAATATACATATATATGTATAAATAAATGTACCTATATAAAGTACGCGCGATATAGTAGTAGGTACGCGCGGCTTCATAATCCGGCGATGTAGGATCTCTCCGAGCCGTACTGACCGGAACTGCGCCTATGCTCTCGCCGGAAGTGCCGCGCTGCCACATGTAGTAATATAAATTATAATGCCCTTACGGTTTTTCTCTTCTACTATAAATTTGCATTTAAACGCGTACAACGTATATATACACGAGAATACATCCCAACAGCCACACCGGAATGGCATTGTTGTCGAAATTGCCAAATTCAATTTTCATGGAAATAAGCAGCTACCGCCATCTGTTCTACATATTTATATTCCACGGTATTCGGTATGTTTCAAATCAATTTGTAACTATCTATCGTTAATCTAACGAAAAAACGAAATACGAAGCTGTAAAGGCGTTTTTCCTGAATTTTTTTTTTTTTTTTTCGAGTGGAATTTATTATTTTTCGTTCGTAAAAAAAAAAAAAAAATGGAAGCACCGTAAAGATTGGCAATACTTGTCTTCGCGGTTGATTTTGTTGTTCCACGAGAATCGGGTAGATATAATAATAAACATCGACTGCACCTATGTTACGGTCTATCTTTGGCTACCGTAGCGGAAGGCTTCTTCTTCTTCTCTATACCATAAGTCCGAGAAGAAGACTCGACGACGAAACAATGCCGCATTGTTCCGACAACTTTGAGAGCCGAGATCGAAGTACACACATAGGCATAGAATGAAGAAGGAGAGACTTGTAATATCGGGGACCTCCTCTCGGCACGCCGGTAGCTAAATCATCGACGCTGCATTACACGACGGTATATAGCCGATCGTGCGTTGCACATATTCCACGGCAAAACAAACAAAAAACAGAGAGTTCGGTGGCGCTCTTTGGTCATTTTTGCTTCTATCGATATCCCAACGACCACCTACATGTTCGAGAAAACTTATCTCTATACTCGACACGAACCGTCTATTCGTATCATTCTTTTTTTTTTCGATTAATTTTTTTAATTTATATTCGTTAAGTAATTTATCGATTTTCGAAATTTAATAAACAAATACTTCGACCTGTCGGGGTGTTGAAATTTTTTTTCAAAATTTTATTAACAAAATAGCGCGCTACGTCTATAGTGCTATAAGAGTAGAGAGTCCGCGCCTCGAAAAATTGCGCTCACGAAAGGTAAAGAAAAAAAAAAAGACGAACGAAGACGGGTCACGACGTCGCCATGTGTGCGGCCGTGTGCTTTGGCTTCTACCCGTTTGCAAGAGCAAAACCACACCCAACGCCTATTATTTATTTATGTCTCCGCGTCCCGTACCGCGACTGAGATTCTCGCTTTTCGTCGAAATCTTTCGGGCATTTCGCTATCCGTGAATCCCTTAAACGTTCTCTCTGTTGGCGAACGCAATGTCGGGAGAAAATCATTAAAAATTCAGCTCGCGTCGTCGTCCAAAAGGATTCTCTTGGATAATCGCGCGTCGCGTGAGGACGATACGGTGATAAACTTTGCGAAAACCTCTACGAGCCTCGCGCTACGTGAATCTCGGAAAAAGGATTAAAAGACAAAGCTATTCTTATTCCTTTCGCAACAAACTTTTTTAATAAATGCGGAAGCGTCGTAAAGCATAAACCGCCACAAAAGCTGATGGCAATCCCGAATGTGGACTTTGATACGAAAACTTGTTGATGATCCGAGGAGCGTTCCGCGATGTAATCGGTCTGGGAAAAAAATATGCGCATTGCTCCAAAAATTCCGGCACAAGTATCCGATATTCATCGACTTGGTATAAAAAAAAAAAAAAAAAAAAAAAAAAAAAAAAAAAAAAAAAAAACGAGAAAAAAAAATTATTATCGAATGCAACATACATAACGCGGCTAGGCGTAAAAAAAGCCTCACGCATCTAGGATACATCGAATATGTATAGAATTATAAAATTGCCTTGAAAGTCAGAGGAAATGTAATAACGAGTCGCTGTCCCGGAACACTCTCGACAGGCGAAACACCTGTACCCTTACGCCCGCTACGTCGCAATTGCGCTATGCCTCCCGTATTATTAAGATTCATCATCGTCATCATAATCATCATATTCGTTAGTGAGTATAGCAGCACTTTAAGAGAGCGCGCGTGCTCGCGCTTCGCCTATCCCTCATAGAATCTACAAAAAGAGCATCCGCGCGGTGTCCGAGGGGACGGTACAGAGGCATCCCGACGCACGCAAACATCTCAACGGGGGGAAAGGCAGGTATGGAAGAGGCATTCATTTTTTTTCACTCCGTTTCGCGAGCGAACGCGCGGGCAAATTCATCGGCGCGCGCTCTTCGAGTCTTCGCTCGCGAAAGAGGCGAGCACTGCTTTATTTTTATATCGTTCTAAGATCGCGCGCGCGGAAGACATCGCCATAGAGCACGGAGAAACAAGCGAACGCGCGTACGTGTACGTAGAGGCCAGTAGACGAGTTGCTTTTTTTTTTAAATAACTGTAATGAGCGCAATTATCGTGTGCGCGGGCAAGCAGAGTGTGACGACGACGAGTCGTTGTTACATTACGGCATGGCACGGCGTCGGCGTATTCTCTCTGACGGAAAAAAAAAAAAACGCTGTGTTTCGATGTGTGCGCCATCGCGCGTATACATATTTAATCAGAAGTTGGTATACAGCTGAGAGTTGTTGTATAAAGCGAAGAGTGGAGAGGACGAAAGAAGCCATAGGATAGGTAGCGCGTGGCAGAAAATACCTCCCTCTACCCATTAGGTTTTGCGCTATCGCAACGAACAACCGCGAAGAATACGAGAGCTCCGTATATATACTTTCTTATTCGTTCGTTTTTCTTCGCTCGCCTTCGAAGAGACGCGTGTTCACGTCTATATATACCTATATATATAGCTATATTTATATACATACACATCCAAGATATAACGCTCCTTACGCATGCTGAACGCTCCCCCGGAAGACTCCCCCCCGGGAGGAACTGCGGGTCAGAGACTTCGGGCATATTCCTCTCACTGCGCTCGCCTCCCCCTGCCTGCCGCACCGAACAACCCGACAACCATATGCAAACGTGGCTCGTGCCTAGACGTACATTGGCGTCGTCTTCCATCGTCTACGAGATCGATGGCTAAACAAACTCCGAAAATCTTCGTAGCTTCGCGAAAAAAAAAATCGTAAATTAGCGCGATTATCAAAATCGCTAATTTTTACCGACTGTCGATAAAACGATATTTTTCGCAGTGAAATCTCGGAAAATTCTCGATTCTCGAAGTACAAATAATTCTATCGGTTTCTCGATTGATTGAGTCATGACTCGCAGCTTCGCGAGATCACGAAGCAGGTGTCTCGCGGCTGTACCGGTTAATTTAATGAAAACAAAACAAAACAAAAAAGAGTAAATCACAAGTCCGAAAAATCGTCGAGGCAAATCCTGTAGAAAGATTTTTATATATATATAGATATTTTTTTCGTTTTTCGTGGCTTTATTTGGAGGGCACGGTCGGCGCCGATGTGTTAATAATGAGAAACGCGAGGAGAGGGAGGTGGGGCACCGCGGCTGGACGGCTGCGGAGGAGTCGCCGGGAGTGAAGTAGCCTCGCTTATGGTCCGGTGGTGCCCGAGGAGCATAACGACTCGCGGAGCATAACGCCACGAGCCATCATATCCTCCTTCCAGAAAGCGTCCGCACGGGCACGGGTCCGTCGTGTCTCTTTCCTCCTATAAACCCCCGCGTCTTCTCTACCGTACCCTCTGCTATACCTATATATACGTATACACGTATACGAAAGAACAGACTACATACATTATAGAGAGAAGCTTCCTCCACTTGGTTATACCGCCAGCGCGTACTCTCTTCTTCTCGAACGAGAACAATCGGCTACCGGTAGCCTCGCACCGCTATACTTCACCCCCGCGAGTCGCGCGGAACGCAATAGGTATATACGGCGTTTGCTACTTCCGCGAAGTAGATCGTCGAGAAGATATTAGGAACGCGCGCGCGCGCGTTCCGCGATTCTACCGACAAGCTACCGGGGGTCTATTATATACCTTACGTGTGTACGGAGAACATTCGTACTGGAGTTAGATATACACGTCGCTCGTGGGCATTGCGGCAAGTGGTCATTGTCCACTCCGCGCGCGACTCCGCACGCAGGAAGTCCCATCCCGCCGGAGGTAGCAGATTTCGGACGGATAATTATAGTGAAACTCTCTCTCTCTCTCTCTCTCTCTCACGCCCTCGACGCGCGGGGCACACTCTCCATGCACGGGTACCTATACTACCGATGTACAACCCATTGTGTCAAGGGTTTCCGAGGTGTAGCGCGATAATTGCCACCTTGGTAAAGCGCGCGCGCGCGGTCCCCTCTGCTCCGAAAGAGTTCACGCTGACCATGCGGAGAGCTCCGCGTTTTCTTTTTTTTTTTTGTTTTTTACGTCATAAAAATGAAGTTTTCGAGGACAAACTATGGGCGTTTTGTCAATTGCCGCTCGTTGCAATCCGGCAAAAGGTTTCGTCGAAACGACTGCAATGATTTTTTTTTTTAATTCGAAACGAACCGAAACAAGTGAACAGTGGAGAAGAATTTGTAAATGAAAATCTCTGCGATTTCTCGAAATTTCTCGAAATTACGGAAGGACAACGAAGATTTTTTACCGCCGTAAAATTAATTATATTATATATACGAGATATCGATGTTTTTGGAGCAATATATATAATTTATAAATATTTTTTTTGCATATAGAATTTTCTCATGAATATCTCGGATATATTTTCATGAGATACGGATTTTTTTTGTCCCGTTATGTATAAAATTATATATTCTGAAATTTACTTTATTTCTTCATAGCTAATCGTAGTCTACTTTCGACAAGTCATTTTTATTGTGAAACTTCTGGAGTGCAGTAGAATTTAGATACGCGCGTTGATGGTTAATGATGGAAGATAACTTTGTTCCGCGGCGTACAAAGCGTCGAATAAATGCATTAGAAATATATTACATCCCGGTATTTTTATATAATTACTATATCAATTATATAAATTGCTATACATACAATAAGATGTATTTTTAAATAAATCTGAACTATCAATTTTTTTTTTTCACATATGATATATATATTTTCGATATACCACATGGGGTCCTCGACCTTCCGCTCGTAACTCCGCTCCGTCCACCGACGCATCTTTTTCGACGATATTTCGAGATAATAGAATTGGATAAACGTTGGTACCGGTGTATCCGACAGACATATACGTATAGTACACATAGGAGAGAAGGAGCGAAGGAGGGAAGGAGAGAAAGAGGGTAAAAGCGACGAGAGCAAAGGAACGAACGAGAATCCGTCTGAAAATTGGTAGGGGAAAAAAAAAAGATCGTCAGGGCGGCACCTGACCGGAAAGCGCGTCACAGTCGGCGAATTCAGCTCTGCGCTCCTCCGACCACTTCTTCTCTCCCTTCTTCCACCTCCGTCGCTCCCTTCTTCGCGGAGTTGCGAGCCGAAAATTACGCCAAGGGTTGTTTCCATTATACCCCGCGATGTCTGGGGCTCTCGTATACCAATTTCCAATTATCGCGTTAACTTTACACGAAAGTAATAGATACACGAATACCAATAACATTTAAGTTTCGCGACTAATGGAACTCCGTTAAAAAAATATCCGCCCGAAACGACGGCTCAATTTTTTTTACGCGACTTTACATAGACGAGGAAAAAAAGGTGACGATAAATCATACGTAAAGGGAAGCGGAGGATCCATGTTTATGGGATCCGTAGGTCCGTTCGGACCGACGGACAGTCGAAAAGTATATATATATTAAGTATATATTCATTTATATAGGTATATGTATATAGGATACTTGGTACCGAATAGCGGGGTAAAATAAGAACGAGAGAAGTACACAAGGACGCATAATAGCAGGATGTTACAACGCTCTCGTGTCCGGTACGCAAGTATCTGCTTTCGTAAATGAAAGTGTCTTCATTCATAGATACATATTTCCATACAATTGCATCGTATTGGTTCGTATCTTATAAGATATCGCTATTATGTATATATATGGGGAAAGGGTAACATCTCCGCGACATTACATATGTACATAGCGCCATTATATACAAATTCTTCTTGGCTTCTATAATAATGAATACGCCACCGTCGTTTTAATGAGAAATCTCGTTTAGGATATCGAGATATCGATAGAGAAATTCGAATGAGTAATATTAAAAAAAAAAAAAAAATTCGGAGGTATTCCGATACGAGAAAAATTAATTTGTCATTCGCGCAACAGGATTTCCTTCCTCGCCGCGGAACGTTTATTACGAATACCGAGAGAAACCCCCTTTGCTATCCCCTACGAAAGGGTAAATGAAAAACTCTTCGTAAGCCGCGGATGTGCATACGTAGGGAATCGCGTAGCCCATCGCGGCCACGCGAACCGTCAAGGGGCCGAGGCACAGGAAATCTCGGACGCACCCACCGAAACACCCCGCCTTCGTCGGACTCGATTTAATGTTTCGTTTCCTCTATGACCCACGATAAGGCGCAACAATTTTTTTTTCATTATTATTATTTTTTTTATAGAGCGCAAGGCACGCCGCTATGTCCGACGAGTATATATCCGCACTTCGGCTATTCGAAAAAAAAAAAAAAAAAAAAGGAACGAATTATCAGAACCCAAACGAAGATCGGTCTCATCCTGTTGGCCCTTCCTGCGAGGGTGCGATTGCTTTACAATTTCAACAAAATATACAAATTTTCCTGTCCCTGTGAAATACCCAACGTACTAATCCACGCGAACGGGTATCATGCGAATTTTACATATCGCCGGTGAAACATGACTCTGCATATGAGTAAAAGAATTTTTTTTTTTTTTTCATACATCTGCTGTTTTTTCCGTCGTCGTATTACAACGGCAAGCGATATACCTACGCGAAAAAAAGGAAAAAAAATACGAGAAATACTCTCACGATGAAAAGTGAGGTAGATAGATAAATTTTCGAAAAATAAAAAGCCAACGGAACCGCACAACCGCGCGGGTTGCATATTCATTTTTCCGGAGGGTCTTGCGCCCCGCGCGAGCCACGCTCTTTCATACCTACATATGTATGAGCAGTCTGGACACGGTAGTGCCTCTCTCGCCACGAAAGGGCTTCACTTTACATCGGCTACATTTTTCGTTTTTTTTTTTTTTTTTTTCGTTTTTCACAAAAGTCCATTCGCGGACAAAGAAATGTGTACTCCAGTAACGCGCGCAAGAACGCAGCTAGACGAGTCCTCGTCTCGATTAGATTACTTGGATTTTTCTCGTTTTTTGTAAATTTATAATAAAAACAAAAAAAAAGAAAAAAAAAGAAACAACGAAAGGAAAGTGACGTTTAAGGAATGAACTTCAATGAGATGATACTGCGCGAGTTCTCGTCTCGATTAGATTCCTTGGATTTTTCTCGTTTGTCGTAAATTTATAATAAAAAAAAAAGAAAAAAAAAAAACAACAAAAGAAAGTTGACGTTCAACGAATGAACTTGTATGAGACGAAAACGCGGGCGTTTTGTCTCTCGTCTTGTTTTGCATCGTATTTCGGTGTTTCGCAGTCGAAAATAATATAGAGACGGTTCGGTGAGGCAAGATAACTCGAAGAATAAGGACGAAGAAAGAGGCATGGCGTACACTTGGTTAATCTAGGTCCGTGAATCGCGAAAGGTACATATATACTATAGAAAAGCAACGCACTTGCGCATTAAAGAGCAATTAGCCGCGGCTCGCGAGCACGCTGATGCCCGGAAGCGATAGAACACGCCGCGCGCGTGCCATCCTTATACATACCCGACTCACTTACCTTACTTAGACCCGACGCTACTATAAGACGTCGACCGGTGTTGTACGTACACGACGAGTCTATAGCCAGCTACGTTCGCAACCAGAAGGTGGTATGCACCACTTATGCCTTACGATCGAAAAACGAGGGTCCGCAGGGGTGCTACAGCACCCGCCGAATACAATTCGCGATTATTAAAAAAATTCGGGACCATCGAATATGAATATACGCCGTTTTTTTTATTGCCAACATTTCAATAAACGAATTAAAAAAAAAAAAAAGAAAAAAATATTTTGTGTTTCCGGTACAACGGCCCATGAAAATTCAGCTACATTTCTCGTATATACGACGCCGAGAAAACCAAACAAACGGTAAAATTCATTTATTTCGGTACTTTGTGCCATTTTCGTCACACCGGAAACAACCAGCGCGCGTCGTACTTTTGTAAATTATTTTCGTTCGGTAATTGTCGAAAATAGAGTTTTTTATACTCCGATAATCGAAGATTGTTGCAATAATTGAATAGAATCGAAGATAAAATAAATTGCTAATTCATTATCGGCGATGGAGAATACATCGGGAATAACCCTCCGAAACGACCGACGAATTTTTATAGGCGACTCGAAAGCGGAGCTTTCTTTGGTTAACGATAAATTTAAGGTTTGCGAAAACCCTGAAAAAACGAAAAGATCAGAAAAAACTTTACGAGAAAAAAAAAATTCGAAAAAACTTTTTCTCGTTTTTTTTTCGGTCGCATTGTCGAATTTTTCGGATCGGAAAATCGAAAAAAAAAAAAAAAATTCGACGATCTTTAAATACACTAAAATTCATATTCCCCCTCCGCGTTGAAGCGATCGAACCTCCTTAACCGCCGCTCGGTGCATCCGCACACTGCCACCTTGTATAATCCACCTCGGCTACTGCCTTATTCCTACTTACACTCGCGCAATTACCGTCTCGGATAATCATTATCGCGGAAACTGCATCGCCGGGGCTCATTGCCCCGATGCTTAATTAACTGCTCGCCAGACGGTAATTGGGTACGCGGGCCGTCTTGCGGCCGCGTGTACGGTCAATCCTTCGACGATGCAACGAAGAGACCGCAATCCAGCGAGTATGCGATAGCGAACGCGTTACCGTACGAGTGAAAAAAAAAATCATTCGTTTATTGCAATAGAGATAATAGCTGTATACTCCATGAATTCTTAATTGTAATGTACGCAATACGTACAAACGATTCGCGTCCCTAGAAATTTTCGTCACTACTGGAATTTCACGGAAAAGAAAAAAAAAGTAAAAAAAAAGAAAATTCCTCACTCGACAATCGGTGTATATGGTGTAACGATACTTCTATCCACGATATGCAACGCTCGCTTCGCGATTTCGTAGCGCTTATAAAAAGAGAAAGGACCGACAGAGGCAATGCGTACGCCGGTCTGTGTTTACGTATGAATCTTCGAGATGCTCCGGTTTACATCCCGAAAAATCGATGCCGCGTAAACCCTTTGTCTCAACCACCGCGGGAATACAGTAGCTCGCTTCTGCCGCTCGGCAAAACGTTCCGAAGAAAGAAATGAAAAAAATGAAATAAAAAAGAAAAAGACGAAAAATCATTCGAATCGTTGGCTCTTCGTACGAGTCTATCGATAGGCACTTGTCAATCGAGAGATCGTAGAATGAGTTCTCTCTTCGGTTCGGTATCGCGAAGAGCATCCGCGAATAATCGTTTCGGAAGAGATAAAAGAGTTGCACAGTGGTCGTTGTGCTCGAAGCATAAAGGCAAAATGGGGGTACCGTCGGCTTCCACTTTGCGCTGATCGATTTGCGGTGATTTTACAACTCTTCGACCTGCTCTTCGACCGCCGACGCTCGGCTCGCGCGCCCGCGCTTTCAAACGAGCCGCTCGCGCGGACTCTTTTGTATCTTCGTTCTTTATAAACTTGAAAACGGAAATTTTACATACCGGTACTACTATCGAGAGCAGCGGGTTGCATCTTCTTCGAATGCTTTACCGAAGAATACTGTTTCCCCTTTGTTGTGAGACATTTTTCAAAAACTCTTTCCAAGTAATGCGCGCCGCCGAGAGAATTTTGTAGCTCCGCTTTAGAACGATTCTCGTCGAGTATCGGCGTGATATATAGCCAATGTATACGCGCGCGTATCAACGAACAACGACGGATCCAGTAGATTTATCATCATCTCGGTTACCTGCGAACTGCACTCGTGGAAAAAGGGACGAGAAACGGAATAAATATCTCGATAATTCTTGAAATATATTCAAATTAATGTATTTATCCCTCTACCGAGTATGAAAAAATATTATATTATGGCGCATACCGATCTATATTAACAAAGCCCGACAATCGGAGTGATTTTTTTTTTACAACTTGACAAACGGATAACGATGGAACGACATAAATTATTTCACGATTACGAGACGCGTACGTATGCTTCGAAGCGTCAATTTTCCTGTCGAATTCTAATTATTGCTGATGAGTATTATACAAAGACAAAAAAAAAGACGTACGTAGATCGACCATTACGGATTATTACAGTTAAAACTAAAGTATTAAAAATATTTATTCCTAAATCTTCATTGCGTATACGACTAAATAATGTTATTACCTTTATTGTCGTTTCCTTTCAATCGTTTTTTCGACGGTAGTTGCACGATTGCCGCTTTTCCAAACCTACCAAATCGATTTCTCGAGCGAAATCTCCGCCGTTCCTAAGTTACGATAAACGAGAGAGCGACGAAGGAGAATTCCGGGGTGTATCGTCGTGACGGGATTAGTTTCCGTAATACTCCGAGCGGACGACGTATCAAATGAGGCATTTTGATTCTGCAGCGCGATCTGTTTCTGTCGGCGCGCCCTCAGCCGCCAGTGCCAAGACTTCCTCGCAGACGCGTTTGTATACCCAAGCGTCGCCTTTCAATCTCTTACGACGAATACCAACCATCGGTTTCGCGTCCGATATGCCCTCAAGCAAACAAACTTCCAACTCGAAGGAACAAGCTTTTCGCGAAGTCAACGGCTTACCGTCATCCTTTATATTTTCCGTGTCGAGAGATTCCGTTTCTCCTTGAAGGATAAACCTGTATTTACAAAATTAATTATTTTTACGACGATTAAGACTCTTGTCATCGATCAATCGTCAGTTCGTTCGTCTATCGTCGAATCTACCGAATATTATCGCGTTTCATAACGAATAGTTAGCTGCATAATCGTTACAATGTCTCTATATATATAAAAATATTTCGCCGTTGTCGCAGCTGACGCCGCTGCTGCCGTCATGTACAAGAATCGAGAGGAAGGGTAGGAGCAAAAATTTTCTAAATCCCTCTAAGGGGCCTTTAGTTCTGTCATATAGTGTCGACAGAAGAACCGCGAGCGCGCGTATCACGCGAGTCCAGGGAACCGCTACTAAACATATATATATATATGTTTCTATCCGGTCGAATACGCTCAACGTTTCTCTCTATATTATTAATATAGAGAATTCTTAATTTACCCTTTCTGTCGGCATATTATTCCTTTGCGATGAAGCGCGCGTCGCAGTTGCAACAGAACGTATTTCGGACATTCACTGGACGTTGACGAAACATTGCAGAGGCCCTGAAGAATTAAAGTAATAAACGGCTATTTTGTCGGTGATTACGAAAAAAAGAAGAAAAATAGCTATGGAGTGAGGAAAAGTAGGCGCACCTTGGCAGCGAGAATATTCGGTCGATCGGGATTATTTTCCTCGTTCTTGGTGCGACGTTTCGGTGTGAGAACGCATCTCACCTTATTCAATCCGCGTTCCAATCCCATTATTACTTTTCTAGCGCTACCCGGCGTCGATTGCGATCCTCTTTAAAATGATTTCAAAAGTAATTACTCCGTTGGTAAGCTTCGCTGAAAGTATCATCGATTATTCTTACCTCGCATTCGATGCCCCGTTCGTCGCTGGACTCGCGGATTGTCCGCTCTTTTCCGTGGGCTTCTTCGTCGGTACTGCGAACAAATGCAACAACAATTTATCGGCGAAGCTTCGTTCTCTCGGCAATCGCCGATCCGCTTGGAGACAATTTCGCAGCGCGCCGTTTCTCCTGTTTCAAAGTTTTCTGCTCTTATCACCGCACTGATTACCCGCTACCGCAAAGCAAGAGCCTCTCTCGGTGTCGCAACGCTTTTTTTTTTCCTTTTGTCTTTCTTTCCTCTTACCGTTAAAGTTTCCAACTCTATCCAAAGGCTACTTTGTCCAATTAGTACGGTTAAGCCGCCAATGTCGAGAAGCCGACAGAGTAACTTTAATTACATGCGAATGATCGAATAAACTTACTGGGGGAAGATACATCGTCCGTGTCCTTGCTGCGCAATCTCTTGCGGCCCGGTGGTACGTTTGGCTCCGTGAAATTATCTACTCGAGTCTTGTCCACTGAAAGAAAAGGAAAAAAAAAGGTACGAGCGTCACAATTAATTTTCATTCTTTCGAGAATTCAACGGATAGCTCGATATGTGGAGCGCGCTTTATTATTTACCGTTGTCCGGCGTGCGTGGCAGAACATTATAAGTTATCTCATTAACCGGAGATCGTGCGGGTACCGCGCTTCGAGGAGATTGCTCGAGCTCCGTAATAAAGTTATCGACTCCTCGATCGTAGCGGGGAACATATTCGCCGGTCTAAACATCGAGATTATCATACTGCGAATAAATAATCGCATGCATTTTTTTTTTTTTAAGAAAATAAAAAAAGAACGTACCGCTCCCCGCTTGATGTGCGTTCTCGACGATGACGAAATCCTCAGCGACGAACCTCTTATTTTTCTATCCAGTAACAACAAATACGTAGCCGTTCGATAATCCGTACGAGCGCTTTTTGTCAAACTTTTCCATATATCGTCGTTTTGTTCGTCGCAAATCGCTGCCATGGTGCTTAGTACCTCGTCGTCTCTTTCGAACTAAATTTGGATATAAAAAAAAAGTAATATCGTTAGTGATTGGTTGAGCAATCGAGAGACGCGATGAAAAATAAAAAAGGAAATGGTAAATTTGTTGTACTCGTTTTTCATCAACGCTCTCCATTCGTCGCGGAAAATGTTAAATTTGAAAAAAATTACATTCGTTTTTTTAGCAAACGTAACGGGATTTAGAAATCCTGATGTGATCCACGGGTGAGAGCACAGTTCCCCAATAGTTATTCTCTTCTTTGGATCTGTTTGTAACATCGCGCGAATGATTTTTTTACCGCCGTTGGACAGCCAGCTTGGTTCGTCGTATTTTCCACTCTATAATTCAACGCAAGAACCATCGGTGTTATCCGTATGAGACAAGTTAAACGGATTACTTTAACGAATTGACTCACTAGTATTTTCCTGTATAAGCTTTCTATGTTATTGTCGTCGAAGGGAAGAAAACCGCAAAGAAGAGCGTACAATAGGACACCCATACTCCAGATATCTACTTCCGAACCTACGAAAAAATAAAATTCATTAAATTTCGAATTATTTAGCCATTTTTTCTTTAACGAGATTGCATGAGATTTTCACTATTTGTTTTTCATTCATTCTAATTAATGTAATCTACGGTAGTGTAAAAGAAATTTATTTCCCGTCTACCAAAAAAATTAAGAAATTTAAATATTTACCCAGATATTTTTTTCCCAATATTAATTCCGGCGCCGCATAAGTAGGAGAGCCGCACGAAGTATAGAGATGCGCTTGCATTCCTCCTTTTGGCTTGGCGCAGAGACCAAAATCTATGAGCTTCAGATTCTGCTCTCTGTCCAGCAAAACATTTTCCTGAAGAAAAAAAAAAAATGTAATATCGGAGCCGAGAAGTGGCAAAGTAAAATTATTCTGTTCGTTAATCTTACTGGCTTCAAATCTCTGTGAGCGTATCCCAAATTATGCAGATAAGCGACGGCAGACACGATTTGTCGAAAAAATTTGCGAGATTCGCATTCCGACAGTCTATTCTTTTCCACTGTAATAATTTAAGAAAATGCTATTAAAAAAAAATCAACAATGGCTTTCTCTCAGAAATGAGAGAGAATTGGTTTTAACTGAAAATGCAAACCGATGTGATCAAATAGTTCGCCTCCGGAACAATGTTCTATGATCATGAAGTAATGACCATCCGTCTCGATGACTTGATAAAGTTTGCATATATGCCGATGCAGTAGCGTCTTTAGCGCCTCGACTTCGAGTTTTACTCTGGGTAGATCATCCTAAAAGTTTTGTAAATAAAATTCTCGCATTCTCGCGATAGGCGAACCGACGAAAGTTTCGCCGGCTGAGTTTCGGAAGTGAGACAAGAGAGAGAAAACATGCAATGAAAGAAGAGGTTCATAGAGGAATAACGACGTTCGCGACGTTCTCGCGTTAATAAGATTCGGAGTTCGTGTTTCCGCGCACAAGACGAAAATTCTTTCGAGTTACGAAATTCTTAACTTACGCCCAACGCTGCTTTTTCCATAATCTTCACCGCAACCTTTTCACCGGTCGCGATGTGCGTGGCGAGCTTGACTTTCGCGAATCCGCCGCAACCGATAGTTTTTTCCAACTCGTAGAGCCCCTTGAGTGCCGCATATCGCACCATCTCTCCGACAATTAAATATTATCGTTTCCGCTGTAAACCTAATTATATCGAATGACAAAACAACGGCACAACTGTCTTTACGGCAAAACAAGCATCACTTTTTTCAACCGAAAATTTTGTAACGTAAACAATTGAGTGACAGCCAATCCCGGTAAACATGCGCGCCCCACTTCTTCCGACAGGTCTGCCAACGTGATTGTACGCCCCTTGTGTTGTTGTTTTTTTTTTCCTTATCTTTTATTATTATTTTTTCGTTCATATTTGGCGACCATGTCCGCGAATCCCGTACTCGACGACGTTCGCGCAGTGTTGATCGAAGCCATTGTACGAGTTTCTTCCCGGTTATCGCGTGAAATAAAGTTTGTCGTTTAAAGAAACAAAAAAATATTTAAAAAATGCCTGCATTAGACAAGAGAAAAGGCGACGACATACTTGCGCTCGTTCCAGCGTCAAAAAGAACGAAAAATGAAGTCGTTTTCAGCAGTAGAGAAAAAGCGGTTATACAAAGTGTAAGTTAACCTCTTTTATCGATATTTTATTTACACTTGCATAATATAAACACGAAAGCGAATTATGGATTGCTATGTGAATTCTTTCTACTGCGCTTTCTCGTTGTGTCTCGCTTCTCCGTGTTTCTACGTTCCACGAAATTCCGTACCCATTAGATACTTTTCATTATAATTGCTATAATTTGGAAGGGTCCACCAAGAACGTCGTCCCTGCTGGCGCCCATCATGCTTCTGGAAGGTCATCAAGGGGACATATTTTCGATAGAATTCCATCCGGAGGGTCGATACCTTGCATCAACGGGTTTCGACAGACAAATTTGTGAGCACTAAGCAAAGTCCACTTTCGGAGCAATTTGGTTAAAAAGGCAACATACTTATGTTTTTTCGTAATATGGATTAATTTTAGTAATCTGGAACGTCTATGGAGAATGCGAGAACATTTCGGCGATGTCAGGACACGCCGGATCAGTTATGGAGATGCGCTTCAGTCCGGACGGAAGTCATCTGTACACAGCAAGTACCGACACAACTTTGGGACTTTGGGATCTCGCTGCTGGTACAAGAATAAAGAAACTCAAGGGTCACACCTCGTTTGTCAATTCCGTCTCGGGAGCGCGTCGAGGACCGACGTTACTGTGTTCAGGAAGCGACGATAGCACCGTCAGAGTTTGGGATCCGCGAAAACGCGGTCAATGTTATACGCTCAACAATACCTATCAAGTAAATTCAGTTGCATTGCATCCACTTTCCGAAATTCTTCGTCGTAAAGACAAATTACATTTTACAATGTTTTTCATACGATTGTTTCACAGGTAACGGCGACCACCTTTAACGACACGGCGGAGCAAGCGATCAGCGGAGGTGTCGACAACGACATCAAAGTTTGGGATCTGAGAAAGAATGCTGTTCTGTACAAATTAAAAGGACATTCCGACACTATTACCGGCTTAAGCCTCAGTCCCGACGGTTCTTACGTATTATCGAACGCGATGGATAACACACTGAGAATTTGGGACGTAAGGCCGTTCGCACCTTACGAACGGTGCGTCAAAATTCTTTCGGGACATCAGCATAACTTCGAGAAGGTATGTTATTTTCGCCGACATTGTAATTTGCTCATTTATCGATGTGTTGATTACTCATTGAATTAATTCCCGTATGTTGCGTACAGAATCTTCTAAAGTGCGCGTGGGCTCCCGATGGAAGCAAAGTTTCCGCCGGATCGGCAGATCGTTTTCATTACATTTGGGACACGACAACACGGAGGATACTCTACAAACTACCCGGACATAATGGCTCCGTAAACGACGTTGATTTTCATCCCAAAGAACCGATAGGTAAATAATTAATATTAATTATTATAATTATTCTCGAAACTGACGATCTATTATTTAATGCTTTCAGTGTGCTCCGGATCGAGCGACAAACAAATCTATCTCGGCGAAATAGATACATCGAGTTGAACAAAAATGATATTCTATAACGGATCTTTGTAATAAACTTGTTAATGTATTAATGACGATTAAGAAACAAATTTCGCGAGAGAAACCTCTTTTTTTTTATTGTATCGTATAATAATATAATCTATTGGATAAAAGAATCGATGCCGTATGATTATTTGTATTTCACGAGAATAACGCACACATCGCAAAACGAATTACGCACAAATTTCGTATTTCATTAAAAAGTACATGTATCACGATAAAAAAATTAGCAAGTATTGAAAAATTAAAAGTTCCAATTGTTCTTCTTTATGGAACCTCCGTGGATCCATCTAAAATCAAAAAGCAAAACATCATAACATAACATACTAACGAATTTTATTTTTTTTTACGATGCACTCCTTTGAAAATTGGACTTTCCCCGCGTTCCCCGCGTATCGTTCGCCGGTACAATAGATTTCTGCGATTACATTTATTCCGCAACGTAGAGCCACCGTTGTGCCCGTGACACGGAGAAAAACACATATTCGGTTCTCTTCCTCGTCGCACTTTACAATCACTAATAGTTGCGGTATTGTTGCGTTTTCTTACGACCGTAAAATTTTATCGATATTCCGAGTTTATTTGTCGACGTTCGGGACCCATTGTGTCTTCCGAGTAAGTTGACATTTGCCGTTGTTTGTGTTACGAATCATTGCCAAAATAACGTGTTATTGTCAAACGAGAATAGACCTGTCTGTCGTTCGTCTCGTTTCCCTCCTCCCCCGCGGATATTTCACAACCTTGCATAAGAATGCTTAACGAAAATTTTTGATTGCTCGCAGGTATAATTTTGACAGTATATTTCACGTCGCGCAAAAATGGCATCGCCGTGGGCAAAAATACAGACGGATAATCGAGCTACGAGTTTCGAAGAAATTGAGGCGGAAGAAATTATAAAGAGTCAACGGGAGAGGTACATTTTTTTTTTATGTTTGGAAAATGAATTTTTTTTTTTAATAACGTTTTTTTGGAAATAAAAACTTTTTAAATAATTTTTTTTTTGGAAATTTTTTTTTGGTAAATAAATTTTTTTTGGAAATACCTTTTTTTTTGGAAAATAAAAAAATAAACACGTCAATGTAAATTGTAAACGTGATGATGTAGAAAATTGGAAAAGTCAGCGGAGGCGCAGCCGCAAGAAGAAATCTGTGAGGACTGTGAGGAATGCGCATTGGATGGTACAGACAGCGATGCGGTAATTGCACAGTTACTTCAAAATCAGTACAACAGGGAATACGACTGGATGCTGAAGAGAACAGAGGAAAAGTTCAACGGAGCTTCGAAAGGTGATTAATAATTGAATAAATTATAGATAGTGGATAATAGAGACAATGTAATAAAGTTTGGAATTCACAGTGAATATTTCATATTCCAATTACCGTGCCGGAGCGACGACGGAGCCGGAAGAAAGACCCGCGAACATCGATGAGGAAAAGGATTTGGACCGATTCGTCGTGAGTTAAAAAAAAAGAAACAAAGATAACATTTTTTTATCGTAAATCTCCTTTTATTATCATTTTTTCAGAGCGTGGAAAAAGAATACGCGGATATAAAGCGTCGCGGTTACAAAAAAATTGGCGAAGGTTCGGAAATCGTAACGAAACACGATATGCTTATGTCGTCGAGAATAAACGCTTGCAGAGTTCTCGAATTTCCACCCGGTATACAAACCGGCGATACGGGTGGTTTCGACGCGAAGCTAAACAACAAAGTCTTCAATTCCCTCAGAGCTCACAGTCACGCGCATTGCGCTCGCCAGAAAGCCAAGGAGAGACCTCGTGCGAAATAGTACGCTACAATAATACGAAGTTATCTCGAAGCTATTCCTTTATTTCTTCATCGATGCATCGATTTCACTGCTATTCGGAGAAATCTCGTCGTCGAGACGTTCATTCGAACGGAATTTGTATAAATTGTCCTCGCGTCGAGGCATGAAAATATATTCAAGTTTCGTCTATAACCGACGAGAGACAAAAAAAACAAGTGTATTTCATTTAATTTCCGCGGCGTTTCTTTCCGAATCCAATTGTAGCTAAATAACGGTTAACGATAAGTCGATACGGTAAAGAACAAAAAAATAAAATTCACGATTGTACAAGCATTCCGGATGGTGAATGCTAACAGGTACATTATCACAGCGCACATCTAACGAATAATACGAAATCATCGGAGTTCTATGGTCGGCGGTTTCACGGGTATTTTCCCCAATATAAATTGATCGGCGAGATACAAGTTTTTCTCGTCATCGGTAAGTTTTCCGTCTATCGTGTACGCAGTTTCGTCGATTATCGATGCCGTCGTGATAGATCCGAAGGGAGATCTACCGAACGGCGAGGAGGAGGAGGAAACAGTAGTCCCGGCGACACCGAACGGTGTATCGATTTGTCGCTGGGATCTCGGCGCGAATGGATTACTCGTCGTTGTCGTACTTGTCGTTGATGCAAATGGAGTACCGGCCGAGTTACCGAACGCCGAGGTGCCGTAAGGTTGAGATACCGATGTAGCGGAATTTCCAAAAGCACCGGCGCCGCTCGCCGCTGAAAATGCGGATTCTCCGGTTGCAGCGGCCGCGGTACCGAAGCCCGTTGTATTTTCGCCGCTGGGCTGCATAGCCCCTCCGAACGGTGTCGCTCTCGCAAAAGGCGAACCCGCCGCGGAACCGAAAGGACCGCTTTGCGCGGCGAACGGTGTTGAATTCGCGGAAGAAACCGATGTACCGAACGGCATTGCGGCCGGAGCAGCAAGAGTCGCAAAACTATTGGTAGACCGCGCGTTCGATCCGAAAGTGGATGCTTGCGCACTTGTAACACCGAAAGGATTGTTCGCCGGTATCTGCGAGTTATCGAATCCCGTCGGAGTTCCGTAAACCAATTCACCGCCACCGCCAGCGAATTGTCCCGCTGACGATGTCCGAAATACCGCGGCACCGCCGAACTCGGCGGTGTTCGTCGCTTTGGCGAATATCGTCCCGCCGGCTGGTAAAACGGCGGTCGAGCCAAACATCGGATTCGCCGGTTGTATGGTCGTCGTCGTCGCCGCTCCGAAGGGATTGGCAGGATTTTTTGCCGCTCCAAACGGCGTCGAAGACGGCGCACCGAATAAACTGTTCGTCGCTGTTGTCGTAGCGCCGAACACCGATGCCGTCGATTGAGCTGATTGCGACACGGAGAATGGGCCGCTTGCCGCCTGACTTGCAGAACCGAATCCTCCGCTGCCGAATACCGAATTACTCGGCGTACTCGCCGTCGCGAATGATTGCATACTTTGATTACCACCGAAAACCGTACCGCCGCTGCTGCTTGCCGATCCTCCGAATACGGTACTCGCGGCAGTTTGATTGCCGAACATCGCGTTACCGCCGAACGACGCCTTTGCGCCGAAAACCGAAGTGTTCGTGGTACTCGTTCTTCCGAAGATCGACGACGCCGCGGCCGGCGATGCGTTGAAACCTCCGCCAAACGGATTGTTCGCCGGTGCGCGAGCTCCGAAAACGGTTGAACCAGAAACGGTATTACCGGACTGAGACATCTGCGGTGTTGAGAGAGCAAAATTTGTTTTTCCACCGAAATTAGCGTCCCTGTTACCCTTTTGTAGCTTGTCCTGGAAAAATGAAAGCAATAACCATAAATATTTTTTTGCTGCACATTACGATTTCTAAAAAAAAAAATTTTCCTTTTTTACCAGCATAGCAGCAGTTTCGTGCGTAGGATTTTTCAGAGCGTCACGTTTGACGCTCATAGCTTGGCAGACTTGTTGAAACTGCAATTTCTGTGAACAAACAAAAATCATTGGAGTTACGATAAAAGTAACGCACCTTCCGCACAATTAGAAAATATATACCGACAGTTTGCTCAACCGTTCCGTTCTTTTGCGCCTGATAAATCTCCCATCGGACCTCCTCTGGAGAAACGTCCTCCATCCCGGGGATGCAGGCTTGTTCTTTAAAAGGACCGAAACATGATAGAAGCCATTGTCCGCCTCTTTCAGCCGCTAACACTTCCTCCGCCACTCCCAGCCTGTTGGCATATTCTAATCATTATCCAACTTCTCCCTTTCTCGCGATACGTTTTTTCGAACTTCGATAGACTCACACTATGTTTTTCGCGTCAGTAAATGTTTTGTTGCTGTTTCCTTGATTCCCGGCTGCGAAATTCGTAACGCAAGAGGTTAAGTACGTCACTCGAATACACGAGACATTTTTTATTTCTTTTCCTTGATATGATAACGTTAAGATAAATTCATACCGTAATTGTTGATGTGCTCGAACCGGCAATATTGCCCGTAACGGCATGTCCCTTGTTGAAAATATTTGCATACAACCATTTCGTTGAACGGATTTTAACGCCCGTCGAAAACGTCGATTCGCCGGAATCCTCGTAATTCTTTTTATTCGCCACGGAAAACAATAACTTTTATGCACGACTCGTCATTCAATTATAATCAACGTATAACTCGAGCGCAGCCTCATTGCGATAATAAACAAAAGTAAATATCGAGTTGGATTGACACAGGGAACACTTGTGTTTAACCCAAGAAGCGGAATGAACCACACTGAATGCGAAAACACGAATAGAGATCTGAGCGGCGAGCAGCGCAGAACTCGCACCGAGATACATAGCGCGGAGGAGGGGATAAAATCGTGTGCATGTTGCGCCTACGGTTTTATTAATTTTATCATTGCTCTATTACATTTTTCATGTTGAATGAGAATGATTTTTTGCGAATTTCTCGTCTCTTGAAAATCATTTTTTTTTTTCCAATTTATATTTTACTCGATATTTCGATCTTTCGTCACCATGTTTTCGTTGTGTTCGTCCAGAAGAGATTTCGCTTCGCTGTGTATTGAAAACAAAGTTCATTATCAATAATGACTTGCACCGTTACTCAATGCAATTATTGGTGGAGCTATAATTATCAGAGAAATTACTTTTCCGTCGATATTTCACGCTGTCCGTTCGTCGTCGATGATCTGGTAGTCACCCGCTGCTCCTGTTGAACTTCGACCGCTGCCATCGCTTCTTTGAATGTCTCGTAGCGAATCAGATTGAACATAGGGTTTGTATTTATTTTCCGGGCACGAGATTTCGATGTGTCGGCGGATGCATATAGTTGATTCGACAAATCCTTGAGGATTTCTGAGTCGTTTTGCAACTCCCGCGGCCACAAAGATTCCGCTAATCCTAAGATGGAATAAATGATTTTTTCTGCTTCCCGTTTATCATTCCTTCATAATTTATTGAGAAAGAAAATTCGAAATTAAGCAGACATCGGTTATCGGTTGCGAAAGTTATCAATATACCGATTTGATTAGCGTCCTTCAGTTTTTGCTCGAAGATCCTTTGCAGTTCATATGGATCGTTTTGCGGGCGATCTTGTCCCCCGTTCGACTCTCCCATACCCTGACTAGATATCTCTAGGGATTGCCGAGATGAGTTCGTCGCAATCCCATTATCCCCCTCGACTCCCGCTTCTGCACATCCGCCCAACGGTGTCCTATGAAGAAATGTCAGCAGTTGAATCGACGGCGTACGCTCTCCGCCATCATCTCTGATAGCTTGAAGCCTGAGAAAAAAATGTATTCATCATCGCTTCATCCCTGTCGCGTGTGTAATAACGCTTCTGCCACCGTTAAAAATTATACTCACGAAGATTGGGAATAAGTAAATCCAAAAATACTGAATATAATGATCGCCAATGCTGTTAGATACATAAACATTTTTTGATTATGTTTAAAAGCTATACGCGGATCAAAAATATGTTTGATTTGCCTCAATGGCTGAACTCAAACGGAAGAATATTCTCCGCGCTGTCTACGAGCCGCTCGGACTTTTGTTTTGAACACTCAATAATCTGACAAAATAAATGTATGGAAACATACGATGAATTAGTATTTTCGATTGTATTGGATTTTTTTTTTTCTAAACTCTATATCTATATTTCGATATGTATATATTTTGCACCTTCCAAGTAAAACGAAAAAAAAAATGTCTCTATTTTAAATTATTTCATGAGATTATATGTGATGTAAAACGGATTAAAAATAATATTTCCACGCGTTTCGCGCGCGGAAAACGTCATTTTCCACACTGCGGTGAAGTAAAACATATTTTTTCACTTTTCGAATGCATCGTATTTCAGTCTGAAAAATTTGGCGTCTTTCTGGATGCGAATTTTTGTCAAAAATCAATACTTTTCCAGATTTATAAACTGTGTACAACGCAAAAAAAACATAAATTAAAAACTCGAAAACAATTTTTTGTTTTATATTCAAATGAATAAATTTATTCAATCGTTTCACAGTGAAAATGCGTTAAGCTTAATTAACATTATGTTTCGTACTTAAGAAATCAATTTATTACACCGAAGCGCATTCCTCTCGGGATCCCTCTTCGTTACGGTCGTAAACCATCGACCTACGATACGAATATACGTTTATTACGAGTTACGATATTAAATTTCTTCCCATCTACGAAAACAATAATTTTCCTTGCGTCGCCCGATATTATATAAGAAATCGTTCGCCTTTGGTAAGACTAGAAGTACCGAAGGATGATATACCATTTATCACGTTTTCCCGTTTATTTTTCAACGCTCCAAAATTCCATTTGCTGATCGTCCAAGTTGCCGGTAAACGTTGCCGATCGTTACTCGGATTACCGAAATCTTTCGATATATCGGTGTTTTTTTGGGCCGATAATTCATTACGATTTCCTTGCGAATCTTTTTCTCTAAATAAATCGAAATCGAGAAATATCTCAGCTACGCGATCGCTCGGTGGAATACACGGTACGCCGTGCGCTCAATTATTTACAGTAGATATAAAAAAAAGAAACAGAATCAAACAGCGGAAACGAAAAAAGAAGCTTCAAACTAAATACTCGTGATTGCGATCGATGAAGATTGAAAAATATGCGGGTTTACAGTAATTTAATAGCCGAACACGGCGTATTCTCTACGGTAGCCGTTTTCGATATATATAATATTTCTACTATGCATTACGCCCGACGGGATCGTATTTTTAAATGCTAGTAACGCGCGCAATCGCCGTTTTTGTTTTATTTTCGATATTATGCAAATGCTTCGCCGCCAATGAGTTTTTTTACTCTTCGATTCTCGACGCCTCGTAAATTTCCTTATCTCACGCTGAAACGACCTTTCGCGGTGTGCATACAAAAGTGTCTTACAAAAAATGCTGATGTTTCTCGGACAACGTATAAAACATACATGTGAGGAATTCCATTGAAATGTAAATCTATCAACTTATTAGACCCGTTTCGCGATAGCAGCGATGAATTCAATCGTTTATCGATTCACATCAATTTTTTCATTCTCTATACACAACGCCATGTATTTTCAATTTTTGTTTCTCATAGTAATGGAAAAGATCGGAATTATTAAATGCCATCGAAATCGGTAAGCTGCACGTTTATCTCACGTTAAATTAATGATTAACAATTCCGTTTCGCGTCTCTAGGAACTGCACGCCGCACACAAAGTTTTATCTTCGAATAGATAAATGATTTCGATTCGCTTCGACTAAAAAGTTTGCGGCTAAAACTGATTGAATGTTGAATAGGCGCACAGCGTATACAGAGAAAAGTTTATTCCGGTGTTATAATCGGTAATTTTTTTTTTTCATCGTCTCGGAATAATGCGAAATTTAATTCTGTAATATAATAACCGATCGAACGTTCTTCGTGACCTCAGAGACCGAACTGTTCTTTTCCGTTCGGTATGAAACAAACCGGTAGAACTTATCATCATTTTGAATACAGAATGATATTTTGAATGATTTAATTGTTTTTCCTTTTTTTTCATGATCGATACAATTCGCACGCGAAATGTATCTTGAAATGAATCTCTCGTCCGTTTGATGTTTCCGCAATTTCGGCTGAATCCCCTCGCAATTAATCGACTACGCGTCGCTTAAAATATTAGGATGTATCAAATATATATAATATATATATATATCTTTCGATAAATGTCTCTGTCGAAAGTACGATCGATCCCTCGGAATGACAACCGGCTTGGGGCGAGGCGCGCGCGGTTGAATTTTGAAGCCAAGGTTAATCGTCCAAATCATTTATGTGAAGAACTTCTCTGTGCGTGAGGCCGGCCTTCGAGAGGCTCGTTATCCGATCGGTAGGGTAAAGGATCCTCTTAGGATAGCTCGTCGTTATTTCAAAATTATTCGGTGAATCAGCTTGACTGTAGATCCAGTGATACACGTCCTGTAAATAAAACGAAAAAAACAAAAAGACAATGGGCCTTTGTCTCGAATTTACGACGGTATTTACCTGAATTGTGTCGGACATAAGGAATCGCCGTATAACAGTGCGCTCGCCGAGTTTTATTTGCAAATGGCAAGCGTTAGGATTCGTAGGCTCGGGTTCGAGAGGTACTTTTCTCACTGTCAGCTCCTTCTCCAACTTGATACGTTCAATTTCCATCTCTTGGGCATTGAGTTCCTCTTTTTCTCTGGCTTCTTGCTCTTCCCGAGCTCTCCGCTCCTCCTCCCGCTTACGATCTTTTTCCTGATCGGCGCGCAGTGACTCTTCATATGCTTCGTCTTGCTGTTGACGCAACGACTGTGCTGCACTTCTTTCCGCTCTGCGAACATTGCGAAACTATTAAAATCAACGCTACTCGCGATCGATACTCAAAGTTTCGTTTATGAGAAAGACTTGTCTTACCTATCTTGACGCGCTTGGATCAAACTTATTTCATTATTTTCCATAATCGTTTGAAATCTTGCGATAAGTTCGGAAGGCGATGGTAGGCCTTCCATTCTGAAATTTTCGTAAACCTCGCGGATTTATAATGACCGTTGAAAGCTTTTGAAGAAATTAGTAAAAAATGTTTGGCGTTCGTTACTCACCGGCCGACTATCGTCATTCTGTTGTCCTTAAGGACGATTACAGCCAGGAAAGGATAAGTACCGGACTTGAGCGCTTCCGCAACTTTGTAGCCCTCGCCGGATTGTACATTGCACGCCCAGAAAAGGGTGTGAGTATTGATATATCGCGTTACTTCGGCATTTGCCAGGGTATTTCTGTTTGAACATACAATGTGTTTATTCGGTTTCATATAGCATATATTTCGTTTTTTTCTTTCCGTTTTGTCATTCGGCAGCCTACCTGCACCATCGATCGATATCTTGCGCCTCGTCTTTGTGAAGATACACCAGAAGAAATCTGAGCTCTTGTTTGGCATCCGAAAGCGCCTGACTGTAAGATCCTTGATAAAACACCGGATGGCTTTTGCCATATCGCTCTTCGTATGATCTAATGAACTTTACGACATCCTCCACGGGATCAGACGCAACTTGGATTGTTGAAACGAAAAAACAATTATAATTTATTTTATTTAATAAAAAATTCTGAATTTTTTTTTTTTTATTTCTATGTAGAATATTTGTAACGATTTGTGAAAAATTATGAAATTCTCACCGGGTCTTGCGTCCGATCTGAATACAGCCAAAACTAACTGCAGGATACTTGTCACGAAATTATAACACACCGAGAAAACGAACGACAGAAAACCGCCGCCGCCGCCAGCGACTCCGCTACCTGAACCACCCGGCGGACTGAAATATATCCTGGAGGCCATGTCGTCGACGACTGCGGGAGGTCGGGAACGCGAATCTTGCGCATACATTGACGGTCGACCTTCGTACAGATTCAGTTGTTCCTGAAACAAAATAACGACAAAAGCTAAATTCCGATTCTATTGCGAGTCAATTTTGAATTCTATACCTGAACAGCCACTTCCAAGTTCCAGTTGTGTCTCTGTAAAACATCTCTGCATATTGAAAGGTCCTCTATACCCGTCAGATCCTGTTGGAAAAAGACGCAACAGAAAAAAACTGAAATTTCAAAAAACGCGGGGGGGGAGGGGGACGGACGTCGAATACATTTTCGCGGCTAACCTGGAACTGTAGAATTTTTTCAGTCTGTTCGCCGCTAAGCTCTCCTAATGCGTTATCTGCCATTGCGCGAAGATGTCCGATACGACCGAATCCTTTATTGTATTACACTTTTTAACGTAATGTACGGAAAAAAAAAAAAATACAAAATCAACGCTGGACAACGATTACAATTGAGTTCATCAGCTGACAGAAATGACGGAAACACAACCGATTCTACCGACGAAACGACGAACAATCATTTGGGAATAGTTGTACGTGATTTGACAAAAGTTAACCATAACACCTTCAACATCGGTCCAATCTCAACGTAACGCGCGCGAATGATATATATTTTTTCTTCGCGGCTCTACCCGACTTCTTCGTTACTTCGTTTACCCACTCGCGTTGCACACACCTTTACGACACGTTGGACTTGATTTCTTTTTTTTTTTTTTTTCATACGCCGCTCAATGTTTTTGGAGTCGTTGATTTTTCACTATGTGTAGGTAATCCGTGTTCCAGCGGTCGGAGAGAGTTGGGGAGGGAGGGAGAGAGTAAAACGGAAAATGTATACGAATACATGTAACGTGCATAGGTCAGTTTCGCACGGTATCCCATGGGCGGTCGTTGGTAATGTTGGGATTGGATTGTCTCAATGCGAAAGTCCCCTCAATGCGAAAAAAATGCGTAAAACTTTCCGTCCAACGGATATAGCATGCCGTTTCGGCGAATTGATTTCAGAGTGGCATTATATTATTTTCTCAAAAGTTTGCGCATCTCAGACGACACAGGGATACAGATTTTATTGTCGGCAGCGGCGTCTGACACACCGTTTAGACGCGCGCGATAACGCACCGGTAATGTCGATAACAGATTCACCAATATTCGGTAAGGAGTAAGAAGCAATTTCTAGTTGCGCGGCAAAAAAAGTATAGCATTTTATTTGAAATACGTTCGCGTGTGGATTGAATGAATATAAATTAAAGGTCATGTAAGGTCGAATGAAACATCGAATCCACGAGAGCAACAACATTCTTCGCGAGATTTCTGCAATTAGTGTCCGGATCGCCTCTTATTCCATCCTCCGATACGTCGGATAACCACGCTCTGAATTCGTATATGAATTCCATTAGATGAGCGGTGAGATGTTCCTTCCGCAAGATAACGATTACGGAGGCAATATTCTCGATAATGGACAATCGTACTTTAGCTTGCGCGTGATATCTCAAAGACCATGCGAGATCCAAAATTTCCTTCGCCATTTTCGGTACCGCAACGCAATTCTCGGCCGCCATCATTACCCTCGATAATGCCTTCAGATAATGCACCAGAAGAATGTTTTCTTGATCTTCGAATGTTTTCGGTGTGTCGTACATGCAACTTCCATTCTTACGAAATCCGTATAGGAGAGGATAGAAAAACGACGTTGCAACGTCGTTAAATCTGTTAAGAGTTGTGACAGGTCTTTTCGACGGGTGAGCGAATCGTCTCGTGTTCGTTTGTATTCTCGTTTTGACGATTTCTTCCCAATCACTGTCGCGCTCTTTGCCCACTGACGATACTTCGAAATCGTCGTCGTACAACGTTTCGTATTTTTTTATATTACTCGAATCCATAGTCAGAGATATACGTTTGGCAAACGGTCTCTTACGTTCCTTTACCGCCGGCCGTTCGTTATCATCGCCGGTTGACTTTATTTCGATCATCGATAATTTCCGCGCCGATTCGCTTAATACGTCGAGGATGAATAATCTGTCACTGATCGAGCAGTCGCTCATCTTCGTGTGAAATTTGTTGCATAAAAATTTCGCGGCATCCTTGGGACAAACAACAACGATAGCAACGCAAGCATTAAATTTTAAAATCGCAAAATTTTCGACGTAACTGTTTTCACGTAGAAACACGAGAATATCAAGTAATTCGACGCCGAACGACGCATCGTCGTTCGGTAGTTGCGAGAGGATCGAATCTTCGGCGGCTTTCAACGATTCTGCAAAAATGTTCGGATCGCTACTCGATTGTGCGTTCAACAAATTTTCCTTCAAATCTCTCAGATACGTTGGTCGAAGCTTCTCGGATATCGGCGTATCGTTGGACATATCGTAGGCTACAAGATCGTCATCGCTATCCAACAACTCTTCGTCATCATCGTTAGCTGATTGCCCTCGATCGATAGATCGCTGTTCGGTATCGATTTTCGTTTCCACGGATATTTTTTTTTCGCTCGTCACGAACTTGGGCGCTGATTGGGGTACGGCATGAGCTACGATAATTCCACATTTAATTTCCAACTCGTGAAGTTTCTGTTGAACTGTATCATCAAAGACTTGAGAGCCCGCGGTGAAATACCGATTTTCCTCCGTTGACTCCGATTTTTCCGATTTTTTATCGAAAGCTCCGATATTGCGCAAATTTTCAACAATTTCTCTGGCTGCCTCGGGCATTCCGTCGTAATCGAACTTCAACTTCGGCGCGTCATCGTCGGCATCATTCAACATTTGTACAACCATTTCACCGGTTATCATGCCGATCGCTCGTACTTCCGGTTGAGTCGATTCGAGATGCGCCGATATACCGGCGAAGAGTAATCTTCTCGCCATATCTTTCTCCTTCGCTTGCAAAATCGTTCCGATCTTACGAACGGATACGATAATCAATTTTGTTATGTATTCGTGTTGCTCCAGCGAAGTGTGATTCAGAGCGCTCCGATCTCCCCAAATGTCCAACAATTTAACGAAAAGATTCGGCAAAATTCGATCCTCGTTTCGCGATCCCATCGATAAATAAGCGATCAAGTTAACGATTAGATTCTCATCGTTGTAGCAAAACATCAGCGGAATCTTCGTCACGAACGCGTATTTCCAATTAGAATTATTCAATAGATCGCCAAATACGTTCTCAACTCCGGTAGTTTGATTGCTATTCTTTAAAAACCATACCGCAATCGACTGCACCGCTGATCGATCAATGCTGCTGAAAATTTTATTTATATACTCTTTTATATCGTCAGGATTTCCCCGACACCAATCGGACATTATATCGAACAAATTTTCGAATCTCCGAGAGCCAAAAACGATTACAGCTTTGCTGATCAACATCGATAGAGGATTTACATTGATATGTTTCATATCGAGTTTCGTCCGACAAGCGTTTAAAAATAATATCGCTCTTCCGATATGTACACTGATTATTTCTGCATAAGTCTCTGGTAAAAAGCTTTCCACGACTTTGATCCCCAATTTGTTGGCTATTCTGTTGGGCAACGAGACGATTATTTGAAGCGTATTTAGCCATCGGGACTCCGTTTCTTCCCGTTTCATCGTAGTCTCTTCGTCGGCCCGGCAAACGTCTACTATAGCCGACAACGGAGCTTCGCTTTTCATAATTTTTTCCAGCAGAAGAACTATCGTATTTGTTACTCTGGCATTCGTTGAACTCTTCAAAGCATCCGTTAGTACCATTAGACTTTCGTGAAACATGTTAAACGTCGTAGCGTTAACGACGATCAGTCGTTCGACGATGGGATCGATACTCTTGTCGATCATCGGCCAATTGTCGTCGAATTTATCGACTATGCTTTCGACGATCTTCCCGTAAAGAACGCCATCGAGGCGCGGTGTTTCGTCCAATCCTGCGTATTTCTCGGACGTTATGGTACCCGCCAGATATTTGTTCAATTGCGCGATAGCCGATCTGAGATTCTGTAAAATTCTCTCGCTTTTTATACCTTCCATAGAATTCAGAGTTTGCAGCAATCGATCGGCCGCCGAGTCGAGATTTTTTTTTGTCGCACATCCAATCCCTGCTTCCACCTGCATTCGGAGAAAGAATAATTTCAATTTGGTACCCATAAATTCTTGTTGTATACATTTTGTGAAATTCTTATGAATATATTGAAATGATTATTCTATAATTATTAATAATTCGTTCGATATAAATCTGTGAATTGAATTGTCCATAAATAATTGTAATATTGCACTATACTTGTTATAGTTATCATTTTATTGGATACTTACACTGTTGCCAGATTTTTTTTTAATCGCTATAAAATCCAATAGTTGTTCAATGTTATTTTGTGCATTGGCTCCTTTACCCACGTGGTAACTATCAACGTAACTGGAAGTTTTTGTAGATTCCAAAATGCTTTTCTTTTCGAATAACAAAGTGCAAAATTCTTCTGGATATCTTTCGCACATATATTTTGCTATAATTGTGGTCTGCAATTAAAAAAAGCTGCCCTTATCATCCCTAAAAAACGATAAGCATACCCCATACCCAGTGTTCGCTTAAGTGTTGCGTACCTTGTACAAAGCGTAGGGTTCACTGGTGTTTACGGCAATCATTTTACACAACAATGATGACAATTCGGACAAATCGTTCATAGCTAAATATTCGTCCACAAGCCTCCGCAATCTGAATTCTGGAACGATGCATTTTTTTTGTTTTTTTTTTTCATTCAAATAACATCGATATAAAAAAAAAAACGAAATCATGTATTTGCGACGTAGATTTACCGGTAAACGTCCACTCGTTTTTCTCCGTTACGGCATCCCATAATTCGTTGTCCATTGTGCGTTGCATTTAAAGGATATTTCAACGATATCGAATATTCCTCATGGACGACAGACGTCTCGTCATTATTTCGCGCAGTTTCACGAACAATGTTTTTCTTATGTATTATTCGGAGATCTGCTCTCGTATAACCACCCTCGCGTGTGTATAATTATTATTTTTGCGAACTCTAACCTAACCTCGTATGTCGGTCGGTCAAAGTTAGGTCATCGTATGAAAACCGCCAAAACCGGTGAAGGACGAAGAACGCGAAGAACGAACAAAAACGTTTTTCTATCGTTGTTCTATGGCGCTCGGCTTTGTCGGTTTGTCTCGGTAGTTATTGTTGTTGTTTGTATTTCTGTATCGAGAAAAGATGAGCCAACAAGGGGACCACGATGTACAAGTGGAGATACAAAGAACGCTATCAGCGATAAACGACGTTACGATAAAAATGTGAGTTCAAATTTGTTGTCGATTTATAGTTTTTGCCGTTATAAAACATCGAAGTATTCGGCCGCCCATAATAATTCAGTTCGCGTGTGCAACCTTACGATACAGCTGTGGACGATAAACATCGAAAGAGCATCGAAACGAAATTTTTTTTATCTCAGCAAAAAGGAGTTGATGGCGATCACGGATTTGGTGCGAGAAAAGGGAAGATTGAACACCGCCGTTGACGAAGCTAACGAGGCGCTGTTCGTCGCGGGAATAAACGCGACGAGGGGAGCGATCGACGGGGAGGAAAATGACGAAGAATCGGAAAGTTTTCCATTGCCCATAACATCCGATATAATAACTCAAAAAATATCGTCTCTTCTCGAGGATTCGGACGCTCGATCGCAACAGTAACAATGGCGAGTCGTCCAACGTTTTGCCCAATTTTTTCTTATAGTTTACAAAATTCATTATGGCGATACAAATGTTATTAAAAATATAGCGATACTCTATACATCTACAGTTTGGACTCGGTGAGCCAACCAAACTTCTGTTCCTTGCGTCCGGCTTGAGGATCAATCAAAATATTTATAACGCTTGGACCATCGGTCGTCTGGAAAACATATTCCAATTGTTAAATCGTTAAATTCTTATGCATTGAAATAATTGATTTTGAAATTTTTTCAATCACCTGGAAGGCACTTTTTAACGCTTTTTTTATTTCCTCAACCGTCGTGCAGCAATGACCTTTCCTTCCGAAACATTCCATTATTTTTTCATAACGAGTTTCGGCTGTCAGAGAGTGTGGAGGTGTACTGCATAAAAAAAAAAATTACAAAAAATGGTTCTTTCAAAGTTAAAATATACATTTTTTACAGAATTTTTGTTGCGTACACATAAGTGGGTTCTCCCATTGCCTGAACTTGTTTAAACGACTCGGCGTCTAAACCTCCGTAAATCCCATTATTGTTCACAATAATAATTATTATCGGCAATTTGTACCTAACAATATAATATAAACTTTAGAATTATAATACGAAAATTTCTTGCCTTGAAATAGAATTTTCCGTTTTGTTTTTTAGACGAAATTAATTCACCTGACCATCGTTTCGACTTCCATTCCCGAGAAGCCAAATGCGCTATCACCTTCGACGCATACTACCCTCTTACCGGGTGCCGTATCTTTGCAGTAAAGAGCGGCAGCGATAGCGAATCCAAGACCGACGCCCATTGTGCCGAAAGTTCCGGCGTCGAGTCTGTGACGCGGATTGCTGTTCGGAAGCATCGTTCTTCCGATGTCCATCGTATTCGCGCCTTCCGAACATATGATACAATCATCCGGAATGATATCTCGAATGTGTTTAAATACCGTATAATAGTTTAGCGGCACCGATTTATCCGAAGCCATGCGCTAAAAGGGATTACACGCTTCGAATTAAATCGCAATTATTAGAAAATCGTTTGTTAAAATCCGCTGTTGGAAAACATTTAATTCACTTGAATCATCAGTTTGTTCTTATCTCCAGCATTTCTCAAGGTGTTCCACCATTCGTCGTTCGTCTTTACGCGAAATTGTTTTCTCTTTAGTAAATTCGTCAATGCATCGATCGTAGGCGCTAAATCCGCTTGTATCGCTACAGCCGCGGGGACGGAGTTGTGGAGCTCTTCGGCGCAAATATCGATCTGTTAAATGACACATAACGAATCGCGTTAAAATTCATTTCTCGTTGACAATTCTGAATTATTTTGGTAGCAAAGCGAATACAGGATACCTGAATGATTTTCACGTCGCTTCGGAATCGCGGCGATCGGCCAAAATGTAACATCCAATTTAATCGCGCGCCCAGCAGTACAATGACATCGGCCTGCGATAACGCCGTTGTTCTCGCGGACGAGACGCTGTGTTCGTCGAAATCGGAAACGACACCTTTGCCCATCGGCGTTGCCAAAAACGGCAAATTCGTTGATTCAACGAGATCTCTTATTTCCGCTTCCGCTCGTGCATACGCCGCACCTGTAAAATCCCCGAATTTACACTTTCGCTTCTTATTTTACGCGAAACATCGATAAATTTATCGATGTTTAACGAAAAAATATGAAAAATAAAGCGGTGAGCGTGAAATAATTTGCCGAATCTTTTTGCAGATGTAATCATCGAAGACAAACCTTTGCCAACGATGATCAATGGATTTTTGGCCGTCGCGATCAAATCGGCGGCATCTTGAACGTTTTTCGGCGCCGGAAATACGAGCGGTGGCGGCGGACACGGATTCACTTTAACAACACGATCTTCGGAAACTTTTTGCGTCAATAAAGTAGCCGGCAGATCCAAATACGTGGCTCCCGGTCTTCCGTAAGTAGCAAGACGAACGGCTTTCTCGACATGCAGAGGAATAAGCGCGGCGGTCGGTGGTCTCGCCGCATATTTACAATAAGGACGACTCGCTTCGACTTGAGGAAATTCCTGAAAACCACCGATGCCTTCGTGATCCTCGGGGCACGAGCCGCCGAGTACAAGAAGCGGCCTAAAAAAAAACAAAAAAATTACGTCTCGTCATTGAGTATCGCGGCCAATTACGATTTCTGTAGCTTACCAGCAGTTGACCTGAGCATTCGCCATTCCACCGGTAACGTGGAGGAGACCCGGTCCCGAAACGCAAAGAACGATCGCCGGCTTTCCTTGGAGTTCAAAGTTCAGTATTTACATTTCAAAGTTCAAAGTGACCGCGTCGTTGCATCGCGATGCAGATTCGCGTCAAAATAACAAACTCACTGGTCAAAAATCCGTAAGCTTGTGCCGCGTAGCAAGCGGCTTGTTCGTTACGAAATCCTAAATATTGGAGACCAACTGTTTGCATTGTCATCGCCAATTCTATTACCGGATGACCCATTATACCGAAAACATACTCAAGACCCTGTTTACCGATAATACGAAATTATATCGATCGACTGTTTTTTTTTTACTATTATAATGAATCCATTTTGATTACCTGTTCTTTGAGGGCCTCTGCCATTATTAAATTACCGTCTTTCGTTGTCATCTTGTCGCGTAAATTCGCTAATATATCGCGGAAAAGAAAAAAAACAACGTACGAACGGAACGAGTTCCGTTAATGAAGTCTTCAGAATCGTCGCGCAAATCGGAGTCTCGTTAGTAGTTCAAGAGTGGGAGGTGTTTATCTCGCCTCGCTGTGCGCTTTTATCGTATCAGCTACTTGCTATCATAATGAACGACTTATTCATATCAAAGATTTCCGAATATGAAAGTCATTCTGTTCAAAAAAAAATCTCGATCTTTGGTTCTGAAATTTTTTACAATAATAATTCGAGTTACGAGGTTTGATTCGATGTTTTTATTCATTAGAGATCCGTAAAACGACAAAAAGCGATCGAAATCCTTTGGTCGCTTAAGCGGAAAAATTTACGTGACTGCAGCGTCCGAGCTGAAATCACGAAAGCCAAAAGTCATTAATTCCAAGGATTTCGCGTTGGTAAAAATGCTGGAGGATTACAAAGTTCGCGTGGATTCAAATGTTGCGAAACCGCAATGCTTATTTTACGTGAATTTAAGGATTGTCCGTTCGTCAAGTTTCCCGCGAATCGAAGGGTTGCGGATCCCTAAAGTTTTGCGTCCATCCAAAATACTACGAGTCTGCATCGTTATGATAATCTCGATTCGTAAAAAGTTACATCGTATACTGTTGCAAAGTAGAAAAAGTCGACGTATGATTTCCGCTATAGTTGGGAAATTCGAAAAATCGGCTACAGTAATGAAATCCGACGAATGTTTTCTATTAAAGTAAAAAAAAATACGAATTCCCGTTACAGTAAAATAGTTAATGAGTACTTTTCGCTATAGTATAAAAATTCGCCGAATGTTTTCTGCTACAATACAACGAATGGAACAATTATTCCCGGTGAGGAACATTTATCGATTTTACAATAGGAAATGCAATGAATATTTCGCGCTGTTTTTTGAATCGCAATTTCTAAATCCACGTAACTAAAAATTTGGAGACACGCAGTTTGTAATAGTATCGTAACTTTTAAATCCCCATAAATCGTTAAAAACACGCAACTTTCGTAAAAAAAAAATCGTAAAAATTCAATTATGCATTTTTTAAGAGTAACGTATTTATCAAAATCGCCGAAATTTTTGCTTGCGTGCCGTTAGCGCAAAAATCTTCGTATTCGCGTAAAATGTTGTATTTCACGAGCGTTTTTTTCTATATTGCGTTGTTGCTGCGTGATTTCGATGGTTTTTTGTCTTTTTTACGCGTATCTATTAGAGACAATTTAAGTTGCGACTAGCGAGACGGCCATTTTTTCTTATTCGTATCGTAGCCGTGAAAACGAAGCAAAAGTCTCGTTTACCGCCATCCCTTAGTGCGCAAGTGCATTGCTCCGATACACGTGAGAGGCGTGGCGAAGAAAAGTCAGCTGATCCCACAAACGGTGATGGCAGATGACAAAATGGTCCAAAAGGCTGTGAAACCTCAGGGACACGAGGAGGATGGCGACAACAACGTCATGGACACCAACGAGGAGGACGAGCATTGTAACGAACAAGGTACTTACAATTTTCTTCATCCGACGCGACAATCGTCACGACAGGAATGTCTCGTGTATTACGGAGTAACAACTTCGAGTGACAGTTTGTCCCCAACTGACGTACTTAGATGCCAAAACATCGCATGAATATTAAAAAATATGGAAACAAAAGATTCTGCTTGCAAAAATTATCGCATTATCGTTAATTTGCCAGTCATCGAATTAATAATATTGACGAGTCATCGCGTCCGCGATAGATTACGGGTTCACGAGCATTGAAAAATAACAATAATAACAATCTTTTTTTTTTTAATCACAAGAATTCGAAGCTCTGAACGCCCAATTGGATCAGCTGAATTCGGCGCTCGATTTTCTCGAATCGAAAAATGACAACATTCACGCCGAATTGGTGGAACTGCTGAAGTCTAATCGAGAAACGAGAAAGCAAATTCAAGAGTCTCAAAAGGACGATGGAAAACCCGAGGAAACAGCACAATAATCGTCAGTGCCGCAACGTATTGACATGTCGTTAATATTATACACTCCATTATTTTCCTCCAAGGTATTTGAAAATCCCGTCGATAAAGAAATTCCGAACCTATTCGGTCGATTAATTAGACGAAAAAAACAAAAAAAAAATAATAGTAATAATAATAATAAATAAATAAATAAGAATAATAATGAAGTAACATTCACGACGGTGGACTTGTACAGTACATAGAAATTAAGTATACGTAACTTTGAAAGCCAATGGTTTAAAAAAAAAAGAGTATATTTATTTCACTGAATAATACAACTTTTTATTTTTCATTCCCCGAGAATTTCACTCGACGGCAGAGAGTATTACTTGCTGGAAAATCTCAGATTTGTATGACATAATAATTTGAACATTGGGTTCTCTCGTTTGCAAGTGATCGAGAACCACTTGACCTCGCGTGCGACTTCCGCTCAATTCGATGTCCGCGTGGAATTTTTCTTGCGCTTCTATCATATCCGGTCGAACGACCGCCGCGGCTAATAGTGCATCGCACGGTGAATATCTCAGATGTTTACGCTTTTTGCAGGTTCCGGATTCGATAGCATTTATGAATTTCACAATAGGAGTATCTTTACGACCCAAAACTTCGTTTCTCCATTCCTGAAAAAAAAAATTTCGTTGAATACGAGGCCCGGCAGGGGGGAGGGGGTGGAGGGGTGAAGGGGTCATTAATCAACTTACTTGAGTCAAATCAGAATTCAGACAAGTCTCCCACGGCAATAGGAACAAAGGTTTATCGATGCTACTTAAAACTATATGAACGCTTTCTGGATCCGCGAAAAAGTTGAATTCCGCTTGTGACGTTATATTTCCTCGGGCTGTGCGTAAAAATTGAGAAACTCAATGGAAAAACAAGGGTAATACGTTTGCCGACGAGAAAACATCGGAAAATAATGTTAAATTACCGGTAGAATTGCCACCCATAACGTAGAGCTCTTTCACGGAACTGGCAAAATCGGGAAACATCTTTATTGCGAGTGCTATATTCGTCAAAGGCGCGAGGCAAACCAGCGATATTTCTCCTACAATTTATTTTGATTTTTTTGTAATATTGTTTGTTATTATTATTATGGAAAAGAGAGAAATATATGTTGTCGAGAATCGGGGCGTATTATTCGAGTTTAATAATTTTTTACCGGGATTTTCGGAAGTTATTCTATTCAATGCGGTAACCGCATGTTCCGTTTGTAATTTACTCAAATCCGGCTTATCCGTGAATACATCGCCCAAGCCGTCGCGGCCGTGATACAAATCCTCGCCGATATTCTTCGAACTTTCGGTTTTCAAAAGCGGCGTACACGCTCCTCTGTATACCGGAATCTGTCGTCAGAGTTATTAGCTTATTTCAAAATGTTTTTTTACGATCTTATTATCGACAATTCATTCGAATTACACGCTAATATAATATCAAAAGAATGACGAACTTACGTCCGATATATCGCATATCTCGAGAGTTCTGAACACATTGCAAACAACATTATCAAGGTGAGTATTGCCGCCGACGCACGTAATTCCGATTATTTCGAGTTTTTTGGCTTTATGCGCCGCGGCAAGTATTATCAACGCCACAGCATCGTCGGTACCAGCGTCGCAATCTACGATTATCTTCTTTGAGTCCATTTTATCCTAATTGCGTGCAGCGAAAAAAGAAAAAACGGTCAAATGATAATTAATAGGACATAATGATAATTTTGCGTGTCGGTAATAACGATATATTCTCGAGATTAACTCGTTACAAGACACACTGTCGAAAAATGTCCCATAGTTCGCATGGCCGATTAACACCATCGACACCGCCGGACCAAAACAAACTGGAAGGAGAAAAGGGAAAGGGAACCGGACAATGGGCGACGCAATTTTACCATAACCCTATGACTCGTAAAGTATTAAAATCGGGTATAAGAACGACAATAGCACTACATTACCATTGTTGATTGGAAGCCTATTGATCAACAAATATCGGTTTATTATCGATATTATCCTCGTGGCGTCGGCGCGGACGGCGACAGCTTTTAGAATTAATAAAATTTCGATAAACACGTAAAATGAATTCAACTACGTTTCGAGCGAACATAGGCTCATTAATCTCATTATATTATCCGGTTGTAAGACTAAATTACGAAATAAAAAAGCCACGTTGCAACACTGAAAACCTTCGCACAATTAGTTAAATCAATAACGCGTATATGTTTACTACAAACATTTACGAAACTCCGCAACGCCGATTAGCGGAGACCGGTGCGCGCGTGTTTTTCCTGCGAAAGGAGTACCGTGAATGAAGCGCTCGTCCGGTGTTGCGACCTGCACTTGTATTATAATCATCTATAACTCGATGATATCCTCATTCTTCGGTTTAATCTATCTAATTTGACCGAAGTGTCAATGGTCATCTATGATAATCTGGAGCGAATCCGCCGTTTATCTCTCGTGCAGCCGGGCCCAACGTGAGAGCCTTCGAGGGGTTCTCGTGGTCTCGTGCAACGGTAAAAACTCACGTCGATTTAGCCGCGTGCATCCAGCGAATGTGTTATATTGGGCTCACGGATGTCTCACCGTGGACCGTGGAGACACAATCGCGAAATGATTATTCGCACAGTATTTCGAGATAATAACTTTTAATAAACATAATAAGAAAAACAAATTTGTCGCGATTATTGAGCAAACGTATAAGGATCAATCGGTGCCTTCGACGGGCTCGTAATTTCTACGGCAATAATGGACGAAGCCAAGTTTCTGAAGAGGTAATTTTTATCGACTGACGCGTACCGTCCGACGTTTCGTCTGACATTTCGATGACGACCGTTCGGCGAATGAAAAACTTTCACAAAAGGTTTAATTGTTTATTACGTGTTTTGTTTTCGTTTTAATTCGTAGAAAAGTCCGATCGGGCACGATCGACGTTCATCCAACGGAAAAGGCTTTGGTCGTTAATTACGACGTCGAAGCGTTCATACTCGGTGAACTCGGCGATCCTATGGTCGGCGATCGCAAGGTAATATTTTTTTTTTCATCCTTCCTATCTATCGTTTACCCGATTATTAATCGTCCGAATTATCCTCATTATTGCTTCATGACTCGTCAGGAATGTCAGAAAATTATTAGATTGAAGGATCTGGAGATGGATACCAATGTAGCGCTTTTGGCAAAGCAAGTTGTAGAGAAGTGTTCTTTGATACACGAATCCAAGCTGCGAGAAGTGGAACAATTGATTTATTATCTTCAAAAACATCGTCTCAACACCGAAGGTGAGTAAAAAATGTATCAAACTCGCTGTGACGCTCCGCAACGTTTTATTTAACATTTTATTAGAAAAAAACCTTTTTTTATAATTTTTCACACATTTATTTTCAATTTGAAGTTTTTATTGAAATATTGATTTTATCAAAATAATATTTAATTTCTTAATTTTTCCTATGAAAATTTGTCTTACGATGAATTATTATTTTACAATCAATTTTTTTTACCGATTGATGAAGTTATCGAAAATTAATATCATTTGACGAAATGATTATTTATTTATTTATTTCTTTATTTACAGCATAAATTCTTTTACATAATTAAAGTTTAGTAGAATTTTTTCCATGGTATGGCAATCATTTGTATTCTTTACTTTAGTTAAGTCGAATTATATTTTGGCTGATTGACTGATTGATTTACAAAATTTGACAAAAAACAAACAAAAAAAAAGACTTATTAATGACAATAATAAAATTTTGGCGATAATTTCAGGAAATACGGGCGATAGCAATAGTCAACCGGAGCGTCCCGCGTCCTCCAACACGATTAGTTCCGACAACGGCGACACGGAACGAGCCGTAATTAGTAACGTCGAGAGTTACATAGAATTGTTGTACGAGAATATCGCCGAAAAAATAAAAGGCTCGGCACTGATTCTTCGTCTCGCTAGAGTTCCGGACAATCTTCTCGAGTTGACGAAAAATGGTTAAATTAATATTTTAATTTTGCGATTTTGTTAATTTTTTCGAGAAGACAAAAAATAAAGGAGCGCTTTACTTTTGCAGAGTCTTTGCTGAGCGCTCTGGCGAGAGTGTTGCGAGAAGATTGGAAGCGCAGCATAGAACTCTCGACGAATATTATTTACATATTCTTCTGTTTCTCAACGTACAGTCAATTTCACAATATCGTAGTGGAGTACAGAGTAAGCATCGCCAACTCCGCTAAATAACGATGCAATAATTATTAACGGGATTTCTATCATTTTTATCAATTTTCCGTTTTATAATTTACAGATCGGTTCTCTCTGCATGGAAATTGTGGAGTGCGAGTTGCAACGCTACGACGAATGGAGAGACGACATGGAGAAGCGTCGGCGACAATTCGAAACGGCGACCGGTTTGGTTCTTTTTCCATCCGGTAACATCGACAACAGCACCGAGAAGAAGATGAAATTTGCAGAGGATATATGGAATTGCGAAGGTCCGCTCGATTACGAAGTAAAACGGCGATCGGACGAAATGGCTTCGCGGCTCTCCGACAGCGAAGTCAAAAGGATGAAAGAGGAACTCGAGAAGAGTCGAAAAAGATTGAAAAGTTTGACGAAAAAACAGGAACATCTCTTGAGAGGTAAGTTACCCAACTCGGTATTCGTGTCCCAAATGGAATTCCGTTAATCTTTCCTTCGTTTCGCAGTGGCATTCTATCTTTTACTGAACATCGCTGAAAACACCGAAGTCGAGAGAAAGATGCGTAAGAGAAACGTAATTGGAATGCTAATAAAAAGTCTCGACAGATCGAATACCGATCTACTGATGCTCGTCGCAACCTTCTTGAAGAAATTATCGATATTCCGCGAGAATAAAGATACTATGGTGATATTCAACGCGAGTTTAGCGGAGTTTAGTTATTTTTTCGAAAGATTCGTTTTGTGTGAACCAATCGTTGTTTTTTTCTTTATTTTTTAGGCGGAGGGGAACATAATCGACAAACTGCCGCGACTCATTCAAAACGGTAATACCGATCTCGTGCAATGCACTTTGAAGTTACTGTTCAATCTTTCGTTCGACGCGAAGTTGCGAGGGAGAATGATAAGGGTCGGTCTTCTCCCAAAATTGGTAAAGCTTCTCGGACAATCGGAGATAAAAGACAAAACGACGATTCTCGGACTTCTTTACCACGCGAGTATGGATGACAAAGTTAAACCGATGTTCGCAAACACGGAATGCATGCCAATGCTCACCGATATGATTCTCGAGTCCGAAGAGGATCGCGTAAAGCCGGAGCTTGTTGCTCTGTGCATAAATCTTGCGGCAAACAACAGAAACGCTCGGCTAATGATCGACGACAATCGTTTGCAAGGATTGATACACAAAGCTTTTCGCAATCAGGATGCGCTGATAATGAAGATTATTAGAAATATATCGCAGCACGACTCGACGAAAGAGCACTTTGTCGAGTTCGTCGGTGACTTCGCAATGGCCCTCGATCAGTCGGATTCGCAAGACTTTATTATAGAGATCGTCGGTGTACTCGGTAACTTGGCACTGCCGGATCTCGATTACTTTCAAATCCTTCAACGCTGCAACCTTATTCCGTGGATACGAAACAATTTGGTTCCCGGTAAAGTACAGGACGACCTCGTCCTCGAAGTCGTTGTACTACTCGGCACAGCCGCTTCGGACGAAGACTGCGCGCAGTTGTTGTGCAAAGCGGACATTCTACTCTCTCTCATCGAGTTACTCAAAGGTTTTCCCAACTTTTACCATACGAACCCAAACATTTATATCTCTTTCTTATCCTCGACTATTTCATTCAGCGAAACAAGAGGACGACGAGATAGTTTTACAAATAATCTACGTCTTCTATCGGATTTCGCGACATGACTCGACGAGAGATTACTTGATCCGTGAGACTGGTAATGGTAATTGACGATATCGCTTTGTTAAAGTTTCTTCGTTTCTAAATCCGCAATAATCTTCGTCTTAAAATGTTTCTCATTAACGAAACGCGCAAAATCTCTTTCCGGTAATTTTCCAGAAGCCCCGGGATACTTAATAGACTTGATGCACGATAAGAATCCGGCGATTCGAAAGGTCTGCGACGCTTGTTTGGACATCATTGCCGTAAGTATGCGTCAAGCGAAACGAACTGATATCGCCATTTCGCAAATTTTGTGACTGATTGATTTTTGTCTCAGATGTGCGACAAGGATTGGGCGGCGCGTATAAAAGTCGAAAAATTTCGATCGCACAATCAGCAATGGCTTGAGATGGTCGAATCCATTGCAGTAGATAATACGAATCATCCGGTCGTCGACGAGGACGATAGCTTACCGGCGTTTATGAGCGGAGAATTACTTAGACACACGATGTTGTTTCCCTCGGGTAGGCGAAATCCCAATGCATTATGCAGATCCGATTTTCAATAAGCATTTTCTTTACTTATCCGATCGAATTTATATTCTTCACGTTAGGTAATCCGGCCGCTTTTAGTATCGAAGACGGAGACTCTGCGTTGATGAAAAGTTGTTCCGATTCGTCGGAAAACCCGAGTAGACCGCTCAGTCGGTAAGTTTGGTCAGTAATTGTTAATATTTTTTTGTATCGAATGAATTATTCAAATACTTCCTTTTTCTTCAGATACAGCCGCGATCTCGACGAGATAAGCGACCTGATGGCTCGTTCCAAGTCGCGCATGTCGGTCGGATCGGGAATAGAGGATCTCTATCGCAATGCTAAAGTTAAGTTGACCGAATCCGAGACGTCTCACGTACTCATATGAAATCACTTTATAAATCTGAATAATTATGCGTTAAACGTAGAAAATGAAAAAAGGTGCGAAGATGATAGACGAACGCACGAATACTCGGAAGTATGAATTTAGTAAAAGTGTTACGCTTGTTTTCCACAAGGTACTACCTTCGTCGAGAAAGTTTATGTTTCCATGTCGCGCGGGATGTTGTAACGACAAAATTCTCTCGATATCGCATGCACGCTATGGTATAGTCACTTATTTATCTAACTGTAAGTTATAAATGATCTCAGCGTCCAGTATTTAGTGCCTTTTCGTTCGAGATAATTACCTTCGCCGAGTGACTAACGTTTCGTTGCGTTTTTCTTTTTTACATCTCCGTTGTATGCTCTCTGTCTGTGCAATCGATCCGTTGTCCGAACGTCACGCGACGAATGCAATTTACGTGAGAATTTTGCTTTGTTTCTTTAGTTTAATATTAGTCATAAATTACGCAACAATGGGAAACAAATGCTGCGCCGCTGTGCGTTACGAGTCCACGTCGTCGACGTCGTCACGGACAACGGGCTTTTGTCGCGTCTTTGGTTCTCGCCAATTCAATTTTCTCGATTCTTTGTGTAATTTATTAGATAAATATATTATACATATTTACATATTATATTGAAACAATTGGGTTAAAAAAAAACCAATGAAAAGAAAAGAAAAAAAGAAAATAGTTATACGTTTGTATATTCTACGCGCTTGCCATTCTTATTTTGTGATATTCGTCATTTGGACATTTAGGTTTTTAGAAATTAGATCGTTCGTTTAAATATGAGTTTATTGAAAAATTCTTGGCTTTTTATTACAACTCGTACTTTTTCGTATAACACATTCACCGTTTGATCGGAAGACGGTTGTGCAACTATTGTCGCCATCCGTGAAAAAATAGTGCTCTTTCGATCCCCAACTAACGGGACTATCTGCGAATCCCTGCACGTGTAAACTTCCCCATGGCAATGTATCCGACGCACAGACGACATTTTTCATCGCATCGTAGATTCTCGAGATTTGTCGGCGTGTAAAAAATCCTGCGCACTCTATATATTGTACATCGTCGACTTCCGTTTTGGGCGAAGGGCACGCGTACGTATTCACGTAATCGTCTTCTTTCCCGTTCATCCTGAAATATTTCATTTGTTTTTCGTGGGCAAAACCAACCGATCATCCGTTTCGCGACGCTCGGCGTACAGTACAATCTCCGTATTCTTAACTCCTCTTAACTCAACAGCTCCCTTATTTCAACTTGTTACCATGGCAACGATTTCTCCTTCTTCTCTTCTTTTTAAGATTATTCTCGCGAAGTAACAATTTTTTTTTTTACAAAATCAATGAAACTTTGCTGATTTCTTATTCAATGCTCTGAAAAGACATGTATACATTTTGGAAATTATTGATCATCCACAACTCGAGCAAATAGATTTCGAAAAAACGTCCTTATACGGCGATAGCTATCTGTTGTGAAAATTTGATTATTTTTTCGTATGAAATGTTCTTACTATTTCAATTACTTTTTTTGTACAGAAGTTAGATGTTTGATGATACATCTCGAAGAATTTTGAGGCGATTCACCATCCACTTTCGATGTTCAAGAATCCTTATGATCGTTTCATGCCGTTCTTAACGCCGGTGCGACACGCAGGCAGTCGCAACCCCTTACCGCGCGATAACCTCCTTAAAGCAATTTGGAGTTCATTCGCCGCACCCCAAGCGGTGCGGTGCGGACGCATATACCCCTCGTTACTCCTAATCGCAGCAACTGACCGGAAGTAGGGATGGTAGGGAAATGCAGAAACGGAAGAGCTTCCGGTTCCGTCGAGTTAAAAATACGGGGGTTGTACTGTAATTCGAAAAAAAAAAAAAAAACTACTCACGTATCACCACCGATACTGAAGATGCCGAGCCACTCGAAGAATTTGTTCAAATCGCAAGAACTATTCAGAATGGGAACGGAGAGCGATCGTTCGTTTCGTTGCGTAAATTTTTGCCGACACAGTGACGCGGTGTAACCGCGATCGACGAACCATGCTGCGATGGACGATGGACACAACTTGTCATCTAAAAAATGCAAAAACAATCGATCAATCTCTACGATTTATTCGCACAATTTGGGAAAGAAAAAAGAAATAAGTAGAAAATAGCGCTCACCAGGTGGATCCCAAGCTACGATAACGTCGAAAGTTTCATTCAGATTTGTTTCCAAACAGTCTCGCGCCCGTTCGTAATTCTTCTTGCCGGGAACGAATGTATCCTCTTTCAAATTAATTGTCACGACTTTTGACCGTAACGCGCGGTAACCGGGAAAACAAAACGTTCCATATGGAATTTATCGAACTACTCCCCCTCGATGATCTATAGAAAAGGCCATTTTTTTTCTTTTCTTTTCCTTTCTTTTTTTATAATTCGAATCATCCAAAAATTCGATTATTCTTGTCTTACATTCTCGTGAAATATCCAAATGAGCAACGAGTCGATTTTTCTTTATCTTTTGTAAAAAAAGAAAATTACTCAATTGTGTCCGTCGATCGCACTTTGATTTTTTTTTTCATTTTTTTTTTGGTTTTTTCTTTTTTTTTACAAGAGTACAGTACAAGACTAGTTTTACAAAAATAAAGTTATATCGTATGTCCGCATTAAACGGATTAATCCCCATATATTCACCAGTATCACTCCGTTGCGTTATGGCACCACGTTGAAGGAAAGCACGGGTTCGATTGTACAAAGAAGAAAAAAAAAAACGAATGAAAGATTGAAGTATCTCTCCGAGATCGAGTATCCGAAAGAATAATAAAATAATCCCATATAGAATTTTTCTAATCCTGGATGAGTCGACGATAAATGTGTCGACAATAATGCCGTGTCGAATGAAAATGGAGACACGATGGATCGTGAATTACGCGAGCGACAACGTCGGACTCGTATCAAGATCGATATTGTTGATTCTCAATTCTTCTCTGAACAATCGTATCTCGTCGCTCGAGATTCCTTGCCAACTCTCGAGTTCCGATAGTCGACGTAAATTTTCGCAATTCCGCATCAACAGCTTCACGGTCCTCATCGACAGATCGTCGCTGTAAAGTATCTTGAGCTCCTCGAGTTTCGTCATTGGATTTTGGGAGAAAATTTTTTTCATTGTCGTATCCCCGATACCGGTCGACGAACCCAACTGTATGAATTTGACGTTAGTGCAGTGCGACAGAAGAAATTCCAGATGCGCACTGTCGCAATCGGCAACGCATTTCATACGTTCGAGATACTCGAACGGCGCAATCGGCAGCTCTCGAAAGTGACTCGACGTGTGATCCAAAAGTTCGCAATTGTAGAAAGTTAAATTTCTTATCTCCGGACAATATTGACTTATGTACACCAATGCGCTACGGTCGATCTCGTCGACGTGTTCCAAGTGGAGGGTCGTTATACGCGAATTCGTTAATTCAAGAAGTGCGTCGACGCGGTCGGCGTAAAAATAACACGAGAGAAGCTTCAATTCGGTGAGATTTTCCAGTGCCGCGAGAATGGTGAGATCGCTTATTCTTTCGTCACGCATAAGCGACAAGCGCGTTATATAAGGACACATACCGATCAACAAGTACAAATGTTTCATAGCGACGTTACGACTCTCGAACGCGCGAAGATGAAATTCTTTCTTGCAACGATCGTTATCCTTGTCGCGTATATCCTCGAGTACGTCGCCGATGTCGTCGCAACGACCGATGTCCTCGAGACGCGAATGGCTCGTCAATAGTTTAACGTATCCCGCGGTCGAGACGGACGTTCGAAATAGCTTCACCTTCCGCAAAGCTGGACTCTTCGATAGCGCCGCTATACTACGATCGGTCACCGATCTCGACGCCGTTACATCCAAATAACGAAGTCGCGGACAATTTTGTCCAACAGCGCCGATTATATTGTCCGTGCAATCGAAGCACAGCGTGAAAGAAACGAGATTCGACATCGTCCCAACACCGTTTATTATTATCTTCTCGATATCGGAAGTTCTCCAACCGGCCGAACCGGAACCAAGATCCAATACCTCCAGGCCGCTCATGTTGTGTAAATTATTGTACAAAACGTGACGCATTATCTTGGGCCATGCAGCGAATTCAATAGTTCGTAGATTCGCGTCAACGACGACCGAGATGAGGCTCACCACGACGTTTACTTCCGACAAAAAAGCTCCGATAGGCGCAAAATCGTTGTACGAATTTTTTCTTTCGTTTATCAAATTCATTATCGCGCCCAATGCCTCGACAGCCATTCTGTCGTATAAATTCCAAGGTACATTGGAACTCAAACGATCCTTCATGGATCTCAACGACGATCCAAGACTTTTTATACCGAGTTCTGGATTTTGCTGCGATATCTCGCATATGGGTTTTATCAAATTTCTACCAAAATTCGTTACGTATTTCCCTATGGATCGAAGCGCCAGCTCCTCCAGCTCCGGCGCTCTGCGCTTCTTGGGCATTTTTTTTTTTTATTTTTAATATTCCCCGCTTGTCGAGGTTTCCTTTGAAGACTTACCGTAACGCGAATGCGCCTTACGATCGAAGAATGTCTCTCGGCCCTCCAGTCCGAGTTTCCGATAGTCTTCTCTAACCAGCGATAGCGAGAGGTGTCCCGACGGACAGACTGCAATCAAATTGTCAACGTCGATCTTTCTGCCTATCGTCAGTAGCGTCAATTCACCTGAAAACCAAAAACAAAACATTTATACGCGAGTAACGCGACAATATTATCGCTCAAAATATCTACCGACTAAAACTAGAAGAAGCGACGTCAACATTTTTGGCAAGCAGATTTCAATTGTGGATAACTTCCAAACCCATATGTCAGCTTGCAAATGCTGTATATGTCATGTCGATTGATTAGACACGAATACGGAATTGATGACGAGTGACATTTGTAATGTAAAAACAAAAAAAATAACGAATAAACTGACCTCTCTTAACGAAACCTTCGACAAACTCCTTGTTGACAAGTTCGGACGCTCGAATCGCGGTGATTTTGTAATAATCGCTGTCGTCCAGAAGAACGTCGCGAAGATTTTGAGGAACACCGTTTGCGTGGGGAAGCACGACGGACACCTTTGGCGCGTGTCCAAAAGTGCACAGACGAAAATTACGTAAAATGTTTGAAAAATAAATGAAAGAAAAGAACGCATCATAACCTACAAAATTTTCGAGCTGTTCAGGTTGATGCGCAATAGATTAATGGACGGTGTGGCAAGCTTACCGAATGATTGAAATAATGAGTACCAAAGACGGCTGGCACTTCCTCCGTCTGATAACTCGCTCGTTCGATTTCGAAATGGTGCTCCGGAGCCTTGAAGTCCCATATTTCCGGGCACAACATTTGTGCGACGGAACAATGACGGATGACAAGGCTCACGCTAGAACGTCTTGTACGGCAGCACACACTTTTTTTTTCAATGTACGACGCTGCCCCGTTCTCGAGGTCCTTTCATAGGACACCGGTGAGAGAACACGTGTTTTCGAGGCTTGGAGTTCTCTGTTATATGCGCCCTCCAAAGAGCTTCTCGGAACCCCGCACGGGCGTGTTTCGGTAGCGCGGTAGCAGGCGCAACGGCGTATGTCTTTCTTATTGTAAAAATCGTTTAAATCCACGTGTGTCAATAATCTAATATCGACAGAGATAATTGCGATCTTAATAATGATATAATGAAGAAAAAATAATTTAAAGAAAACTACATATAGTTGATGACCGCGGTAAAACATTACATTGTAAATTGGAAAATTCGCGATTCTTCATCTATAAAAAAAGTAAAAATTTTTTTTTTTCGAAAATTAGAAAAAATTCTCAAAAAATGCATAAGTATTCGAAAAAATTATCGAATTAATTTCGGCCAAAGAAAAAGTTAGATTACCGGATAATTCGTTAAACAATGATTTTTTTGTGTATGATGAATGATTGAATTTTTTGAGATTTTTATTTCATTAGAAAATTGTCGAAATTCTTTTTGAATTTCACGTTAATCGCACTCTTTGGTAATACGCAGCCAGACCACCTCCTTAAGGCGATCATTATTCATTGGGGTATTTGTCATTCGAGGTTGCGAATGGGCAATTTTACGTTCCGTGTTACGAGATGCGATTTATTTACAGTAATAAAAGTAAAGAACAGTAGTTGGTACAAGTAACTTATTTAGCCGTTTTGCCACAACGGCATGGATTTATTTGCGTTTTCGACGAGGTTCGTTAGGATTCTTCTTCATCCAATACTTGACACCGCTGCCGGGACGTATTCCCAACATCGCCGATTTCGAATTAACGTCTCTCATGACGAACGGCGAATAGCCAGCGATGTAATCATCGTTGAGCGGATCATTTTTCATACGCGCCAATCGGCTCGGTCTCTGATCGGGGACCGGTTGATCTTCGCAAAGAATAGGATTCGTCGCGTGCTTTCCACCTTTTGGAGTTGGCAATGAAAACTGAAAATTAAAATAGTAAACAAACGTCCGGTACAATCGTCAATGCCGACGGGAGCGATATATCGATATTGAATTATTATCACCTTTTTTCCCTTTGCCGACAGTGGTTTTCTTAAATTAATGTGAATACGCTGTTTGCCTTCGTCGTCCAACGAAACGGCTACTTTTTTCAGTGTCTTGAGACCGCAAGATGGACAGAAGACCTTCGTCATTATACTCGTGGTCTTGAAACACGCGTAACAACGGAAGATAAATGTTCTCATTTGCTTGATCACTCGTCCGTCAAGTGACGCGACGTTCAAACCGATTTGCATTAATACGTTTTGCATTGCGAAATCGGTCGTCATGCAAGCCACCGTTGCCGCTTTTTCACCGATGATATCGGAGTCCATCGACTTCTTTGCCTTTGCAACGTTACCTGTAACATTTGCGCGATTAATATACGGAAGATCGTATCTCCAACAGATATTTTGCAGAAAGAAGAGCAAAAAAAATCATACTGGGTGTGATCCATCCACCGCCATCGCTGTCCTCGGTGTCCTCATCGCTCCCTCCGTCTCCCGAGTCTTCGTTGTTCTCAAGATCGGTTTTTATCGGCGCCAATATATCGTCGATTTTTCGCTCACCCTCGAGTTTTAATTCTTCTACGTTACAATTAAGCTTCTGGAATTTTGTAGCTAAATCATTATTCGCAGACTGTTCTGTGTCGGGCACAGCGGTCGAGTAATCGGACTCCGAAGAAGCGGTGTCCGCATCCTCCTCGTTATCTTCTCCGCTCGATGCATTCTTTTCCGCTGGCTGCGCGCTTATTTTTTCCAACTTTTCGGGTTCTTCTTCTTCCTCCTCCTCAGCCTCGTAATCATTGTCGCTATCGCTGTCTTCTCCGGCTTCGGGAAGATAAAAACCGGCTATACTTTTCGGATGCTCGAGGGGCCGCCCTTTCGAAGTATCGATGGTTCTCGGGACGACAGGGGCATTCTTGAGATGAGCCGTTCCTACTTTCTCCTTCTCCAACTGATAAGTCAATGCGATAACTTTGATATCCGTCGCCGATAGACTCGTGTAATCGCCAGTTTGCTTAGCGAATTCGGTAACTGATAATGGTAAAACAGATTTTTTTATTATATGCGATATGTCGAATGATTTAGAACTTTTGCGATCCGCGCGCGAGACGTCGATGAGAAAAAATTTAAATACTGCAAAAGACACAATTTGAAAACCAGAGAACCAATGTAGTTAACTTTTAATAGTTCTAACTCTCCAGTGCCCATGCATTACAATCGCATGTTATTGTCTATTAGGCTGCTAAAAGTAATACTTTTTTGCCACTGCCAATCCCTCGCTCCTCAAAAATTATCGGTGGATTACTCCTTTCACAACTATAAAAAAAACACCGTGCAACAGCTGTTCAATGCTTCTTATTTAATGGTTTTTTTTATTTTTCCATGGGTTCTGTTATCAAGTATAAATGAATGAATATTTCTTTAGTTGACAAAAAAAAGTCGCTATATTTATATTTTCAAGAATTCAAGTATTGTATTGTACAACAGTATCCGTCATACTAAAAGGTACTAAAAATATCATTTTTATCTCCTAAATTTGTTGCAATTTATGTTTTGGATAATAAACGCGTATCTCGAGCCAATAATTATGGCTTCCGTGAAAAGCATTACACAGCGAATGGCACTGTTGGTGAACAGGTAGTTTTTTGCAAAAAAAAAATGATTTCAAAACGAGTCGTTCACAACGAGGAACGATGGCAAAACAATGTCAAAACAAAAAAGTTGGGTTTTAAAAAAAATGTATTGTTCTCACCAAACTTGATGTTCTCCGTAAAGGTGTCTTTGACAACCAAGTCATACGGAAGTACAACTAGTCTTCTCAGCTGCCGCTTGTTTTTTATTTCGTTCACGACATTTTGCTCTGTTATTATGTTCGTTCCAAATTCCTGCAATACGATAATAAACAATTGTACGACGGAAAAACAATGAATAAATCGTTTTTTGAACACGTGCGCATGACAACAGTAAGGGTTTCATAACCAAACTGCGTAAACAATGTTCGATGTATTTAACCAAAGTCGCTATAATACGACAATGACCGTCAATTTTTTTGATCACCTGTAACGGAACGTTCTTTATAAACGCGCTGGTATCGACTACCAAATGTTCCACTTTGTTATTTACGCTCATTGTCGCAAAGACATTAATTCAACAATTTAACGCGTGTCGGCAAGTAATTTATTTTTTGAGAATTCCGGGAAGTCAGGCGATTCGTCTACAATCCCGGAGGCGGATTTAAATTGACAAAAAAAAACAGTGTGCGATGATATCGGTGCCGACGATTACTCAACCGGCAAAATAGAATCATCCCCTTGATAAAGTAAAGAATAAATCCGGATATATTGGAAAATGCGTTTTGGAGCATTAATATACACACAGTATACATCGATGAATTCGCTATTAGTCAATTGCTATATAACTATCAGTTATCGCAGCGGGTCATTATTTTTGCCTCGCGTATATCTGATAAACAAATATCAATATTTTCGTTAAAAAAAACTAGCGATTGCATGACCGCGCTATGTTATATTGCGGTCGTTTTTATCGTGTGCAACTTACACGTATATAATATACTATATAGGTCGCGAGTGGCGAGTAGGTCTTTACGCACGCGTTCCAAGAAGCATGTTATCGATTTGAATGCGCAAGTCCACGTAAAAGTGCGGTCAGTCTTCTTTAGCTAGATGCAGATATTGTTCGTCCTTATTCATTCGTGAGTATTGCACGTGGACGGTATTAGTTGTATCGCGTCTCGATTAGTTGTATCGCGAAGATAAAAAAGAGGAAAAGAAAATAAAGGAAAAGAAAATTGTGTCAATTGCCGAAAGCAAAAATAACGGAAGAAGAATGGTCGGACCGGGAACATCGTTGTGACTAGCAGTACCGGAGGGTAACAATTGTGCTCCGAATCGGGGCACATCCGCCGCGAGAACGCCTTCCGAATTCGAACGTGGTAACACGGAACTCGCGACGCTTTGCAAGGTAAGGTTTTTCTTTGAATGATAAAAATTGCCAAACGGCGTTTGTATTATTGTTTTGTTGACAGGTGTACCCTGTGAGCCCTGTAACAGGGCCGGGCGCGGCAAAGTCAGTATGGGAACTCAGTCCGGATCCCGACATGGTCGGGCATCTACCGAACAATCCGATATCGGGAGCGGCACATCACAACCAGGGGATGATAAAGGGAAATGGTGTACAAAGAAGAAACGGCCCCGACGACAATATTTACACGGACGTCGCGACCCCCGGACAAGGGCCGAGCGAGGAGACTAAAAAAATTTTTGACCTACTAAGAGCGGGGTTCGTCCTTTAATCCTTTAATCTACATTACCGACAATCGGGTACTTACTTTCGTTCATGAAACGATTTTTTTTCGCAACAGGGATACGGAGACCGTCGAGGAACTCGTAGAAAAAAATGGATTGAGTATATTGAGCTCGAGGGACGAATGGGGATACACGCCCGCCCATTGGGCAGCTCTCGACGGCAATCTCGAAGTTTCTCGAAATTTTATTGTTTTTATTCAATTTTCACAAAAAAAAACACGCGATACTTATGTATTATTTAACTATCGTAGGTAATGCGATATCTGGTAGAGAGAAACGGACCCGTCGATCTCTCGTGTCTCGGGACTCAAGGACCGCGACCTATTCACTGGGCTTGTAGAAAGGGTCACAGCGCCATTGTCCAGATACTTCTCAAAGTAAAAATAGCAAAAAAAAACGAAAAAAAAAAAAATTATCTCGAAAATATATTAATTCATTTTTTCTTGATAGGCCGGCGTCGCTGTGAACGCCGCGGATTTCAAGGGTCTCACGCCGCTGATGACGGCGTGTATGTTCGGAAAATTCGCGACAGCGGCGTTTTTACTGGGATCCGGTGCTCTCGGACATTTGACCGACATAAACGGCGACACGGCGTTGCATTGGGCCGCTTACAAGGGTCATCCCGAGTTGATAAGACTCCTCATGTACAGCGGTGTCGATCTCCAAAAACCCGATTATTTCGGTTCCACGCCGCTTCATTTGGCTTGTCTGTCGGGTAACGTTAGCTGCGTCAAGATACTGTGCGAGAAAAGCAAAATCGAACTTGGACCCCGCGACAAGAATGGCAAAACGCCTCTTCAACTCGCCAAGAGTCATCGACACTCGGAAGTCGTTAGGATACTACAGGGAGAACAGAAACGAAGGGCTCGATGGATTCCGCCGATCAACGAACTCTGGTAATTATTTGCATTTTTATAAATTCATATAAAAAAAAAATAAAGATTTTTTTTAAGTAAATTTTTTTAGCGAATTTAAAAAAAAAATTAAGAATTTTTTTTTTTACAGGGCACTGCTATTCGGCGGTGCGGGAAACAGCAAAGGACCTCTACTTTTGTTCATGGGTTCCGTTCTTCTGTGGGGCTATCCGATGTATTTGTTAAAATGCATTCCAATAACTTGGAATCTCTTGCGCGGCAGTCATTACTGTTTCATCTATTGGAACGTACTGATGTGGATATCGTGGATAGTGGCGAACAGAAGGGATCCCGGATACGTGCCGCAGAACAGCGACACTTATTACAGAGCCATAAAGCAGATACCGTATTTCGACAAATGGAAAAAAAGAAACGTTATTCTGTCGCGTCTCTGTCACAGCTGCAGATGCTTCCGTCCTCTGCGCGCGAAACATTGCAGAATATGCAATCGTTGCGTTACTTACTTCGATCATCACTGCCCCTTTATTTACAATTGTGTCGGATTGCGAAACCGGTGAGAGGATCGACGACGATCGACGACTACCGCTTACGAAAATTCATTCGATTAATCATAATCCTTTTTTCAGAATGTGGTTTTTCCTCTTCGTAATGTGCATCGCGATAAATTGCTCTTTCACGCTATACTTCGCTTGTTACTGCATCACCATCGAGGGACTGCAGTTGATGTACGTTCTTGGGCTGATGGAAGCTCTTGTTTTTTGCGGACTCGGATGGATTTTAACTTGCACTTCGGTACTGCACGCCTGCATGAATCTTACGACCAACGAGATGTTCAACTACAAGCGATACTCGTATTTAAGAGACAAAAAGGGCAGATATCTCAATCCCTTTAGTCGAGGACCGGTCCTCAATTTTATCGAATTCTTCCTCTATCCGCCGGATCATCACGCTACAGACCCGCAACATTATCACATACTCTCCGAAGAGACAATGTGAAAATAATTAAATCTCAATCACTACCCGGAATGATTCACAAATTTTTCCTTATCCTTTCGGATAAAAATCTATTATTATATATACATATATGATACGATGTATGATTTGTCACCCTCTCGCGCACGCACACCTCGTCGCTTGCCACTGTCGGAGCGTATATGCTATTTTTAAGATACGACAAAAGTTATATACGATGTTACTGTTCCGAATGTATAATTTATTAACACACTTAGGCTCGGTAAGTCGATCGTTACAAAATACTGATTGAAAAAAATAAACGAAATCAATTGGATAAGGTGTTGCGGAATAATTAGGCAGAATACAAATCTACAAATCTACACATATTATTACGAGCCGTTTACGAGCAAAAAAAACGAAGACGACAGCGCGGATCAATTTTTACATTGACCTCCGGATTATTTGCGATATAAGTAAATAGGACATCCAAGTATTACAAAGAACAAGTCTAACGTGTGTAAAATCTCCGTTTGATAAATGTTACTAATCTTTTTTCATCTTTGGTAAAAAAAACATACCGCATCGTCTCATAAAAAGCGAGAAAAAAAAAAGAATTATTTTTTTCAAGACGCATTGACGACGCGGAATAATTCAATTGCGTACTGTACAGTTTTTCGATGGTGTATATATATATATAAATTGCGTTTAACGTACGAAAAGTATGTTTGAAAAAAAAATTGTTTGATCCGATTAACGCGGTTTATCAAAAAAGCGCGGAGAACACGGACGCGCGGCATGTGCGTTCCGTCTAATTGAAGTTTCGCGTCCCGCTTTGGCACGAAATAATTAAAGTTTTACTTGAGTTCGTAACAAAAATCGTAATTTGGCGGGGGCTCCGGTATCGGCGGAGGATCCTGCGGTATGACGATTCCCTCAGCGTCGAGAAGCCTCAATTTTATATCCATCGACAGAAGCGTCTCCAAGTCATTCTTCGTTTCTTTGCTCGACATTTCGTTGCCTGAAATACGAAGAAAACAAATAATGCGCGTCATGGAAACAAATTGGGAGATTAACGCGGTTTGTCTCGTACAGAGAAGAGCATTGATACCGTCCGTCCAGTAATCGAAGACCTGTTCATCCGGTGCGACGAAATCGAGACTCGTAACTTCGACAGAATCCAAAGCAAGCGAAAACGCCAATTGATGAGTAGTCTTTCGTCTCTGAAGATCTTTCATATGCGGACAATCGCGACCGACAACGAGTCCACGGATTTCCACAACCGCCAATTTCGTCGGAAGCTCATCGATCGTTGGCACCGATTTCTCGTCGCAGTCACCGTAATGGAAGAGTTTGCGATTCGGCGACAATCTAACGTACCAAAATTTATCCTTTATCCGCTGTCCTCGAGCGCTGTATTTGGTAAATCTCGTTCCTTCCACCAAAAATCCTAATCTTTGCTGCTGTATAAGTTCGAGTATTTCTGGTTTTATCTGTTCGCGAAGCTCGACTATGGGTCTGGCGTGACTCTCCCATTCCTCGCGGCTCGTTCTCTCCTGTTGCCACAGGTTCGTGATAGTCGAGTAGGTGAGTTGTTGCAATTTGTTCTTAAATTTGTCGATACCGGTGGGTTTGCATAGAAGCGCTCGTGTTATCTGCTCTCTTACGACCGAGAAAACTTTGACGAAATCCTCGGTCGTCGCTCGCATCTCCTTCCACGTTTTGTTCAACAAAACTATGCAAACGCAGTAAAATTCCTCGAAGGGATGATCGTGCGTGAAGAACATCGGATGATAGGACTGTCCCTGTTCGCTCGGCGCTTCTCCGATACGCAAAACCTATGATATACGTATCGTAATTAATTTTATCGCTCGAACATTGCCAGTCGAAGATAAAAGACCTTCTCGCAACTCACCTCACACAGCAGCTTAACGAGTTCGACGCTCGTTCTTCCGAACGGACACTCGTGTTCGTCGGCGCGACAAGAATTCTCCAAAACAACTTTCGTATACGCTTCGGTATGATTGCGAGCGAAGTAAACCATGCAATCGAGAGCGAGCATTCCCGGTGGTGTACCGGTGAAATCGAGCGCCGGATTGATGTCGTACTTGAAGCCAAGTTTCTTGTAGTCTTTGGCGAAGAGACCCTGTTTTCTCGCGGCCACATCGCCGCTCGTCGAGCCTTCGGTGTCGAAGGCTATTCTTCGAAGTTCCTTTATCTTGTCGTGAGCGTCCTGATCCTGGGGATCCATCTTTGTCATCATTCGCTGCTCCAGAAGACTCAGCATTAGTGTCTGCAGCACATAGAGCTGATGCGCCATTTCCGTGCCGACCTGTTGAAATTTTTTAATAAATGCTACTTGACTCGCCAAGCACCTAATTTACTCGAGGTGAGTAAAATTAAGTTTTACCTGACCGGTGGACTGAATCACGTTCGTCAGAAACACGTTTCTAACTTGTTTCGACTGCAGAGTCGCGGAAACTGCTCGTCTCTTTCCGACGTCGGCTTTCGACAATAGCGCGTTTATCAACGCTATAGCGTTCTGCTGAATCTGTGGACTCATACTTTGCAAATGCATCACGAGGTTTGGCATCGTTACTTCTTTCTCGACTTGGCCGTATTTTCCCGATGAATTCAAAACAATATTCTCGAGAATGCTCAGCGACGCCTCGATCACGTTTGTGTCCTGTATTACTGCCTGATTGTTCACGTAGCTTGCTACTTTATTGATGAAGGGAACTTCCAATATGTCCCAAGATACGATTCCGTGATCCATCAACTCTACGAAAGATTGGAGAGAATAGGCCAACGCGTTGCCTTTGTATTTACCGCCCTCGATCTGTGGACGATAACAAAAACATCGCGATTTTGGTTACACGTATTACTTATTTAGTTTTTTACTTATTATTCACTGTAAAATGAAAGACTTTACGGCACAACTTTCTAAGGAATGGTAAGGAGTCTGTTATTTATCTTTCTTAATTTTCGACAATCTGATTGGATTTGTAATTTTTTTTTGTTGTTGTAAAAGACGGAATTTTCGTTAATTATTAATATCGACAAAAAAAATTGTAAGCTTCAAAGTTTTCAATTTTTTTTAACAGAATCGTAAAGCTGAATACCTGAGATATAATTAATGCCAATCCCTGCTTGTTGATGAATTCAAGAGCAAACGTGATATCGAGACTAAGAGCGCCGAGTTTCTGCAATGCTTTTACTTTCTCCTCTGCAGAACCGTTGTTCAGTTTGGATAGTATATCTCCAGCGGTTTTCGACGGCGAGTGCTCCAGTCTCAAAACGCTACCGTTCTTAACTTCGTTTCTGTTTTTCTCCGTTATGTAATTTTGATTGTTGTTTTCCGAGAATTGCAGAGAATAAGCCTCAGCCTCCGAGAGGCCCCAGCCGTTGCATAGTTCCTGAATAACAAAACAATTGAATCTATTGACGATTTATAGACAATTGAATCTATTGACGATTTATAGACAATCGAATCTATTGACAATCCATAGACAGTCGAATCTATAGACAAACAATTGTATTCTATAGATCCGACCAATGGCCATCGTCAAATTTCATCGTAATGTATCGCCGTTTGTCAAAAACATTACCTGTATAATTCCGCTCAACGGCTGCTTCTGATTGAATTCTATGAGTTGTGGCACTTGGTGCGTCATCTCGACCGCAATTTTCACGATGTTGGAATCCTTTTGGACCGGCATTTTGATCGTTCGCGTGTACATCAATTCCTGAATCGTACCTCGGACTTTTACTCCCCGTCGTCAAAATCCCGGGGGTTTATTCCAACGAACAGTGTTCGTTTAAATGTCCCTTCGCCGAGCGTACATTGTCATAACATCTGATAACAACGCCGCCGCGACAGCCATCATTACAGGCGTTGACACGACCGTCGTGGACGAGTACCCCCACCCCTGCCTCACCCCACGCAACCCCACGCCCCGAATGCGCGATTCTTTTTCTTTTTTGTGAGGTTAAACACATGTGGGTGCGAGAGAGATAACATCAGTGGCGCTCTTAGCGGAACGCGGTCGGTAATAAAAACTATAAACATTTTTTTTTTTCCGGTATACTGACATGTACAGCTTAAAAAAGTCTCATCGTCTCCTATGACGATATCCGCATACCATGCGACTTTTTTTTTACGCGTACTCTTAAACAACCATTTAGTTGCAGTCTCGGTACCAATAAAATGAATTTCCACCGTGCCGGAGATTAGACTGAGAGTCTAGTGGCGAAAACGTTAGTGAACTTGATGTTCACTAGTCACCAACCAATTGAGTACTCGAATATCGGTTTTACAACAATTTTGCTACTAGAACCCGTTATTTCTTAGTTCCCGATCTCCGACACGGTGGAAACTCACTTAACGTCGCAGATTCATTCCCTCGTTACTTAATTATTGACAAATCCCCCCGCCGCGGTATTTTTGATCAACGTGAATAAATTTCCGTTTCGAATAAATAAATTAATAAATTACTCGATACAACATTTCTGACAAACTTTTTTTTAAATTTTTTATTTATCAGAATAACACGGCTCATTGGGTGAATTAGCGAACTACTATATCGAAACGAGAAATAATAAGCTTTTTTATATACAAAATATCAAGCATTGGGATATGTATAGTCACTATTGCCAAATCTCTGTTTCACCGTCGTTTTGTTCATTTCTTTTTCCAATACGTGTGTTTTCATTCCGCGCATGTAGCGTACATAAATTACCGCTATTTACGACGAGCAAACAAAGAGATGGAAAAAGAAAAAACAAAAAAAAAGTTTATTTCGTTAATCTTAAAGTTATTTACAATTGTCGGAATATCGTCGACAAATATATATATATATATATCAGCATTTAAAGAATTTGCGCATCGAGAATTTTTCGAATGTCAATCGATTAAACTAATAATAAAAATATAATATACATTGTCGTTATTCCGATGACTTTACGTCGCTGTCGTTAGGAGTATTAGAATTTACCTAAAGAAAAATTCTTCGACGATCTACGCGTGGCGTTATCTCGAACTTTACAGTTTCCAGTCCCAAGGTATACAGAGCACACCGTCGCTCATTACCGAATAATAGTGCGTTACCCACAGAATAACGCCGTCCAGCATCGGCGCGAGAACCCCTTTGTGCGCGAGAAGACGCTCGCAGCATTGAATCATCAGATCCGGCGTTATACTGTCGTCTTTATTCAGACCGGCCAACGCGAGTTCTCCGATTGTCCTCTGATGAATCTCTCGTTCCACGTGTTTGATACTACCGAAACAGAAAAATTAAAGTTACGCTTTATTTTTTTTTTCACGAATATCGAGTCGTAATACAAGACAATTTGATAATTCAGAAATCAAAGACAAACTTATTGTAATGATGCAATCTCTTGGTCGCTTCCTCCAAATTTTCGGTGATAAATGTCACCAATAGAAATCCCGGGCAGGAGGACGGCACGATGAATTGCCCAGTGGGGGAAAGCATCAACGGACCGGCTTCCCTGTAGAGATCGAAAAATCGTTTTTAAAGACTTTTTGCCGGTCGCCCGCAACTTTCTTCTACGTTTTTTTTTCGCAAGATTTTCCAATTGAACGAACGTTACCCGCACGCAAGGACTTAATTATGATTGCGAGATATCGAAATAACGAACTTACGCTTCTATAACAATTTCGTAAGCGGACAGATCTTTCGGCCATTTTTTCGGATAATTTCTACGTCCTCGATAATCGGAGAGCGTTGTTGTAAGTTGTCTTAACTGTCTCTCGTACTGGCCGACCATCACTTTAGGCATAAACTTCCTGCACATATAGGATACCCTGAGCCTTACGGTCACTCAATTAGTTATTTCTGTTACGCACCGTCGGCCGATTTTAATCTCGAGGAGAACCCGCGAAACGGCTTTCTCGAATGCCGGCAATCTGAGAAGCACTATGTCGTGCTTTTTCACATTTTTTATAAGCTGTTAAAAATTTAAACGAGGGATTATCAAGATGAATTCGATAGTTGAAATATTTAATTTTTTGAAAATTCATTAATGAAAATTTCAATGAAATTTCATGTCGACTCACGTCGAGCCAATTGTGTCGGACTTCTCCCGAATTCAAGACGACGCTTCCTTCCAAACTGATGCCGGTATCGTTGGCAAATACGAGGGAACGATTCTTCAAAACAGCCATTGGCTCGGGATGATGTTTGGCCAAAGCTTGGAAGGCCAACAAACATCCTCTGTAGTGAGCGATATTCCATCCGCAATCCCATATTATACTCTTTAACCCGAGATCCTCGCAAAGTATCTTCTCGAGTTTTTTAACTTCCTCTCTCACCGGTCTGCAAGCTTCTAATTTAATGTGCGCCTCGTTCACATGCTTCTCGAGATACGCTCTGAAATAAAACGAATTTTTAATTGAAAATACTATATCGTCGAAAAATTCGCGGTGATATTTAAAATAATAAAAAAAAAAAAGAATAAGAAAAAAAAATTGAGTTGATATTTAAAATAAAAAAAAATAAAGATGAATAGGAAAAAAAAATCGAATGGATATTTAAAATAAGAAGAAAGAAGAATAAGAAAAAAAAAAGAAAGAAAGACGAATACGAAAAAAATTCGCGTTGATATCTAAAATACAAAAAAAAGGAAGAAAAGAATAAGAAAAAAAATTGATGTTTACTCAAAGGTATCCGGTTCCGAATTCATTTTTCGTTTCATCACGATAGATTGATAAATAGGGTCATCTTCCAATTCCGAAAAATCCACTCTGTATCCAGCGTTTCTACTGTTCTGCCAAAAGCTCCATCGAGACTCGCCGCTCTGAGGCTTCCGTTCTTCAATCTCATCAACAAATTTTGTCGGCAAATTGCATGTTTTCAGAATGGATAATATTGTCTTTCTGAGATCGACGTCATCCAGTCGTATCTTCACCAACGTAAACTTTCCAGCCTTTGCCTCCTTCTCATCTTTAGAACGCAAATAGAATGGTAGAGTCGTCGGCATTATGGATCTTCGTTGCTGCAGCGTCTCTATGAGAGAACTCAGTTGTTTCAACGAATTCTCATTTACAGTCTGAAAAACCAATGAACAAATATCTCAATTTGTCATACATTTTTATTATTTATTTATTCACCATTATAATCGTACGGAATAACGCGTTATTGTCATAAATATTCGTGCGAGAAGACGAAAAAAAAAACAACAAAACAAATCGAAAGAATAAATTAAGAAAAACACGGTGATTTATCTACCCTTTGCGTGGGAAATTGTCCAAAGAGATCGGGATGAACGGTGAAGTAAAAAGGCCGCAGGGCCGTCGATACCTCGCCTGTACTCAAAGCTCTCACTACATCCTTTCTGCAAAAACTGTAAACAAACAAAACAAAAACAATATGATCGTCGTGCGCAACGCATAAGCGCATAAGCGACGACGTCACAAAGCTCGACCATCGAGGAAAAACAACGTTTATGCGTTTATTTAAAATGTTCTCACCATCTTTTCAGCGAATAATACATCATTTCCGATATGTCAGTGTCCCGACATCGATACTCGTCGATTTCATAACAAATAAAATTTCACTTCTACGCGTTTGCGATAACAAATAAATCTGTCGAGACTTCGTCGACCGCGCTCCGGACTGACTGCGGTATGCGACCGATGACGATTCTGAGATTACGAAGCATGAGCCAAAAGTGTATTTCTAAGCGGGGGATCGCGCGACGCTGGCATGTGTGCGAGCGTCAAATATCTTTATCGAGACGCATGCACCGATAGAAAAAAGGGAAACAGGCGCGCGAAGTGCAAACATTCGCACATTACACGCAATAACGAGCTAGAAAATCTCGCGGGCGCCTCCGCGCGCGATTCCGATTACGAAACGGCGCCGCGTACACGGAAAGCGACGAGACAACATATATCGTATAGCATATAAAACAACTCCACAGCGAACGAGGTATTTTGCGGGATTTGCGTATGCAAATATCTGGCCAGATTTAAGCATCGACGATGCTTTATGCCCGCGACTCGTCGTAAGGAGTAGTATCGCTCAGACGCCGACAAAGAGAATATATGGATTAGCAAAAAAAATGTATTCAAATTGGTCTTTGACACCCATCTCGGCACCCTGGTTTATCATTAATCGGTATTTTCATAGGTCAGTGGGTAAACTACGCCAAAAGGCGTAATGCGTTACCAACGCAACGACGGAGAGACGCGCGCGCGCGCCAAGAAATAATAAACGATTTTATTATATACCGCGCATTTACTTTCTCTATGTTCCTCGGCACATAAATTCTGCACGGAACGTCGTCGGTATTGCGAAAAATAACAAAGCAGTCATTTATTTAGCATAAGAAGATTACGCAGTGACACACCAATCAACAATTTACATCACGACGAGTGCGTAATCGCGGTAAAGGCACGGTCGATGCGACAATTAACGCGAACACACAAACTAGCCTACGAGGTGTTTTTGACTTTTACCGAGAATTCAGAAAGGCATGGCCGGCATCGTGCCACTGTCAGGAAGAACGGCTAGAAAACAATGGATACTTCACGGTAAATATTGCGACATTCTCCGACCTATTACGCTTTTCATAATTTCGTATATTTAAGGAAACGATCTGTAAAGTCCCCGCGAGTTTGGCATTGATTACGGTAGAAGAGAAAATATCGTCGATACATTCGTTATTTCCCCGTTAACGCCTCTGACAGCTGTCAAAAGTAGTTGTTTATCGAAAAGATCGCGACAGTTAACCTCAATTTTCCGAGAAGTTTTTTTGACGAACGATAAATGTGTTATACGTTCAGATGGTCCGAGAGGATCTCTGCGGAGATTCCGTTCCCAATTGGCAGAGGATGGATGCCCAGAATCACAGGTCGTACTGGCAAAACAATTGTTGGAAGAGAGATGCGGTAAGTGTCTCCATTAATGCAACCTATCAAAGCAAAACTTGTAGACAAATATTTTTATCACTCGCAAAACTGTAATTCACACAGAATTGGACGTAGACAAGGAAGAAAATGCCAAATTGGGAGTTTATTGGCTGACAAAAGCATCGGAACAGGGAAATTTAGAGGCAACGGATATACTGCGAAAATGTTTGTCCACCGGACGCGGAATCACGGAACATAATTACTATGACGTCAAAAGCTGTCTGGACATGTCACAGGATGAAAAACTCGCTAGACGAGCAGCCAGAGAAATGTTCACAAGGTAACGAAAGAAACATTTTTTTATATTTATTTTCTTGAAAAATCTGAATTATCGCGAATCGGAGTAATGATGAAAGCAAATTGGGAAAAACTCTGTTGGTACACCCATATCCCAACTCATTGCTAGAAAATGATTTTTTTTTTAAATAAAATAGAACTTTTTTTTTAAATAAAATTGATTCTTTTCTTTTTTCTTATAAAACTGAATCATTTTTTTTTTCCATATACAAATAAATTTTTTTTTAATTTTCGCAGCTTGTCGAATGGCGAAGATTTTGTAACGACGGAACAACTTAGAAGACGAATGCGAAAGATCGCATCTTATCGACCAGAAGCCGGAAGTAGCGGGAGCAGTGGAAGCACCGTCGAGCGTGGAACGACCGAATACTACGACGAGACGACACTGGGCGGAGAAACGCAAAAATGTTTAGATCGCAACAACGGAGAGAGTTTGACTGAAAATCGTAACGGTTGCCAGATGGAGAGGGAGAGACTCGGCGACAGGGTTTCTCGACAAGATGTACTTGAGTACGGCGAGTCGCACGACGGCGATCAGGGCGAAAAAATAACGGAAGCGGCGCTGGTTTCCGCCGCGACGAGCTACGCTCGTGGTCTCCTCCCGATAGTTTCTCATGCAGTTTGCATGGTCGATCAGCCAGAAATGCGTCTGGACGCGATACCTCTGTTGCACAGGCCTTTCGTACATCCTTTAGAATCGCTTAAGCGATTGTACGCGTGGATTATCGGTAAATTAGGCAAGAAGCTCGTATTATCATCGAATCTCCAAACATTGCTACTACTATTGATTTATTCGCTTTTCGGTACCGAGAGTCTCGTTCTCTTCGTACCTACAGCTCTCTACTACTTTTCCTTTATCGTTATGGTTATCGCGACCTTTCAGATGCTTCGAAGCGAACGCGAGTCGAACGAATTCCGCGCGTGGTCCCGTTTGTTCTTAAGCTATTCTGGCGGCAATCTGAATGCCGCGGAGGCCGAGTATCAGTTCTGTCGAAATAATTTAAAGCCGTACGGACATTTTTTTCTTGCATTGCTCGCGAATCTCATGATATATCCGATAATAGCGCACCAATGGACACCCCAATCGGAATTAGCGATCGTAGCATTTGTTCTCACGCTGGCAACCCTCGCGCACTTCGCCTGGAAGGACTCATCGAGATTTCCAGATTTCTTAGCTCTCTTCAGCTTCGGCGTTCACGTTCTAGCGAAATATCCTTATGAAACCGATATCGTTGTCGCGCAAACGTGGAGATTTCTCGATATTCGCGTACCGACCTTTGCTTCTTACGTCGTTGGTAATGGCATCGAATTTTGTCTGAACTTCCGCGCTGTTTTTTATCTTCTGATACCCGGTATTCTCGCGAAAATGGCGGCACGCGATAACTGGCGCGGCACATACAAAATTCTTATTCCCCATTGCGTTTGTCTCAGTTGGTGGCAAATAGCCATTCTAAGCTCTCAAGGCGCAACGTGGTACGGACTCATAAGAGGTGCCTTAGCACTTGTCGGTATGGTACTTTTCCTACCGCTCGCGAGCTTAGCATCGATTATATTGCCCATTGTCGCCGCAGCGAAATACCTTTCTGAAAGTGAATTGGCTATAAGGGTTGCAATTACCGCTATACTCGGTGGAATGCCATTTTTTGGCTCGTGGTATCTGCGCAGAGCTAGAAATTTCCGGTTCAATTGGATCATCACGTTCCTTCAGGTAAAATTCTTCTACGTTTTATTTTTCTTATCTCATCGTAAAGCTAATTATTAGCAAATATTTCTATTACTTTAAAAAGGAATTGTTGGACATACAATAGATATTAACAATGTTACGCATATGAAAAATAGGGGAAAAACACGAAAGTCATTTAAATCATTAAAACAAAAAAAGATTGGAAAAATCGGATTCCGATAAAAAATCAGAAAATTATCATTTTTGAAAAATTTCGGAAAATGATAATATTTGAAAAATCAGAAATCAACTATTCCGAATATCTTTCAAGAATTGCGAGTTTTTATTTATTTTTTTATTTCAGCTGAGCCTTGGATTGGTGGCGGGAACGTTTTTATCGTGGCCCATGATTCACGAGTACAGACAAGAAGACGCGAGTTACGGAATAGTTCCAACTCTTTCGTGGGAACAGTATCGAAATTATTGCAATCAACCAGCGTGGGAAGAAACATCGTCGAAGGCGCGAGTCCAGGTACAGTGCGCTCAGCTCGAAGGTGCGACTGTATCTTGGGAGGGATACGTGACGAACGTACGATTAAAGTCCATCGGGAATAATCTCGGAACAATGCTTAATAAATTACCGACTATAATCGGACAACCGCTCACCTGTATGTGGGGAGAGCCGTTTGAGCAAAACTGCGATATGCTCGAGGATCGCGAGCGCGAAACATGCAAATCAATCGCAAGCGTAATTCCGCGCGGTAGAAAAGATCGATGTCATTTGAACGGATGGAATCGCTACGAATTCGAGATATTCGTGAAAATGAAAGACGGCATATGGGGCAATACGGAGATCGTGCTGATCGGCGATCATTCATTCACGAATTTTAGTCTAAACATTTATCCGGGCGACAAAATTCGCTTCTCGGGAATTCTCTCGAACGCCGGTTTGGAAAGTGAGTCGCTACTCGGCGGAGCGAAACCACACGTACAATTGGAAGACATCGGTTGCATCGCGTGTCACACAATCGATCTTAAGTCGTATAAAAGACAGAGATACAGATTCAATTTGGGTTCTGTAACAAGAGCCCTTTATTTAGGTACAAAACTCGTGTTAAATTTCTTGTTCAATCCTCTGGTCATTTTCAAATGAAAAGGGAAAGACAGAGATCCGGTTTTATCGCCCGGTATCCAATCTCTGCTCGTCGACTAGACTCCACAGCCTCGCGGATCACTTTACTATCTCTCCGTTAATCCGATACGTCGTCTTAAACTATCGAGTTACCACACCAATCGTTTACCAAATGTTAAAGAATGTTTATAACACCAAAACCCCTTCTCCGTTAAACAAGGGTGCGACTTACTCGCAACTATATATGCACCCCGTCTGACAGGCTTATGCGAATGTTCTTCCAACAGACCGGAAACGTTTCGTAGCTTTGTAGCAAAGTTTGACGTTACTTAGAAATAGTGCTATTGTACAGCTTTAAGCGATGTGAAATCCTTCCCACCGCTCTATCCGAATTTGTTTGGTAACGAAAATTTGTAATCCATTTTTTTTTTTGTGTCAAACTTGTGGGAGAAAAGTGAATTATTTAAGTCTAAGTAGCTGTCGGACAAAGACACTAATATTTCGTAATTAATTTATGTTTAGGATTTTCGAAAAAAAAAAATGGATTACCGATTTTGGAAAAAACTGAGTCCTTTCCGGTCGCCTTAAGGTGAAGTGAAACCGGTGTAACGTCACAGATGCAACGCATATTGCAGTTTATTACTAATCGGTAATAAAAATTGTAATGGATGTTTTTTATTCGCAAATTTTCGAAACTCCGACTTCACGAAAAATATTCCACTGCAGTGACTTCAGTGGAATTCTATTTTTTTTTGGGGTCGAGAATTTCAAAAATTACGAAAAAAAAAGGACGACGAGCACTTCACCTTAACAGATGCAGTTATACTATATTATTATCCTAAAGTATATAAAAGTTATGTAAAAACTCGTACTGCCAGTCGACGAAGGAAATTAAAAAATCACATATTTTTCTATTCTGATTTTTTTTTCTTTTTTTTTCATTGTCACAACCGATTGCATAAATCGTATACCTTACACTGTGTCACTTATATAGATCGATAATCGCTCGAATCAAAACGCTTTGGCGTTCGACGCGCGGAAGTCACGGAGAAATATATATATATATATGAAACAGTATAATTCCTAAAACACTAAAAGTCTCCCAAGGAAAGCTGGCGGGACACAAAAAAGTGTTATAGTATAAGTAGAGAGGATGTGCCTTGATGTGTATTTAGTTCGACCAATGTGACGACACTAATTGTTTAAAAAAAAAAAAAAAATTCTTATCATCTATCGTTGTCTATAAATTGGACTCATTGCCTTCCTAAACTGTTTCTCTATCGTAGCATTGATCGTCGGGAGCAAATAGGCATAAACGATATAACTACAGAGAGGATATAAAGTTGTAAAATGTGCCAATAACCCGTTGTAAAACCTGTGTCTATTTTTATTCCATTCGCAATAAAATTTATATGAATGGAACGAAATACGATTTGATTGAATTCAACTTCCTTATTTCGCAGTTATAAATGCATCACGGAGAATTAATTAATCGTGGATCGCGGGGATGAGACGAATCCATTGAGAAATTTGTTTAAACATTTTTTGTTTTTTTTTTTATTCGCATTTGGCAACTATTTCGATGACAACTCGGGGCTCAGATATGGAAGTCGGCAGGTATTGTATATCGTCGATACAATTATCACACGCGATGGTTATTATTATTCACAACACTCCTTCGTTATTATTTACGGGTCTTTTTTTTTTTCATTCTTTAAATATATAAAACAGTCCGAAGAATCCCACAATAAATTCACAAACAGATGAGGCGATTCGCGACGTGATACAGTGATCGGCCCGATTTATGTACAAATATAAAAACTATATATGTAGTTATAGTTGTCGATTGAGCACTACGAGATTTTTTTCGAAGGTTCGTCGACCCTCGAGGACACGGAACGTTATATCGACGCTTATCTTTAACACATAGCTATGCAATTAGCTAATATGTACACAGAACAGTATAATAATGAATATTTGTATATAGGGATAGTGATGAATTTCGTATATTCGATTTAAGGCGATGTTACAGTACTGAATCGGTAAAAAAAACACTATAATCCATCTTTTTCAAAAATCTCGAATGTTTTATAATAAATTAAAGTTATTAGCATTTTCATTAAACACTATCGATGATATCGGTAAATTGATTCTTCTCGTAAAAATTGATCAGCAGTAAATAAAATGGATTACAGTCGTTGTTGGCGAAGATTCGCATCGCCTTAATATCAGTTCGGTAATAATGTCGATGTATTGGATACGCAACTTAGACGAGTTATCCCCCGAAAAGACGCGTAAAAATTCATCAATCGACCACCGGCTCTATGTTTTTTTAATTTATTTTTTTCAAAGGCGCGCAACATTTTATTTCGTCGGTTTTGCATTCAACGTTTCGTTTGCTTTTTTTAGCGTCAAATTTTCGGTAAATCAAAAAAAAAATCGATGTTTGCGATTTTTTTTTGCGATAGAGCCGATGCGTGAACGTAAACGGGGGAATAACGCGCTCGCCTAACTGAGACTAGACGTACGCAAATCATAGACAATATTATTCATCGTTACCACGGGGAAGGAATTAGTTAAAAAAAAAAAAGAAAAAAAAAGAGGGATTTCATGTATCGGATCCACAATATTACTATGTCGCCGTTCTCCTATCTGTACACCAACACTCACAACAATAACAACAACAACATCAACGATCACAGGCAACGACAAGATGTTGGACCGTTTGCGTTTTTTTTTTTTTTACGAGTGAAACGATAGACGCGACGGAATCGAAAGCACCCGACGCACGTCGAACGAAAAATTACGATATTCTTTTTTTTTTTAGGATACAATTGTTATAATTACGTTGAGACTCTCTAAAAACGAACAATCTTTCGTTTTTCATGATGAAGTTTAACTCTTTATCTTTAGGGCTATCGATTCGTAGAACAAGTTATCTGAGTCTTTAATACGGTCGGAATACCATCGACAAACTTTTACATTCGCGCTGCACGGGCGATGGGGAGCTTTTTTTCGCAGACACTTCGTTAATAATCCCATATTCGCTGTTCATATGATCGAAGGCGGTACGTCAACATTCGTTTGTTACTCTTAAATTGGTCGGCAATGATAATGAGATTATCCGAGAAATGATTCGCTGCGAGACATTTCTTTTGACCGCATCGATTGTTGTCAGTGATGTTTCATTGAGTTATACGTATTGTAACAAATTTTTGTTTTCTGTTTTTTTTTTAAGGGGCGAAACATTTCAGTAGAAACGTTTTCGACTCTTTTCCTGATGTTTCTGATAAAACATAATACCGATTACGACGCACGCTATTATCGCCAACGCGACGACGAGCATTATGAGGAAAATCTTAATACCGCTCGCTGATGCCGGTTTGGGATCGTCGACGTGTTCTGAAAATTCATTGTGAATAATTAAATCATTAATTGTGGTGAAGTTACGATACGTTTCTTACGAAGTTTAAAACAGAACCGAGAAATGGCTTCATAAGTGAAAATCGTTTATTTCACAAGCGATTTTATTCTAAAAATAAATAATTTAACTTAAAAAAAGTTACCTCTCGGCGATTCGAAGAATTCCGCTGACGGCATAATATTGGAACGATCCTCTTCCTCAGCCTTTGCCTATGGAGTGCAAAAACGTCTTTATAACTGAATTTTTTATATACAGAGAAAAAAAAATCGGTTGAACCAACTAAATCGGCGCTTGCAGATGGCGAGAAAAATTATCGGTTGCTTAAAAAAAGCAATTTTGTCGTAATAAGTATTTCTTTCAGTGAATTAAATATTCGTTTCACCACCCGCAAGCGTCGATTTTGTCGACACTACTGATTTTTTTTCTCTATGTACAGAATTCGAAACGTTCATAATGATCGGAGCGCCTATTATATTGAAGATATCACTTACATCGCCGGGTAAATCCAATTGAAACAGACGAACCGACAGAATATCGTGAGTGTCGGAGAGATCACCAGTCGTTGCTGTAATTCCGAAGTAGTATCCGGTCGGAAGTTTGATACCTTTAACGGAAAGGCATTCCTTCCATGCCGCTTTATTGGCAATGTCCGTTGAGACTGTAATGAACAAATTTATATAGAAAAGAGGTTTAGAAAAAAGAATGTTAATTGTTGATTGATTATCATTTTCGTTTTTTTTTTTTTTGCAATTTTTTTACACTGAATTTAGGAAATTAAATAAACATTTAGAGAAACGCACCGGTCAGAACGTCGCCTTCATATCTTATCGCGATGTGAGTGTCGTGGTCGAGATTTCGGAATTTAGCCTCACAACCGGCCAATTGTGTGTGGGTACCATCGCGATCGTGATCGTAGTGAAGCGATCCATTGTTTATCATGGCAGATATATATGGATGTTGATGCTGAAGGAAGCAATCATACATAAATAAATTAGCGATCAGTTATAATTATCATCGTCATGGCTATTAAAAATTCCTGAGTTTTCACTCATTTTTCCCGATCGAGCAATTAATAATAGCGCCGAATTAATCGGTATCGAAAAGTTTATCGTTCGTAAGTCTATTTTGATTACGAGAAAAAAACTCTGAATTCGAATAAGTAGTGCAAGAAATTTATTTTTTTTTTATTGGGATTGTAGAAAAAAAATTAAACTCTCAGAAATTCGTGATTTGTAAAAAAAAGGAAATCGGCGAATTTGTACTCTTAATGCGAAAAGTTTTTTTCTCACTGAATTATACGTAAGCCATATTTTCTGACTTAAAAAAAAATTCTAGACTTTTGTCTGATTTTTTCGTGTCGTTTTAAATTCCCTGAGTTTCTCCTTATTGTTTGATTCCTCGAGTCGATTTCTAGTTGATAATAAACTATGGACAACAGGTTTTCAGCTTCTGGAATAGCTTACATTGTGTGGTCCATTGTGATTACTGTAAGTATCCAATATTACAGCCAAACCGTGAAAGAAGTCTTTGTTTCCAAATACGGGTCCCGGTTGCATTCTCTCTTTTGCATACCAAATGGCAAATCCATCGCCAAACAGTTCTCTTCCCTTACCATGAACTTTGAAATGAATTTGTAACTCCCAATTTGTTAATTTGCAAGGCTGCAATAATGCGTTATAATAATTACATATTTCTGTAGTCAAATTCAACGAGTTGCGGCAAAAAAACAAAAAAATTCGTTAACATTGTAATAATTCAAATTAACAAATCTCCATTCGTTTTCCAGTTTCAGAAATTGCAAAACACATCAAAATTCCGTCTTTTAAACTCATCCTGTTTTTATCTTATCTTACTTTCTCCATTTCGTTTAATCTGTGCTATTTATGGCAATTGCAACGCAATTACATTAACTCTCTCATCGGAGATTAATTTTTTTTTAATACTCGTGAAATTTATTTCAATGATTTTTCATACGAAATTCTAAATCAATGATTGAGGAGAAGAATAATATATAATATATATGATTATCATCATTATTCTTCCGAAAAAAATCATATTTCAAAGTTCAGCTCAACAAAGAATGCGAATTGCAAAAAATCAAAACTTCGGAAAAAAAAAATGCGTCCAGTATATCGCAAAAATATTTTTCCTGTTAGAATTATATCCATATGCAATTTTTTTTTCCTCACTGTAAACGAATAGTATAATTGTCATTTTGGATGTACATACGAAGAAATACTGAATTTTGGGATTTTTTTTTCGCCGCAACGCTTCGTATAAAATGGCGCTCGGGATGAGACGGCGGTAATCGTACTAACCACAGAATTCCATATAGCACCTTGTTTACTCTGAAGATCGGGCGTCAATCTGACATAATTGTTTGTAACTATTGTATTACCCATAAAATCCCAATAAGGTATAGTCATTCCCATTCCTGTTGACGAAAGAAATGTTAAAAAAAAAACGTTACGGATTAATGAGAATCGAAATAAATTTGATGGTAATTAAAAATTCTCGAAAAAAAGCGGCCGACCGTACGATAACCTCAAATATCGGCGAACCGAGAGGTAGCCGACGAAACTCGAAAAAAAATTGCACAACAAAAAGTATTCACGACTGTTTTGTTATTCACGATTTCACGTACCTTGATAAGGTCTTATGAGAGAATGTTCCCTTTTCATATAGTCTTTGGTATTCCATTCTGCGCCAACGGCACCGAGAATGCCAATTGTCAGGATGTATGTATAGGACAGAAAGCCCATTGTCTTTTCATCAATTGCAGTCTTGAAATTTTTATTATAAAAAACCACCCGTGTACACCACCGATGAAGACAGCCACGCAGTCACTTCTTATCTACGCCGTTTATCGAGGTGCCGAATAATTATGATGCGAAAAAAAAAATAATAGCGAGGTTGTGAGTTGGACACGCTACAATGCTATTTCACCGACTACGACCGACCAATCGCGGGCCCACCAACGCGAAGGTGAATTTTTTTTCACGATGTATTGGTAATAGCCATCTCAGACACCGACTGATCCGCCATCTACAGGGATTCCGTGCAGATATGTCATAGCAGCGGTTGGTTAGTTAGCGCGCGTAGAATTTGACGGTAAAGTAGAACACTCTTATTTCAATCGAAATGATCGATTCGCGATATACGAAAAAATGCGACCGATGGTACAGTACACTGTTGCAGGATTTCTTGTACCAAACGCGACACGTGGTAAACACGTTAATTTTGTTGTTTCTTCTATTTTACGATCGACACTCAAATCGCAATTTGCTAAACAAAATTATATTTTGCTGTAAACGAAATTTTCTTCGTTACTTCTCAAAAAACATCCCTCGTGAAAAAAAGGCCGGTAATAAAAAAGAATACTCAATAAAAACTATCGAATAAAAAGTTCGACACTTTATTAATTGTTCATATAGAATGTAATGTCAATTGTCAGAGTAGCAAAACCAACCGGACTTCGCACGATGTTAATAACAATTTTCAAAATGTAATACTGAAATTATAATTAAATATCATTAATAAAAGTTCTTTATTGTTAACGATTTTTTACAATAATTTACCATTCATCAACTATTATTAACAATCGTTTTCACTGTGTAATACGAAACATCAATTATTTCTCCTAATCGAAATATTCCCGGCCATTGATCTTTCGATAATATAGATGTGAACAAGTCGCACGGATCCGTGCACTTGGATTACGAAAAATGATTAAGATTGCCCTGCATAAGATTAGATTATCTTTCGTAATCGAGTTAATCAGCCTGTGGAAGCCCTCGGCAAGCTGTAGACTAAACGGTAGACAGCGCTATTAGAAACCATATGTCGGTGCGGTAAGGTTATCGAGAAACTCGGTATAGCGGCGAAGCGCATGCATACGACGAAAGAGGGAGGGGGTTGATGGTAGGAAAGGTTTCGTTTCTACGCACGCGTGGGTTGAAAAGTGGATTGATCAATAATGGTCATGAGATAGGGACACCTCGAGGTTTCGTTTCTGCATTCACGTCAGTAACCGATTTTACCTTCGCGAGTGAAGTGTTGTCTTCCTAGTAAGATTTACGTACACCATCGGCGGCACTATACGTCATTATCGATTACCCATAAACGTCCTTGCAATTTATACAAATTTATACAAAAAAAAACAAGCAAGGATTAAATGTATATCCAATTGCGCCGAAAAAAAAAACAAAAACATCGAAAAAAACTTTAAACATCGAGAGACGGGCCCCTCCGTCCGAGTCTCTCGCGACTTCACGCGCGCGTGATCTCGTGCAATTCAAGGTGGTAAATCTACACAGATTTTTCGTTTTTTCCAATTTATTAATTGCAATTATATAAAAATCCGTCTATAGATATACACGACGGAATTAATCGTAAAAAAGAAAGGTTAGGTTCACACAAAAGATAAATAGGTAAACGATGTTTACACGACGTGGTCAACGATGTCATATATGATTTATGATGTTCGAGACCCGTACAATCACGAAATTGTAGGGATGGAAAGGTCAAACGAGAGTCTTTCAGTTCGATTGTACCTTCCCATTTCCACGATATTTTCAGTGGTCCGAATAGTTGCAATCATATTTATATATTTATACGCGACGAAAGTACCGGGAGGGCAAAAGCGTCGAGTGTGTTGCACGTGGAGCTTGTTATACGTGTTATATATCGGACACGTATACGACGCGACTCGACACTTCGCCTATGCCGTAGTACGTAGCATACATATATATACGATATGAGCGCACGAGGGACTCTGAACATCGCATGGTGTAGGCCTACTGGGGATTCCCGCCATGTAAAAAAATGGGAACGCGTACCGTGCGCAGTACCCCTTGGGTGACGCGGAAAGCTGCACTGGAAACATTTTTTTTTCAATTTTCGCGTAAATAAAAACTTATATCGTTCTATGTCAATGTACACTATTGAAAACAAATAATAAATTACGAATATATAATTGTGATACCCGAAAAAAAAAAACTGGATAAAGTACGAAAACATATGAAACCATTTTAAATAAATACGAACGCGAATCGATTGACCCCGAAAAGTCAATATTTCCGCATTGATTCATCGCAATTCTTTTCTCATTCGCGAAAGTTTCATTTGCGACAAAATCATCTTCGGTAATTTTTTTCCAATATGCTGCCGCGTAGTACCCGCGAGATGTTGCGAGATACGAGAATGCAACGATCGAGATTGTCATCTTCCCGTTGCGAGTCTCTCGTGGTAGGAACTACAATATAATAAAATGTGGGCTAATAGTTTCGAGAGCACCGAGAACCGGCGGCTTAAATGCACAACCAAGTAGAACTGATGCACCGCGCGCTAAAGGTTCGCGTCCCAGTTACTGACAATTCGATACATTTGCTACAGTATACGAAAAGAAAACTGGTACACTACGATTGCTGACATTTTTTTTTGGGACCAACTTCGATCGCGTCGCAGGAGAATAGAGTTTTAGAATAATCGAAAAAATCAGATTGTTCGATTTCTACGTATATCTTTAGCTTCTCGTTGCGTGAGAAAGTCATTGCGGTACATTTTTTTTTCGTATCCTCGTAGACAAAGCTCGCGGTGGGCGTTAAAAAGAAAATGACGAAGCAGCATACAAATAGGGTGGAGTGGGGCTAAACGGGCACATGGCGCAGTCGGACAAACGGGCACACGGGACAAACGGGAAATTCGTTAACACATTTTTTTTTTCGAAGTAAAATAACAATTTAAAAAAATATTCAAATAAGTAAAAAAAAAGTTCTAAATTTAGAGAAAATTGTAGATAACATTTTTAAAAATTGCCATTGCAATGCAATTTGAAGAAAAAAATGTAAATCGTATTGCACACTGATTCCGAATATTTTAATGTCGTCTGCGTAAATCCCTCTACGAATTGCCGACAATGAGTAAAAAAAAATTTATCGTAAAAAAAAAATTAGAAAGTACTATGAAAATTTAATTTTCATCTAAAAAAAGTTATCTCCATTTTTAATTTTGAGGTTAATAACATTTTTTTTAACTCGCATGGGATATTAAATATATCATTTTCGATCATTCATTTAACTGCGTGTCCGTTACTCCAAAGATTTTAATTTTCGTTTTTCTCATTTTTTTTTATTTTCATATTTACCGTAAATTAGTCGGTAATCCTATTGGTGAGTATTTGGGTAACACACATTGTAATTTAAAGTACAGGCGATAAAACAATAAAAAAAAATCAAATTAGCGTTAGCGCGGAGCTACCGAGGGAACAGAGGTAAGTAATCTCAAGTTCACGGTGAACCCGCTGACCGCATATACGTGCACTCGCATACCGCAAGCGCGAGCGCATAATAGTTATCAAGTCCGATAGCCATCGGACAGATGAGTTACGGAGATAACGCGAGGAAAGATACATGACCCATATAATATAGTTAAAAGGTATATATCCGTAGGTATAGGACTCCCTGTTGGGAGTGTTGAGGGGAGAGGAGGAATACGAGAGTTGCACCTGCGGTAGTACATCACAGTCATCGAGATGTGTGCAACTATACGCACGATGCCACGCGAGAGCTTATACTGGCGCGTTGTTCGTACGTTAGCGTGCGTAGAGGGCATTCGTAATGCCTTGTGCATGCGTTCGCTGGCCCCGCGCGATGTTCGTTCGGTCGGTTGTTGCGCGCGGTGCGGTGCCTGGTGCGATGCCGAAGAGATTTTTAGGCCACCGGGCGCACCGGAGGAAGGATTCCATTCGCGGTTAAACGAAAGAAACCGAAACGAAATAAATAAAGAGGGGAAAATAAATAACGAAAAAGAACGTAGGGCCGGAGTTGGAGATGAGACGAGAGACGTTCGTAAGCTGCGAAGAGCGAGATAGTTGGCAACAGCATCGAAGCGACGACGTCGGCGCGCCCGTTGAAAAATGAAGTAGGGAGACGGGAGGGAGGAAGGGAGGGGGAAGGGCGGGAGGGAGGGAGGGAGGGATTGAGGAAAAGGAGAAGAAGGGAAGAAGGAGGCTTCGCCTCTTTGGCTGTTGTTCCGATGCGGTGTTGTAACACACAACGAAGCCTCCTTCGTTGGCAAAGTCGCGCGAGTCTCTCCGGAGGAGCCGTGCCCCGCCGCCGCGGGAGCTGAAGATTCGTTTGCCCGATGTGAGAGGCGCGCGCGCGCGCGCGGGCTGCCGGTGCTGGGAGCGACGATAATTGCAAGAAGAAATCGAGCCGAATGCACCGAGGAATCGCCGAGAGTCGAGAGTCCGTAGCGAGACACGACCCAGTTGTTGTTGGTATGCGCGCGAGTCTGCGAACCGCACTGGCCCGATCGCGCGATCTCCCTCTCCCATTGACTTTGAATAACCCGCGTATATCTTTTAAGTATACGGAGTTGGCTTGGCCTCGGCAACATTGCCGGTGCCTCGTAACGAATAATGCTCCTCCGAGAGATATCTTACCAGCGCGTAAGTGGCAAAGTCGGCAATTGGGAGAAAGGCGGGGGGGAGGGGTACGAGGAAGAAACCAAATTATTTCGATAAAGGAACAAAAGCGGTGGACCGCAAGTTGCCGCCGCAGCCCGAGGCGCGGAACATTGACATTTCGCGTGAAATCGTCGGTGAACGGTGTGTTCATGTATTTTTCCGTGCATTTGGGGTTAAATGATGTCAACGAATCGTCGCTGCGTGTATGACAATCTTCCGTTTCAGACACGAGAAACCGCGAATTCCCGAATAACTGCGATATTTTTACGAAAACTTCGACTGTGTGACTGATCTGTTACTTGGGTTATCGTAATTTCTCGCTACGCTATCTATTCTCGTTCAATGGTTGTTTTTTAATATCGTCGTATGAAGTTCACTTTCGTTCTGCACATTCGCGAGTATAAGGAATCTAATACATCGATCTTTGAAATAATAAATTAACAACAATTATTTATTGTTTTTTTATTATTATTTTTATTACCAGTTATACATTGAAAATTAATATGTATGTCAATAAAAAACATCAAAAGCATGGAGGGGGGGGGGCGGAGTTTCAGATAATTAAAAACTATGATTTACCTTATATCGATGACACAATTTGTCGAAAAACAACGTAGTCGAAAAAAATGTACATGTATCTGAATGATTATTTATCGCTTTTTTTCAACGAATTTGCCAATCTCGTTGAAAAATCTTCGGCGAATTGATTTGATTTCGATTAAATGATTTTTCGATTAATGGTCTTTCAATTAATCTTTCACGCCCCCCCCCCCCCCCCCCCTCCGCTGTTCCGCCTGTGGGCAAATGTACCTTCTCGATTCGGAAGATTCGAGCAGGTCGACGGGCCGTTATAACATCGTCGACTTGGAGATTCATTCAAAAAGTAAATGGTACAGTCGCGAAGAAATGGATAGCCGTGGGGAACATGGTCACGTGGCCGGTTTGGGCTGAATGTATACCGAATGTATACGAGAACTACTTATACCAATAAATACGCAGCAGCACCGCGGCGGGCAATACGCGCAACACGCTGACTATGTCGCGCATGTACGCCCCACGTGTATATACATATATCGAATGGTAGGACAGTATTAGGTATTAACTTCCCATACAGCAAACGATGTAACAAGACAGCGTGTGTAAGTAGCGATTCTTCGACTCGCCTCTAAGTGGGAACGATTTGCGAATTATTGCTAATCGGCCTTTGCGAGAATTTTTTTTTCTTTTTTTTTTTCTTTTCTTCTTTATTCATCTCTCTTTCTTCTTCAAAGCGTGAGGTATACATTCAGTGGCCAGCAGGTATTGCCATGTCGGGAGGCTGCTGATGCTTATTTATGAAATTGGCTCGATACACGCGAGAGTCGGGCGTATACCGCTTATCGGACACCTGGCCGAGTTGGTTTGGGCGAAACACGATATTTCGCGGGTTAAATGAACCCTGCCAAGCGGACGAGACGAGAGGGCGACAAGCATACCCTTCGTCTTGTGAATCAGATTCTTTTTTCCGTCCTGTTGTACCACAAGTATAGCTCTTTAGTCCTTTCGGTGCGATCGGACATTCTATACGAAATAAACTCAATTTCTGTTCACCAAACCCACGACTAACCTTGTATGCTTGAGAAAAAAAAAAACAAATGAATACGCCATTTCCGAAATACTCGTCCGTAATATGGAAAAATCTCGCAACTTCCGTTGGACACGTCCACTTTAACGACGCGCTGACCTTCCCACCGCTAGCCAAACGCGACGGCAAAGTGAACGAAACAAAAGAGACGAAAAAATAAAAATAAACGAAAGAAAAGGAATATGAGCGCTCGAGTGCACCGGTCACCGAGTTTCGAATACCCTCGGCTTTATATCCCTAAGTCAGTTACGGTAAAACCTCGAAACAATAGTTGTCGATAATAATCATAAATTAACAACGAGTCGTGAACTAACGAAGAAACATTTTTTTATTGCAAAATACAGAAAGTTCTTAGCACTCCACAATTTTCGAAAATAACTTCACTTTCACGATCGACGAAACTGTTTTCAATGCGTAAACAATTGTTCGGAGTCGTTCAACGCGGGTTTGTTTGCACCCAATTAATGGCCGCCAATAAAATCCCCGTGAATCAATCTGAACGCCGAGACGTCCGAATTTCGTGTTATACTGAATTTCAATTGTTAAGATTTAATTTAGTAAAGAAACACTTGAGATATGTATCGTTTGTTCGCACTCAACGTTCTCGAAGTTTTTCGTACACAGGCCGCAGCGTGCGCATGTGCGAGAAGAAAAAAATCAAGTTGATCGACGCCGACATGGGGTAAGCCGGACGTCGGCCATTCAGAACGGAACGAACTAACGAAGGCGACTCGCGTCACGTTCTTTTCCCGTTTCCTACTTTTGGCAATCTCACCAGTCGCGCATCTCATTGCCGCGGCGCAATCGCGCCTGTACCCCAATCGAGTTATCAGACCTTTCGATGTATTTTGACAAAGATACGAAGATTTTTAAGAAGTACAATGATGTTGTGTGCATTGCGTGACCAGTGACTACTTGGTACGTTGTTTCTTAGAAAACATTAACCCAGTCCCCCAGAGGTAAAGGGGGGAGGGGGGGATCTCTCATTTCCCATTTGCCCACGGGTGACGACCGTTAGCCAGAGAATATAGCCGAGTCGCGCACGAGCGAACGAACGCGCCGCAAAACGTGTGCCTTAATGTTAGGGAAATGTAGTGGCAGTATAATATACCCATACAAATACGGGGTCTCGAAGAAGATTTCGTTAATAAAAAAAAGCGGACACACGAATTTGTGTCGGGGCCAAGTCAAACAACCAATACTTTTGAGGTTAGTGAAATATATCCGTTTTACGTGTAAAAGTTCTTGGTACCTAAGGCACTCGAGACATCGAGCTGTATTTACGTAGAACGCGTAAAAAAAAATTTCCCGCGCTAGACGGTCGGTAAACCGTCAAATTACTTTTTTTAACGATCCAGTCTGGCGAGAGTCTTGTTTTGACGAACTCTTGACACTTCATTTTCTACCGACAACAACAAATCGGGATTTTACGGAATTTACAGCGATTCAGCAGAGATTTTCTTTAAACTCATTGTTGCGCACTTTTACTATTGTGTTGAAGTGTAACATCGTGATGAAGCGTTCGGGTGCGCGATGTAGCCAACGGCCAAGTGAAGAGACTCGTACGATACCGCGATGAGTGGGGGGAGGGGGGAGGGCGCAACGAGCGAGAATAAAGCGAATGACCCATTTGGATACGCCGAGAGACACGAGAATACGCGCGGCTAAGTACTCGAGCGGGCAAAATAATAATTTCCATCGACGGTGAGAGAACGAATCAGGGGCCCCAAAACGGGCCGAAAGATTCATCATCCCGCGATATAACGCTCGATGCTGCAAAGCACCACCGTGTCAAATAGCAATTTCGTCGCGCGAGGAGCTCGCGTGTTAATCGTGAGACCGTGACGCGCGCGCGCGCGAGCTCTCTAGCTGCTCCCTCATCTCGTCTAAAGCCACTACCGGTAATAAGTGTACCTGCAATTATAGTATTAAGAAGAACAAGACTCTTGCGTTAGAGGCACGCAATCTTTCATACTGATGATTTCATCATCATCATCCACACCGACTTCTCGTCTTCGATGACCCTGCGGATCTCGAACTCAAGGGCGCAACGAATTTTAATTGCACATTAAACAATTTTTTTTCGATTCTCGCGACGATACGAACATTTTTTAATTACCGTTTACGCATCCTGCCGTGAGACGCACGCATGGAATTATTACTCAAGACGAGATGTTGCGACTTTAATTATTTCGCGAGACATTTTTTTTTATTTATGTAAAAAAATGTATAAATACAGCAAAGAAAATTGAATAAAATAAAAACACTTCTTATACCATTTATATTTTATTTAAAGAGAAAATATATATAATTATACAATATATAAATGTTAGCGTGGTAGTTAAAAAAAACACTGTTTGCTATAATTAATTGCTGATCGGTGGCGCTATTCTTTTTTACAAAAAAAAAAAAAAATGGGTTAATTTTTAGTTCTGCGTTTTAATAGACCATTTTCGAGAATTTTTATCTTCAAGCATCTGCTCACCGAGCCACTGCTCGGTTTTCCCAAAAGATTAAGTTTCGTAAAAGCGGTATTAAGTAGGGTTATGTTTAGTACTCAATTAGCGTCTTATATTTCAATTATTTGAACTAAAACAAAGTGTATCATAACTTATCTCACAGAGTTTTCGTTCCGCCGAAAAGCACTTGAGGGTAAAATGAAAAAATTATAATACGTAGCGTAGCGATTTATCGGAATTTTTTTCAAAATTTGAAATTCGTATAAAAAAAAATTGTAAGATCGATGATCACTAAAAATGATCGTATCGATAAGAAATGGCACTATACATAAGCAAATACTATTGAAAATGTGTTTTTTGTATCACACCGATAAATATATGTATAATAATAATAAAAATACTATAAAAGAAATTTTTTTCTATTTTTTTCGCAAACACGCGAATGAATGTTTTTTTTTTCGATCGTAAAAGAGTGAGAATACAAAGAATTAACAGTGCGGTGTACTCACCTGTAATCTGTGTAATCCGTTATGGGTGATCGCCGATGGATGCTACTTGGACAATCGACGGCAACGGGTTATCAATCGGATAATTGAATGAGGTATGTAGGTATACACGAGTCGTTACCGTCGAGAGGACAGAGGCGGGTTGGCATTGCAGCGAAACAATATATAGTTTATAGCTTTAGCGGTCGGTTAAGATGGGCTGAATCGTGAGAGCTGCTCGGTCGTTTCACTCCGATTCGCCCAGTCGGCCAGCGAGAAAAGGCGTTAATCATGGACGAGTACGAGGCGAGTACGTGAAAGTGAATTACGACTGGCCTGATTGCTCGTCGACCGCGAGAAGGAATCGGCGACGAATCGCGAACGAATACAAAAACTTTCGAGTTTTCTATTTCCAAGATTCGTGTCCGCGACGCGACCACCGCGGTGGTTCGCGCGGCGTCGATTCACCTGGCCACTGGACACAACCCGGTAAATTGCTACCGTCTCGAAACGAATATGCCGCCACGAAATTCTATGGCCTTCGGAACCGAGCGAATCTTCTTCTTGTGTTCGTCGTCCCGCCTCACCCCCTGCGCCCCTCCCGCGCGCCGTCGCGTCCGTCGGGAACCGCGGCCGTTCCGTCTCGTGGACCATGGCGAGTGCCATGGTGTGCCTCGCGAGTCCATCGAACCGCAAGATGTATATACCCGTCGCTCCGAACTATACCGCGTTATTATTTCCACAATTTTACAATTTCTCGTCGTACTCGTCTACGATATTTAGGAATCTTTTTTTTGTAACGGAATTTCTGCAGTCGACTGTGTCAATGCTATTATTTCTTTTTTTCGCAATAACTATATTCAGGAATAATCTCGGGAATAATTTTTTCAACGAATATACCGTAAACAATACTGTCGCTGTGCCTTGGTTTTTTTTTTTTGCATATACGCGATGTTTAAGAAATTTTTTTTACGAAAATACTTTCGACAAGTCTCTCAATTTATTGATTTTTTAAATGTGACGACTGCTGTTCTCCGCGCTTGTAATTGTATTTACGATAATTTAAGGTTTCGTTTTTTTTCTTTATTGGAATTAATTACATAATTTTTGTTTAACATGATTTTCGAGATTTTCTGTATTGTCATTTTTTATTTCTAAAGAATTTTTTTACTCTTACACTTTCTTCTCGATTTTTCCACGACATATAGGTCCGCTTTTTTTTCTCTTAACGAAGTAACTTCCGACGTTTCTATTAATAAATTTTCCGTACATTCATAATTGCGTATTATTCTACAATGAACAAATGTCATAGAGCCGTATTAATTTTCAAGAGACAATAGTTGCGTCTGATGATAATCAGACGGAGGTATATCCGTTGTACGCGCGATGATTGGCTGCCGTTGGCTCGTCTCGTTTCTCCGAAGAGAGAAAGTCGGGGTGGATGGTCGCGAGCGTTCCGTATGACGCCGCTCTTTTCTTTTAACCGTCTCGCGTGGCTACGAGGATGAGTCGTCGCTTATACGTCCGCGGGGACCTGCGGGCTCATTGCGCTCCTAGATCGGTTCTCCTCAATAACACGGTACCGCAAAGCAAATGCAATCAATTCAATATCTCCGTGATGCGCTGTTCGCGCGATGTGTATTTCTTTTCAACTTCGAGTAACAATGCCTCCAACGATCTGTCCCTAATTCGCTATGTAACATAATGCACACAAAAAAAACACACAATACATCGATACTATCGATATAAAACCCGAGTAACACGATTTTCGTTAGCCATCAATGAAATCTGTCCGTTTCATTAGTAACCTAACCTCACCAAACAATACGCGCGGATCGCGCGTGAAAACAAATGGAAAGTCAATGTCACGAGAAAATAAAAAAAATATCACAGTCGAGAGTTTTTATTGTTCGATTGTGAACACGCTAAACCTTGTGACCCTTAATCTACGACACACTAATCAATGGATCAAACGCGCGTTCTCACGGATCGGCATTCCAGACTACATCGACAGTGGTTATCTACCTGTCATTTTTTTTTATTTCTTCGCGTTTTTTTTTTTTTTCGTTTTCCAACGTTAAAATTGTACGAGTACAGCGCGAAGGTGGCCGATGGCCTCGTACACAGACCGGGGTACACAGATAGTTTGGCCGTTCGTGTCTACGGAATAACATACCGCGGGCTTTATAGAATTCTACTGATGATCGAGAGAGATCGGTGGAGAGATTTTCTCTAACGTGGCCCGGGGCGACTGACCCAACTAACCCGGACTTTGCTTGTAGTGCGTGCCGTGGCTCTTGGCTGCACCGTGCAGCCTATTAACCGTTCGATGCGGGATTGCTCCCGGCGTAGCCACGATTCCTTTTTACTTTACGTGTACATCCATATACTTATACATATAAATATATTTATCCGTGCATCCGACGATATAGACCGCCACCTCTATCCGAAGAGACGCGAAATAACCGACAGACGCGCGCGGTAAAATGTCAAGATTTAGTTGTAACCTCACTTTGCGACGACTAGTCACGTCGGGTGACGGCGATGGCGGGAGGGGGGAGGGGGTACAAAAGTGAGATATACATCCTCCGCGTTAGTGAGCCGAGACAGCGGGGCACTTCGTCATCGTCGATTCCAATAGACAGCGTAAGTATACTTACGTGTCGCGAACTCGAAGCGGCAAATCGTACGTACGGTTAGCCTACAGCTAAATAGCCGATTGGATATCGGCACGCGACACTCTCGCCTTACCGATATACTATTCTCGCACACGCACGTGTGTCATACGACTTTCTATCGAAGAGGCAAATGACGCTAATACCTCGGATATTCATGCCGCCAAAGAATACTCTCCATGTTCATATACTCGATAGTCGTTATTATGTCTCCGCGATGTATATTTCTCGTACGGTACAATATCGAATTACTATTATTCTGCAAAACAAACTTGTTGCATTTTGCGCCGTTTTATACAGAGGGCGTTTATGTTTCAGTGTTATTTCGTGATAACGCGCCGAGGAATTCTTTTGCATAAAAAAAAAAATCGTGGGAGTACATTTCTCGATATTTATATTTAATAACGGTGAAAGTTCTCGTATAGTTCACCCTTTACTCCCACCTGTTGCGTGAGTTTATCTATGAATAGTCCTTTTTCTTCCGATAGCCGCCATTTGTGCTGCTGCTCTGCTACTACTACTGCAATCGGATTATCGAGAGGTCGATCTATCGCATGTTTAAGACTATTAAGGCATTTTCTCTGAACTACTTAAATATATCGCAGTATCAATATTTTATAGTAAGGAATTCGAACTTAAAAGCTTCACTCGCGTTTCACTCGGATATACAGGTAGGTCTGGTCTAAGGTTCAGGATTGTAGGTATTAATAAAACATCTTTTCATTTCCACGTATTGCGGGAGACATGTTTATTCAATTCGGGTTTGCGAGTCATTCACGCCTTACGCGGAATTCAGGATATAGCAAGGATCCTGGAGTTTCCCAGACGTCACTGAAAAAGAAATTCACTTATCCTCACTGCGCAGCCGGTTTGCGCATTAAAAAAAAGAAAAGTCTGCCTCGCTGCATCGCGTTTTGGCCAATTTATGCATACAACATCGTATTCCGCATGAAAAAAACCTGCGTAACATGTATGACTCTTGCGAGCCGCACAGCGTTAAACACGCGATAGACGAGACAATTATAGTGGACAGTTCGTTGTACGTGTAAAGACAACAAGTTTTATTTTTTTCTTGCTGCGTTTTTACCGTGCGAAATCGTTTTTGGCGTATGGCGAGTTGATGCTGTACGTCTCGGGTCTCAATCCAATTGATGGTTTGTACTTTCACCGCATTAGCGCGGTCGAAGTGCGCGTCGGTCGTTGCGTATTCTCGTGCACGGAGTATATTTAGATAGGGCTGCCCGGCTGTCTTCGCGGTGTATTACACTGCGGAAACTTCGTGTCCAGTGTTTCTTTTCGCTGTTCGGCTTTCCCTTTCGAAACTTTAAAACTCGAAAACTAACAAACATCCCCCCCTCCACATTATACCCGATGCCGTTGCTGTTGCATCGAAAGAAAATTAACTCTATGACGCGCACGAACACGAGGGAGAGACGCACGGAGACGCGATGCGAGAATTCTCGCTCTACAAACAACTATATGCACAAGTTGTACCGAGTTATCTGTTCCGAGCTTAGCAATTATTCTTTCAAACTCTCGCTTTTCACTGACACGGCAGAGAGACGCTTCAGTCCGACAAACACAAACAGAAAATCACACACAGCGAAAACCGTGTTGTGGATTTAATTTGAAACGAGATTCCGCAAACATATAACGTACAACGACCATAGCTGAGGATAGACGAGAAACGAGAGGTGTTTAATCGACATGCCCGATGCATACCTTCACAGAGACGAGAGTTTGCATGCGAGCGCTACTTGCCAAGTGTGACACTGACGCGATAAGCGAAAAGCAACGATCGATGATTATGGTAATAATCTCACCAGCTGTGGAACTCTGTCAATCGGATATACGAGAACCACATTATTAATAAGTTAGTGCGCACGATCACGTGGTACCGCGATAAAATTATGCGAAAGCATCGGCGGCCATTTTCTAAATCGGACATATACGTTGTAATGAGTTTTTAGTGGCTAACGGGAATTTCTAAATTTCATTTTTGAAGGAATCGTAAAGCGTTTTCAGGACACCGAACTTTTTTGTTTTATTTTCAGAGGAGCCGTAATGGTTTTCGAACTCATTCTCATTTTTTACCTCATTTTTTGGAGGGCTTCAATACTTTTCGAGAATACTTAACATTTTTGTACATTCAAATTTCGAAGTGATCGTAACGTTATGTGAAGATTTTTTTTTTTTTTTCAATTTTTTCCCAGATCGGAGCTTAATACGTATTGCGGAATTTCTATAGTTTTCGCGATATCAACGAAAAAAAACAATGATTTGATTGGTTCGGCAATTATTGATAACCCTTCGATTGGCGGCAAATAAAAAATTACAGCGGCCATCTTTGCAACGGTTTTTTTTGCGCTGTCTGTCGTTCTTCAAAGGCTTAAAGAAAAATAGTTCCGTAACATCGCCTCGTCTGTTATGTGTACTTTTTTCCCCCTGACAAATGCCGAGGTATTCTCAATACGTATTACGAGAATTTTGAAGCTAAATAAAAATATTCTTGTTATACTACTTTCGTACGGTTACAACCTTTTCTTGCGTGTAGACTCGTTTAAAAATCACGTGACAGCTTGCGAGCATATCGTGAATAGTGGACGAAGCCACGAGCTCAAGTCTTACACATATATATATATATATATATATGTATACTATATACACGTAAACGTTACCCGAGCTCCACGAGGAAGCGTCTTCGCAGCTATGCGCGCGAATAACATTACTTTCGACTTTCGAGTTAATTAGACGATGCTGTACGACCGTGGTACGCTCGTGAAAGTCTGGTACTACCGTTGTCGCGCGCGCCGTTGTTGGAATCCTCTCTCGCGGCATGTCGAGTGCGTTACCAAAGCCACAAAACAGAGACATAACACATGTGCCGTAGACACAATTCAGCGCCAAGGGCCTCGAGGGCAATCGTACAGTTGTCGGTGTTAACCCGTCGTCTTAGCAAATCGTTTTATTTTTTCGGTAGTCGAGCATTTGTCTCTTTTTTTGAAGATAATCTCCCATAAAACAGGTTTCGCTTAACCCTTTATAAGTCACAGCAAAATCTAACCTCCCCAACGTGACTATAAAATCACGTGACCCCCACTCTAGCCGCGATAGTCCGATATCATCAAAACGTTCTCGAGCCGCGTGCGTGTTCGGCCCGTAAGGGGCCGAAATTAACAAAAGTTAGTTTTCGATCTTGTAACCCCCTTTTTTACTCCACGTTTAAGACGTTTTAATCGAGCGGCTCTTTTTTGTAACGCTTTGCCGCGAAGGGTGCGAGAAAAGAATCACGCGAAGTCCTAATAGAGTTCTGAGACAACGGATTTTCGAGAAAAAATTATTTCTAACAAAAACTATTAATGACTATAAGTTTCATCAATTAACGGGTCGTTCTTCTGAAGCATCTTTTTTCGTGATAACGATACATTTTCTCGCAAACGACAAATAAAATAACTGTAAAAAATAAAAGATCGCAATAAAAAAAATCGTTCGTAATCGAGTTCATTCGTTATCATGTCCCGAAGCCCTTCGACGTCGTAACTCTGGTTCAATAAGCCTCTTCGAGTCTCACAAGTTCGCCGAGCAGTTTGTTAAATATATACATACAGAGTTTAGTCCGTTCCATCCTTTATAATTAATTTCGCAACACAACGGAATAATCTCCTTCGAGGCGCGGTGGTGGTCCGTAGTTCTCGTCTACATTACACGGTTGGCAAATGTTGGCCGCTTGTTATACTATGCAGGGTAAGGCGCGCCCGGCTCTCGCATCATTTCTTCGCAAGAGTTTATAGTATAATGCCATAACCAGGCTGCTCGGGTTATGGTGAACCTCCGTGCAAGCGAATGGCAACGAAACAGAGCAGCGGGTTTGAGAAGGCAGGAAAAGCATAAGCGGACGAGTCCCAGCGGACAGTTAACACAACGAGTTCTCTCGGGTTCTAAACTACGAAACTCGATTCTCCCGTTGGTGGGTTTTGTATTAGAGAGTACGGGGATCGGTGGTAGCGTTGCGATAATCACCGCTACGAGAAATACCTCGTAAAACACTGTAATAAAAAAAAAAACTTTACCCTTGAAATATCTCGATGAAAAAAAAAAAAAAGATCGAAGGATCAACTCAATCTCGGGGACACGCATCGACGAGATACGAGCGCACGATTTAACACTGACAGTGTACCTAGAACCCTCCGCATATTTAAGGATTAAAATTCGTTCAACGCACCCGGTCGAGAGTACCCCGAGAATAACTATAAATATAGCAACAAAAAAGAGACAACGCAACATGGGTTTATCCCTTGCAAGAGTCCCTCCATAATAAACGAGAATAAGATTCAATTCGCGATAGGTGAATTGGGGTCCTGTATAATGACTATACGCGATGTATAAAAAAAAACGTCGTTTTCGCCATCTTCGGTCCGATGCTCCCTCGTGCGGTCGAGGCGCGCGTTATATTGGATCCATGACACGCGGGAGGGGGGGCAAGTAAACAGCTTTTATGAAAAATATACGGTATGACATCGGGACGTGTCTTACTCCGCGTGCATAGGCTATCTCGCTAAATGTAACAGTAACTAAAACATAGGGCGTAGCCGTGTTGCACACGAAATATTAATAGCGGAATGAACAATGACCGTGCGCGGCGTGCTTGCCAGTGCGTGGCGCGTCACGGATGATAATGCGCGGTACTTTTTTTTTCTTTCTCTGGGGTTAAATATACCAGTACGTAACATTAATAGCTCGGTGTATACGCCGTGTGTACACGAGTAATACTCAAAGGAGGCTGTGTATGCACGGGTAATAACGGTGTTACGTGTAGTATAGGTATATGTATAGTAGATAAGTAGTGTATATATCGTATATATGCATATAGAAGGAATGTTTGTGGTTCACGGCGCTAAACCGCTAACCGTTTGACGTCGTCGTTCGGTGACCGCCACACCGCACTGCGCGCGCGCGCCCAGGCCGCCGTCACGATCGTCAACACACCTGCTGGGGGCTTCTCTATATATTATTATTGATAGATACAGCTCCCCGCTATGGATGATTTGCTTATCAACGTACTCGAGCGGGTGTCGAGTTATTCAATGGATACATCGCGATCGTGGTCCGTGAACTTGTGACAAGAGGTTAAGGTCAATGGAAACTCGAAAAACTCGAAACACGTCTAATTTGAGTGCTTTAATAAATCAACATATCTCCGAAATCTCGGAAATGTTTAGTTGATGTCTCTAATGTGCCTCGAAAGTGAAAAAAAGTTTCTCGGAGATGTAGCGCCACGCGCCTTTGAAGTGATGTTGTTATCTAAAGTTGTGATATACGCTTCAACGACGTGTTTATCTCTTATGAACGTTCGAAAAATGGAAGGGTTTGAGCATTAAAAAAAAATGTATATAAAAATGTATCGTATTTTTTGTCATATTTCATTCTATCCTTTGTCCTGAATTCCTTTTCCCGAGTCAAAATGCAAGAACGAAAAAAAAATCGATAATGAAAAAAAAAATAATCGACACGAAATAAAAACGGGTTAATTAAATAAAAGGGTCGGGTGAATGGCGGGAACGGTACATTTTATATCGTCAATTTTATTTGTAATTCATACAATTTTTTATGAGATTGGAACATTTACGATGGTTGATGTTATTGTCTGAAACGTATATAAAACTGGAAGAGTCGGAAATAAAGTGAAAAACATGAAATACGTCGTTAACATCATTTACCTGATTAACCAGCCACCTCATTAAATTGAGTACTTTTTTTCCATCCGCCATTTTGATTTCTTTGCCTTCGGTCTTTTATTGGCTCTAATCATATGTTCTTAAATTATTGACATCGTCCCTAAAAAATAATAGTCAAAATTACGAAAAAAAAACCGTAATTTTCGACACATTATTGGCATAAATGAATCCGGTTACGTGACGGATTTCCAAAATCACCGTCACTTTGCATAAATGATGGACATAAAAAAAATGTATTATAATCGCCGAAATTAACTAAATTACTGTCATTTAGAATGTCTAAATAAAGTAAGATATCACGAATTAACGCTAATAGACTAATCACGCTAACGTTGATTCATATTCTCTTTCTCATTGTAACAAAAACTATCGCTCGGCATTGGCATTATGTATGTATCTATATATATACATAAACGCAAATGTGAGCGAGCGATGAAGCTCGTTTGCACCGTTGTTCGTGTTGCTCAGCGAGTAAAGGGGAAGGGGGTTTAGGACAGGCGGCACAGCGCGTTGCAAGTGGTAACTTTGAATTGTGATCTTCTGCTGTTACCACTTCCACCGGTTGCTACCGCTACCGCGAGTGAGTACGGAGAGTGCGCGGCTACCGTTAGGCGTCGTCCGCGGGACCGCGACCGGCCACCGGCACCAACGGCCAGCATCCGTACGCCGGTGTGCGCTCGTTTTTGACACATTTTCTCGCGTGACCTTGAATCCGGTGAATCCGGATCGAACGTCTCGCGTTCACGCCGAGGAAGGAAGTCTAATGAGCCCGAAAGGGAGATAAATATAATAGGTTGCGAATCATTGAACGAAGGAGCTAATGTCAGACACATCGTCAATGAAACATTGTCCGCTGGATGATTGAGACTTCGGTTCCGACAGCGGGCGAAGATAAAGAAGTATATAAGATTGAGTTAAAGGAGAGAAGGACGCGAACGAAAAGACGACGTGTATACGACGGGGCGAGCGCACGCGGGGCGGAGAGGGAGGGAGGGGGGGGGGGGAATACCCGTGGCGGTGGCGATTGCGATGGCAATGCCTCAGTACCGGTCAGTGGCTGAGTTGCTTCGCTAGCCCGTTGTGGCTGCTGGCTCGCGTTCGTCCTCGCGTCTTCTCTACCGCCACCGCCGTCGTCGTCGCCGCCGCCCGAGTCTCGAGACTCACGAAGAGCGAATCGAGAGAGTGTCGGGGGTCCGCGCCGATCGGGGGACTACCACAGCGCCAGGATCTATCGCCGCCGGGAAGACTTTTCAGTCAGAAACGAGACACCGCACGGGTGCTCGTTCTCTCGTCCTCGTTGTTAGCGCGCACTCGGTGTTGCGCGAGTCCGCGGAAGAGGCCATTTAACGTATAATTTATATATATATGTACGAAGATAAATACATTAATTTAATAAAATAAATAAAAAAAGATCGCGGAGTGTTCGCGATGTCGAAAATTTTTATTGCTGTTTCTCGAATGAAAAAATGATACGTCTAGTGACAAATAAATTCAACAAAAGGTGCGACGACGAAGAGTTTTTAATCGGACCGAGGTTCGATCGTGTGTCAATATTATCGAAGCGCCGTCAACGAAAGGAGTTTTCACCGACTAACAACGGAAAACAGAGCACCACATCGACCAACGATCTCGACTGATTATTGATGCGTTCGTTGGCATTGAACCGCGATGTGACGACAGATGGTAAGATTACCAATCGATTAATAAACGTCATCGGCGGCAGATCGTTATTCAACCATCGAATTCAAGTAACAGCAGCAGCAGCCGCGAGAGTCCATTCGGCGTATCGTATTTGACTCGTATGCTAATTTAACGAGAAAAACTTATGTCCCGCGAAGTTATTCGAACTATCGATCTTTTTCTTACCCCGAACCCACACACGGCCGGGACTTTCCAGTTATTTATTACCGTTGTCCGTGGCGGAGGCCTATACTTCCGTAATAGCTGTTCGAAACTCAGAGCGACGAGTCCGGTTGTTGTACTCTCTCACTCACCGGACTACCGGTACCGTTCATTCATCGAACACGATCGTAGGTAAAAATCGATCGAACGGATTAATCGATGATGGAGACGTTTGACTATACAATAGATATGATTCACTTTTTTTTTTTCGGTTTCGCGAGTGTCTTAATGTACGGCAAGACGAATCTGTTACAAATGTTCGTAACTTCGTCGTGAGTTCTATACGTGTTTCTCCGCGAATTCGATCGTACGATAACGTTGAGATTCTCGATAAAGTTCTTTATAACGCGGATCTGTGATGTTATATATACATATATTGTCAAATTTCACGAGGATTTGAAAAAAGAAAAAATTACGGAGAATCTTTTGTTGAGGTTAAGTAGACGTTTACGAGGCGAGAGATAGCGTATAATCAGAGGTGCTAATAGTACCTGTTTATTGGTGCCACGAGGTCCACGTGTACCACCGCGAACGCGATTATGTTAGACGAGACGGAGAATCGACAAAGGCTCTCGTGCGACCTGCGCGAGGCTGTTATTAAGGCATCGGGAAGGCGATATGTTCTGATTAATTTCCTATTATACGTCAAAGATGAAAATATAGATCGTGCGTCCTGAAATTCGAGAGGAAGAAAATCCGCGCGATAGATGTTGCGGCGAAATATTGCAGTGTGGTTATCGCTGATGACCCGAAAATTCGAGTGTTACGACTTATAGCAATGCTGTTACGCATTTCTCACTCTAAAGTTTACAGATTTTCCGAGATTTTCGATATATTTATTGCGTATATTCCATTTAAAAAATTAGCAAACATTAAATTTTATTTTGATCTTCGATCGTAGTAAACAATCGGGGATTTTTTAAATTATTTATAAATTCGCGTTTTACACATAATATTTTAAACTTATAGTCCGCGTTAAATATTAATGGCCTTTTTGTCAATACTGATAATGGACAGAATTGACACCCTTTTGAAGTTAATTAATAAAAAAAAAATTCTCGACTTTTTTCGAATATCGAAGATTAAGAACTCGGCGGATTAATATTAATCCGTATTTTTTAATGTGTTTCGAAGTATCGTACATTTTCGAATTGGTTTATTTGCTTTATTGGTCCATTTTGCTCCACATTCCTCGACATGTTAAAAAGAATAACAATTTAAGAGCACAAGAATAATTTTTTCATGAAATTTACCGTAAATTTGAACAGTAAACTATACTTATAGTAAATTAAATCAAAAAGTAAGATAACAGCGATTTTTCACACAAAATCTTAGAAATTTTCATATTATTTTCCCGTAATCATAGATTTCTCGTCTAATAAACTTTTTTACGTTCTTTTTGATAATTTTTTTTTGTGAAGTCAACATTTTCCTTGAGCCCAAAAAAAATCGCGGGAAAGCTATGAAAAACAACGAAATTCTGGAATAATTTCGAGAAAATATGAAAATGCTTGTATTTTCTCCGAAACTTCGAGAATGGAATAAATTCGGCGATTTTTTAAAGTTTTCCCTGTTTTTCATATGCGTAACAAATCTGGCAGAGGGATGTCTTCCGCATAGTCATTGCGATGAGTTTGCGGTGCTTCGAGAAAGACGATCTCTCGCGGGATTGTATCTCTGTGCGTAGCACAGAGGCGTTCTCGTTCCTCTGGCCTGTGCGTTCGCTTTTCTCGGTCTCTCGGCCACTCGGTCGGATATGTGTCACTTTTTGTACCGCCGTCACCGGGCACCCGGCAAATGTATTGTAGCGCAACGCACTGTGGCAGATATATCGAGGGCCCCGCGGGTCATGCGGAAACCTCGGTACCCAACAAAGGTGCAGACAACAATATAGTAAAAAACCTCTTAACCGTCGATTTCATGATAACTTCGAGTTATCATCAATTCTTTTTCGCATTAAATTAACTTTGGTACAATACTTTTTCTTCGTAAACATACAAATCCCCGATATCTGACGTATAAAATAATCTCCAAATCTCGATGATAACTCAAAGACTCTTAATTGATAATTACGTTTTATCCCCAATACGTTTACGAATTTTTGCAATATTCGCCCTTTAACCCTCCAAAACCAACAATTAACATGTAAAAAACATTTTTTTTGCGTTTTGATTATTTTTAAAAAATTCTGGGCAATTAATAAAACATCGAACATTTTCATTTTTTTCAATAAATACATCGACTGCGACCCTAACCTTGCCATGCTCATCGAAGATTAATTGGAAAACATTAAAAGATCGTTTAAAAAAACGAATATAGATGACCCATTCGTATGTGATACGGTTTCAAAGGATAGAAAATCCTGACTACCGTGTAGGCCGCTCGGTTCTATGATTAACGTTATTGAACTGCTTCCGCACGTCGACATAGACGGATAGATCGCGCGCGCGAGATGAGTGACAAGGTGGCGGTACGCGAGACCTGCGTGCGCAGCCGCATACGATTTATTTACTTTTATTTTTTCACGAAAGTCGAAATGCGCGCACGAAGAGCACATACGGTATTCATCGCGTATAATTCTGGCGCGTGCTACGACGCTATAACTCTCGTGTGCCAATGTTGCCGCGGCGCGTGTGCCCCGCCTCGACGTTCCGGGCTCCCTGTATACAAATCTTGCCGCATATTCGCTCTCAAGTAACAAAACGACGACTTATCCCGTCTCGCGTAGCATTTGCTATCACGTTAGTAAAACGCCCGCCCGCTGAATTGCGGCATCTCGTTGCGAATAATATATGTATATTTGATATATGTATATATATATGTAGAATATACATACTATTTTAATGCCGGTGGTTCGTGAGTAACTTTGCGCGCTCCGGGGCACTCTCCGCGGACCTCGTGTACGATACCGCGACTACGCCAATCGCACCTCGCCTGCATTCCCGTTATAAACACGCGTGCACACGCGGACGCGAACTCGTCCTATCCAATATGCATCCGTACCAGCAACGCTTGGATGTTTTTTTTTTTTTTTTTCAATCATTTATTTTGTTAACGTTATTACGCCGCTCGGAATCACTTCAACCGGTACACGAGGACGGCTAGTCCTTGAACCTTCGAAACGCTGGACTTTCATCGAACGAAAATTGTAAAAAAAAAAAAAAAACCTCGAAAAAAATTAATAAAAAATTTCTCGATATTAATGAATCGAACGACGAAAAAAAGTCATAAAAAATTGATAATTATTCATTAAACCGATTTTCACTTAAAATTAAAATGTAGATATGCTAATGCGCTTCGAAGGGTTTCAAGACGATATGCTGAACCGTTCCGCCGAAAAAAAAAATACTTTCCCCGATTAAAGATTCTCGGTAACCGGTGAAAAATATGAATACACTGTAAAAAAAAAATTCGACTTCCAAATAATGCCGAATTCCTCGAATATCGACAAAAATGTATTATGCTGCAAATAAATTTTCTCTCGCGTCTCGTATTTTCGTGTTAATGTGTCTCGGAATGTGAACTTTTTGAACGATCATTTTGTTTGTTTCTCGATCTCCCGCGAGATATACCACCGTTCTTAATCCGTTTCTCCTCTCTCCACGGAATTGATTGCTCGCGTGTTTTTAAATTACGAGGAACACTACACATCGTAATGAACGACAGCTGAACTCCGTGCTGTTCTTCATTTTATTTTTTTCAATTTGCCGAGATACGAATATTCGCGTTGTAAAAAAAAATCCATTGATGACGACTTCATGCTACCGCTACTCCCGAGCGTTGCCCGAATCGATTAGTTACGCGCCATTTGGCGAACAACTCGAATCGCAAATAGCGAATGAAATCGTTCAACGACGAGAACGTGCTGCCGGCATAACGTGTATCTATTAACACTGTCGAAGCGTAACCTATCGATCGATCCGCGAAGGATTGAAAGGATTGCGATAAGTGTATATATCGAACGGTTGGACGGACCGCGTCCACGTTGGTCTGTGGCGAGAGGGAGAGCTTCGGGAGCAGCAGCGGGCGGGAGGGGTGGGGGGAGGGGACGAGCGAAGACCGAAGGCGATGAGGCGCAACGCGATCCCACCGCGTTCTCTCATCCCGTGAGTCTCTTCATTCTTTTTTCACGCCCTCCAAATTATAGCGAAGGGGGCATATCTTTCTTGGCATACGTTTCGACCGCATCGACCGCTCATCGCTCACCACAGTCTATCTTCGTGCGGCCGGTGTACGCACAGTAGTATACACGAGTGTGAACACTCGAAAAAAATGATTGCAGAAATAGCGTGTGTCTCGTCGGTATGCGATCTCTTCGGCGAGATGATGAGAATCGTGTCTCCGATAAATAATAAATAATAAATAATAAATAATAAATAATAAATAATAAATAATAAATAATAAATAATAAATAATAAATAATAAATAATAAATAATAAATAATAAATAATAAATAATAAATAATAAATAATAAATAATAAATAATAAATAATAAATAATAAATAATAAATAATAAATAATAAATCCTTTTGATTCTCAGTAGTCGGATTACATGTCTGCGTACGAAGAATCTTTTGGTTCGAACGTTAAAAGTGAGAGAGACGTACGAAAGGAACGTCCGGCGAGATCGCTGCAAGCCGGTCCCGGGGATTGCATTCGTCGTTGCATTCTCACCGAAGACGAATCGGTCGACGATTGACCCGGTATGCGAGACAAGAATTCCAATCCGTCCGCGGATCTCCACTTTTTTCGACGCTCTTATTTGTGACCGATTAAAGGAGATCCGCGGCGGTGAACATATAAGCGTTTTGGTATTTGTTACGCATTTTGGTATCGTGTCGTATGTCGTTTTATCGTGGGATAGCGTGAGAGATATGTTTACATGCACTCGGCGTTATCGGCGCTATGGATCAAAGTGCCGCTTTTCGTCGCTTCCCTATGCGCGATCCCTATATGGTTTCCCTTTAGCAATGGATGCTGTGCGCTGTTACTGCTGCTGCTGTTTTATAGCCGAAATTATTGCAACGATAAGAAGTCGTGTAGGGGACACCGAGGCAAAACGGACCGCTTGTTTATCGCGAAGTTACATTCGTAACAAATATTTCGAATTTCCGAAAAAAAAAAGGTCGGCAGTGAATTGGGAAAACTTCTTAAAATAGAAAAATTTCGTTATTGAAATTTTTCGATTCATTAACTCGAAATTTCGTGCACAACCCGAATAAATAACATTAAGTTTGGCATTGAGTTTTATCAAAAATGGATACGGTCCGCATTTTACGATTTTTTTTTTTTTCAGTAACTGTGACTCACAATTTTGATTTTTAATTTCATGGTAAACCATTTTTACACGTAGCGAGGTTAGTTTTGCGGGTTTTATTTTACTTCAGTAGTCCATGTTGCCCCGTCTTTTTTTTTTTTTTTTTCGATAACTATGACTCACAATTTCGATTTTTAATTTCATGAAAAATCATTTGTTAATATATCGACGTTAGTTTTGCGTGTTTCATTTTACCCGGGTAGTTCATATTGCCCCCGTATCTCCTATATTCCATTATAGTAATGTAACAGTAGATCGAGTAAATGCAATATGGTTTTATGTGTATCATGTATATGGGACGGGGTGTGGTTGTGTTTCGTTTGCAGGAACCAGGATGCGGTGGATCGGTTACGTGGCGACGATTCTCTGGTGGTCGGGCGTCGTCAGGTCTCTCAGCTCCCTCAATCGAGGTCACAGTCAGTAATTCTTTGTATTTTTTTTTTTTTTTTCGTTTTCTTTGTCTTTTTTTATTCGTCCCGTGCGCGATTCGCTCCCGCATGGTTCACGTATCTCGTCCTGCGCTCGTGTACCGGCTATGTATGTACTCACCCCCTCCCCCCTCCCTCCCGCGTGTGTGCGCGCGCGCGCGCCGACGAATCGACGAGGATCGAGGATCGCGGAAGCGCACTACTAACCGACCGAGTGTCGGACCGCGTGCGCGTGCACCGGTGTGCCGCAGCAGCATCGAGCGGTCCGAAGTCTGAATCGCTCCTCCGAGACTCATGACTCGCCGACACGCATCCTTCGCTTGTAGACGATTCTATCTCTTGTTTTGAGCTTTAAACGACCTTAAACTCTATTCTCGCGAACATTTTTCTCATTTTTGCGTCGGAGTTCGTAGTTACTCTCGATGTGTGCGACGAATCGCGGCGATTGTTTTTTTTTTTTTTTACGCGCGATCAGGGAACGTGAATTAGGGTTTTTCCTTCCCCCCGGAAAAGGAAATATCGAGTTTCGGGTGGGGAATTGGCCGCTTGTGGCTCTCTCGCGACTCCGTTCGCCGGTACGAAAGGAGAACGAGAACGCGGCGTTATAGTTGCGAGCCGAGAGGCCATAGTGCAGTCAGCCGCTTCTGCCCAAGAGCTTCGGTGCTGCGGCAGCTAACCATTATAATGCCTGTGGAGCGTGAGAACTTTGAAGCACAGTAAACGATAATTAAAAAAGAGAGATCGCGCGCCGTATCTCACTCTGGGGAAAATTTCTTTTTAATTTTATTCACATTCTCATTCTTGTTTCGACGAATGATTATGTTTAACTCGCGGGATGTGAAGATCTTGTCGTAGTAAACGCTCGAGAATGCCGGCGGGGATTTTTGTTTCTCGTAACAGACGAACGGGCGTACGATTGACGAATCTGTCGATAAAAGGATAACAGGAATTGCGATTTATTCGATTTCAGGGATTTTCCGTAATGCAGATTTTTATTCGCACAGTATAATCACTGATTCGGTATTCAGACTTTCGAAAAATTATCGATATCATCGATATTTAGTTTACGTGTTGAGGCCGAAACACACTGCAAAAGAAATTGTAAATTTAACGTAATGGTACACTGGAAGTTTTTTATGCATAAATTGGTACATTAAATTTAATGTACTATAGTGATAAAGAATTTATGTTTTTTTTTTGTTGTCGTTTTTTTTTACAGTGAAGTTAAAATTAATTATTCGATTCAAAGTACTTTTATAGTGATATTAAAGTAAATTATTTTTACGGTCTGTAATATGTATACCGTGCATTCATTTCGTGTCATAACCGTATATCAAATTTAATGTTTGATGTAATTTACGGTTTAACGTAAATTATGCATAAAAGCTTTCAGCACCAGTGCATTAAACTTTCAGCAATTTTTTTACAGCGTACTTTGTATCGCTTGGATAATTATAGGGCTGTTGGGTACATTGAAAACAGCGAAAATGTTAAATAAATCGGAGGTTTTATTTCAGTACATAATTATCGAGAAAAAGTCCGAAAATTTTACAATTTTCCAAAGTCATTTAATTTTTTTTGCGCGTACGAAGATTGACGAAAGAATTTGACGAAAATATTGGGTTAGTAGAAAAAATTGTGAGATAAGCCATAAAAATAATTTATTAGACACGAAATCGGAGATTATGAAGAAATAATGCAAAGATCCTCGAGGGATTCTCGACAGGTCGGGGCGATCCCCTCAACAGGAAAGGGCGGACCTTTTAAGGTATTTAGCCTTTGAATAAAGGGTTATGACTAATAGGGTATTTTCTACCTTCATATATAGGAATGTGGGGTAAAATGGACCAACAGAACAAATGGTCGGGGATCAGAAATTTAATTTATGAGAATGTTAAAAAAATCGGAGGAATGCGGGGCAAAATGAACTGATCGATTTCTTTATATTCATTATGCAAAAATAAGTGCATTCTACTTTTTTTCTATTTCTTAAATACGAAATAACATCCAAATTTCGAAAACTCCGATTTTTTAATGAGATCGAAAAGGGATAAATTTTTATCCAAATTTTGTTGTATGGTTCGTTTCCTCGAAGTAAATGTCACAAATTTATATCGCGTCACTAAATAATTCCGAAAATGTTGTAAAACTCCACGAAACTATTTAAATTTATTTTGCTGTCCATTTTACCCCATTTTTCCCGATGTTTCATTTTTTTGTCTCGTCCTTCAAACGAGACAAACAAACAACAATAATATCCTTCAAACAATAATATTAAAAAAATTCATCGAATAGTAGACGAAAAAAATCGTATGCTCCGCTGCAAAAAAAAAGCTTTCGGTAAAATTCGGACCTCGAAATATCATAATTTTTCCAATAAAAAAAAAGAAAACAAAAAAAAAAAGACTTTCTCCCCGTTTACGCACGAATATTTTTTGCACAGGTTACAAAATCAGTCCAAAGCCGTGCCGAGTGCCGGGATCAAGCGGCCTAACGAATTTCGGCACTTGTATGTTCGTATGGGAGTGCATCAAGTCGGAAGGTACCCACGTGGGTGTCTGCGTGGATACGTTTATGTTCGGCAGTTGTTGTATGCGTAACGAAACATCGTCGGTCACGGGATCGCCGACGATTATCGAGACGACAACGAATCCTCCAATTTTAACGGATCGGGTCGATGTCCAGGAGCAGCATCAGCAGCAGCATCAATATTCGCACATAAGCGGCGGGAGTCTGAGTTACGGAAATGCCGAGAGACCGTTGTCGTCGTTATTCGTTGGGGGACCGGGACGTCCGCTCCAAAAACGGCCGCAGGCGAAGCCGAGTTCGGATTTTCAGGATTACGGTCCGATGAACGATCTTCAACAGGCGCAAACCTTAACGATATCCTCGAGTACCAACGCCGTGTGGTCGCGACCTTCGCAAGAAACGGCGAGACCCTTAAATCGTCCAACGGGAGCGTACGATCCCGGAGGTGGATTTCACGGTTTCAAAGACAAGACAGACGATGCGAGTACAATGTCTGTAAGATTACCAGGAAAAAATCAGGTCTCCGAAGATGGTGAGACACTGCGTACGCGACCGCCCACATCCTCTTCGTGGAGCAACGATAACACGAATCCAGAAGTTCTCGACTCAGTGGCTCACGAGACCGCTTACCGTCCATACGTATACAATAAACCGGAAGAAAAAGTGAGTGGGTTTTACTCCTTTAGCCTTTGGCTTCTCTAAATTCCCGCTTATTATTAACGTATGTAATAATTTCAGCTTTCCCTTTTGTAATATCGGTGAATTATCTTTTCTTTTCTGGCAAAGCATATGTTATATATTACATAGTATTTCTATACATATTAACGAGTCTTTGAAAAGATTTTGTATGTCTATTATTCACGAACATCGACTCATTCCTGATTATTCGAAATCCCTTTTTAGGCACCCCGTCGTGGGGTTTCATTACTTTAAATCCTTTGAAAGCCTCCAGAGGGACTGTGAGACGGGATTTAGGAAAATTTAAATGCTTCTATAATATATAATATATAATATATAATAACGAAAAAAAAAATGATCGAAATTATCGTTGCGCCAAATAATTACGAGATGTTTATTGAGAGGAGAGAATAGTTTGAGATATAGATACGCGATAAAAATGACCGGTATTGTGTTCCGGGATCGGGACTTTCGTTTTATAAGCCACAAACGTAACGAGTGGCTCGTTGAATCCCTTGAACTTATCTGATTCGAAACATAATTTCTCTTCGACAAGAGCACCAGTACCTATCGACCGATCACCGCCATCGATCACGATCGGGAGCACGACGCGAGGCCAAACTTTGTATCGAGACCGGAAACAACGAGGAAGCCTACCAAGAGTCGAACGACCCCGAAGCCCGAGACGTACCACAGCTCGGATGAGGACACTCACCTTTCCACCGGGTATAACTCCATTTCCTACCTAAACCAAGAGAAGCCACACGTTTTTTCTTTTTTTTTTTCGATGCGATAACAGAGAAAAGTTTACGGAGAAACTTTAACGAGATATCGCTACGGACCCCGTTACGCCTCGGGAGCTTTTTTTTACAATTTTTTTTCGATGTTTTTTTATATATATATATTTTTTTTTCGTAGCGGATCTTCGGCTCAAACGACACATTGGAGAGTCACTACGGAACCCGCTTTCGTTACAAAACTCTCGACGACGACAACCGAAACGGTTGGCACTGTAATCGGCAGTGGTAACAAGGGACACTTTTGGTCGGAACATAGCTGGACGCCGCCGGCCGGTTCGTCGATAAAACCACATTGGATCGATGCACAAGACAACGAACCCGAGAGATATCAGAATCGACCGAGTTTCGAATCGACAGAGTCTCAACAGGTGAGTTGTTGCGTGTGTCTGTGGCGACGTCGGCATCGATGAGCGTCGTCCATCGACCTTCATGTCACTAAAGTCCATAAGTGGATGGCGCTCGATCACGCTACGCTGATCGTACCCGGGGGGCAGTCAATACTTTCCAATTCCCATTTGAAGATGGAAATTATCCGTTTCCGGGCTCTCGCCGCCGTTAGATTCAAGACGTCTACTTTTTTTTTTTTTCGTTTCATTATTTTTTTGACCCCGTAAATCGAGTGCTTTACGTAGACGAAAGACCCGTGACAAGCGCTACGAGTCTCTTGTGTTCAACTTTCTCAATAATCGACCTTTTTTCTTTTTTTTTCTTTTTATTTCAACGTTTCTCGATAACGGATGAGATTTTCCAGAATACGGAATACGACAAGCCATCTATCGGCGCCGCTCACTACATAACCACCGATGATCTCGGTACCGCTTTAACGAGACCCCGACCTACCAAAAGAAGAAAACCAACTTTGGCCGGTACCGGCGCTACCGCCGGTTTGATCACCGATCGTACGAAAAATCGTCCGACGACCGCGATGACTTCTTATCCCACTATGACTACCGCCGCCGCTAATGGAGTCGATAGTACGTCGACTATCGCGAAAATACCGTCGAGAACGACGACCACGACGACGGCGAAACCTACGATCGTAACCACTACGATGCAAACACCTACCGCTACTATCCCCGCGTCCACCGCAACGACGGTAACGACGACGACGACTACGCCGTCGTCGACAACCCGGAAAACTTTGGGTTCGATGCCAACAGTTTCGGCGGTCGGTGATACCGACAAAACTGAGTGCGGCGTACCGTCCCTCTTTCCGCGGCCGGAAATGAGAATTGTGGGCGGAAAAGATGCTCCGTTTGGCCGATGGCCGTGGCAAGTGTCCGTACGGAGAACATCGTTCTTTGGATTTTCGAGTACTCATCGATGCGGCGGCGCTGTTCTCAATGCCAATTGGATCGCTACCGCGGGACATTGCGTAGACGAGTGAGTGTAACGTTTCGGGTAATAAATATAAGTGAATAACCGAATCAAATAAGCGGAACAAATTTATTTTGCGTGGGAAAATAATTGAAGGAAATATGTTAATCATTGAGACTTTCTGATTCGCTTATTTCTGTTAGCCGTACGGTTAACAAATGGAGAAACATAAAGCCGCTTTACTTTATGTATCCCTATTATATGTTTCTTTTTTATTTCGATTCACTTTTAATGTTTTTTCTTCGCAATATAAATTTTATAGAAAAAGAAAAATTGAATTTTGATAACTGGTGTAATTTCGATGTTAATTTTTTTCAGTCTACTCACGTCGCAGATAAGAATACGAGTCGGTGACTACGACTTCTCGTCGGTACAGGAACGCTTGCCGTACGTCGAGCGCGGAATAGCGAAGAAAGTCGTTCATCCAAAGTACAATTTCTTTACGTATGAATACGATTTGGCACTCGTGCGTCTCGAAAGTGCACTCGTTTTTGCTCCACACATATCGCCGATATGTCTCCCGGCGACCGACGATCTTCTCATCGGTGAGAACGCCACTGTTACCGGTTGGGGTCGGCTGAGCGAAGGCGGTACTCTACCATCGGTACTTCAAGAGGTACTTAACATTTTTTGTTTCATTTTTTCGCGTATTCATTTTTTTTCATCGTTCCAAATATTAATTATAATTTGATTCTACTCGCTGTGACGATGGAACGACCATATATATTGAGCAACGAAGTCGACAGACTTATTTGATGTTAACGCTAAATAATCAATTTTCTTTTGAGAAATTTTATACTTTGTTTACATTTTTTTTTTAAGTCGCGTTTCAGTATATACAATTGTTCCGTCGCAGCAGCGAATAGAATCAAAATGTACTTAAATATGATACAATATCAATTATAATTGTTTGCTAATTTAGGTATCGGTGCCAATCGTTAGCAACGATCGATGCAAATCCATGTTTCTTCGCGCCGGTAGACATGAATTTATCCCCGAAATATTTTTGTGCGCCGGTTACGAAACCGGTGGTCAAGACTCGTGTCAGGTAAGAATTTTTTTTACCGCAAAACGTACCAATATTCTCGGCGATTCGAGATCAATCGATTAATCGAAGTTTTATCGAAAATTTTCAGGGTGACTCCGGTGGTCCACTTCAGGTACGCGGTAAAGACGGCCGTTACTTTCTCGCCGGTATAATATCGTGGGGAATAGGCTGTGCCGAAGCGAATCTTCCCGGTGTCTGCACGAGAATCTCAAAATTCGTTCCATGGATACTGAAAAACGTGACATGAATGAACTTCGAAAGAAAAATCATTAATAACGGATTGTATCTCATCTCTCCCCATTCCGTCCCGCCGAACGAATAGAGATCGCCGATACGGCCAGTGTTCGTTTATCGGACGGTCGCGCCTCTCAATTTTCGTCGTGCAAAACGCGCGTACTACATAGTAATTTATCAAAGTAGTTGTTCTCATCCTCACCGTTTTTCTTCTTCTCACATCTATCAACGCTTCATCCATCTTTTACCCTTTCTGTCGCGCATCGAGGCATTTTTCAAGCGTTAAATCTTCTCATTGATGAAAAAAAAAAACAAAATCCTCGACTGGCGACAATGTCGTCGCGTACGATACGTTCGCGCGGGCGATCTGTACGCAATACTCTGCATATAGGAACATTAGATATTAAGTGAGATTGACGATGATAATATATTCGCGTAGCGTGTAAGTCAAAGACTAGAAGATTATTATAGATAGCATACTATTAGTCCGATGTTAGGTTTGACGTGAGAAATGGTCCAATTTTTTTTTTTTTTTCGTTTTTTTTTTCTTTTTGTTAGTTTATCGATACAGAAAGGGCGGCCAAAGTTTGGTGGACTGTTATAGGCAGTAGAACATTTTTTTTTTGTAATATGAGACGTGAGAAACGAGACGTTTCCTCGTCGATCTTTTCGTACGACGGAGCGTAGCTAATGCAAGACGATCGATGCCAAACTCTTGCCTATCACATGATATCCTGTAATGTTGAAACCTCGTCGACAGTCGACTCGATAATACTGTTACAATTTTTTTTACCTTCGTGCCCTTCTTCTCCCGCCCCTCAGTCACTCTACTCGCGTCTATTATTAATGCGTCGTTGCGCGTTTTTTTTTTATTCGTGTAACTTGCATTTTGTACAGATCACAACGTAGATACGCATTTTTAACTATTATACTATAGATACTATGACTGTTACAGTTTGTACACAATAATCGACGACAAGAAAAAGAGTCTGCGAACTCTCAGACGGATCCGTCGAAGAGAAAGAAGAAGTTGAAAAAAATTCATTTATATTCGAAAAGAACAATGAATTCGAATTGTTAAATTGGTATTCAAATGAATACTCATTGAAAAAAAAAAAAATTCTGAATTTTATCGATTAAAAAATTCGACAGACTTTCTCTTTGTTTTTTTTTTGTAGAAAAATTCACAGATAAAATCAGTCAAAATTAAATTGATTGATATGTGAAAAATTATGGTCGCGGGAAAAAATCGTCAAATGAGAAAGATTTTTCGACTTTATGCTGTGAAAGTGATTGTTACTTTTTGACACTAATTTCACTCAGTTATTTATCTATTAACCGTGCGGAGAAATATTTTCTTTGCAGCTGCGTGTGAATGTGTTTTTTTTTCTTTCACGGAACCGTTAGTGAACGCAATTAAAATGGGTTCGTTGTCGACGAAAGTGATGACGCGATTTATCGCAAGAAAATCTCGGAATCACGAAAAAAAAAGAAAAAAAAAAACAACTTGACAATATTTATCATGCTACAAGGAGAGCTATTATGTTTAAGTATCAATTAATAAACAATTTTTTTACGTGGTTACGATAATCGACGTTTGTCTATTTTTTTGCGGTTGCGTGCAAATGTGTACGTTTTTTTTTTTCATCAATTATTAATTTCTTTTTTTATGCTTACGGAAAATTAAGACGTCTCACAGCATTCGCGAGTTCAGCGGATCGTCAATACGACCGGCCAGTAGAGTTACCGATGTTTCGTCGTCAATTATGAAGTACAGAAAGGGACGATCGACGACGAAGGGTAGCGGATGCGTTTTCTCATACAAGACGTTACCTGCAATGATTTAAATTAAAAAGGTTTTAGAAAAATTGATCCAATCGGAGTCGTGTCGAAGTCGTATCTATTATTCTCTGACCGATAGTCCGTTAATAATTAATGTAAAATCAAAAATAGGATGAAATTTTGATAATTATTCCCTTCGCTCCGAAAATGATTGATGATAAACGCGGATAACTACCGGATAATTACCTCAGAATTTTCGAATGTCGTTGATTTTTCTTTCACGAAGATATGGAATTTTAGAAATGTTTACAAAACTGCTGTGTTATTTTTTACGCGCAACAAAAATGATGCGACTGAAAAAAAAAATTTGAAAATTTCTATTGGACAAGAAATTTGCGATTACTAATCGGTAATGTGGTAATTTCAATTTTTCAATATATTTAGAATTTGAAATGAAAAATAATAAAATCCCGTAAAGTCGTAACGAAAGCCAATTTTTTTTACAGATCGCTGTTTTACCGACAAAAAATACGGATTTTATTTAAACATCGAACGAGCGGTTGTCGGCCCATTAAAAATAAGTGCATTATTCCGGGATCTGTGGGGTCAAAGATATTTCATTTAACGATTGACAAGAAGGTCGTCGTAAACAGCGTGACGAAAGGTGACAAAGCGTGCAGATTATAACCGACGCTTCTGTAGAAATTCCGCGGTGGTAACGAGTATATGCGTTTGTTATATGGAAGGGCAATAAGACTCAGAGCGGCATAATGCCGTCGTAACAATTTGCGCAACTATTTTCGCGGTGCATCGAACGAGGGACGTCGTACTCTCGACGGAGAGCTCGGAGCATTCGTACCGTTGTGCGGCTGAGTCACGCAGGATATCGGTCGTTAAATTCAACGAACTTTACAACAATACTGAGAAAATATCTCGTGGCTAAGAAGGCTGTAAGTCAAGAGGCAATTACGTGAAACGTTGGTGCCACGAGCGCGCGATCGTTGTGTTTCGTCGGAGAGACATACAGAGGGGTAAGGTGAGCCCCGTACGCGCGGGACCATTGCTAAACGACTATCAACGGAAATAATGAGCGGTGGAAGGACGTGGCAAACGATTCTACTCGACACGGATCATTGCCAATGTTTTTTCTTTGCTTTTTTCATGCTGCGAAAAATATTATGACTTCTATCTGAGATACGGATCTTATTGTTTCGAATGCGTAACGGAGTAGCGTCGAGAATCGTAATGAAAAAAAAACAAAAGAAAGGAAGAAGCGGAGAAAATGAAGCGGAGAATTTCTGAAGCAGCAAACCTCCTCGCGGATACGGTGAATAGTGTGAGTCTCCACGTGCCGGAGGTGAAATCGCGCGATCGGCGACGAAGAACGGTGGAAGACCGACAATGCCTCGAGCGTTGCGCACCAGGGCTGCCGATCGTGACCGTTGGTGACTTTGATTCCCACCGTCAGCCCCGCCGATTCCGCCTCTTGCGTTGTTTCTTATATTAACGCCGATGCTCTGTTGTATGTCCCTCGCGTAAACGCCGAGATCGGGACTCATTGGCGACAGATCGGCGGCTCGCGGCTCGAAAACATCCGATATTCCAAGCTGAAAATTCAATCGACGAAATGACGATATTTTTGGACGGGGATTCATTTATTATTCATAAGATTCGCTAAATATTCTTGTAACCAATTGGTTGGTCGATAAATTGATCAGACGGATAGAATTGGTCGAAGCGATAAATTGGTTAAACCGATAAATTGGTTGAACCGATAAATTGGTCGAACCGATAAATTGGTCGAACCGATAAATTAATTCAATCGATAAATTGGTCGAACCGATAAATTGATCGAACCGATAAATTAGTCGAACCGATAAATTGATCCAATCGAAAAATTGGTCGAACCGATAAATTGATCGAACCCATAAATTGGTCGAATCGATAAATTGGACGAATCGATAAATTGATCAAACCGATAAATTGATTTGATAGGCCAACCAATTATTTAGTTCAGTCAATCAATTTATTGATCAAGTATATTTAACCATTCGACTGAAGCAACGATTGATTTCTCTCTGCGTACATAGCCGCCGCATGAGAGTGGTGTTCGCAACAAGGAAAAGAAGTTATGCGCAAGAAGCGGAAGTATTGCGTAGGAGACGGAGCGCGCGGCGGAACGACTCCGAAGAAGTTCAACGAGCGAAACTAATGTGCAAAATGGAGCAATAATATGGATTACGGCTGCACAAAGCGTGCGGACGAGCAGCGTGTACTCCGAAGGAATTCAATGCCGATGACGCGATTCGCAAATTATCGTCTCTTCGTTAGTCATTCTGTAATATCGATTTTTTTTACGTCGCTTACCCTTTGTAAGAACGGCGTTAATGTGACGAATCCGCGAAGCATAAAGGATGGTATAACGGCGGTGATCCAATTTGGTCGAAGGGAACGACGCAGTTGCCTCAGGGTGATTCCCTCGGTGGCCAAGAGCCTCGCGAGACGACGAGTTCCGTTCGATTCGCTCGGCAACATTACCAGTATTTTGTAACGAGGATCCTACGTTGCGGAAGTTATAATCGCATTACAAATATAAATGATAGTTTCGAATTATTCTTAAAAATACATTTTTAACTTTATACATTTTTTTTTTCTTTTTTTTCGCCCGAAGACTTAAGACGAAAAACGCATTGCGTGACTAAATCGAAATGGCGCATTTGACTCGTAGTTCGCAAGAAAAAAAAATACGCCCTTACGGCGGCGGTCACGCGATATGTTCCGAAGGATTTTTCGCGAATGAGTCAACTTACGTCCAAAGGAAATTCCAATAGCGCTGCTCTCAACGATGGAAAGTAAGCGAAAGGCAACACAGCCGTGTAAGCGGCAGCTGTTACTCGAGAATAATCGCATCCATTTACGAGAAATGCCACTTCCGTCGGACGCTTGGAATCCGCGACGATGTCTTCGTCTTGCGATAGATAATCGTCCTGAGCGTTCAATCTGCCGAATTCGTCGAGCCATATACCGTCGTCTGTAATGATCAATTTTGTGAGTTTATGTAATATACTCGTAATCGAGAAAAAATAAGGAACATTAAAAAAAACGATGTATTTCCTTGAAAAAAAAAAAAAACTAAAAATTATCGTTACGCATTGCAGACTCCAAAATTCCTTAATTTTCGCTGATTTGCCAAACAATTGCTACAAATATTTTGTGAAAAAACGGACACATAGTTAACTTTCATTTTTTTACGAAATTTATATTTTTATCAGCGAAAAAAAAAATTTCATTTTTTTATTTCAATTGTAGTAAAAATTGGAAAAATACCGATTTTTTATGAGTTCGCGTCTTCGCAACATTTTCTCGAGAATTTCTTTTTATTACGCTACCATTACGATCAAATGGAAAAAAATAACACGAGAGCCAATATAAGCGTTTAAATTCTTTTTCTTCATTTGCCAAAAAATGACTTAACTAAATTTTTCAATAATTTCAGAAACTTCGGAAATTCAGATAATTTACGATCGAAATTAGTTGTCAGACTTCCGCACATTTTCCTTCCCCGATATATTCTTAAGAATCCATTAAAAGAAAACCAAAATACGATTTTTTGACTCACCAGCCGAACTTGAAAAGTATCCGCTCGGTCCGTGTGGAATATCGCGACGCTTGCGTACCGAATTCGTCGAAGCGTTGTCGTTGGCGTATCTCGTTGTTTCATTCGAATTTTCCATCGACATCGGCAATGTCGTAGAGACGTTCATCGGTACAGAGTTTGTCGAACGATTTTCCGCGGGGGTGGTAATCGCTGCGAATTTGGTGGATCCGTCGATCTCCATTTCCGTAGGATCGGTTGGAAGATCAACGAATCGTTGCGACGGGACGTTCGTTTCCGCGGCATTCGTGTTATTCGCGTCTTGAGAGTTCGTCGAGGTCATCGGCGGCGAGGCCATCGTCGGGGGACTCGTTGCGGTATTCTCCACGGGACTCGTCGCGGCGGGTCTCGTTGAACTTTGAGTGTCCATTTCCGCAGAAGTCATTGGAGAACCGACGATTCTCTGCATCGGCGCGGTGGTTTCCGGGAGATCGGTAGCATTTGCGTCTCCGCGATCGGTATTCGAGGTCATCGACGTTGCGGCCATCGAAGTGAATCTCGTCGTAGGATTGTCGACGGGAGTCGTCGCGATGATTTTCGTGGAGCTTTGCGTCTGCATATCCGCGGAATCGGTTGGGGGTCCGACGAGTCTTTGCATCGGTAACATCGTAATCGCGGCATCGGTGCTATCAGCGTTTCCTTGAGTGGTAATCGAGAGCATTGGTGTCGTAGCAGTCAGAGCTGCGGCACCGGAGCTCAATGTTGTCGTCATTGGCGCAGTCATCGGAGGGAGAGAATTGGTGGAATTCGTTGCGGCAACTATTTGAGACATTGCGTCGAGAGTCGTCGGCGTGGCGTTCGTCGACGGGCTTCCAGCGGTTGATGCCATCGATAGGGCTGAATTTGTACCGCCAGTGGTATCGGTAATTATTTCAACCGCATCGTTTATCGTCGTTGGCATTGGACTCGTAGCTGCCATTGTCGATGGATTTGCGTCTGCCGTTGTCGATGGATTCGCGTCTGCCGCTGTCGATGGATTCGCGTCTGCCGCTGTCGATGGATTCGCGTCTGCCGCTGTCGATGGATTCGAATCTGCCGCTGTCGATGGACTCGCGTCCGCCGCGGTTGATGGATTCCCATCTGCCGCTGTCGATGGACTCGCGTCTGCCATTGTCGATTGGCTCGTCGACGGATCGGTTGAAGCGACGAGAGTATTGGCAGCCGACGAAGTCGTATCGGCCGGGCCGCCGGGCGCCGTAGAATCGGTAATCGCATCCGTCGCGCCACCGGGAAGAATGGTTGTCACGTTACCATCGATTCCCGAATCGGATATGTCGAAACCGTAAAATCTCAAGATGTCCTCGTATTCCGGCCGAAGATTTATGTCGTCGCGATTGAGTGTCAAACCCCCGAGAAACGCGTCGGCGTTAAGATAGCTCTCGAGAGTTGCAAAAAGAAGGAAACAAAAAAAAAGAAAATTATTAAGATGGTGAAAATCGGTTATTTTTATTTTTTTTTTTTTTTCATTTTTTATCCAAACGATCGACGTCAAGAGTTACTTGTCGCGATTCCGCGGAGCCGAAAATGAAAATGTGCGTCGAAAAAAAAATCAGTTGTATTAATTAAAATCGGCGCTTGCGGATAGCGAAACAAATATCCGGTTGAGCGAACGAAGTAACTACCATAGTGTGGATGGTGAGAATTTTCTTTCAATTAAATAAACATTTGTTTCACGAAACGCAATCGCCGATTTAACGGTTTCAACCGATTTTTTTCCATTCCCAGTGTATCGCGAACCGATTTAACGGACAGAAAATAAAATCGCTGAAGAAATAACTCACTCGTAGCCTTCGATGAATGTCGCGCAAGCCGATCCTCGTGATTCGCCGATCATTCGGCAATCCAAGAACTTCGCTGATCTGACGATTGCTACTGCCGGCGGAACCCTCGTAAAGCGCGACGAGAACGAATCCCAAACCGCTTGGTGAGAAACCAACGTTTCCAGCATTGTCGACGTATCGATCGAGAATCTTGACTCCGAGATCGTTAATAACATCGGTCATAATGTCAACCGGTCGCCCGTGATGCGATCGATGAATCGGTGGTTTCGTCCATCGAACTTGAGGGGGAAAACCCTGATGATGATGATGAGGATGATGATGATATCCGGACAAAGGCGTCACCAACGAACCGGCGATCACTTTTGGGTGTCGCAGCCGATAATTACAATCGGTTATTTAATACATAAAAAATCGCACACCACATCGGCTTTTAACAAAGTTTTGTTGTAAAAATGACTTACGTTGCAGATGAATAATAACGATCGAAAGTATCGCAAAACTTTCGACCGATTTATCGATGAAACGCGTTAATCTACGTGGATAAGTGACAAAACGGTCCATCGGCAGTGCGAAGTTACCACGAACGATCGACGATCGTCGCGGATAGAGTAGAACCTTTCGGAAAGAAGGTGTTTCGAGCGATCCGTAGCCGACCGTTAGGGAGTCCGCAATCAAACTGGCGGCAAAACTAGTCGCGGCAAAGAGTGACTCGTCGGTGAAGAGTCGGTGTTCCCATCGGGCGGTTCGGTACCTTCGACAATCGAGTCGCAAGGTCGCGTTCCGGTATTAGATTTTATCATGATATACCCACTTCGCGAAACTCCCATCCATCCGTAGACTTTGTTTTTCTCTTTTTTTTCCACGCAAATGATTATAATATTCTCGGTATTAATGGGAATAGCGGAACCGCGGTAAAGGCTCTTAAAACGCTTCGGTAAAGGAAAAAAAATAATAAAACGCATCGAAACACCAATGCGGAGATTAACGGAATTTTTTTATTCTCACACTCAATGCAGCTAAACGCGGGATTATCCTCTCCCTCCACACCGACCTTTAAACTTTACTCCGCAATAAAATTCGACTGTCCCTCTGTGATGCTTCCAATTCTTTGACATACAAGCCGTTCGTTAAACTACAATCGAGCGCGCGGTTGAGAGTTCAAACGATCGCAAACAACGAGAATTCTATACACACAATAGCGGTGCTTCGGAGAAGAAGAAGAAGGAGGTCGTCGCGTGAATTCGCACGGAGCGTAAGGGGAGAAAAAGCGAATTCGGGGCCTTAGTGGGAGGCGCCGCGCGCGCCCACAGTCGCGCCGTTTCGCTCTCCGTTATGCAATTGTTTGACTGGCGGCATGTAGCAGTATAGAGTTTTACTAGCAAACCTCCGATCGAAAGAATTCACACACACGCAACGATTATCTATATGATAATAAAGTACGCGGCGCGATGTTTGTGAGCGCAAAAAAAAAATTAGACGACTGCACAGGTGCAGTTCGACACTCACCGACATTCTCTCGTCTACTAATATTCCGACTATTGTTAGAGAAGAGTGCGACAATAATCTCGTCAAACTTCAGCAAGTAATTTCGTAATTATAACATTATGACGCGTCCGCTTTTGCAGACAAATTTGCTTTACAAGGCTTCAATAACGTAATCGGCAATTTGTAGGTAAAAATTGGCATTTTTTTTACAAGTTACAATTACCGTTAAAAGTGAAGTACAGGAAGGAAACTTGAAATATAATGTTGACGATCACTTCTAAAAAAATTGAAAATTCTATGAAATGCAAAAGTGCAAAATATGAAGTTAGTAATTCTGTTTATAAACGACTTTTTGAATCGATAGATCGAAACCCCTATGGAAATTACGTATATACTGAGATTTCTAAAATACATGAAATTTTCGGAGTTTTATATAGAGATATATTTTTTAAAATATTTTCTGATATCTATTTCGTTTCTTTCCGAAGAATTCGAGTTGCAATCAAAAAAGTCCATAAAAAAAAATTCTAACGATTTTGATTCATTGGAAATTTCATCGAAATTGAAACTGAAATAATAATTTTTTTTTCTTAAAATTTATGATCGCTCGGAAATTTCAGCGTAATTGAGACTCAAATTAAGATTTTTTTATAATAGATCGCTGTGTTGCAAAATCTTGACGCCGTTACCTGATTTTAAGCTCCAATCGGACGCTAAACTAACGCGCCGTTTCCTCGATCTTTTTCGTCGCGAAGCGGAACCGATAATACGAATCTTTCACAACAGAGATATTGCGTAAAAAATGTAATTATTACGAAATAAAATAATCGCCCGAATAATGTTTCGCCAAAAAACAACGCGAAGCGCGCGGGTCAAAAAGTCTCCCGGTACTACGAGTGCAATTGTGAGCTCAGTAAAGCTTCGATGTGCTGTAAGCTTATTCCCGGCCCCTCTGTCAGGCTGATGAACCTTCTTTCGTTAAACTCGTGTCACGCTATTAACTAATAGTTCGAACTTTCGTGCTACTTTCGCGGGTTAAACGTTGCAGAGATCGATCACGAGACAAACGGCCGAATGAGATTGCGCTCTCGCGTCAGCTTACGGAAATGAGAATAAAATTCCCAACCGAGAAACAAAACGGCAATCGCGTATCCTGAAAAAGAGATCGAGAAATAGCGATCTTTCAATCGATCTCCGTGCGGCGGACTTAATAAAGAAACTTTTTTTTTAATCAAAATTTACCGAGAATCAGAACGAAGAATATTCCCTGCATATCCCACACGTCGACCTTATGATTGTCGACCTGACGGTTCAATCCGGTGCCCTCCCAACATTGATCGTTTAGCGCCATCCTATCGGCAGCCCATTTGCCGATCAGCCCGGACTCGTGCATTCTTTTCAATCTGCGCAAAGAAATGATTCAATGGGGGATAATAAGGAATCTTAATGAAGTTTCGACGATCCCGAGGATCTGAAATAATCGGAAGAAATGTGGAATTTTTTTTTTCTTTTTATAGTTTCGCAATATTTTTTTTAATTTCTTGTTCCACGTAACTTTAAGTGAAAAAATTCGATTTAGTTACTCGGATAGTTATTAAAAAAAAAAAAATTTACTTAATTTCGTTGCTGAAACGAAAGGGCAAACTGTGACTTTGCATGTTAATCCCATTTTTCGAAAGCGTAAGCATTCCAACAGAAAACTCACTCGTTATTGATAAGTCGAAGATACGGACTGTTGGACGGTAGGAAAAGGGCGATCGGTTCTTCGAGAAACGTCTCAGTGCCGATCGAAAAATGACAAATTCCGTCGTTGGTAAGTGGATTATCGATTCTCGTAAGCATTCTAAGCGACGACATCCAATCCACCAATACGTGTTTCCCGTCTTTAACGCGATTAACGGCTGCCGCGTAATTACTTGAATTGTGTCTTCCCGCGGGTCGATTTTCAACCCCCAAAAGTCCATCGTACTTGTCGCTCTTTCCGTTACTTAGATACTCTTCGAGGAAACTTTTCGACGGTAAACTCCAAGTTAATTCATCCTGATGCCTCAATAGATCGTCGATCGATGATATGCTCTCGTGCATTCGGGGAAATGTTAAAAATGCGACGAGACTTCCCGAATATGTTGCAACGAGTACCATTACGACGAGCCACCAGGTACCGACGATCAGTCGTGCACCGTCGTTTTCCGGTAAATGCATTCCCCCTTAATTTTTTTTTTTCGTTATACCAAAAAAATAACATAGTATTACAAACTTTACGAAAAAAAAAGTAGAAATCGTAGGTATCGAATCTTTATTTACCCTGTTGAAGAAGAGCTCCGTAAATGTACCATAAGCAACGGGCCGGCGAGTCGAGACCCTCTGATACTGAATGCACGTCGTGTGTTCGCGTCGGACTGTACGCGTGAACGAGATACAGAATCGGTCCGATGAGAAGAATACCTCCAGCGAGACAGGCCCACGACTTAACAATATTAAAGCAAAGTACATATAGTGAGAAAAAAAATCGGCTAAAAAGACGAAAACGGCGTTTGCGACCGGCGAAAAAAAGATCGGTTGATTACAAGAAAGGATTGTCGTAGTGAGGAAAAAATGGTCCATTTAACTAACAGTTAGTATGATTAACAAAGTTTTTTGTTTCAGCAAATGAAATATATATGTTTCTCGACCCGCGAGCGCCGTTTTTGTCGGTTTAACTGATTTTTTTCTCACTTTATTGTCAGCCGGATGTCCAATTAAAATTGCAGGAATTGAATAATAAACAATGATAAAATAACACGAACTCGATGTACTCGTTATCTGAATCAACTAAGACTTTGGTGTCTACAATACGAGACAAATAATTAGCACTTGAGAAAAAAAAAATTACCGATTAATTGAGTTTTTACGGCTATAGAAGCTTTTTTTTTTAAAAGAGTACATTATTTTCAGTTTTTTTTTACAAAATTAAAAATAAAAATGTTTTCATGGCTAACGACGTCGTTTCGTAATCTTTTGTTTTTTTTTTTATTCTTTTTTAATTTTTATCGTTTATCTTTTATATATTTCGACATATAATTAATTTTTGTTGCATTGTAAATTGTAAAGTGACCCGACATCCAACGATTTAAAAAAAAAAAGTAGGAAATCAAAGGAGCGCATACCTCGGTGGTATATGGCGATGCGAATAGCATTACTCTGGACAATTGCTTCGGTCTCGAGGCGAGAAGACCATAAGTTTGGACGGATATTGGAATCGTAAAATTTACGTACGCCTTGAGTCGTTCGTTTATCGTGGTGGCGCATGCAGCCATGAGGACATTTCCTCCGCTGACGAGTTCTCTCACTGCGTCCGGAATTTTCTCGCCGGACGATGTCAACGCTCTTATGAATTCCTGTCGCTGTCGAAAAAATCGAAGGAAGACGAAAAAAAATTGAAAAGTTAATTGAATACCATTAACTACGATTAACTTTTTTATTGATTTTTTTGTCTTAATATAAACTTTAAAAAGTCTCAATAAGGATTTTTTATGATGGAATCGAAATCGATCGAAATTTTCTTCAATCGCTATGCCGGACAATAAAATAAAAAAATCGCATTTATTTGCGAATAGTTGCACTGCTTTGACCGCAGAAACAATCAGTTGTCCGCATTGTCCGGAGAACTAATTTTTTTTTCCATCGCAAAACTCAATCATCATTCGCCAAGCAACGGATAAATTATTCAGAAATTCATTACCTTCTCTCTGAGTCTATCGTCCGATCGATTACTGGAGAATCCAAATTCCGGATGACGCATCCCTCGCGGAGCCGCGGCTATTTCCACCAGTCGATACGTGAAGTTTAATTTTCTGCTCAATTGTTCGACGATATCGAAAACGAAACCGTCCCATTTCGATTTTCCAGTGTTATTTGCTTTCGTCATGTATTGCCACGGAGGATTCTGTCCGTCGCATCGGGATTACGTGATATCTTAAAATATCTTTGCCATTGCCATTGCGCATAAAGTTCAGAAGATTTGCGTTCATAGATCGAAAAGTCGCGGCAATAAAATGTTTCTATTTTCATTGGCGGTCAATTTTGCTCTCAAAAGTATTTTGTTTCTCGAAAGTTCGAAATATTTTTTTATGAATTAAATTTTGTAATAAACAGTCAATTCAGTTAATCGGTCCGTTTTTCCCCGAATTCCCTTACTATGTACGTAAAGTGGAGCGTTATGGTACTATGACAAGTAATTTCATAGATTGCGATACTCCTTGCATGAAAATTTCGATTTTTTTTTACTTCACTCCGGAAATGGACGAATTTTATGAATTTTATACTACCAAAAAAAGTATAGGAAAAGAAATTACTGATCTATTAAGGCGCACTATACTTCGGAGTGGCATTTTCTCCGTTTGCGTGTATTTTTCGGATATCGAATAACTAAATCGACAAAAGTCGCAATAACTCACGTGGTACGTCACGATGGGCAAAGATTTCCTCCTAAAACCATATTTCGAATGTGGGAAAAGAAGTTCTTCGAACGAAGGACCGGATCCCGGTGTCCAGCGGCCAATATTTATCAATTGATGAAGTTCCGTTTTTTTCTTTTGAACGAAAGAATTGCCCCATGTTATACCCGTCATTGTTTTCCACGCGATACAGTCTCCGCATTTTTTCGAAATGTTCTCCTGTCCCTTGTCGTCGTAGAGATCATCCTACCGAGCAGTAAGGAAAACTGGGGCAAGATGGACTACCGGGGCAAAATGGACCAAACGAAGGTAACGTCAATGCGGGGCAAAATGAACTACGAAAAGAAAAAAAAAATTAAACTCCAATACTTCGAAAAGTGAATAACTTTCAAGAAATTCCGACTTAATAGATCGAAAAGCTTCGGTAATGAAATTTTTCAATTTTGAAAAGTGGCCCATTTTTCCCCCGAATTATATATTTTTTTTTCTCGGAAACTCGAAATATTTGTTTGATAATTGAGAAAATTAATTTAATAACGAAAAGTGAATTCATTTCTCTGAAATCAGGACAACGATCCGTATTTCTTAATCGGTCCATTTTACCCCGCATTCCGTGTTTTAATAATTTTTTTTTTCTTTCTTTCATTATTAATGTTCTTGAAAAAGAGGACAGATCAACGAGTCAACGTACGCGAATATATTCGACGATTTGTTGTCGTCTTTCAGCTTTCATCATCCTAACAGCGTCGAACTCTTCCTCCGTAACTCTTTCGTACAATTCGATTTCTTGCCTCAGAGAATTTTCCAGGGCACCGGCGAGAGCTCCAACAATTTCTTTCGCATGGCATTCGACGCCCGCCTCGATTTATATGACATCCGTAAAATTTCAAGTATAAAAATAACGCTGTGTCTCTTTTGCATCGTCTTACCTCACATCGTTGATTGTATTTCGTGTCGTTGTAGATGAAAGCGATATTCTCGCCTTCCGACAACAATTTACTGAAGTTTGCCGCGATCGATACGTTTTCCGACATCGAGGAGTTTTTCCAGATACGCGGCAAAACATAAAGCCACTGACTTTCCGGATGTAGCATTCCCAGCGATCGCGACTGAGACGGCGACACGAAAAAAAAAATCGGTATTGTGCCATTAAAGAGAATATAAAATGTAAGCGTTCTTCTGCCGATTTCCTCCGATAATATTCTTATTATATATAAAATGATACTATAATCATGTAATATAGTGAACTTTTTTTTTTACTTTTTTTACATTCTTTTTTATTTTATTTTTATAATAAATTTTTTGAAGAATCGGTATGAATGACAAAAAAATAGAAAAATGCAGATAAATAGATCGAATAAACTCACGACTTCGATTATCTGTTGGACAATATCGTGATCAACGATAACGAGAAAATGTTCCTCAGCGCGTCGAGATAACGGGAATCTCTTAAGAGTTTTAGCGATCAGACGCTTCGTCGCAGATTCAGAACCGGCTGAATGCGTTGAGAGAAGAAATTCCGACGCTAATCCAAGATGAGAGTTGTATGGTATCTCGCCGGACAGAGATCTCAGTACCCTTCCAATAGTATCGTTTTCTTGAATAAAATTGATTTTATTCATAATTAATACAAAATGTCAGCATTCTTAATGCAGAGATCGGTAATTGAATAACAATGATTTACCGAAAACTCGATCGTGGAGAACATTGATTTTTTTCCAAGTGAAAATTTTCGCCATTCGCAGATCGAGAAAGATCTGTGGTAACTCATCCCCAGGATCTACGACGGGGACGCTTATGCCGTGCGACATCGGTAGTCGCGGACAGTCGGGATCTCGATGACGATAAATGTTAAAAAAAAAGAGAAAGCGCGCGGTAAGCGAAGGAAATAAATATCGACAAACGCAAATAGCGTCTCCCGAAAGAAGACCGAGAAATCATTCCGGAAGTTTTCCGATGTATATACCGATGTATAAACTCGATATGGGGAAAAATGGACCGTCGCAAAGTTCAAAGTTAAAATCGTCAGTCACTGTTTGAAAAATAAAAAATCTCGCGAAATATGAACTCGAAATATTCATAGTAAATTTAATTTGATAGTAAACAGTTCATTCGCGCGTCTTGAAAAAACGAACCCCTTTAAAAATTACGAAAATATTCAATAGTTTCATTTTGGCCCGCATTCCCATTGTTTATTAAATTGTAATCAATTTCGGAGCTTTATACAAAAATAGAATAATCTTAATCTCTTATTTGGATTTAAAATATTCCGAAAAATACGGATTTTCATATTTTGTCCACGTAATCATGGACATTGCGTCTAACATTTGTCTTTGTGTATTTTTAAAAATTTTAATTTTCAAATTAATTTAAAATTTTGCCGCAGAATCAACTGAATTCTAAAACGATTTCAGAAAATTGCGAAATCCCAAGATTTGGCCAAAATAATTCTATATTGGAATAAATGCATTGATTTTTTTTTTCAGATTTTTTCCTGTTATATATATATACGCGCAACAGTTCTGATAATAGCACGGTAATCATTTTTTTTCGAACGCTAAAGCATTAAAAGGAAATAAAAGAACCAAAAAAAAGCCTATAGGTATATTTCGGAATGCGTGCTTAACACATTGATTACTACACATGGAAAGAAGAAGAAACCAAACCAACCTGTTATTGCGAGATGAACGAGTTCCTCCTTCCGCGAGCGTTCGAATAAATTCCATGTCTCATCACAGCTCACAACGGACAGCAACACCGTGTAATCTGTTTATAAAATTAAGTTGGCAATGATGATGAACCTCATAATCTTCTACCCCATCGATATATACCTTTCGCGAGATTGGTATTCGTGTTCTGAAACACGCTAATTTCTATGCCAACCCCGATATTCGTCGTTCGCTCTTTGGCAGCCTTTCGGATTGCCTTCGCGAACATATCGACATTTTTTTCGTAAGACCATCGAGGGTTTTGCATTTTGCGGATAGCCTTTCTCTCAAAAAACGCCTTCTCGATTACGATCGCTGCGAACAATCAGCGGCAACGATTTTACTCGCGAATCAATTGTACGTGCAGTCGATTATCGTAGACGGCGCGATTAGTCACCGAGCGATTTTTCAATTTACCCATCGTGGCGTTCGCTATCATGAGAGACGGTAGGTCGTTGAAGGTGGACCCGAAATCGACACACGACAACACGAACAATTGCATGAGAAAAAACATTCTTTTTTTTTGGCTATGTACTTTGAGTTGTTTTTGCGCGAAAAATTGAACAACGATTGACCAGGGAACGAAGACACTGCCCTCGCGATGTAGCGTGACAAGAATCAATCAGTGTCTCGGTCTTGAGTAGGTCGACGAAGCATCAATAAGTAATTGTGCAATGGTTGGAACAAAAACACATTGATGAGGTTTGCAGAAGGGCTGTTGGAAACCTCGAATCAAATCAGCGAGCTATCGTGCAATCAATCATTCTTAATTCGACGAGGATGTAATTAATTACTGTCGCAATGAAAATCGAAATAAAACGCATAAAATATGATAGTTAATTGTATCATCGGTTGTTTACAATCAATTCTCGGAAAATTTTGGATGTTTTTTTCGTATTCTCAAACAAATATGTCTGCCTTTCGATAGAATGGAAATAAAGGTTTTTGATTCCATTTCTTTCGAAAAGTAAAAGGGTCGATCGTGTTATACAGAAAGAATCGTCCGATATAGTCATATGTTGTAGAACTGTTTTTTTGCGGTTATGGGGCGACGCAAAACGTTTAAAAAAACGTGGTAAAGACCCCCTTGACGCTTTTGGTACCTATGCATTTTTTTCATCCAATCGAAGAGTTTAGAAAAAATGTTTTTATTCATATGGATTCGCTGTATTTATTTGGCGCCGAATGCGAGATTCCGATATTAGTTCTGTCTACAAGATTTTGCAAACGAAAATACTAGTACAATAGCAAATTCCTCAATAGAATATGTTTGAATAATTTTTCACGGGAGACTATTATTATCGTACGAGAAAAAGAGAAAACAAAAGTACTATGAGGGAGAAGGGCAATGGTTTCGCATCAGCTTGCGGCGCGCTCTGCCGAGACTGTTGGGTAAAGTCCCGTAGAGCTTCGCGATCGGAAATCCCTCGAATTCCTTTCTGGTTTCTCATATACACGCACCCTACACACGACATTACCACATAGCTCTCGTTTATGGGGACTATAATATGTATGTATATAATACAAACACAAACAAACGCACACGCACACCTAGCGGCGCGGTGGGCAAGTAAGCAAGTATATACCCGTAGCAGCCGCCGCTCTAGCGAGAGTCTCGTGTGGAGAACGTAATCAGTAGTCAGAGTGCGTGAGGACGATGATGACGCGCAACTCGTGCCCGTGTGTACGTGCCAGTCCTATGGTAATGCACTATAGATAGAGCGTTCTGTGCTCGCTTGCTGACCCCACCGTGCCTTCTAATATACTTTCCATTGGCGACTATAATAATTCCGAACAACATAATACCATCGCGAAGCCTTTCACCACCGATAAAATATACTTCTTATATCTGCGGCAAATATAACGCGAGATTTCATGTTTTACAAAATAATAAAGTTACTGCGGGACGACAGTCTCGAATTATTCGATATTGCGAGTTTTTGCGCGCGATAAATCGAATTCTGTTAGTTTTTTTTTTTCTCCTCGAGAAAATAAGAGTACCCCCCCAGTGCTTAGACTCTGATGGAAACAGACTGCAAGGGAATTTCGGATGAAAATCTCATGAGTATCAGTGGTAAGCCGTTGGGGGAACCGGGGATACTGGGCAGCATCACGGTGATAGGGAACAGAACGTTGTAGTGGTTAGATAGTAGACGTGCGGTTAGAGCGCGCGGCCAGCGAAGGAGAGCAAGAGCCCACTATATGCGACGACCGTTTACACATATACCGATAGATTAGATGCACAACACGTACGGGAGGATACGGCCTCCTTAGCCGCCGCTGCACTCTTCTCTCGACGTCTAATAATTTCGTGAACTCCGAGACAAAGGAATATCGACGTGACAAACATTTTACACGACGTCTCTCGCCTGTGTGTATACAAAAGTTCGAAAAATAAAAATAAAGAATTGGTGCTTCGAAGCGACAAATAAAAAAATAGCGCTCGGGATAATGGGGCTTCAGGATGAACCATTACTCGAAGGACAACTGCTTTTTCCACCGCAAGGAATGCTCGGACAACTCAAGGTTAGAATACATCAGTTGTCGTAGGTTAATCCATAATGGAGTCGATTGTTGATCCTATCGTTGTTATATACACGTATCGATGTTTTTTTTTGAATTTTTTTTTTTCTCAGAAAACTTGGCAACGAAAATTTTGTCAAATATTCAACGCGAGCAAATATGGCATTGAAAGATTGGAGATATTTGACAGTCAGGAGGAAGTTCTGTCGCAACAACACTCGCCAAGGATACTGACGCTGGAAGCTTGCGTTAAAATTGCTCCGAGTAATCAGCCCAAAGTCTTTACAGTGAGTTAATTATCTTCGTTTCAATTTCAATGTTGTTTTTTTTTGTATATCAATATCGTCAATTGTCACAGACATGCGTCAAGAACAATTTTCAACAATAAGAAATCATCAAAAAAGTATTCCGTAAAAATATTCTGTTGTAGCAAATTTATCGGTGCGACAAAGAAACGCAATCCGTTGTGAATGATTATTATTTTGACGACATACCAAAGAAACATTAATGACGAATGAAATAGATTATGTCATAACAATTTCGTTGCGAAGAAAAAATGATCCATCATAAAAAATTATTTTCTTGACGATTCGGCGACGAAAGTTGAATGACGAATGAGCGATATTACGTCACATCAATTTTGTTGTTGCTGATAAATGGCATGAAAATTGCTGATAAAAAAAGATTTATCAAAAAAAATTGTTTTCTTGACGACTCGCCGATGAAAATTGAATGTTGAAATAATAACAATTAATAACGATTAATTATCTAATTTGCGAAACGGCTATTCGAAAAATTGTAAAATCTGATTTTTACAGGATATTTCGATCCATCAAAATTAACGACAATTATAATGACGTTGACAGGTAGTGACGAAGACAGGAGTCCATCACTTTGGTTGCTCCTCAGACGCCGATATGAACGATTGGATAGGGGCTTTTCAATCGGTGGCCTTCAAGGAAGACGCGTCCAGTGGAACCATCGAGAAGGATAACGATCTCTATTGCACGAGCGGTGAGGGCGTATTCTCCGTTAAAGTTGTAGAAACGGAAGCGTCCAAACGTTGCCGTTTGGAGGCGCGACCCTACACCCTCGTCGTTGCGGCAATGGATATCAAACTGATGGACAACGACGTCGTGATGTTTACGTGGCCATATAGATATATAAGAAGATACGGCTACAGAGATGGAAAATTCACGTTCGAAGCCGGTCGCAAGTGTGAGTCCGGCGAGGGATCGTTTCGTCTCGAACATCGCAATCAACAGGAGATATACAGATGCATATCGTCAAAGATGAAATCGATGAAGAAACTGTTGAACGGCGACAATAGTCCGAGTATCGAGTGTAACGACGCGCAGTATCACGCGGCTCTCTCGATGGAGGCCGGTTCTCGATCGCCTCTGCCCCCGTCGCCAAACAGTTCGACTAATTTAATCGACATAGATTTTTCCACAATTTCGCAAAATGCGCAAAAACACGCACCCGCGTGTCCGTCTTCGAGTCTCGACTCGATATCGTTTATACGCCCACCGCCACCGATAATAAAGCCGAAACCCGCAAAACCACCGCGAAAATACGTTTTCGCCGGTTTATTGGAGAAAAAATCTTTCGACGGAGATTTCGGCGATACGCCGGCATGCGGAAAGTACAGAAAATTAAATCCAACCGGTTCTCCGGATGTTGCGAGAAGGAGAGCCCCACCACCGTCGATCTCCGGACGCGATGAAAAAATTCATCCCTACGATTTCGTTGAAGTCAGAAGCGACGCTTGGAGAACTCACGGACTCGACAATGTTCCCCATACAGAAAGAATCGACGATCGCGAGGGTGGATCCGATAAGGAAACGACGGACTTGGATTGCGAAACAAACGCGAATGCCGGTAATTCCAGTGTCGATACCGATAATTATGAATCTCAGTACGAAACTATGCATCCCCTCGCATCGTTGCCAACGAGTACTTGCAGCAGTCGATCTAAAATTATTATTCCTGTTGCGGCCTCTGCGATAATTCATAATAGCGTACCGACAAAAACGGATTCGCCGAATTACGATAAATTGCAACACTTCGGTTCGATGCATAAATTGAACAATAATCCCGGTTATCGAATTCCGAATGTTAGTCAGACGAGTTCCCACTGTAATTCCGTTGTTTCCGGAGAAAATACGAGCGATCAGTGGCCTAATTACGACGTCGTCGAGGATATGTGTTCAATAAGACTCGCCGACGATACGCATCACGGCTACGGGATCATTCGAAAGAAAGCTAATGCTCCCAGCAAATCCGTCGAAACTTCGAATATGCCGAAGCATCGCGTTTATAACGATAGCGAATACGCTATCGTCTCGAAACCCAAGAGAGTCTGAAATTTTTTTTTTTTTTTTTTTCACGGAGGATTAGACTTTTGCGGAGTTATTATCGACACCTTCCGAATTGTGCCTTAACACAGAATCGCTATTCGTATCGATCGAGCGATTCTGTTCTCCGAGAAACGAATACACACGCTGCCAAAACTTTTCTTCGTTACAACGCATCGAGATAATATGCGCTATCGCATTTTTTTAAGGCGATACAAGGCAAATCGTATTGACAAATCGGATTGTTAAATTTGATTAGTTACTCTGATAGTTACGTGGATTCGATTTGCATGTTGGGTCTTGTATCGTTTTTTTTTAATCTTGAGACGGAATTTCTTCGAACTTTCGTAATTATCACAGCATCGCGGTCCATCGTATTCTTTCCTTCTGGTATTTTTTCTTAATTGTAAAAAAAAAGTTTTAAAAATTATGCAAAGCTATACGTACTTTTCGTCATACAATTTGGGATTTTTCTCTGTTATTTCGACTCAAAGTGCAATTAAAAAAAAACCCCGATATTGTTTTGATTGATTATGTTGCTGAAGTAAATTTACCTGTAAACGCGGAAGTACCGTGGTGCTATCATTAAAAAAAATCGTAAATTTGTCAGGAAAATGTTATCAAACTAATAATTTTTTGTACGTGCAAAAAAAAAAAAAAATAAGAGTACTAGTCGAACGAATATGATTACCGCGATCCACTGCGAGTTGCTGATAATTCACAGATATTTCCGTTCGGTAAGAGTATCTCTTTTTGTCAACTAGTTATTACGAGATTTATTTTCAATTATGAGACTATGATAAGCTTTACTACGAAAATCTACACGAAGCGAAGGGATCTGTTAGAAATTACTATGGCACCTGATAAACTGCGACAGTGTTTTTACCACATTTATGGGAATTTTTACCATATTCTACGCTAGAAAATTACTATATTTTTTACCAGATATATGGTAAATTGCATCAGATCCTTCTCTCCGTGTAGTCGCGTTGAGTAACATACCTTTTTATAGATATATATATATACCTATTTGTATATTGTACTGAAGATATTCCCTTTTAACGTTAATTTTATTGTACATATATATATGTATATACGTATTTTACATATTGTGGTCTCCGATCCGCGATGTCATAAATCGCATCAATCGATAAACGAGATACAAATCTCATATAGTTTTTACAATAGCTATTTAAAGAAATCCATCACAAAACTATGTATACCCAAGTATTTGAATAGAGGACCAAAGATCGATTTCTACTATAAAGAGAGTTTCTATACAAACGAAAAAAAAAATGTTGCATTATGAAGTTTTATTCCGTACGGCTATCGATAATTTGGCTGCGAATCAACGAAACGTTTTTGCTCGATACTCGACGCTATTTTTGTCAGCGGAGAAGATACCGAATAAATGGCGAAATGTCAAAAAAAAAACAACAGTTTTGTTAATATTATCGATTTTTCTTGAATTCCCGAAAAATTCCGAAAAATAAAAAATTCAGCTATTTTATCAGCTTTTTGACGATATTTCCGCATCGCTTGGGATTCGTTCCGTTTCGGCGATTTTTTCTGTTGGGAGACTCTTTCGGACGATTTCTCGGTACTCCACTTGTTCGACCGCTTCGAGACATCCGTCAGCGTTGTTGCGTATCCTTCGCACGATTTCACCCTTTTCCGCGAGTATCTGCTCGATATTCGTTTTTCCATTGAGATCGGTAAACCATCCTAAATTGTCGGCGATGAGATGATTGTTTTTACAACCGTCGCATTTAACTATCACGACGCCTTTCTCGTAGCCGAGTTTCGTTATCATTTTCGAGTTTCTCGTTGAGCAACGCTTGCAAGTGAAGGATAGTTTAATTTTTCCTTCCAACTTTCCGAGAGGCTGTTTCGTGGCTGTGACTGGAGATTCCGCGGTGCGACTGTTGCAACTCGTATGGATAAAGAGTTTTTGATTCAAACTCTGTTCTCGTGTAAACGCCGCGATGTTTTGGATTTGGCGGTTCGCGGATAAGCTGGCAGATTCTTGAAAGATCGATCTGCAGCTGGAACTCAGCAAACGCAGCGCATTGCGAGGATTAAACATTTTCTTTGTTGTTTTTTTTTTATGCAATCCGGAATTTCCAATTTGCTGCCACTGAAATACGGAATAAGTCTAATTAAACACAATAATAATAATACATTTTTATAACGTCATTTGTAATTTATAAAGTTTTTCAATGACTTTCACTCCAAAACTAAAATTCTTTGCCTTTTTTTGCTTTTGGGTCCTTTTTAATTTTGCCGAGCGGCGAATTTTTATTGCATTTTTTAAATTTAATAAATGGGAATGCATGAGACTGTCGTGTTCTCAGGAATATAAGAATACATCAATAAATTACTCAAAAATGAAATAAACCTTCTCAAACGCAATGATAGTAAAAATAATATCATTTTTTCGTATTATTCGTGTGTACCGTGTGATGGAAGTGCTGTCTTTTATTTCAAAGGGTTTAAAAAAAAATTTTGCTCCATTTTTTTTTGTTTTGTTTTTCGCGGACTGTGGAATATTTTTTAGATGCCTCGTACTCAATGAACTTAATAAACAGAAACACCGACATTTTTGGGCTCTCGGAAATGAAAATATTTCAACTAATGACTGAACATCGATTAAACCCAATCAAATATATCAATGAAAACATCATATCGTAATATTGTTAATGTGTACGTATAGGTGACGCAAGAGCCCTCTGTAATTTCAAAAGATTGTTCAAAAACTTTGCTCCGAATGTTTCATTTATTTCAATGAGTAAATGATTTCGATTTTTGTCAACTTCATGAATTCAATAATCGAAAAAGCCGAATTTTTTGTGTTTTCGGAAACACAAGAAATATAGTTCGACCAATTTTGAGGTTAACATGCTTTTTAACGTCGCTCGATGCACAACAGTTTATGTACCACTAGAAAATTTGTTTTATCGAATCCTACTCACGAATAGTCCGAATCGAAACACCGGAAAGAACGTGACAATCAAAACAGTACGAAAATTTTCGTGCTCTTCGATGAGTGCGAATACGTGTGGCCGAATTGTTTAGTTTTGTTTTCGTTAAGCTTTCCGTTTTACCGATTCGGCCGTGCGACGGGACGCTATCAATGTTTCTCGCGATACAGCGCGTCATGCGCTGGTCAGTAAGGTGGATCCCTATCTGAGTTACTCATTGAAGTTTCACGGAACAGTTTGTTTACGCAAATTGTTGTTCTGCAACGGCCCTGCATCTTATCAACGCGAGTTTATTCCACCTGGTTTAATCGGGAAAAACTATTAGTTATATTCTCAGCAATAAGTCTGTGTTACACGAATTTTCATTCCAAACATTTCTTCGATTTGAGGTTAAGCGTCGATTGTTCGATAAGTCAAAGAATGGCACAGCTCGGATATTTCGTGTTTTTTTTTATGTCAACCGCAGTTCGACGCTGGAAAAAGTTTTGATCAGTTAATTCAGTGTAACGGGAAAGAATTCTGAGGAAAAAAAATACTCGTGCGCGAATATAATCGCGAGAAATTTTTCGAGGGCGCAAGAATAGAAACACAAACAAATTATGGCGTCGACAAGGGAAAGACGATCCAATGCGGGGAGCAAAATGGCAAAGTTGTTGAACGAAGAAGAGGAGGATGACTTTTACAAGACCACTTACGGCGGTTTTGAGGAGGTTGAACAGGATAATGATTATATGTAAGTTTCCGACGGCTCATCTGTAAAAAAAAAATTGTAAACAATTGTTTTGTCACACAAACAATATTTTTTTCTTCTAACAGGGAAGAGGATGAGGGTGAAGATGAAGTAGACTCAGACTTCAGTATAGATGAAAACGATGATCCGGTATCGGATCCTGAGGCAGAAGGACCAAAAAAAAAGCGAAGACTCGTAACAAAGGCTTACAAAGAGCCCAAAGTTGTCGCAACGCAACCGCAGCCAAGCACTCCAAAACCGAAAAAACCAAAAATTCCAAAATACGATCGATTTCTGTTGGACAGTACAGGTGAAAAAAAAAAAATCCTGCTCTTTTTCGATTTTTTTTAAATCGATTTAAAAAAAAATCATTTTAGAAAGTAAATGTTTCTTAATTCTAAAACGATTTGTCTAAATCGAAATTTTTTGTTTGTTCTTATGTCTCAAAGAAAGAAAATCGATTCGTCGCTCGACGGCAGCGAAATCGGCAGCGACCCAAAAGCGTTTGCGCGAAAGAAACGAGGATCAAAAGAAGAAAGTAAAAATAGTGAAGAACGAGACGTGGAAACCGACACAGGAAGAACTGCTGGAAGAGGCTTTGCTCACGGAGGAGATAAACATTAAATCATTAGGTAATCGTCGGGCGAGGAAAGCAAATCGATATATATGTTTAACTATTAATAACGCGCGTATTGCGATCTTTTTTTAATCCGAATGACGAAACTCGGGCCGAAAAAAAAAATATATATATCGCGAAAAGAGTACAAATCGATATATTGAAATATCAAACTATTATTAACGCGGGAGTTTTTTTTTGCATGTAACGCAAAATGCGAATTCCCGACAAAAGAGTAACGAACAAAATACATCGCAAAGAGAAAAAACCTATGTATCGAAATTCTATTGTTAACCCGTCCGCGTTGCTCGATTTTTAACATTCGAACGACGAAAACCTTTGCAGAGAAATATCAGAAATTGGAAAACGAGAAGAAAAATACGCGAGCCGTTAGAAAAACTCATTCCCAGCCAATGATTCGTTACCAATCATTATCGATGCCGGTGATGGTTCTCGCGAAAAATGGGAGTCAGAAAGACGACGAGAGAATTAACGTCGAGGCGGACGAAGCTGCGGAAAAATCTGTCGCAATTATACCCGTTGAAAATCCGCCCAAAATCGATATGGACGCGTAAGAGAAAAAAAGCGATACGATCGATTCGAAACATTTTCCCAAAATATTGTGACTAATCGTATTTTTTCCGATGATTATCGGCAATCAAATGTACAGCGAATCGACAATGGACCAAGAAGCCTCCGCGAGAAAAAAGGACTCCGAAGATTCGAGTGCGAAAACGGCATCGGGACCTTCTGGTAGTCGAGACGAATTGGACATTCGAGTGAACGAAACCGGAGCGTTGTATGAGAGAACTTTCGTGACTTTCGAAAACGAAAGATTATTCCGCAAAGCGTTCAAGAAAACACCGCCACCGAGACCGACGTTACGCTCTCTCTGCGCTATTACGAGGTAAGAAAAAGAAATCATTATCACCGATGAATCGATTTATTTTCGCGAAATAATGAAAAAAAATTAATGCGGATTGCAATATCTGCTTGTATGAGGGGACATCGTTTTTTTTTCGTGTTTCACTACAATTAAAGTTATAACGTCGATTACCTTTGTGTGTTTCACAGACTTCCAGCGAAATATCTCGATCCCATGACGCATTTGCCGTACAGAAATGTTCAAACGTTTCGTCTGATACGCGAGGCTTACTATCAACAGCTCGAGGCACGAACCGATGCAAGCGACACTACGATAAGTCCGGAATTGGCCCGATGGCTGGAATGGCGACAGAAGAATGATACGACCGGAATTTCGTCGAGAAACACCGTTCGTCTCGAACCCGCGTCGATTTATTCCAATTCGTAGCTGTTGGTCGCCGACAGTTTGGCAAATTACGCGATAGCGTTCGTACCCGCCAATCCCCGAAGATGAGATAAGAAAAACGGAGCAATCGAATTTTCTTTCCAAGCGTCGGGCAGCAGCACGCGTGCAAAGAAAAACTTGTGAATTCAAACGAAAAAAAAAAAAAAAAAACGATAATATCGTCGAGTGTCGAAGTATCGAAATTTTTTGAGATTTCGCGAGAAATGTGATTATTCACATAATCAATGTCATCGATCGAAAAAATCGTTCGACAAGAATAGACAATTTTTTTTCTTCGCAAACGTGAAATAAAAATTGCGTCTCATAGCTGTTTAACATCTCCTAAACGAGATCGACTCAAAAGACAGTAGTGTAATATAAAAAAAAATTCAGCGTCTCATTGATCTCGACGCGACTGTAGAATATAGAAAAAAAAACATGAAGCATAAATCGGTAAAATAGTGAATAACACAAAAAAAAGTTATAAATATCGAAAAACATTTTTGGTAATTCGTCGTAATTTTGGATCGCAATGTTGTCATTTTTATTTAGAAGATAAAAAAATTAGCGTAAGAAATTCGTGAAGGCGCAACAACTTTTCTTCGAGCGTCAAGCGGGTTAATAATAATAAAAATTCGTGATGTATATATATATTTTTTTGTCATTTTTGTTTTTTTCTCTTTTAATTCATCATCGTTATTTGTAAGTTTTTTTTTTCTTCTTAACTCTATAATCCTTCCTTGTAATGTAATGTCGCTTAGAAATAAAGTAAAAACTGTGGTGTTTTTCTCTCATCGTGCTAATAGTAACCGCTTTAGTTATTTTTATCTTCATTAATTTTCGTCTTTTTTTTTTTTTTAAGAATCCCCAAGAAGACTCTTGACAGGGTTACGATCTACGTACACGGACGAGGGTGGGAGGCAGGCAGGCAGCGAGGCTGAGAACGTTAATGAGAAACTTGGAGAACCGTAATCGCTGCGATATCGAAACGCAAAACTGTTTGGTTGTTTTCCTTTCGTTCAAAATTACGAAACAAGCGATTTTTTTTTTCGAGCAATAATACCACAATAAACCCGAATACATATTAGAATTTCTTTTTTCTTCCCGTCATTAATTTAGGATACGAATTTTTCCCATAACCCTCAAAGTTATTAGTTCGTGTTAATCTCTTTACTTTTTTTTCGGTGCACATAAGCAGATATTTTTAATTTACATTGCTCTCGAAGAAATTTCGTCGTTAAAATTTATCTCTACTCGCGTTTTCTTCTTCGTTGATGCAGACGGAGGGTAACTCTTCTCGCGATTAACGTTTTCTTTCTGTTTTTTTTTTCTTAATTTTTTTTTGCCAATTTTCGTAAACCCAACACACGAGTCAACGGAATTTATTTTTTAACGTAATGAAAAAATAATATCTCACGGTTAGATCTTTTCCATCCTCGAGAATCTATTCCATTTAAATAGGCTATTCTTATACATTAATTTTTTTTTCGTTCCCAAACCATTCTTACTTTTTTCGCTTACAAAAAAAAAACAAGTAAAATACATACGATAAAAAAAAGGAAAGATCTGTTATGAAATAATGAATAAATTACTTGCTGCTCGCACATTCACTCGCAATAATTAGGCGTAAAAAAACAAAAGAAGAAACAAACATATTTTTCTTCGTTTTCAAACAAATCTTTATCGATAAATAAATGTATAAACGGCAAGTACGTATTTCAATTTTCTTTTTGTTTTTGTTCACAAATTAAGCGTTTCACACTCCATAAGCATGGAAAACACTTGTCTCGGTTTTTGTAATTAATAATTTTTTTTCTTTCTTTTTTTTCCTTTCAGCATCGTCGCGTCGATAGCAAAAAAGACAAGAAAAATCAGAGCCCGAAAGCTCGGCGCGGGCGAAAAAAAAAAAGTAAAGAACGCAGGAGCGCAGTTCGTCGGAGTGCCTGCAGCGATAACGGAGTGAACAATAATATTCTTTAATTGGTTAGTTTTACAATAACTACGCGAACAGCGGCGACAGACAGTGAGCAACGGAGGTATTTCCGATTTTGTTTTTTTTGTTATTTATTTATTATTCCCTATCTTCTTATTTCGCGGCAAAAGAAAGTATATCTTTCATCATGTTTCATACTTCGAGTCGTGTCCAGTCAATTTTTCATTGTATTTTTTTTTACTTTTTTCACTTTTTTTGTTCTTTTTTTTTCTCTAATTGTTTTCCCCCGTAAAAGAGCGCGTGCAACTACAATTTCACAATTCACCGTTTTTGTTAATCGTTAAATATATTATTACAAATCGTTTCGTTTTTTTTTTTTTTCTTTTACTTTTTCTCGATACAATATGCGGTGCTTATTTTCTTTCCACTTTTTTTTTCACACACACTATTAATGCTTAGAGGAGAAATAATTATAATAATTATTATGTATTACAAGAAGCTGTAATACAACATTTAATTATCGTAACATAATTAATATACGTGTGTGGGGTGTTTTTTCTGTTGTTTTTTTTATCCATGTCGTTACGTGTGTTCTTGTCTCGCGTTTTATTTTTACGCGTCTGTGTGTGGCGCGCGCGCGCGCGCGTGTTTCTGTGTGTATATGTTTTTCGATGATATATGACATATGTATATATACAAATTATTTGCTGTTCGGTTGTTTTTTTATATATACATACACCCATATATTTTGTTTAATTTTTTTTGTTTTGTTTTGTTTTGTTTTGCCTATATAATGATAGGGAAGAGAGGGCGGGCGGCCAGAGAGACAGACAGTCAAAAGTGCGCACAGAGATCCGATCCGATGCTAACAATTTTTGTTTTTTTTTTTTCTTTTTTTTTCAACAAGTGAAATTATTTGCTTATTTTTTTCATTCGCTGGATAATTTTTCTTTTTTTTTCTTTTTAATTATCTCGCTTGGGATGGCAGTTCGATGGATTCCAAGAGTTGGGATGATGTTCGGTGAATTGGTTTTTCGATGTCGAGAAGGGGACAAACGCGTGCTGCTCGTGATCCTCGCTTTATCGTAGCCCTCCCTTCCCGCTTTCATCGTCGCCGCCCTTCTTCTCATTTCTCCTTTAATATTACGAGAGTAAAAGGCCCGCACACTTAGTCTTAGCCTCGCGCCTAAACACACCCGACGTATCTATCACTAGCCACCATTTTTTTTTTCTTCCTCTCAATCCGCATCCTCATCCTCCCGCCCTCCTTTTTCTCTGGCTGCTGTTTCTAAGAAAGAAAAAGGGTTACGGATTATTCGATCTATTTTGATGGTTCGTTTTTTTTTTTTTTGGATTACCCGAAAAATAGTTACGGATTATTTTTTTTTATTATCTGAAAGATGATTCGGTTTAGTCGAACGGTTTGGCTATACAGTGAAACGGCGATTAATCAATCGAAAGCTGTTTAGTCGGATAGCGCATTATCCCCGGCGAAATTTCTTCGATCTTTCCAACGCAAGCGAAAACCGATCAGAATCTCCGCGTCTATAGAAACGATAATCCTATAAAATGGATAATTGATTTACACTATTTTGCACGACGCGGAGGAATATATTTCGTAGATATTTTAATGGGGAAAATAGATTAATAGCAATTATTCCAAAATTAAGTTAAAAAAAGTTATTGATTCAACGAAAGGATCTCAAAAATTTGAAATGTTCATCGGTAATTAATTGTTTTCTTTTTAAAGAACGGAAAGTAAAATTCATTTAGGAAATATCGCTGTGTTTGTGAAAGTGTTATTAACGGATATTTTTTTTATTGTACAAAATAAAATCATTTCATCATCGATTTCGGATCATCTGTGGTTAATAGTTATTAACGAATCCGCTTGCTACGGATATATAAAAATGTTCCATTGATGAAATATTAATTTTAATGTATTATCCACCCTTCGGTATTTATTTATTTAAATTGTTTCTCGCCTCTCGGAATATTTTTTTTTTCGGTTAACCGAATTTTCGATTATCCCAACAGCGAACGATCCCAATTATGTTGCGAAAATTTCGTGAAAATTAACTAATAATTCGTTAAAACCGTTAGAAAGAAAATAAAAATGCTTTATACTTTATAGATAAAGTACTTTAAATCAGATAATAAAGGCGTATTAACTCGACGCTACAGAGAATTTTAATTTCTCATATCGTTCGTCTAATCGCCATAAACAAAGAAAGTATTGCCAGTACTTCCGTCGCGTGTCGTTTTACCTTTGTAATATCGCGTTCGACGAGCTTAGCCCGCGCAGTCGCGCGAAAACGCGCAAACGAGCACACGAACCTCGAGAATCCTTATGGGTATCGTGTACCGCCGTACAGAAACCGCCGGTGAATATATATTTAAGTAAATCTGAGACACGCAGAGAAAACGCGAACGCGCGATGTCTTCATTACTCACTTGCAAAACAACGAGTCGAGTCACTGGCAGCATTGCTTGCGCATTCCATCGGAGTTCATTGTTGGTTTAACGTTGATGGGTTCTACGTTCTGTGGCCGGATCGTGTCACCTTCCGGTGGATCTCGCATCTGTTTCTGCGATACAATTCTGTAGATTTCTGTTGACAAAAAAAACGAAACAAATTTTATCGGTTTTTCTTCCGTTTTTAAGATATATACTTTTGATTACAGTGGATATCATTTTTATGCGCTTTTTTCTTGTCCCGACGCGGAGTACGCGCTACAGAATGCGTTGATTAGGAGTATAAAAAAAAAATTGATTTTTTTTGTTTTTTCAAGTTATATACGTTCGGTTGCAGCGATAACGGGAATATCATTTTTCTGCCCATTTTTCTTGTCGTTTCTGAAATTTTCGCGACGGACCAATTTTTTCTCTTGCGATCGCGGGACGCGGAATACGCACTGTAGAATGTGTTGGTAATGAGTATAAAAAAAATAAAGATAACGAAAATACTGCGGCTGCGTATGTGTGTTTATTTACCCGTTAAAATATTTTGAAAGGCTGTCTCAACGTTGGTAGAATCGAGAGCAGACGTCTCGATGAAGGAAAGCGTGTGCTTTTCGGCAAAGGCTTTCGCCTCGTCTGTCGGAACGGCCCGTAGATGCCTGAGATCGGATTTGTTACCGACGAGCATTATCACGATGTTCTGATCGGCGTGATCTCGCAGTTCCCTCAGCCATCTCTCGACGTTCTCGTACGTCAGGTGTTTCGCTATGTCATAAACCAGCAACGCCCCGACGGCACCGCGATAGTATCTGCAGACATTCGGTTAATTATATTAAACAATTAATATTGATTAACTTTATAATACAATTAACAATTAAAATGTAACGTTACTCATTTTTCGTGCAATTCGATTGATTGTTTGCCGTTTTACTTGGTTTTGGGATTTCTACGGAGATGTTACGCATTTCAGATTTTTCAAAAAATTCTTTATATTCCATAAAAAAAGGTGAAACATTCCAAGAACTCTGATCTACTTTACAGAATATGTTTTTCAACTGTTATGTGACGCAAAATTAATTTTTCATAGTTATTCAGCGTACAAGAACGGAATAATTTTTTTTCTTTTTATTTAAAAACAATTTTTCTAATTTTCACGAAATAGTGAGGGAACAACATTTTTTGCTGATAATTTCATATTGGAATTAATGTTTCGATGTTTCGGGTTTTCCCGGTTTTCCATATGCGTAACGACGAAGATTTTTCAAGATTTTTTCATATCCGGACAGTCTTTTTTTTCATATTTCCTGTTATCATAAATCGCTTAAAAATGTTTATTTTATTTTATTTTTATTCTTACGCCGAGGTAATGGCACGATAACGTTCCTGTCCCGCGGTGTCCCATATCTGCGCCTTAATAGTTTTCCCATCGACTTGTATACTCCGCGTTGCAAATTCAACGCCAATCGTAGATTTCGATTCGAGATTAAACTCATTTCGCGTGAATCTCGAGAGCAAATTACTCTTTCCAACACCGGAATCACCGATGAGAACCACTGAAAGATAAAAATAAAAGAAACATTTATTTATCATTGCAATAGGATATACGATAACTATGCAGTTCGATCCGCATAGAGATTGTCGCCAGCCGACCAAAAGGATGCACTCGTCGTCTATTGAGTTCCGGCGATAGTGACGCAACACGTTTTATATGTAAACACGAAGTAATAATAATACAATCAATTAGATAACTGACGACTGATCGATTACTTATGTTTTTCTCAATTTTTTGGACTACGAGCGGTACGATAAAAAGAAAAAACATACAGCAAAACTGTCGTAACAATAACTCGAACAGTTTTCATTCAAAATTGGAAAAAATGTTTTACAAATCGCTTCGTAAAAAAAAAATGGTGATAATTTTGAGAAATTGTTTTTATCGTCACGAAGAAATATGTAATAATGATAATTATACAATTATTCGAGTTCTATTCGCGCGATTTCGTGGAGAGTATCATTATTTTAACTTATATCGCTAGTATTTTTTTCCGTAATTTTTATTGTCGACTATGAAAAGCAATATACAATTATATGATTATCGAGAATTCGTGAGAATTGAAATATTTTTTAAATCAATTTTTATCAACAAACGGCTGAGCGGAGACCCAAATTTTACGCGGTTATTTCATAAATCACATTTCAACAAATGGAACAGAGATATCGAGCGTAAAAATCGAATAAATTTTATAAGATTCAGTGGCAAAATCACAGCAACAGATTTATTTGTGACAATTTTTTTTTTGCGGTATTGTCGTTGTCGATTACTGAGCGGAATCCAGAAAAACCCATTTTATCATTTCAGACGTTCATTTGACCGGTTCACGTCGCCCCCCCCCCCCCCCCCCCCGTTCGCTACATTGATGATACGCGAAAAATATTTATCGAAGAGACACGTGCAACTCTCGTGCGTAACTCGGTAATCGGGCGATTCGCCTTCGATAGACGGCGGTTCTTTCTATATAGAATAATAATACACATTTAAACGAGCCGATCGATGGGCACCCAATTGAAATTGCTTACAATTTCGAAACAAGGTCGACGTTTCGAAGTATGTTAATCGGCATCGTTCTTCCCACGCGGATGTCAATCAATCGCTAAAGTTCGATAAATTTATCTCGATTGCGTTGAAAAAAAAAAGACAACAACAACAACGATGCATTCGTGTTAAATTTATTATACTTCCTCTGGAAATGCCGTTATTTTTCACTCGCGAACGTTGATTTTTTCGAAAAAATCGAAAAAGAGAAAAATTTGAAAAGATCGATAATCGAAATCGTAAAGAAAAAAAATGCCAACATTGGATTAATGGCGATTCATAATATTCAAACTGTTCTGTAGTGTTAGAAAAGTAAACAATACGATTTTTAATGACCGATCACAACATATAAATCTGATGAAACCGACTTGTTTCGTGAAAATGTGAAATTTTTTTAAAAATTTGTTGTTTTCCGCGTAATATCTATAATTATTGCTGTATTGACGTTGAGTTTCAATATATATCTTCTTTGCAGCTGTACATTACAATCAAATTTCAATTACACTGAAAAATATTGATTTTTGACAAAGTTTCGCAACGATGACGAGACACCGGGTCTCCCGGAGTGATGCGCAATGTTATGTTAATGAGGACTAAAAATATGTGTGTATTTCGTAGGGTTAACATGGAATAGCAATTTCCTATATAGTGATTTAAAAAAAAGAGATATTTTTAATGAATTGTCTTAAATTCTCGAATTCTGGTCGAAACATTTTTCGGAAATCCGTAATTTTTCGATCGCAATATATTTCCGCCGAAATCAAATTAATTCATTTCCGACGATTCGCAATGAGCGTTAATACGTGAGTCACGAGAGCATCAAACAACAATTTCATTAACCGGCGAACGAACAAAAAAAAATAAAAATAAAAAAAAGTAATTCGAGATTTATTGATAAACGCGTGGGTAGGTGATATCATCATCGTCGTCGTCATCATCGTACAGTCAGCGGTGTCAGCTGGTCTGCATGACGAAGAAACGACTTTTCGTTCGTCGTCTCCAGTCTCACGAGTTGACGAACAAAAAATAACTGTTATGTTCGAAAAAAACATACGCCACCGTGAACGATCGAAAAAAAAAAATGTCTTCGTTTCTCACAAGCTTTCGAGTTAAATACGTGTTGCGCGACGACACATGTGTAATGTTCGTAATTCAACTTTTTTTCATGCGATCATAACCTTAATCGGAAAAAAATGTTTACTCTATTGCCGAAAAAAAAAAAATCGAAACAAAAAATCATGAAAACGTTTTCAAGTTCGGAAACGCAGGCAAGAGTCGCGGTTAGAGAGCGACCCGAGAGCTCCCAGGGGCAACGTCGACGAGTCGTTGCATACGTCAAAAACGTTAGCCGCGTGACGTGACTCTTCGCGGCTTCAATGTCAATGATTCGTTGTTTCTAATGCGATAAAAGAATGTGAGGCATGAGAAAGGAATGAAAAAAAGAAAAAAAAGAAAGAAACGAATATTTCGATGTCGTAGCTCTGAGTAAACGTCGAACGAAGGATTGACCGGATGGGCGACAGATAGACACAGACACACTCTCTGTGTGTCTGTGCGTTCGTACAAAAGGCTGAGAAGTGGGTGTCTCCCGATATGTGTATGTATGCGCGTGAGTATCGTCACGAATAAACGTGAAGAAAAAAAATCTCATATGTACACAGATTCATATATATATTTTTCCTAACAAAAATGATTAAGTTGAAATGACAAGATTTACCTTTAAATAAATAATCGTACTCGTCGTCCCGAGTGCCCATCTCGTTAAACTTCCCGAAAACTCCTTGGCCGCTTTTGTGGACGGTGTGGGACTTGTGTGTCCCCGGATCGTGCGAGTAGTCAAAGAAAGGGTACGAATGTGTGTTGGGTCAAAGTATGTATGTATGAATATATATATGTGTCTATGTATGGGTGTCCGCGATGGCTTGTATTTATATACAAGACGTACGTTGGTAGATATTTCTTCGCGTTTTACCGACGCGAAGATTGTTGGTAGATCCTTGTTTGGTTGTTAACGTTAAATCGTTTTTTTTGTTTCACGGTATTAATTTCGTCGACGAGTGGAATATCACCTCTCTCGTTGTCAGGTGGCCCCCGCGTCTTGGTTTTTTTTTCTCGTTTTTTTTTGACACAGGGAAATACAGAGAGACGTAGAGTCGCGAGGGAGGGAGAGACGGAGGAAAACACGCGCGTTTGCAAAACGGCCGGATTACGAAACAGCCGGAATAGTCGCCGAGGCACACAGCGGATAAAACACACCGATGGTTCTAAGGGCAACGTTAAATATGCCGATAAATTATTATTCTTTTGCTTTCAATTTAACTGTACAATATGGCCTCCTTTCTACGCCCCTCCAACGATACTACCCGCTTTCTAGGGCGCATGCGCGAAAAAGTTTTAACGACAGTCGCCCCCGGTGGCACTGCGAATGCACACAGAGTCACGGTCGTACGTGGAGCGCAGGCGCGTCGTACCGTTCGAGAATTGCTGGTAAATTAAGGATATGGACTTTCGTGTCCGTAATATCGCGCCGCCTGGCACTTGGTTAATGTGCCTAATAATGCCATAAAGATGCAGAAATATCTTCGAACAAGAGAAAAAACTAGCATAACCCGACAATTATTGATTATTAGTGATATCGATTATTGCTTATTATATTTAATAAAAGATTTCGTATTATTTTCTTGGCTGTAGTTAATTTATAATTGATTGTATGAGTTTCTTGTTCGAACATTGTTATAGTCGTTAAAATTTGAGGCTGTAGGTCCTCCCTTCTTTAGACACTTCTGTTCGACATAACTGTTTACGTTCTTTTTGATTCTTATCCAATTGACATTGAAACGAGAAATAGGCACGCCGAGTCGATAATGCATCGACACGAGTTACTGCGTTGTCGGATGACAGTGCGAAAAGATGGCGCAACGATGCGTGTCCGAAATGTATGATTGTTCTTTTCGGAGCGTCGACAGTACGATCAGCTGTCGAGGCCAAACAAAGTCTCGTACAGACAACAAACGGAATTAGCGACAATCCACGTCGTTTTCATAAGTGAAAATAAATTGCAACAGGTTCAAAGAGATTTTACCGGCGAAAATAAATTAAACGGTTTCGCATTTACGTCGTAGAATCGTACAAATATTCATGTGTATACCGCGAAATTAGTGAATCGGACGGAAATAAAACGAATTCGAGGGTGAACCGCAGCGGCAAAGAGAGTACGCAATGGATAACGATCTCAGGATCGTTGTCAAATGGAGCGGAAAGGAGTACGAGATCAGCGATCTTCTCGAGAGCGATACTGTGTTCAATCTCAAGGAACGCATTCACAAGGAAACCGGCGTTCGCCCCGAACGTCAGAAACTGTTGAACCTCAAGCTGAAAGGTTAGGGTTTACAGTCACCTTGCACTATGTTCGGTCTTTTTAAATCGATATTGTCGCGTTTTTGTTAACATTTATAAAATCAATTGAAAATAAATTTATTTCCCTATTCCGTATCATTAACATGTGTTTTTTTTACAAAAACTTTAAACATTTATTTTCATTCCACCTCTCGATTGTGACATGACATTGTGTCTGAGGGTTAAAAAAAAAATATTTTCCGTGTTTTACGATACAAACTCTTTATTTCCATCATTTTCTTCACATTTTTTGATCCTCTGCAGCGGCACTGGAAATAGCTAAATACTTCGTCAAAAGTTCGCGAAAATGTTCGTAATATTAAATTTTGTTTGCGACTAACGAAAAAAAAAAAACAAAAATATTGTGTACAGTGACGTTCAGCCCCTGGAACAGGTCATACCACACCCCCACCCACCGGCCGAGTCTCCCGTCAATTTTCATTTTAAAAATCCCACTGAACACGATTGACTGACTGTCTGCCAACAGTAAGTCAATGAGGGGTGTGCCATGATATCATTCCCATTTATATGTCATATAATGACCCCAATGATACTCCCATTAGTTAGATGCGATTAGTTACATGTTACTTTCATCCACGTAAAAAATGAGTTACAAATTACCAATTTCAAAATAAAACATAGAAAATGAAATACTCGTAATCTCGCAGAAAATCGTTTTTATACGCCATTTTTTTTTCATTTACGCGAGTTTCCGGTACGAAAATACTTGAAAGATTCGTCATCAGCAGCAGTAAAAACATTTTAATATTATGCATCCTGAAATATCGATAAAGAAATTTCTTTCTGAAAATTTTCGATGAGTAACAAATTTCGGTATTTCTGAATTTCTCAGCAATTACAAAAATAGTGCTAAGTTCTATATTTAGGTCGATATTTACGAGAAAAAAAAAAAACATAATCACATTAGTAATTTTTTTTTCATATATTTTAATATACAAATGGACGCAAACCTGAAGTACACAATCTCATCGATCTATTGCATTTTTTATAAATGTATTTATTTCGCAGGCAAAGCCGCGCAGGACGACGATACGATGGGGAAACTAAGCATAAAACCGGGTTTCAAGTTGATGTTAATGGGATCCCGAGAAGAGGACATCGCGGAGGCGAGTCAAGCGCCGGAGAACATGCCGGAGGTCGTCAACGATCTCGACATCGAGGAGGAAGAGGTTGAGATCGAAAAGGCAGAGATCTATCTATCGAAAATCGAGAAGCGAATTCGCGACTATAAATTCGAGGAATTGAATCCGCTGCGTGAGAATAAGAAGCTTTTGGTTTTGGACATCGATTACACGCTTTTTGATCACCGTTCGGTCGCGTCGAGCGGCGCTGAACTGATGAGACCGTATCTCCACGAATTTCTCACCCGCGCGTATGCGAATTACGATATCGTAATATGGTCGGCAACGAGCATGAAGTGGATAAACGAGAAAATGAAACTTCTCGGGGTAAAGTCGCATCCCGATTACAAAATCGCTTTTTATCTCGATTCCCTCGCGATGATATCCGTTCAGACGCCAAAATACGGCGTCGTTAATGTTAAACCCCTTGGAATTATTTGGGGAAAATACAAACAATTTTCGGCGAAAAATACGATAATGTTCGACGATATAAGAAGAAATTTCATAATGAATCCACAATCAGGATTGAGAATAAGACCGTTTAAACAGGCGCATCTAAATCGCGACAAAGATAAGGAGCTCTCGAAGTTATCCGATTATCTCGAGCTTATCGCGGAAATCGACGATTTCACGACGTTAAATCATCGCAAATGGTGGGAATACAAAAGCAAGAAAAATCGTCGTGAAGCGAGAAGTGGAAGGGACGACAATCAGAATGTATAGTTGAGGAAATTTGGCAATAAGGCAAAAAGCTCGACTTACGAGATTTGCGTATCGCGAGAATCGTGAAGGAAGAAAAAAAATAGAGAGGAAAGAAACGGAATACAAGAATTTCTAACCGTATCGTTTTATCGCAAAGAAAAATTGCAGTTCTCGATCTTTCTATGCGACATTTTTGCGAGAAGAAAAATCGATGAATTTGTCCGAACGAAAGCGTGAAAAAAAAATGATAAAGATACGTTTTTCTTGTTTGAGAGACCAGAAGCCGAAGAGCATAAAAATATGAATTTACGTTACAGTTTTTACGAGTTGGAGAGGAGGATTAGAATTAAATCGAGAATCCGTTACTACCTGCAGTAGAACTTCATCGCGAGGGTTACGACCTAATCGAACCTTCGCACGACTGTGATTGGAGACTGGAAATAAAAAATCTTCGTAATAAAGTTCTTTTAAAAATCGATAGCGATGTTTTTTTCATTATTACGCACAACTTTGAGCGGTTGGAACGTCGACCTACAAAAATATCTATTGAAAACATAGTTTTGATTATTCAGATCGGGTTTTTTGGTTTTTTTATAAACCCTTAAAAATCAGGAAAATTGTTATTTACTGAAATAATTTATCAAGAAACGCGGTAGTGTCTCGACGCACAGTTGTTTAAAAATGATTAAGTACGCGGATTGAACGCTAACAATAATAATAATTTTGGACGCATTTGGAAAAATTTTGAACAATGCATTTTTTTACTCCGTATGTTTCGATTTGATTGACTTTCTCACTTTTCTTTATAACTTTGCAACGACGCCAAACATTAACGGTTCCATCCCCAATTCAACGGGAGTTTCTTTTCTCCACAGTGCGCTTTGGCATTTCGTACCATTTGTAGATTCGCGAGTCCCGGTAACGAAATCCAAACTATGAGTTGCCGATGACGCAGCGTCGTTGAGTCCGCCTTAGAGTCTCAATAGATATTTCCCTCTATCAAAAACTATAAAAATACTTCACTTTAGTTTTACTATAAAAGTGCTGCAAAACTTCCAATACCTGTACATTAAATTTACGTTTTTTTATTTATAGTAAATTTATTATTTTTGTGATTATTTCGAACATAACAGCTTTATTACTCCAAAAGCTATATGCCGTCATTTCTTCTGCAATATCCCTGTTTTTTTCGCGGGCAAATCTTACGCGTGATTTTCACCGGAAGCCGGTAGCCGGAAGTATTCTATAAATTTAAACGGATTGCTACATACTTAACGAAACTCCAGAAGCTCAATATCTTTTTCTAATTATTTCTATTTCATGGTTAACTCTATCGAACATTTGATTCTTTGCGTTACGATTCCGGTAAATTGTAACGAGAGGATACTGCTCATTTTATAGACTAAACTATGTTCCGGTTTTATTTCCACCGGACAATAATGTGATATACGCGAATACATCCTCTGGTAGGCGTATAGCGACAATCTCATCCTGTCTAAGTTCCGAGGACGTTATGTTTATACGAATAACTCTTTCGAGATAAATTTTCACCCCGCATAACCGATATTTTCAATGTCGTCGGAATGTTTACCAAGGATTTTATGATACGGTTTTCCAATATAAAGAAAAACATTCGTTTGTGAAAACGACCAGATCGCGATCGAGTCGTCCAAGAAGCGCGTTGCGTGACCGACTCGAGTGCTCTTTTCGGTGTTTTAAATCGTGTAAACGCAACCCGCGACATCATGGAAATGATGACGAAATTCAAGAATATTTTGTATGGGCATTTAAAACATTTTTTACGGCGCGATTATTAAATTCTTACGATAAATTGACGAATAATACGATTTATTGATTGATAGATTTTTTTTGGCTCTCGCCATTCCTGTTGTGCCACTTGTTAACTCGGAGAATGCAATTTGGGGTCAGGGAGTCTTTCCCGACGATATCCAATGGTTTTCGCACGTGAAGAATAAAAAATCCAAAGACGATTTGGCGGACGATGTGGACTCGAAGAAATACAAGATTTGCGAGACCGACGAGTGCAAAAAAGTTGGTAAGTATGTTGGTGGTATATTGATCGTTATCGTTCGATCGAACAGTCATCTCTTCCACGATATTTTCAACGAATAACGCGTTCGACAGCCGAGGAATTCCTCAGCAGCATGAATAAAACTATGGACCCGTGCGAAGATTTTTACGAATTTGCGTGCGGCGGATGGAAAAAGAACAATCCGATTCCACCGAGTTTGCCATCGTGGAGTCGGTTTATGATTTTCCAAACTACGGTTCAGTATCGGATAAAACGTAAGTGAAAGCGCTACAATTTTTTTTATCGTAATTAGAGGATTGTAATGAGTGATAAAAAGCAGGAAAAGTCTGAAAAAGAATGCAAAAATGAATTCAGCTAAAATAGTTTTACTATTACCAAATTTTTTATCGTTCATTTTTTAGCCATTTTATCCCGAATTCGAGATGGTAATTTTTTTTACAGCCCGTATGCGAGAGCAGTAAAGATTTTTTGCTTAAAAATGAAAATAAAAAGTTCTATCGAAAGATATTGCATGTTATAGACGCTCTGGAAATGGAACCACAGCCCAGTGACGTTCTACCGGTGAGACAAGCAAAGAAATGGTATCAGTCGTGTATGGATGCAGGTAAATTCACAAAACTCATCAATAAATTGAATCGATGTGATTTTTTGTAATTTTTTTTTGTTTTTAATAAACGCAGAAACTCTCGAGCGACGAGGCGTGAAACCTATCGAATCAATTTTGATACAAGCGGGCGGTTGGCCGATAGCGATGGACGTGGAGGAATGGGACGCCGAGGTGTTCACTTGGCAAAAAGTCGAACGTTACTACGCCGCATTAGTGGGTTCCTACGTTTTCTACGATGTAAAAGGGAGTCAAACGACAACACAATCGAAATACGGCGAATTACAAGTGAATATCCACAATTTTATTTGTGTGTTAATATAACTTCCAAAGAGCAAACATTGAAGAAATGGTACCTATTTGAATTTTGTAGCTTGGCGCTCCGTCAATGCCTCTCGTGGATCAGACGCCTTTGAAATACAGAAATTACAGTGGCGACGATTACGAAACGTATCTTAATTTGATCGAAAAAGCGGTCAATTTGTTTGTTCAACACAACGGTGCCGACGTTTCCAAAGAAAAAATTCGCCAAGAGGCCAAAGAAATGATTGATTTTGAGAAGGAAATGTATAAGGTGCGCTGTTACTTTCCGGAAATATGAGAATCTTTAAGATTTCTTACGAATTAAAAAATATCATTATAGAATAATTTCTGCAACTTATTCGTTCGGATTTCCTTATAGATTTCCGGAAAAGGGCGTCCCTACGAACGCTTCGGGTACGACGAATTCCTCGAGTGGTACGACACTAACGTAACAGAAACGGATCCGACGGCGAAAGTGAGTTGTGATACATATATTTAATGTCTATAGTCTCTAATGCACAGCAAACCTTCGATTAACCGGCTAAACAATTAATCGCCCCTAATGCATGTCGATTCGACGGACCGATTGTCCAAAACTTCATCCGAAGGAAATTTATTCTTTATATTCATTGAAAAAATAATCAAAAATATAATTCTCTTTTAAAAAGGGATATTCAATGTGTAGTGTAAGTCGTGGAAAATTAAGTGAATTTGGAGTTTTTAAATATGTTTCTGTTGGCGTTTTTTTATTTTTTTAGATCGATTGGGAAACAGTGATACAGGAATTGTTCGATCTCGTAAACATCGAAGTTCATGAATCCACGAATATCTTTGTCAGTGATGTTTCTTATATCAAAGGAATCGGTGAAGTTTTGAGAAAAACCAATCCACGAACTATCGGTAAATTTTTTAAAAGTATTTTAACGTAATGCAGTGGAAACTCATGTGTTCGACGCGATATTAAATGAATTCTAGTATTAGAGTACCGAAAGTTATTTTAATCCTCCTGAAATTCCTCTGTTTATTTTAATCGTTGCGCCGAATACGTGAGACTCGATCTGTAAATCCATCGTCTCGATGGATAATGTTCTGCAGTAATATGAATTTGATATTAACAGTGAATTACATACATTGGAAATTCGTCAGCGATATGTTGCAATATACGACCGAAATGGTGAGAGACGAAATTTTCGAATTTGTGAGCAATGAATACGGAGTGAAGGAGAGGCCTCCACGGTACGCACTGAATTCTTTCTTTAAACGTTGCAAAGTATCAAAGCATTGATCGATAGACTGTAAAAATATTATCTACAATAGGTTATCAAAGATTTATATTTATAATAATTGTTTAAAAATTCCAATATTAAAGTTGGAAGGAATGCGTCGAAGATATGAAAATGACTCACGCGGCTGCCTACGCATTCGTGACTAAGTTTTTCACGAAATCAACGAAAACCGCCGTAAGTTGTTGAAAAAACTTTGTCACTTCGGGAATTTTGTTTTGTTTTTTATTTTTTTTTTAATTTCGACGCATTGGTTTTCAGGCTCTCGACATGATAAAGAATATCCAAAGTGAATTGGGAAACCTAATAGATGAATCTAATTGGATGGACGAAGAATCCAAACAATCGTCCAAAGATAAACTCAACAATATGAAAATCTTCATCGGATATCCCGACTGGTATAACAACCGAACTGCGCTGATCAGTCTTTACAAAGGGGTATGACGAGTGTCTCCTGTATTCACTTGAAAAAAAAAATGATACGTTAAGTAAAATAGATCGGCGATTTTCGTTTCATTGATATAATTTGTATGCCGTAGCTGACAATGGGCGCTGACTATTTCGACAACTCTTTAAGTTTTATCAGATATTCGAATAAAAAACGTCTGAAAAATTACGCGGGACAAATCGACCAACGTCCACCGGAAGATCCGTAATTAATTTTTTCGTTACTTTAACTAAGTATCCAATCGATTTTTTTTCTTTTTTTTCATAATCAAAAATTATGATATAATTGAGAATTATGTAAAAATTATGCGCAAATATTATGAAAAATGGGCGGTAATGAATTTCAGGTGGGCTATCGACCCCATAACAGTGAATGCTCTCTATGGTCCCGGTGACAACATTGTCAGTAAGTTTGCGACGATAAAAAAATCTATAATTCAATTGTTACAATTAATCAATCGCAATTTAATTGTATAATTAATTTTACGTTCATCAGATGTCCCCGCAGCAGACTTCCAGTCGCCACTTTTTACACATGGATTACCAGAGTAAGCAAAAGATTATAGAGTTTCCGGTAAAAAATTATTACGTGGGATATAAAATTCTGTGTATTAATTGATTTTTTTTAATATCCGGTATGAATAGCAACGTTAATTACGGAATTGCTGGTCTCGTAGTTGGCCATGAAATGGGACACGCATTTGACGATACCGGTGAGACTCCGAAAAATTCTTTGAATATGAATTATGTTAAAATGATCAGTGCACGTGGTGTCAACTTTTATAGCGAATTGTATTCGAAAATATAGGTATTCAGATAAGTAAAGACGGAAACGAAACGTCGCTATCGATGACCATGTTGAAGGCATATTATCAGCGAGCGGAATGTTTTCTGCAGCAATTCGGCGAATACTACGGAGAGACCAGAGCTCCGGAGATCGAAGGAACGACTTCTGACATCGATGTTCGTGAGATAAACGCGGGAATGAATTATTTTTACTTTGAAAGACGAGAAAAAGATGCGTTCGATTATTTCGAAGTGAATTTTTACAGATTTTCGCTGGTGGCTTCGATTATAGAGATAGCAATGCATTGCATACGAGAGGAGAAAATATCGCCGACACGACCGGTATTCAAGCGGTTTTTCAAGCTTATCGAAAGCTCGACAAACCCAACGGCGAATCGAGACTTCCGGGACTCGAAGAATTCACCGACGATCAACTTTTCTTTTTGTCATTCGCGGCGGTGAGTTTATGAGAGAAATTTCACGGAAATTACCGCACAAAAAGTGCAGAATCGCATTAATGATTCAGAAGGAACCGAATCATTTCTTTGATGATTTTTTTTGGTTTTTTAAGTGTACATTTTTATCGGTAAATTTTAATACTCGTTAATCTGTAAATTATATTTTGCAACGACAATAGAAATGTTATATTCGACGGGATGTCGAAATAATTTAAACGGAATTTTCGATTTAATTGATCATAGATGTGGTGCGAAATCGGAACACCGAAATACGAAGAGAAGCAAAAAGCATCGGGAGATCCTCACAGTCCATCAAAATATCGCGTAATGGGCGCTGTTTCCAACACGAAAGACTTTGCCAGAGCTTTTAAATGCCCGAAAGGCACTTCGATGAATCCGGATAATAAGTGCAGTGTCTGGGAAAAACCTGGTGCCGTTCCTAAGTCGTCAACAAACGACAAGAAGAGACACAACTATCGTTGGGGCGGACAATGGAAAAATTAAAGTCAACTTGTTGTTCAGTTGCGATTGCTGCCCTGAGGATTTCCCAACTAAACAACAATTTTACCCTTCGATGCAAATAAAAAATATCGATCCCGAAAACCAATTAATCCGTACGAAAAGCTGTTGTATATGAAATTAATAAAAATAAAGTGCATTTTGAAGAACTACCAGTGTAGAATATTTACAAACATTATGTTCCTTTTAATCCCCTTCGTAGTTACACTTCTCTCGAATTGCTGAGAAAATTATAATGGGTCATCCGGCTGATTTAAAAAAAAATTTTCCCGTACGTAACCTATCCGTCCGATTGAGGACCAAAAATTACGAAACATTCTTTAAAAACTGTAGAATATGCCATGAAAGTTATTGTATAATCAGCCAAACGATAGTTTGAAAAAAAAAACCGTTAAAAGTGAATTTCGGATTTCAAATTTTTTTAGCAAAACCACTCAACAACTTTATCTTGGAATGCTAATTTATGTACAATAAAAAATACAGCGAAAGATCTTTGGTAAGAAAAATGTTTAATTCTTGAATAAACTTAACAGTGAAATTCAAATAATAAATTATCATGTAAAATTATCTTATATTAGCGGTCAATCGACAATTCCGACGTTCTTTGATATAAAATAATGTTTACTCTTTTATATCGTAAAATTATAGTTAGCGGTATCACGGTTTACAAATAACGATAGACCTCTACGTTATTCAATAAACTTTCTATGTATACCCCGTCCCGTTCGACAGCAATTTCATCGAGAAATATTCCAATGTTCCTAACAATTTAATTCTTTGCACCACACGATTTTCGTGAAACCTTACAAAGCTTTTTTTATCGCCGCAATTACTGCACACATAATTAAGTAGACTCCGGAAATAAAATATCTTTTTTCTGATTATTTCGATTTCATGGTTAACTCTATCGAACATTTGATTCTATGCGTTACGATTCGCGTAAATCGTAACGAGAGGATACTAGAGAGGATGCTAATTTCATAGATGAAACTATGTTACGGTTTTATTTCCACCGGATAGCAATGCGATATACGCGAATACATCCTTTCGTAGGCGTATGGCGACAATCTCATCCTGTCTAAGATCCGAGGACGTTATGTTTGTACGAATAACTCTTTCGAGATAAATTTTCACCACGCATAACCGATATTTTCAACGTCCTTAGAATTTATCTCAAGGATTTTCCGGTACGTTTTTCCATTATAAAGAAAAACATTCGTTTGTGAAAACGACTAGATCGCGATCGAGTCGTCCAAGAAGCGCGTTGCGTGATCGACTCGAGTTGCTCTTCTTGGTGTTTTAAATCGTGCAAACGGAATCCGCGAATCGTGAAAATCATGTCGAAAATCAAGACTATTTTGTATGGGCATTTAAAACTTTTTTTTACAGCGCGATTATTACATTTTTACGAACAATTGACGAATAATACGATTTATTGATTTACAGCTTTTTTTTAGCTATCGCTACTTCTGTTGTACCACTGGTTAATTCGGAGAATGCATTTTGGGGTCAGGGAGTCTTTCCCGACGATATCCAATGGCTTTCGCGCTTGAAGAGTAAAAAATTGAAAGATGACTCGGCGACCGATGTGGACTCGAAACAATACAAGATTTGCGAGACCGACGAGTGCAAAAAAGTTGGTAAGTATGTTGGTGGTATATTGATTATTATCGTTCGATCGAACGGTCATCTCTTCCACGATAATTTCAACGAATAACGCGTTTGACAGCTGAGGAATTCCTCAGCAGCATGAATAAAACTATGGACCCGTGCGAAGATTTTTACGAATTTGCGTGCGGCGGATGGAAAGAGAACAATCCGATTCCACCGAGTTTGCCATCGTGGAGTCGGTTTATGATTTTCCAAACTACGGTTCAGTATCGGATAAAACGTAAGTGAAAGCACTACATTCTTTTGTTATCGTGATTAGAGGGTTCCTAATGAAACATAAAAAGCAGGGAAAGTCTGGAAAAGTTGGGGAATACATTCTGATTCGTAATTATGAGGAAAAAGTCCAATAATTTTATGATTGTTTAGAATTTTTCTAGAATTTAGTTGATTTTCTTGTTACCAACAGGAAAGAAAACAGTGATTTTTCCTGATAAATATAAATTTTATAGACAAATTAGCGTTGAATGTTCCATAATTTATTTCATACCAAAAGGAAAAGCATCGAATCAGTCGCGTCTTCTCACTAAACGACTTATGTAAAGAAATTAATTCAGCTAAAATAGTTTTACTATTACCAACTCTCTTGTCAGTAATTTTCTAGCCATTTTATCCCGAATTCAAGATCGTGAATTTGTTTACGGTCCGTATGGGGGAACAATAAAGATTTTTTGCATAAAAATGAAAAAACAATAAATGTTAAATGTTATAGACGCTCTGGAAACGGAACCAAAGCCCAGTGACATTCTCCCGGTGAGACAAGCAAAGAAATGGTACCGGTCGTGTATGGATGGAGGTAAATTTACAAAATTCGTCAATAAATTGAATCGATATGATTTTTTGTAATTTTTTTTTTTTCTAATATACGCAGAAACCCTCGAGCGACGCGGCGTGAAACCGATCGAATCAATTTTGATGCAAGCGGGCGGTTGGCCGATAGCGATGGATGAGGAGGAATGGGATGCCGAGGAGTTCACTTGGCAAAAAGTCGAACGCCAATACGCCGCATTAACGGGTTCCTACATTTTCTACAATGTGAAAGCGAATCCAACGACAAAAAATGAAAAATACGGCGAATTACGCGTGAATATCCTCAATTTTATTTGCGTGTTAACGTAAAACTTCCAAAGAACAATCACTGAAGAAATGGTACCTATTTAAAATTTGTAGCTTGGCGCTCCATCATTGCCTCTATTAGATCAGACGCCTTTGGGATACAGAAATTACACTGGCGACGATTACGAAACGTATCTTAATATGATCGAAAAAGCGGTCCAATTATTTGTTCAACATAACGGTGCCGACGTCTCCAAGGAAAGAATTCGCCAAGAGGCCGAAGAAATGATTGCATTTGAGAAGGAATTGTATGAGGTGCGCTATGACTTTCTGGATACACGAGAATCTTTAAGATCTCTTACAATCCAATCCACAAAATATCATTGTAGAATAATTGCGACAACTTATTTATTCGGATTCCTTATAGATGAAAGACAATACGTATAATTATGAACGCATCGTGTACGATGAATTCCTCGAGTGGTACGACACTAACGTAACAGAAACGAATCCTGGGGCCAAAGTAAGTAATGATACATATATACTTAACGCCTGTAGTCTCTGGTGTACAGAAATACAGTTTCGATTAACCGGCTAATCCATTCATTGTTTCGATTCGGCGAACTGATTATCCGAAGGAAATTTATTCTTTGCTTTAATTGAAAAAACAACAAAAATTAAAATACTCTCGTAAAACCGAATATTTAATGTGTAGTGTCAGTTGTGGAAAATTAAGTAATTATGTTTTCCATATATTTCCCTGTTAGCATTCTTTGATTTTTTAGATTGATTGGAAGACAGTGATACAGGAATTATTTGATCTCGTAAACATCAAAATTCATCAATCGTCGAAACTCATCGTTACTGATGTTTCTTATATGAGAGAAATCGGCGAAATTTTATGCAAAACGAATCCACGAACTATCGGTAAGTTTTTCGAAAGAATTTTAACGCAATACAGTGGAATTCCATCTGTTCGACACGAAATTAAACTCTAATTCTACTATTAGAGTACCGAAAGAAAAGATTCCTCTGTTTGTTTTAATCGTTGCGCCGAATACGTTAGATTCGATCTGTTAATCGATATTCTCGATGTATAATCTTCTGCAGTAATATGAATTTGATATTAACAGTGAATTACATACATTGGAAATTCGTCAGCGATATGCTGCAATATACGACAGAAATGGTGAGAGACGAACTATTCGAATTTTTAAGCAATGAATACGGATTGAAGGAAAGGGCTCCACGGTACGCACTAAATTATTTCTTTAAACGTTGCAAAATGCCAAAACATCGATCTATAGACTGTAAAAATATTATCTACAATACCTTATCAAAGATTTATAATTATAATAACTGTTTAAAAATTCCAATATTCAAGTTGGAAGGAATGCGTCGTAGAAATGCAAATGAATCACGCGGCTGCCTACGCATTCGTGACTAAGTTTTTCACAAAATCAACGAAAACCGCCGTAAGTTGCTGAATAAAATTTCTCACTTCGGGAAACGACTTTTTTTCATTTTTTTTAAATTCGACACATTGGTTTTCAGACTCTCGACATGGTAAAGAATATCCAAACTGAATTGGGAAACCTAATAGATGAATCCGATTGGATGGACGAGGAATCCAAACAATTGTCAAAAGATAAACTCAACAGTATGAAAATTTTCGTCGGGTATCCCGATATGTATAACAACCGAACGGCATTGATCAATCTTTACAAAGGGGTATGACGAGCATCTCCTGTATTCATTTAAAAAAAATGGCGATTTTGTTTCATTGATGTGATTTTTCTTCCATAGCTAACAATGGGCGCCGACTATTTCGACAATTCTTTAAGCTTTATCAGATATTCGAATAAAAAACGTCTGAAGAATTACGCGGTTAAATTCGATCCCCGTCAATCGGAAAATTCGTAATTAATTTTTTCGATACTTTTACTAAGTCATCCGATCTAATTAATTTTTTTTCTCATATTAAACAATGATATTATATTATATATAGATATTATATTACATATTACGATTTATATGTAATTAATCTATAATATTTCTGGATTACGAAAAATTAATAACAATGAATTTCAGGTGGTTTATAGACCCCATAACAGTGAACGCTCTCTATGGTCCCGATGACAATATGATCAGTAAGTTTACGACAGATAAAAAAAAAGTTCATAAATCGATTGTTGTTTCATTACTTTTTGATACGATTCATTTTACGTTCATCAGATCTCCCCGCAGCTGACTTCCAGTCGCCACTTTTTACACATGGATTACCCGAGTAAGCAAAAGATTATCGTGTTTCCAGACAAAGATTATTACGTCGGTATAACATTCTGTATATTAATATTTTTTTTTAATATCCGGTATCGACAGCAACGTTAATTATGGAATTGCGGGCCTCGTAGTCGGCCACGAAATGGGACACGGATTTGACGACCATGGTGAGACTCGGAAAAAATTCTTTGAATATAAATTGTGTTAAAATGATCAGTGTACGTCGGGGTCAACTTTAATAGTGAATTGTATTCAAAAATATAGGTATTCGGTATAGTAAAGACGGAAATGAGACGTCGCTATCCGAAACCATGTTGAAGGCATATTATCAGAGAGCGAAATGTTTTCTGGAGCAATTCGGCGAATACTACGGAGAGACCAGAGCTCCGGAGATCGAAGGAACGACTTCTAAAATGGATGTTCGTGAGATGAACGCCTACTATTTTGAAAGACGATTAAAAGATGCGTTTGGTTATTACGAAATGAATTTTTACAGATATATGCCGGTGGCTACAATTATGAAGATAGCAAAGCATTGCATACGAGAGGAGAAAATATCGCCGACACGACCGGTATTCAGGCGGTTTTTCAAGCATATCGAAAGCTCAACAAACCAAACGGCGAATCGAGACTTCCGGGACTTGAAGAATTCACCGACGATCAACTTTTCTTTTTATCATTCGCGGCGGTGAGTTTATGAGGAAAATTTCACGGAAATTAGCTCAGAAAAGGTGGAAAATCACATTAATGATTGACTGATTTTTTTTCTTTTTTTTTTTTACTGTTCATGTTCATTGGTTGAATTTTAACTACTCGTTAATTAGAGAACGATGCATTATAGGTAATTTTATCGAATGGAACTTTTTGGTAGAAATTTGTTAATCGAATATTTCGCAACGACAATAGAAATTTCATATTCGACAAAATGCCGAAATAATTTGAACGGAATTTTCGATATAATTGATCGTAGATGTGGTGCGAAATTGGAACACCGAAATATGAACAGAAGCGACGACAATCGGGAGATTCTCACAGTCCACCAAAATATCGCGTTATAGGCGCTGTTTCCAACACGAAAGACTTTGCCAAAGCTTTCAATTGCCCGAAAGGCACTCCGATGAATCCGGATAATAAGTGCAGTGTCTGGGAAAAACCTGGTGCCGTTCCTAAGCCGCCAACGGAATGCAAGAAGGAACACAACTATCGTTGGGGCGGACAATGGAAAAATTAAAGTCAACTTGTTGTTTAGTTGCGATTGCTGCGCTACGAGTGTTCCAACTTAACAACAATCTTAGGCTTCGATACAAATAAAAAATATAGATCCCGAAAACCAATCAATCTGTACAGCAAGCTGTTGTATATTGAATGACTAAAAATAAAGTGCATTTTAAAGAACTACCAGCGTAAAATATTTACAAACATTATGTTTCTTTGAATCTCATCGACACTTCGTAGTTACACTTCTCTCGAATTGCCGCAAAAATTATAATGGGTCATCAGGCTGATTTTTTTTAAACTATTTCCGTATGGAACCTATCCGTCCGATAAGTAAATTACTTAAAATCATATAAACGATAGTTAAAAAAAATCAAATCGTAAGAAGTGAATACCGTATTTCAATTTTTTTTTTAGCAAAACTACTCAAAAACTTTATTATCTTGTAATGCTAATGTACAGTAAAAAATAACGTGAATCAATGTATACCCCGTCCCCTTGCGCGATGGTATTGTCTGGATTAACACGGTGCCCGTTATAGCGATAACGCAACACATATGCATTATAGATTTCTTGCCAGACAGCAATTTCATCGAGAGATGTTTCAACATTCGTAACACTGTAATTCTCTGCATCACACGATTTTCATGAATCTTTACTGAGCTTCTCTCCGCGGCGTCGATCTCCGATTGTGGTATCACTAAAGTAATAAAAACATCGCATTTTGCGAGTTCCGAGTCGATTTCCGAAAAAAATTTATCTGCCATAACAGTATCTTCGAGTTCGAGAGTATTGAAAAATCCACTGTTTTCGATTATAAAAGCCATTATTTTCGTCCTTATTTCGAACTTAAAAGCTGTATTCCTCCAGAAGCTACATGGCGAGCCGTCATTTCTTCCGCGATATCTCTGTTTTTTTCGTGGACAAAAATCACGCGCGATTTTCAGCACGTGCTGAACAACGCGATTGTGCTGTGTGATAGGGGTTTCCGATTAGACAGGGGCATTCTATACATTATAACGGATGATTACTGCACACGTAATTAAGTAGACTCCGGAAATAAAATATCTATTTACTATTTATGTTTCTATACGTTTCTATGCGATTCTGGTAAATTGTAACGATAGGATACTGCTAATTTTATTACTATGTTACGGTTTTATTTCCACCAGATAGCAATGCGATATACGCGAATACATCCTCTCGTATAGGCGTATGACGACAATCTCATCCTGCCTAAGATCCGAGGACGTTATGTTTATATGAATAACTCTTTAGAGATAAATTTTCACCACGCATAACCGATATTTTCAATGTCCTCGGATTTTTCTCAAGGCTTTTCCGGTACGTTTTTCCATTATATAGAAAAACATTCGTTTGTGAAAACGACCAGATCGCGATCGAGTCGTTCAAAAAGCACGTTGCGTCACCGACTCGAGTTGCACTTCTCGGCGTTTTAAATCGTGTAAACGGAACCCGCGGATAGTGAAAATCATGACCAAAATCAAGAATATTTTGTATGGGCATTTAAAATATTTTTTTACGGCGCGATTATTAAATTCTTAGGATCAATTGACGAATAATACGATTTATTGATTTATAGCTTTTTTTTGGCTCTCGCTATTCCTGTTGTACCACTGGTTAAATCGGACCATGCATTTTGGGGTCAGGGAGTCTTTCCCGACGATATCCAGTGGCTTTCGCACTTGAAGAGTAAAAAATCAACAGACGACGCGGCGAACGATGTGGACTCGAGGAAGTACAAGATTTGCGAGACCGACGAGTGCAAAAAAGTTGGTAAGTATGTTGGTGGTATATTGATCGTTGTCGTTCGATCGAACAGTCATTTCTTCTACGATATTTTCAACAAATGACCGTTCGACAGCCGATGAATTTCTCAGCAGCATGAATAAAACGATCGACCCGTGCGAAGACTTTTACGAATTTGCGTGCGGCGGATGGAAAAAGAACAATCCGATTCCACCGAATATGCCGATGTGGAGTCGGTTTATGCTTTTCCAAACTACGGTTCAGTATCGGGTAAAACGTAAGTAAAAGCACTACATTCTGTTGTTATCGTGATTAGAGGGTTGCTAATGAAACATAAAAAGTAGGAAAAGTCGGCGAATACATTCTGATTCGTTATTATCGGAAAAAAGTCCGATAATTTTATAATCGTTTGGAATTATTCTAGAATTTAGTTGAGTTTCTTTTTACCAACAGGAAAATCACCAAAACTTTTAAATGATTATATTCAAATTTTGAGTTTGAGTCATTCATCATAGAAATTTTATTCTTGTATTATTAATTCTGGTCATTTTTTTTTCGATATCGGGGAATGTGGAACAATATAGAACGGAGCGGATGCACCGATTGCGCGATTTTTAACAACTTTCAAAACTTGGAGCGGATTAACCTGTGGAGTTGTTAATTTTCAATACGCAAAAATACGAAGATAGCGTTTTTTTTTATGCTAAAATAGTTGTACTATTACCATCTCTTTTGTTAGTAATCTTGTGGCTATTTTATCCCGAATTCGGGATCCTAATTTCCATCCAATAATCGAATAATGATTTTTTTTGCATAAAAATTGTAAAAAATGTTCTATCGAAGGATATTGCGTGTTATAGACGCTCTGGAAACGGAACCAAAGCCCAGTGACGTTCTACCGGTGAGACAAGCAAAGAAATGGTACCGGTCGTGTATGGATGAAGGTGAATTTACAAAATGCGTCAATAAATTGAATCGACATGATTTTGTGTATTTTTTTTTTTTTCTAATAAACGCAGAAACTATCGAGCGACGAGGCGTGAAACCGATCGAATCAATTTTGATGCAAGCGGGCGGTTGGCCGATAGCGATGGATGAGGAGGAATGGGACGCCGAGGAGTTCACTTGGCAAAACGTCGAACGCCACTATGCCGCATTAATGGGTTCCTACGTTTTCTACGATGTGAAAGCGGATTCAACGACAGAAGATGAAAAATACGGCGAATTACGCGTGAATATCCCGAATTTTAATTGCGTTTTGATATTACTTCCAAAGAACGAACATTGAAGAAATGGTATCTACTTAAAATTTGTAGCTTGGCCCTCCGTCAATGCCTCTCGTGGATCAGACGCCTTTGAAATACAGAAATTACAGTGGCGACGATTACAAAACGTATCTTAATATGATCGAAAAAACGGTCCATTTGTTTGTTCAACACAACGGTGCCAACGTTTCCAAGGAAAAAATTCGCCAAGAGGCCGAAGAAATGATTGATTTTGAGAAGAAAATGTATGAGGTGCGCTATTACTTTCGGGATATATGAGAATCGTTAAGATTTCTTACGAATTGATAAAATATCGTTGTAGAATAATTGCGGCAACTTATCTTTTCCGTATTGCCTTATAGATCGCAGATAATTCATTATATTCCAAAAGCATGGTGTACGATGAATTCCTCGAGTGGTACGAAACTAACGTAACAGAAGCGAATCCGGCGGCCAAAGTAAGTAATGATACATCTGTATACTTAACGCCTGTAGTCCCTAATGTACAATTTCAATTAACCGGCTAATTGATTGATCGAAGGATAAAACAACAAAAATTAAAATACTCTTTCAAAACAAAATACTCAATTTGTAGTGTAAGTCGCGGAAAATTAAGTAATTAGGTTTTTCGAATATTTTCCTATTGGCATTATTTGATTTTTTAGATCGATTGGAAGACATTGATACAGAAATTATTCGATCTCGTAAACATCGAAGTTCATCAATCGTCGCATATCCTTGTCAATGACTTTTCTTATCTCAAAGGAATCGGTGAAGTTTTGAGAAAAACCAATCCACGAACGATCGGTAAGTTTTTTAAAAGTATTTTAACGCAATGAAGTAGAAACCCACGTGTTTCGCACGATATTAAATGAATTCTACTATTAGAGTACAAAAAATTAAGATTCCTCTATTTATTTTAATCGTTGCGCCGAATACGTGAGATACGATGTATAAATCCATATTCTCGATGTACAATGTTCTGCAGTAATATGAATTTGATGTTAACAGTGAATTTCATACATTGGAAATTCGTCAGCGATATGCTGCAATACACGACCGAAAAGGCGAGAAACGACATATTCGAATTTGTGAGCAAACAATACGGAATGAAGAAGGGGCTTCCGCGGTAAGCACTCAATTCTTTCTTTAAACTTTGCAAAATAGCAAAACATTGATCGAGAGACTGTAAAAATATTATCTACAATACGTTATCGAAGATTTATATTTACAATAATTATTTAAAAATGCTTATATTTAAGTTGGAAGGAATGCGTCATAGATATGAAAATGACTCACGCGACTGCCTACGCATTCGTGACTAAGTTTTTCACGAAATCAACGAAAACTGCCGTAAGTTGCTTATTGAACTTTGTCACTTCGAGAAACAACTTTATTTTTTTTTGTTCGTCACGAATGGTTGGTTTTCAGGCTCTCGAGATGGTAAAGAATATCAAAAATGAATTGGAAAATTTAATAGATGAATCTAATTGGATGGATGAGAAATTCAAACAACTGTCGAAAGATAAACTCAACAGTATGGGAATTTTCGTCGGATATCCCGACTGGTATAACAACCGAACGGCACTGATCAATTATTACAAAGGGGTATGACGTGTATCTTCTGTATACATGAAAAAAAAAATCGGCGATTTTCGATTGATTAATGTGATTTTTCTTCCATAGCTAACAATGGGCGCCGATTATTTCGACAACTCTTTAAGTTTTATCAGATATACGAATAAAAAACGTTTGAAGCATTACGCGGTTAAAGTCGATCCCCGGCGATCGGATTTTTTGTAATTAATTTTTTCGTTACTTTAACTAAATCATCCTATCTAATTATTTTTTTTCTTTTCATATTAAACAATTATATTATATTATATATTACTATTTATATGTAATTAATCTATAATATCTCTGGATTACGAAAAATGTATAACAATGAATTTCAGATGGTATATAGACCCCATAACAGTGAACGCTCTCTATAGTCCCCAAGACAATATCATGAGTAAGTTTACGACAATTAAAAAAAAGTTCATAAATCGATTGACATTTCATTATTTTTTGATACGATTAATTTTACGTTCATCAGATGTCCCCGCAGCGGACTTCCAGTCGCCACTTTTTACACATGGATTACCCGAGTAAGCAAAAGATTATCGAGTTCCCGGCCAAAAATTATTACGTGGGATATAAAATTCTGTATATTAATTTTTTTTTAATATCCGGTATCGACAGCAACGTTAATTACGGAGTTGTGGGTGTCATAGTTGGCCACGAAATGGGACACGGATTTGACGACCATGGTGAGACTCCGAAAAAATTCTTTGAATATAAATTATGTAAAATGATCAGTGTACGTCGGGGTCGACTTTAATAGTGAATTGTATTCGAAAATATAGGTATTCGGTATAGTAAACACGGAAATGAAACGTTGCTATCCGAAACCATATTGAAAGCATATTATCAGAGAGCGGAATGTTTTCTGAAGCAATTTGGCGAATACTACGGAGAGAGCAGAGCTCCGGAGATCGAAGAAACGACTTCTGAAGTCGATGTTCGTGGGATAAACGCAGAAATTAATTATCTTTACTTTGAAGGACGATTAAAAGATGCGTTTGATTATTACGAAATGAATTTTTACAGATATTTGCCGGTGGCTACGATTATAGAAGTAGCAAAGCATTGCGTACGAGAGGAGAAAATATCGCCGACACGACCGGTATTCAAGCGGTTTTTCAAGCTTATCGAAAGCTCAACAAACCAAACGGCGAATCGAGACTTCCGGGACTCGAAGAATTCACCGACGATCAACTTTTCTTTTTATCATTCGCAGCGGTGAGTTTATGAGGGGAATTTCACGGAAATTAACGTATAAAAAGTGAAGAATCACATTAATGATTGACTGACTTTAAAAAATTTTTTTTAACTGTTCATTTTTATTGGTTGGACTTTAGCTACTCGACAATTGGAAAACGATGCATTATCGTTAATTTTATTAAAAGAAACTTTTTGGTGGACAGTTTTCAATCAAATATTCCGCAACGACAATAGAAATTTTATATTCGATAAAATGTCGAAATAACTTAAACGAAATTTTCAATTTTATTGAACGTAGATGAGGTGTCAAATTGGAACACCAGAATACGAAGAGAAGGAACGAGAATCGGGAGATTCTCACAGTCCACCAAAATATCGCGTTATAGGCGCTGTTTCCAACACGAAAGATTTTGCCAAAGCTTTCAATTGCCCGAAAGGCACTTCGATGAATCCGGATAACAAGTGCAGTGTCTGGGAAAAACCTGGTGCCGTTCCTAAGCCGCCGACCGAATGCAAAAAGAGACACAACTATCGTTGGGGCGGACAATGGAAAAATTAGAGTCATCTTGTTGTTTAGTTGCCGTTGCTGCGCTGCGGATGTTCCAACTAAACAACAATCTTAGGCTTCGATGCAAATAAAAAATATCGATCCCGAAAACCAATTAATCTGTACGAAATGCTGTTGTGTATCAAAGTAATGAAAGTAAAGTGTACTTTGAAGATCTACCAGCGTAAAATATTTACAAACATTATGTTCCTTTGAATCTCTTCGACACTTCATAGTTATACTTTTCTCGAATTGTCGCGAAAATCATAATGGGTCTTTAGCTGATTTTTAAAAAATTATTTCCGCACGGAACCTATCCGTCCGATTGGAACCCAAAAATTACGGAACATTCTTTACAACCGGTAGAATATGCCGTGAAAGTTATCATATAATCAACCAAACAATAGTTAAAAAATTGTAAGAAGTGAAGTGTATTACGTATTTCAATTTTTTTTAGCAAAACCACTTAACAACTTTATTATATCGTAATTCTAGTGTTTGTACAGTGAAAGATCTTCGGTAAGAAAAATTTGTAATTTTCGACTGAACTTAATACTGGGACTTGGATAATAAATTATTACGTTAGATAATCGTATATTAGCCGTCGATCGGGAATTCCGATGTCTTTTGATATAAAATAATGTTTTCTCATTCATATCGTAAAATCACAGTTAGCAGTAATTCGATTAACAAATAGCGATAGCTGTTCGTTATTCGATAAAATTTCAATGTATACTCCGTCCCCGTACGCGACAATGTTTTCTATATTAACACGGCGTCCGACCGTTAGCGATAACGCAACACATATGAATTATAGATTCCTTGCGAGACAGCAATTCCATCGAGAAATGTTCCAATATTCGTAGCAATTTAATTCTCTGCATCGCCCGATTTTCGTGAATCTTTACTAAGCCTCTCTTCGCGATGTCGATCTCCGATTGCGGTATAACCAAAGTAACATTGCGTTTTGCGAGTTCCGACTCGATATCCGAAAAGCTTTTATCCGCCATAACAGTGTCGCCGGATTCGAGAATATTGAAAAATCCGCTGTCTTCGATTATAAAAGATGTATCAGCATTACCGCCGTAACCCTTCGATGTTTGGCATACGTAACCGTCGGGACTAACGGCGATCAAAAATTTAACAGTACTCGTGTCTTTCTTCGCGGAATACATAGCGAGCCTTTGATAAGCTGCGGCCGGTGTTTCGGTACGAACCTCAACGCACCCGAGAATATACCTGAGATTCGGATATCTACCAAAAGTCGAAGGTAGACTATTTCTTACGCTCTCGCGAGATGGCCACGCGATCCAATCACAAGTTTTTTCGCTGAGCGTTTCGAGAATTTGAAAAAAAGTCCTCGAAGCGGTCGTCGAGTGAATGTGAAAAAGGCATCCGAGAGCGCAAAACGAGACGCCCAATTTAATTTTCAGCAAGAAAAGAAAAAGTCTGTCCTCCTTTCCGAGTTTTTTGAAATATGCCGGTTGCCCGCCGCGATTCGGCACTATGAGATTCAATAACAACGAAAAAAATTGTAAAGTTATACCGGTGAGTTGTCGCATCGTGGAATCGTTCGAAATTTCCAAAAATCTCCACAAGCTGTGACTCATCTCATCGTCCGAACCACTCGCCTTGTCCGCTCGATTGACGATTAGGTTTTCCACGATTATTCTCTTTTTTCTTAATGGCTGTTGCATGTATATTTGCGTTTGCGTTGAACTCTCTTTATCTCGCGTCCAACAGAAAAGTACATTCGTCTCGTTTATCGGCTGATCGAACCACGGATCCGTTTGGCATGCTATCGTTGCCGTTTCCACTTCCGTTATTTCGCACTTGACGTTCACTGAAAGCGACAAAGAGTAACGATTTTATTAGAAGAAAAATGAAAATTGTTATCGAACCCAAAATTGATTAAAGTTTCCGATAATACCGCGTTAATGTATTTATAAGAATCTTTAACACCGTAATTCATGACTGGAATTAATTTTCATCCCAAACGAACAAAGAAAAAGAAACGTTTTCGATGATTTTTTGCATTTTTCGAATTACGAATTTTACGAATTAAAAAAAAAACGGAAAATGCTTTTTTTTTTACTAATTTTTTCGACTTTTTCTGCATTTACTTTTGCACCAACGTATTCCACCCACTCTGCTGACTCCATTTTACCCGTTTCATGTTAAGAAACGATTATGCGACCTCTTTTTTGAATAAAAGAATTTATGGATTGCAGAAATTGATGCAATTGCAGTTGATTTTTGATAAAATACATTTTTTGAAATCATAATTATTGCTTCCTTATTGGAGAATCAGTTTTTCGATAAATAAATCTCGAGATGGATATTCAACCCAAAATCATGCAAAAAAAAATGTGTCGCAAGTTCTATGGTTGAATTGTTGAAAAAAAAAACATGTAACATCGCGAAGTACTTGGAATTTTTACCGATTTCGAAAAGCGAATCGAGAGCAGAATTGTTCATCGTTTCCGTCGGTTCGTTATATCGGATGCGTTTCGGGACCGGTTCGAGTCTTCCCGGAAAAATCGTTGGTATATACGATTCACTATGCGAAGTTTCTGACTTTACGCCTCCGAAGAAATGAGAACTGCATATACGCGTGTGAGGTTTCGGCATCCATGGCTGATTGTTGCTATCGCTAAAAAAATTCATGACGTAAAACGATAATTTGTTTGTTGTCAAAAATAGCGGGACACAATTTGAAATTATTTATGAAAAAAACCTCCGTCGATACACGGTACGGTTAACCTACCTTACCGATCACCGGCGACTTTTTTTTTTTGTAAATTTATTTATATTTTCTGTTGCAGAACTTCGAATTTGAAATGAAAATTATCTTTACTCAAAGTCTGCGATCTTTGGGATTGATTAGCATAATTTAGAAATAATAAAGCAAGTTGTCTTTGATAAGACTTAACGCGAACGATTTGAAGGTTACGATCGCCCCTCTTATGATGATACATCATCATGAAACATCATCGTGTTGTTTTCGAAGGTATACGAAAAAAGGAGCAAACAATTGATTAATGAGTTTGATGACTCAATGAACTCTAAGTTTAGCACGTACCATCGATTTACGGCATCGATCCACGCTTGTTTCCTCTCGACTTCCCATTTGCGGCCGGGAAACCGATAGAAATGCAATCCCGGATTTTTAGTTTCGCTATTGTTACAACCGACGACGCAGCAACTTCTTTGAGATCTTACGATGTCCTTTGGTTTTGAAGCCATCGGGGCGGAAAAGTCTACGGCTAAATGCTAATAAGCGAGCGTCGCGGCGAAACTCGATGCACTCTCGAATTTCCAATGCAAGTGGAAGTAAACAAACGGGTAAATCAGGGTGAACGAACGCGGGTTCTGTATGAAAGCGAGCGCCACCGTCGTTCAAAGCTCCCGAGGCGGGGAAGACCTCAGCAGCAAAAATATACATTGTAACTAAAACACGTGGGTAAATCTGTCACCGTACATAGTTCCGAACAGATAAACTGGTGCGAGAATAATACGTCCTGAATTAAGTGCAATTGATATCAAACAAAGATGCCTAAAGTTCGTACGGAAAAGAAGTCCCGCATCCACACGGAGGTTGCAAAACAAGGTTCGTCGTTGTTAACCCAATTTTTTTGAAACAATAACAAACGCCAGTTGCCAATTCATTTGTTTGATTTTTGCAAAACAATCGCTGCTTAATAAGTTCACTGTTAGACAATTAATTCCGCATTTGGTGTTTGTTTTCGAAATGTTACGCTCCAACGTTAATCTAACTTTACACAAATCGCGAGTTTGCATAACCTACAAATAAATCGAATAGTTAATTTGGACGATAAGCAAATTGTGCTAATGCTCATAATTAATAGCATAATATCTTATTATCTTTTTATATTTGTAAGAAAACGTTTCATTTACGCAATTATGAAATCCACAGTAATAAAGTAACGTTATTCAAGTCTAATGCGTTGAGAGAATTTTATGCGAACTAAGTACGCAAATGTAAAACGTTTGAAATATATACTGATCTCTTTATGAAAATTACAATACTCTTTCTTTAAAAATATTATTATTATAAAAAAAAAAAAAAAAATCAAATTTTTTCAAAAAAAAAAAAAAATTTCAAATAAAATCAAATTCAAATTTCTCAAATTTCTCAAATTTTTTTTTTGCATTGATCGTCAAACAGTTATATTGTAAAACATCAAATTAATCAAATTAAATCGTCAAACCATTATACTTTCGTCAAAATACGAAACTTGTAAACTCTGCCTGCAATTCTGCTTTATAACGCAAAGTGAATTTAAAAATATCATTTTACAAAATATATTCCAAAGGGAGAAAACATTTTTTTTGTTGAGATAACACAGGTGAAGGAAAGAATATTTTTTTTATTTTACTTGATAGTTTACCATGTTACAAAAATTTTGTAGCTAATTAAGTACTACAATTCACATTTTCACACAAATACACATTTCACAGAAAGTATTGGGCAAAATAAAGGAAAGTTTTTATTTTTTTATTGGAAAAAGATATTTTAATTACCAAAAACTTTAATCTTTTCTTTCTATGATTTTATTTTTTGATTTTTTCGTAAATTTAATGAATTTTTTTCAAATAATGAAAAAGCTTTGAATTAGAAAAACAATTCGCCATTTTCGTCATGGTTTTCGATCGATAAAACAACGGAATTTACAGGAATACTGTTTAACAAGGATTTTGGTCAGCATATCCTAAAAAATCCGCTCATAATTCAAAATATGGTTGAGAAAGCGGCGCTGAGACCAACAGACGTTGTGCTGGAGATCGGTCCCGGAACGGGAAATATGACGGTAAAAATGTTGGAAAAGTGTAAAAAAGTAATAGCCTGTGAGGTGGACACGCGAATGGTTTCGGAGCTCCAAAAGCGCGTACAGGGAACCCCACATCAACCAAAACTCCTGATAATGGTCGGCGATGTACTGAAAACAGATTTGCCGTTTTTCGATCTATGCGTTGCCAATGTTCCATATCAAATTTCGTCGCCTTTGGTCTTCAAACTTCTGTTGCATCGGCCAATTTTCAGGTATTTACAAAATTTCGATACGAACGGAACATATCGCTCCATTTTATTATTAATGTTTCGTTTAAATTCTTATAGTGATATGTCGAGTAATAGTCACGTATTTTCTTAAGTATCGAAAAAATTCCCCGATTTTTTAAATTAACACATAATTCTTCCCACAGATGTGCGGTACTCATGTTTCAGAGAGAATTCGCGGAGAGATTAGTAGCCAAACCCGGTGATAAAACGTATTGTCGATTGAGCGTAAATACACAATTACTCGCGAGGGTCGATATGCTGATGAAAGTCGGCAAAAACAATTTTCGGCCGCCGCCGAAAGTAGAGTCGAGCGTCGTGAGGATAGAGCCGCGAAATCCGCCGCTACCGATAAATTATCACGAATGGGACGGATTGACGAGAATTGCTTTTGTCAGAAAAAACAAAACTCTCTCAGCGGCGTTTAAGCAGAGTAACGTAATCTCGATGTTGGAAAAAAATTACAAACTCCACTGCAGTTTGAAAAATACCGTAAGCAATTTTTTTTTTTCGTTTTTCGTTACAAAAAAAAAAAATTAAGTCCCCAAAGGTGTATAAAAGGACAAAATGGCTATATAATAATTACGATGCGTTATTAACTTTTGTTTTTCAGCCATTGCCCGAAGATTTCGATATGAAATCAATGGTTAACGGTATATTAGAAAAAGTCAATGCCGAGAATCAACGCGCGCGAACGATGGATATGGACGACTTTATAAGGTTTTTAAGATGATTCGCTAATTAATTTGGGTTTCTGATTCACTTTTTCTACATTTATCGTCGATCCATTTAGTTTTAAATTGACTTTAAACGTTTTTTCAACGTTGTTTCAGACTGCTGCACGCGTTCAACGAAGCGGGGATTCACTTCGCGTGAAAGCGGCGCGATGTGGTGTACGAGAATATTTTAAAATGTTTAGAAGTTCGTTGTAAAAATGTTAATAAACGAAAACCAATGATAACAGTTTATAATAATAGTTTACTGTCAAAACAATAATCCAAATTTCCATTTCTTCGAATTCCTCGATAAAAAATATTAGTATAATAGGTATAAAAAAATACATAATAAATATAAAATGTATTTAAAAAAAAAATCAGACGGAAACTCGTGCCGGAGGCATAAACATTATTTTTTTATCGCCATTTTTCAAATCTTTATTTCCGATTGCTGCCTTTAAGGGATTGCACCCTTTGGGCGTTCGAAATCATTTTGCAGTAATTTCCGGTGGCGTGTTCGTTGGTGTATTTTCCTCTTAACGGCACGCAAACGACCAGTCAAAAAAATCTCCGAATTCGGACGCTTATATTCGAGAGCAATGAATATATTCATACATTTAGAAAGAAATGTTCATTCCGGTTGAGTGTCGGACGGTAACCTTGAATTACGAAATTCATTATCCGACGAGGACTTCGTTGCCCTCGAGAGATGATAAGTTGTTTTGTTCGACAAGACGACAATTCGTTAAAAAAAAATTACCCCAATTTTTCGCTACGATCGAAGGCCGTCCTTTTACCGCCATTTTTTTTAAATTTTATTTGGATGTGTTAACAAAACATTGACAATTAATTTCGTGTCATGAAAGAGCTGACAAAATGTTGTGTAAATCGATGAGACCGAATTGTATATACGGTAAGTTTTGCGCCATTTTTGCCCGAAGCTGGTCTTTTTTTCCGCGGATTACTTATAACAATTAAGATTATCCGGTAACAATGGAAAAGTCAAGGAATTTCATACTATTATTCCACAAAAAAAGATTAACACGGTTTCGGTTCCGAAATAAAGAAAAACGTCCCCATCGACGCGGCGTCCATTTTGAAATCATTCTAAAATAATTTTCGTATTTTCCGTTGTGAACGGAACATCGGTTATCGCCGCTGAGCAGTAGAATTGCGGACGATTGTTCTCAATCGTTTGCTGTCCGACCGACAACAAGTGTTACAATGTTTCCTACGAACCCCGAATATCGAGTTTACGCCAAGTTAAAAGTGCACGGTGCGCGCGTCAGCGCAAAAGCTTCGTTCAATATTTGCGCGCTTGCGCCCCTTCGCGTTAAGCCCCGCGACTTCGGCCCGGCAGGTCGACGCGAGTCTCCTGTCAGTGCGAAAGAAACTGAAGCAAACTAATCGAAAGCCCGCAGTGGATTTTTTTCAGATTTCAGTTATCGAGATTATCCGGCGTTCCGGCATGAATACACGGGCAGTTATTTTTCGAATGACAAATCGGTCGCGTTAGCACGCGAAAATAATCATTTTTTCATACATCGCGGACGAGAAATAAAAATCATAAAATGATGCCCTGTGCGGATAATCGAAACACACGGGAGCCGGATCGGCAGAGTATGAAACTCCGCGACGAAGTGTATTGTTGAATTGCGATTTGTTTTTTTTTTTATCAAACAATTCGACTCAACGACGTTTCGAAACAAATTTCAACGCGGGAGTTAAACTTTTTTTTCTGTATATCTCATTGTTAAAACAGTGTGTGATTGGCGTACAGACGATTTTGTCGTTGCATGTAAGTATAGAAAATATTATTAAAAAGAATTCTATACATTATTACAATTTTGCCCCTAATTCGTACATTTATTGATCGTCAATGGGCAGAAAACACGTAATGATATTTATATCAGTGGTTATACCGACCGTACTATAACTCCCGGGTCAATGGTTGAGAATAAAAGTAACAAGGCGCGACCCTAAAGCGTCGGTGTTTTTTCGAGGACGGGACGAATTTCAATTTTGTTATAAGTTTTTTTTAATACAAATCGATCTTTTTTTTCTTTCCGTGGTTCGAGAAATTGTTTAAAAAAAATGTCATTCCTCGAAATATTGAATTCAAGACTTTTATAATACGGAGTTTACAACTTCGATAGTTCACTTCACGGTTCACTTTTTTTTTATTTCATCACGAAATAAAATTCTTGCGCTATTCATCACGAAGTCTATATTTGTATTATTAAGCCGGCGACATAGTTGATTTTATAGTTTTTGAAGAAAAGTAGTGTCGTTCATAAAATGATTATAATAATTATAATAAATAATATAAATAAAAAATAACAAAAATAATTATTTAATATTGCGTATATTAATCGAGCTTTTGTCGAAGAAAATGTCGAAGACGAAAGTAATGTAAAAACATCGAAATCTGTAACAACAAAAGTTGCCAGCGGGTGCAGATTTTTTATTAATTACATTTTTTTATTCATTCCAAAATTAATTTTCGAGAAATTGCTGCGCATTCTCTTACCTACACTTTATCTTCGGATTGTGTCTGACATAGTAGATACAGGCAATCAGCTTGGGGTGGTTGTGTGTACATTATATAGTACAGCGGAGGGCGTCAGCCGGCATAGTAAAACACAGAATTCTTTTCTGTGCCTTCAAAATTTTTGCTCGTCATTTTGTGGACTTCCGTGGCAAAAAACCGATATCTCGAATGATCCGTTCGATATCTCGAGTATTAATCGCTCGAAGTATAAATAAACAAATTTTTTTTTAGAACAAACTATTCGTATCAAAACGGACAAACGCCAATAATCGATTAATCGATTAATTGCGCAATGGTCCCCTAAGTTCCGAAACATTAATTTGCTTGGAATTTAGTCAATTCGCACAAACGACTTCGATAAAAAATTATTACTGTGAATTCATACAGTGATTTTTTTTATCTAATTAACATGAAATTACAGATGCCGAATATGGATTTAGCGGCTTCTGCTACGAACGGCAGCTGTGCCGTTTGCGGACTGGAGCCGCCGCCTAATTTAATATTGCATATTCCCCCACCGCCCATACCGTCGTATCTGCAATACGGTTCAAATGTTTACTCGAATGCCGGTGTGTTGATCAATCCATCACAGCTGAACAACAGTCTCTGCAAACATTCGTGTAACTGGCGAACCGAAGGGGTTCAATATATCGAAATCCCTCAGCACGGTACGGTCGATACTGGTCAGCACTCAATCGTATCAAAATTAGCATTTGCGATTATAATTTTTCGTAAAAATGATACGAACTTTTGAAAAATTTTTCCTCATCAAAATTAACATTTACGATTATAATTTTTCGTAAAAATAAGCCGAACTTCGAAAAAATGTTCCTTTCATAATTGATTTTTCAAAATTTCATTTCTCATTTTCATTCAACAAGTAAATAATATTTGTTTTAATAATTAATCATTTAAGGATTTTTCTCAATTAATTTTTTTTTATGAAATATCGTTTTTACTATTGTTCTACTGCAGGTAATGTTTTCGATGATACTTGGCTACTCGTTCTAATTTCATCTTGTATCGGTGTAATTTTCATCGGCTTGGTACTCGCTGCCCTCGTATTGAGATGCAAATTGTAAGTAACACGTACAAGACACTAATTTTTAGTCAGAAGGGTACTGATTACGCTGTACTTAGGGGTGTTCCGAATTTTTTACTACGAATTTTCCCGGTGCTTTCAGATAATTGCTATGAATATTTTATGCGAAAAATTATTGAATATCGCACGTTAATTTTTATATTAAATTTTCGTTTGTCAGAGTAAATTTGAAATTTTAATTTTTAATCGTTTCAAATTAAAATTAACCGTATAAGCAAAACTTAAGTGATCTATTCGATTTATATAATGTTCTATCAACAATTTTGGAACAAAAAACTAATTTATCGCGGCGGAAAAAAAAATTGATGATTTTGTAATTTTAAATTAATTGACGTCTTCTGCGTAACATTTTCACGTATTTCATACGTTAGATATGAATATCTCTTGTGAAAAAAAAATAACAAGAAATAGAAATGGATGCGCTTACGAATTTAATAAATGGAACAAAATCTCATGTCGGTATTTTTAAATATTGAACATTCCCAATGCAAATGGTTTATTTTAATCTGCAACCCCCCACGTTATTATTATTTTTCATAAATTTCGGATGCGTTCTATTTGCTCTGATGGTAAATTTTTTCCGAAATCTCCCGAAATAACAGCAAAAACTTCAATACTTAAGAGAACGAGAGTAAAAATTCTGTGAAAAGTGTTGTAAACTGCAAATTTTAACTAAAGTATTCATATTACTTTTTCGTAATCACAATTTTTTCGCCTAATGAATTTCTTTCTCTTTTATTTTGCCAATCGTCAAATAGTCAACTAAATTCCAAAATCATTTTAAAAAATTGTAAAATTCTTTGATTTTTTTCCCGATAATTCGAAATCGAAACGAATTTTTTAACTTTTTCAAGATTTCTCTGCTTTTAATGTTCAAAACAATTCTTATAGTTCATAATCACGCGGTTAGATCCTTTTTGACCGACGATAATCGGCTATGGATCTGCTAATTGTCTTTACAAATAATTAATTTTTCAGCAACGGCGGCATGAAGAGCGGCGCTATGTCGATGCCCGCTCCGTCCTCTTGTACGGAATCGAAAACCGTAAGAATGCAAAACGAAGCGGTGCTTTATCCGTGTTCCGCCGACAACATTCAAGACAGTCGAGTGATGTGGGCAACTTTAACGCCGCGAGGAACAACGCGACATTATCTCGAAGAACACACTTACGAAACGATCGGCAACGGAACAACCCACAAGCGCGCCTACTCAACGGGTCCAATCGAACATGTAAAGCTGCGGGCAATTTAATCGAATCAAAGTATCCCTCGAATTCTCCGACGCATAATATCTCCGCCGTTCCAATATCGAAGCGGTAAAAAAAATCCATTGCCGCGGAGAACTATCGAAATATAAATTTCCCAAATGAAAAATAAAAACTTATAGTATATTTATCGATTCACGTTGAAAAATTTTGCATAAATTTTTTGCGTTCGATTAACTCGGAAATATAATAAAATCGTTAAATATCGGTAGCGCGGCGGGTAGCTGTTGTTTCATAAAAGGAATTAAAAAAGAATTGTAATATATTTAACGGCAATATATCATTAATAATTGTTGTTGTTTAGACTTACGTCCAGCCGTCGATTTTACAACCGGCACATCAACGTCCGAAAGACGACAAAGCATTCGATAATACGGCGTTCGTAGATTACGAAGAACCGCTATCGTTCAACGCTGAATATTATCAACAGGATGATAATTTGGATCCAGCTGAGATAGGTGCGTTTATTGTTAATGTTTTGTCGGCTAAAGTACGTTTTTTATTTTAAAAATATGGTTTGGATATAACTGCAGTTACTCGCGAAAAATGTATGTGAAAACATTTTTCGTACAAAAATTCCAATTTTTAATTCGTTGGTTTATTCGATTGTTTTAGGATTATACGGTACGCATAGATCGACGCTGCGTCCGCGTGTGAGTTCACCAACGAGAATCGAACACCCGAATTTGCCGCCGTTGAACTTGTATCCGAAAAAGTTAGGATCGCGCAAAGGATCGGTGAGTCAGCAACAAACTACGGATACGTTACCGAAGGCGACCCACACAGCTGCAAATAAATTTCCACCGATCCAATGAAAAACGCACTAAAGTATAATTTGCAATTTGCATGAAAATATCACCTTTATTCGTGATAAATTTAAAACGGTATTAAAAAAAATACTTCAACGTCGGCATATATTATTAAACGCAATGTATGAGCTTTGAGTAAAAAAAAACTTTGCGCGCGCGTACGCGTTACTTCGAACTTTTATAAAAGAAAAAAGAAAAGATATTGTAGTCGGTAGGCGATTCATAGATGTCATGTTAAATTGAATAATAAAAAAAATTGTATACAATCGACTCTCTTACATTCTCTCTGCCGATGTACTATTTTATGACGTGTTGTTATGTTGTTAATTATGCTATTTATTTTATATTATATTATGAAGAAGGAATTTATTTTATTTTTATTATTTAATTGCCTGTATTTTATCGATTATTTATTTTATATTACTATATCGTATCAGAATTTATTTTCTTCTCATTATTTTACTTTAATGTATTTTTTTCTGAATAAATTTCCTTCCGACTGATCCGAAGGAAAGAATTTTTACAATTGGATTTCATCGCTCTCAGAAATATGAATTTTCATTAATGGCAATTAAAATCCAGCGATTAAAATCCGACTGACTTCGATACGATCTCTTCGGAGGAACAGCACTAATTAATGAATCTGTTTACGACGTAAATTAAATGGGTAATGATTTTTCTGTTTAATTCTTAAGTAATGCATTTACAAAATGGCACGTGAAAAATTGAATACAATATTATTGTAATTCGAGACAATTTTTGTTTATTATTATTGTTCTTGAAGTTTGAAACAAACTCCACCGACGACGGCTTTTTTTCCGACTCCGCACGTTGCAAGGGACGACATTTGACTCTTAAAAAAAAAAATTTTATGCAATTTAAAATAAAACGCAAAATAGATAAATACGACGGAATTATCCTATTAGTGTGGCAATCGAAATGGAAAACGTTAAATTTCAATCGTAAGTAAATTTTAAGGTATACCTAAGTTTTTGGGGTAAAAAGCCAATAAATTATCAATCGAAATTTAAGCCGAAATTTTAGCAAATCGCATCTATCGATCGACATATCGCTCATACCTTAGCAACTTTGCTCTTCGTACCCATGTATCCCACAATCATAGAGTTGGTAGTGTGCGTCCAAAGAAGATCTCCGCACCCCTCCTGCGCGGAGTACCGGATGGCTATAGCTCCGCCAAGTTTTTGTTTTACTCCGCGCAAAAATATCGAATCTGTGAATGAAAACTTATCAATTTTGAGATACAAATTTTTTTTTGGGTCTTCAAAAATTATAGTTCACTACCGATACGGCATCGTAGATTAAAAAAACGAAATCGATAGGAAACGGCACTCACCGACGAAGTCTGTTTTCATCGCTTCATGCAAAGTAACAGTTGGACAACCAGAATTTACGATTGATTCTGCCAAAGATCGCGCTAACGTCGTGCGTATGAGGTGTTCGCCGCAACCGGAAGTACTAGTCCCAACGGAATTGTTTCCGTTTCGCGCCCACGCGCCGCATCCCCATACACCGGCCTGACGAACAATCGTTCCAAAAACCACGGATTATCGTTTTCACCCAAAACTGTCCATTTTAACTTTCGGTATTTTAATTTTTTTTCTTCCCAAATTATCATCGCTCTTATCTTCTTATCATCGCATCATCTTACTTGTCCGACTCGTCCCGGATATTTCAAAATAATTCCTCCGCTGGAACAAGCAGCAGCAATGTTTCCAAGAGAATCGACGCAAACAGCGCCTACAGTATCCATCCGCTTCTTTGCTATCTACGAAAAAGAAACATTGCGATTTATGATAACGCGATGCAAAAGCCGATCGATTAAACGAGAATCGACGATATCGAAGGACTCGTTTATTCGATTCCGATAATCAATAAATTTGTTTACCCGATCTATTTCTTTCTCTTCGATATCCAACTTCCGCTTGTAGTGAGCGTAAACCTTCCGCGCTTTACCTATATCGGTACTATATAACTATTTTGTCATAATAATAGTCCGCGATTTATCATCGCCCTTAGAATAGAAAAAAGAACCAATGTAACCGGATATCCTGAATTACCCGATATCAACTGCTCCGCCGGCACCGTTTCTATTCCCATTTCGTTGGCCCACACGTGGGCTCCGGGTCCGACGAGAAAACTGGTAAATAATATTTGAAAAATTCATTAAAATGTTAATTAATCCCTTCGACCTTTGAGAACGTTGATACGACGCAAGAAATGGATAAGATCCGTTTTTTTATCATCAATAATTTTTTCTTTTTATTGAAATATTTATAGAAAAATTGATAAACTATCGATAGCAATATAAAGGAAAATGTTTATTTATCGCGAACATAGATATGCATACCTCGGTGGGATTCTTCCGTGAATATTTTTCCGTTGCTGATGCTGACACAAGCATTTTGCCAGTACGACGGGATTTTTAATTCCGCTAACAGCGCCGAGCGCTCCGAAAAGGCAATTCGTTCCATCCATCACGCTGGCATCGCACTCGACGTCGCCGTTCAGCGTTAAATTTGATCCAAAGCCGGCATTCGTCAGCGGAGAATTTTCTAATACTGTTGTTGCCTCGACGACGGCGTCCATCGGCGTACCGCCGACATTTTTCAGCTGCTCGATCCCCTGGCAAACAATGTTCATAATATTCGGAATTTATTAAATCGTAATGAAGTAATAATCTCTATAGCAACAACGGAACGTTACGGATCTAATAATTCTTCATACGATACCATGGATTTCTCGTTAAACGAATTTGGACGATTAATTTGGAGTTTTTACGCATTTCGGACTCCAAAATTTCCGAACTTTTTTTGATTTTCCAGATGATTGTTATAGATATTCCGCGATGTAAAATGTCAAATATTAAACCTTAACTTTTATTTATCGATTTATATATTTTTAAAAATAAATTTTCAGATTTGTAAATACGGAAATAAATTTTAATAGATAAACAAGAACTCCAAATTGGAATTAACAATGGTATTGAAAAATATAACAATAATAATAATAATTTTTTTTTTTTTTTTCATGGAAATCATTGGCATCTAATCCAACTTACCTCTTTGCAAGCTTCTCGACACAATTTCCGGTACATTGGTTTCAGCGATTCTGAGTGTTGACCGGCGCCTATTAAATAATCCCAAAAGTATGTTGAATATTACTGTCTGTTAGAAAAATGAAATTCTGTGTTTTCGTGTCCCTTGTTATCCATAAACAATTGTTTTTTCCTTCTGTATCCCATCTATACTTCCAATATGTTTTTTATATAATGCAGCAATGTAGAAAATTAAAAAAATTAAAAAATTGCTTTGGAATTGGAAGTCTACAAAATTAAAAGAGAAACTCATTGATAGGTCTTCAAGAAAAATTATACTGTACTTTTGCATTTGTTATATTTCTTTTTCTCTAAAGCGACTTTCATATACTTATTGCAGATGAAATTCATGATAAATAATTAATAAATTTAATTAATTATTATTAAATCTCAATTACAACTTAATCTGATTAAAAGATATAAAAAAAATTGATCACAAGTTATTTCTTTGCTTAAAGCGAAAAATTCATAACCCATCAGTGAATTTTGTTTAAATGTTTCTGATTTGCAAAACTACTTATATTATTTTTTCACCAACAGCGTTTCGACGCTAATTATTATTTTTTTTTTTTTTGAGTGCAGCCGAAGCGCTACCGCTTCTGATTGTTATACCAACTCTCATTATCATTGCGAACGGCTCGACTTAACGAGCACCAAGTCTCGAAGATACCGGTAACGATGTTAAGGTTATGTATTTCGTTCCGTGAAACGAATGTACGAAAAACGTTATTCTCACCTACGTGGACAGCGATGAATCCCTGATTAACAACGTCCATAACCATTGAGATAAAAACAAGATAAAAATAATTAAAACTGTTTTATAACTCGGTAGATTGTGTTTACATTGTTGTTTCGACAAATGTCAAGCGCAGACTACTAATAACAATGCGAAATCGGGTCTAACGGAAGAGCCCAACGTGATTAACAAAGCTCGAGGTAATATCCAATGGACGATGTCCAATGCGAATTCGTCTCACTGGGGCGCTTATCGGGGCGGCACAGCTGTTTCGTGATTGAAACACCTGTTATTGGCTGACCACTTTCCCGCTTCGACACATTATCTTTTCTCGATTTGCTTCCTTTATTATTATTCTTTTTTTACCGTACGCTCGCAGTCCGATTATATTTTTACAGCTGAAGCTTTCACCGTGAAAAATTCCGTGTTCGTCGTGTCATATTGTCAACGTGTATCAAATTCAATCTGTTTTCAAGCGACAGCTGCTCGTCGCGGTTACCGCTCTCGTCCTTCTTAAATACAATTTATTTTACGATAATGAGAAATTGCTAAAGATGATCATCGGTCGTCGAAGACAAATCGTGACATTTACAATATGTATGATATACGTGATCTGCGTGCTCGTTATCGCGAAGCGTGTTATGCGCGTATCCGATAGTTTTGCGTTCGACAATAAAAATCCCGTTGCCGCCGGGGCGACGCACAGTTCCGAAGGATACGAAGAAGAGGTTGTACGCAGCAGTCGAAAAAAATCAGACGAACGGCTGAGACCAAAGTGAGTTTCCATCATTCGAAATTTGGCAAATATTTTTGAGTCACCGTTGTAATTATATTCTCAGGTACGAGGCAAGGATATCCAAATGGGAGAAATCGATCGTCAAGGGCCTCGGAGACGGGGGAACACCGTCGGAACTCCATGGAAACGAAAAGTCCAAAGCTAAGACGATACTCAATGAAAGGGCTCTGAATGTCTTACTGTCCGATAAAATATCGTTGAACCGGAAGCTTCCGGATGTTCGCGATAAGCTGTGAGTGCACAAAATTTTCTTCCTCCAATTTACCTTTTCATATTTTCAAATGTTTATTTTTAAATTCATTACAATTGATTCTTTTTTTTTGCAGATGTACCAACGTCACTTACGACTCCGAGTTGCCAACAGTAAGCGTTATAATAATATTTTACAACGAGCCGTGGAGCGTTTTGCTGAGAACAGTGGCCAGCGTTTTGGCCAATTCACCAAAACACCTCGTCAAGGAAATTATTCTTGTTGACGATCACAGTGACGAAGGTTTTTCATTAATATATATTTTTCTACAAAATTTTTGCCGATCGGCGTCTCAGGTTGAAACTCAAATTTGTCCATTTTTTAGAGGAACTCAAAGGAATGTTGGATTATTACCTGGAAACTCGTTTTCCTGATAAAGTGAGATTAATTAGATTGACCAAACGCATGGGACTGATAAGGGCGCGTTTGAGCGGAGCAAAAATTGCCAAAGGCGAAATTTTGCTGTTTTTGGACGCTCACTGCGAGGTCATTGTTCAGTGGTTGGTACTTTATATTTGCCGTTCGGGCTGAAATTATTCTATAGAAAACGATCGGAGAAAGTTTAAAAAAAAGAAATATCGAAGGTTACAGAATTTTTCGGGGAATTTATATATCGAAATACGCGATTTTTTTTAAGCTTCTTATGCATACTGCAGGATAACTTCGATAATTCAAGGCACGTGAGATCCGTGAGGTCGACAGATAATTTAGAATCAATCAGCACGCGATTTCATTTTGCATATTTTCAATATTTTCAATTGATATCTTAATTATTTATATTGGAACGCATTATTGCTGTCTTGTGCTGCGAAGGAAATCTCACGATCTCCAGATGATTTGTCTGTTTTTCCGAACTATTCGAGACTAGAAGTGTGTCACAGGCTTTGCATAAGTATATTGGTAATTTTTGCATTTTTCGTTTTTCCCGCTTATGTTACCCGGCGATAGGTAACGCTTCTTGAAGTTTTGTTTGCCTTTTTTCGTTTTAATTACGAATCCACAAATTTCTACAGATTATTTTCAGCAACGATCGCTCTTCGCATTCTCTATTTCATGTTTTTCCATGAATACTTTTCGCATTGAAAAAAATCATTTTTAGGCTCGAGCCGTTGTTGCAAAGAATAAAAGAGAAGCGCGACGCAGTTGTGATGCCAATTATCGACAACATATCCGAGGAAACGCTCGAGTATTTTCACGGCAACGAGGCAAATTTTTTTCAAATTGGTGGTTTCACATGGTCGGGTCATTTCACGTGGATTAGCATCCAGAAAAAGGATCAACAATCTCGGGCCTCGAGAATTTCTCCCGTTAATTCGCCAACAATGGCCGGTGGACTTTTTGCGATCGATAAAAAATATTTTTGGCACATCGGCAGCTACGACGATCGAATGGACGGTTGGGGAGGCGAAAATCTCGAGATGTCTTTTAGAGTGATTTTCACGTTCTTATCAAAACAAATTTTCTTCGATTCTTTTTTTTTTATGTTTGTTTTTCCTTTTTTTTACGAAGATTTGGCAGTGCGGTGGATCGCTGGAAGTGATTCCGTGTTCGAGAGTCGGTCACATCTTTCGGAATTTTCATCCGTACAAATTTCCGAATGGCAAGGATACACATGGAATAAATACCGCGCGTCTCGTTTACGTTTGGATGGACGAATACAAGAGATTCTTTTTATTACATCGCGAGGAATATAAGGTAACGCGATAATTACATCAACGTTATCGCGGTAAGAACAATAAACACAAAGTTTTCCGTATTTTTTTTTTTTTTTTTCGAAAAAAAAACAGGAAAATAAAGAAGCGATCGGCGATATATCGAAGAGACTCGAGCTTCGCGAAAGACTGAAATGCAAGAGTTTCAAATGGTATCTCGAGAACGTGTATCCGGAAAAATTTATTCCCGACGAGAAAGTTGTAGCATACGGACGGGTAAAGACGAGAAATCGAAATTTGTGTCTCGACAACTTGCAGAGGGACGAGGATCACCCATACAATTTAGGATTGTATACTTGTCTCGGAAAATTGTTTCCCAGTCAAGTGAGTCATTTTTTATAACATTGAAGAATTTTTTTTTCTTTCATTCGTCTAGGAATCGATTTTTAATTGACAAAAACATTTATTTAGATGTTTTCTCTAAGCAATTCGAACGAATTGAGGAAAGACGAAACTTGCGCGACTATAAGTAACAAAACGCATAAAAATTTTCATCCAAAAATTCGAATGATTGAGTGCCAAATGCAAGACGATCAGAAAGAATGGATATTAACGGAGGTTAGACACTGTTTTGGATAATTCTTTATATTAATTCATATTCTGCTCTAAAAAAAAAATTGTTTTTGTTTCTCAGGCGGGAAAAATCGTTCACGTCGCAACGGGACTTTGCCTCGACGCCACGTCGGTTAACAACCAAGGTGATCTGTTCGCAGCCCCGTGTTCCGACAAATCGACCGGTCAATTTTGGGATTTCGATTATTACGGCGGAAAAATCGAGCCGAGATAACGTACTTACAGAGAAACAAAAGCAAAAGACTACGGGAAAACGAGAGAAGACAAAAATCTTACGCTAACGTTATTACCGAAGACTGACTGAGAGAAAAAGAGATGTCGAAGTATAGATTTTTATACTAAGTTATTCTTCGCATTTGATAAATGCGAACAAAAAGTTGATATTACTGTTATTTGCTCAAAGTTAATCAAACTTATTGCGATTAAGATAAAGCAAAACCCATGAAGCAATTTTGGGCCATAGATATTGTTATTTTTTGACACTTTTTGTCGTTTGTATATAAGAAAACATTTAGTTTGAAATTGCATTCGGCAGCTAATTTCTGTGGGTTGTTCGTCAGTTTGTAATTGTAGTATGTAAGTCGTTGACCAATGTAATTGGATCATTTAGAATTATCGAATGAATTTATGTTTGAAAGTTTATAGAGAACATATGGATAGAGTTTTCTAATAAAGATAACGACAAAAAATTAAAAATCGTGTTTTTTTTTATTATTGTACTTAGATTGGTTTTCTTTTTTCTTTCTTTTTTTACTTACAGATCGAGTAACTTATAGATATATTCTAAAGTATTACTAAAGCAGCGTATCCTCCGATCTGATGTATTCCCCTATGTCTGCTTGATGAAAGCAAATTGTCGACATTGGATCGGCGTTTTTGCAATCCGCCGTACTTTTTGACGCGACGCCGAAACCCTATAAAAATTTCAAATATAAAGAATAATTTTTTCGTCTGTACGGGATAAATACATTGCAAATACGCGAGTAACTAACGCTATCGACTTACCAACGGTATATCGTTCATAGAGAAAACGACAACTCCCTGATACTGTGGCGTACTTTCTGTTATCCTTCCGAGACCCGCTTTCGCGATGTGATGGCCGTAGAGAAATTGTTGTTCGGCCGACGGCTTCAGCCAAATTTTGAACTAAAAAAATAATCACGTATTTTTTTTTGTTATTGTATAAACATCGAATAATGCGAAAAAGTAAAATCGGCAAACAACTATCTTTGGTATAATTAACATGTTTCCGACTCTGTAAAATGTAATTACGATACATTTTTAAAAAATGTACACCTAATCACGCAAAATTCTCCCAATTTTTATGAAGATTTCAGATCAAATTTTCAACAAGAAGTTACAGTGTAAAATTTCACTGTAATGTTTAATTATTTAAATAGTTCAATTAAATTAATTACTTAATTAAGTTTTTTTTTAATATCCAACTTTTGATTATCTTTTATTTTATTTTCAAACTATGGAGAAAAATGAACAATTTATATCGAATTTACCTGTGCGTAAGGTGCTAAATAATGTAACGCCGTTATGTGGAGCCGAAATTTGCCTGATTTGGTAAATTTACCAAAACATGTGCCGAAGCTCATGAGGTGATCAGGTGCTACGGTACTCGCTAATGCAAGTATTTTTTCCGAAACATAGTACACACGGTCTTTCTTTTCTCTGAAGCAGTAAATTCCATCGGGACGGTCAACGAGGACTTTCACGTTATCGCCAATGCTGCAAAAATAATAAACGAAACTTTACTCATTTCTTCGCGAATTGTTTATTCCTTGAATTCTCTTGTACTAAATTCAGTATATTTTTCTCGAAGGAGATATGTAGGTAACTAAATATATAAACAAAACCTTTGATAAAGTTTCGGCGGTAAATACGGCGAAGACATAACCTAAAAAAAACTTATTAACTTGAAGCAACTTACTATTTTGATAACTTTTCGAAAACCAATTTCGTTCTTTCCTCTGAAAGTCGTCTCATGGTGTTTAAATAATTTTACGATTGCCAGTTGTGTGTTGATAATAATCGCGACAATCGGAGCAAAGGACACGTGTGTACTGACTAACGAACAGGGCCGCGTGGTCAAAACATAAAAAATATGACATCGATTGTCGAGAACTACCCGATGCGCACTGCGTCTGCGCATGACCTCCCACATTCCTCCGTTATGTTTTATATATATATTCATTTTTATACACAACGCTGTAAACGCTCTAGCTTTCCGACACTACCAGCCGCTACGATAAAACAGCTGATTGCCGTAGTTTGAGAAAATCAATGAAAGTTATACGTCAACGCCTTTACCAGTGGCGCTTGGATACTGCTCGCTGACACTCGTCTTACGACCTGTTGATATTACGTACAAACGAATTTTCGTTCCTATTCAAGTTACACGAAATCAGTGAAAATTGCGCGAAACAGTTACGAAGGTAAGTGGATTCGAATCACATCTGTCATCGAAAACGCAATAACAACAATAACAAACAGCAATAACTGCAAGGAAAATTGTACAAAGTCATCGGTGAATTGTTAAAAATTCTATTCGCGATTAAAATCAAATAAAATAACTTTTGTGATATACATATAGGTAGACACAATTGCACGAGTATTTGCGTAGCGTTACGCGAGAACCATTCCAATACCAGGTCACGTGAGACATATGTTTTACTTTTCAATAACACATTCCATTTTTTCGTGAAGTAGAAAGTTTCATTTCGAGGCGTCGCGAGCAGCGGAGCGTTAAGCCGGCTTTAACGTTTGTCCCAATCTGTATCAGAGCGTATCGGTTTATTAAAATTATTGCGGCGCAATTTCGGTGAGCCGCATTATCGTTTTATTTTTATATTGCATCTTATTATCGCAAGCGTCTCGAGGACTTACGGGTATTTTTAAAACAACAAACAACTTTTGTTATCTTTTGTTTGCAGCCATCGCCGCTTAATGCGCCGCGTGCACGTCATGTCGGCTAAATTTACTAATTACGATTACACCGTTTGCGCAGGTAGATATCATAATAAACATCATCGCCCGTTTATCGATGGCTCGCGAGGGCCAGAAAAAAATGCGTTCCCCTTCTATAATCGATAGCTGCTCGACGATGTCGTCACACCTATAAATTCGAAAGTCATATTTTGAATGATTTATATTTTCTTTCTAATGTATGAGTTCACCAATTTCAGATATGGATCAGATCGGCGAACCACCGCGAACCGAGCCCCTCGAAGGCTTCGATCTTCTTTTCGGAACGACCGAATTTTTCGGCGGTGTACTCGTCGTTCTCGTAATTGTGTGGATAACACATTTTCGGGGCGGATTGGCATGGACCTCGGATCCATCGCATGAATTTAATTGGCATCCGTTACTGATGACCATTGGCTTTGTATTTCTCTATGGCAATGGTAAAGGATTTATAACCGATTTTTTTATTGAATCGATTCGAAGCCCCTTCACGACTCGGTCGGTAACAAAAACTGTAAATCATTTTTTTTTCATTTTTTTTTTTCTGAACGGAAATATTTGGCACAAAAAAAAATTAATTACTTTTTTTATTCCCGAGTTTCGGCATTTAAAAAAATTGATTACAGTTTTCGTTATCGACCGGACGGTTAGCAGAGGGACGAAATTTTTGTGTCGCCTTAACGCACGTGATAACGCGGTCGCATTCTCTGCTATACTATAATAAAATTAGAAATAATCGTAACTTTTTGTCGCAGGAATGCTGATATATAGGAGTCAGAGAAACAGACGAAAGAGAAATCTGAAACTCATTCACGGCGGCATAATGATATTTATCATTGTTCTGATAATCGTTGCTCTCGTCGCAGTTTTTGATAGTCACAACTTGGCATCTCCGCCGATACCCAACATGTATACCCTTCACAGTTGGGTGGGAATGACCAGCGTAATTTTATTCTGTTGTCAGGTCGGTAATAATGCGATACAATAAATAAAAAAAAAATCACGAAAACAATGATAAATAATATATGTATTGCTATCATTACGCGTGTGTCTTTCGGAGTCTTTCAATATTCATACGAAGAAAGCAATAATTAATACTCTTTGATAAACTTGCAATTTATGATACTGATAAATATTACGATTACGAGTTGATAATCCTTTGATGGGTTTTTTTGTTTTTTTCAGTGGGTAGCAGGCCTCACGTCGTTCATGTTTCCGGGAATAAAAGGTCCTCTTCGAGCCGCTTATCTACCGATACACGTTTATTTCGGTACAGCGGGATTCGTCGGCGCTATAGCTTCCTGTCTCTTGGGTCTCAACGAAAAAGCATTTTTCGCTCTTCCGCAAGGCGAATATTCGAAATTACCCGGTGAGGCGGTTCTCATCAATGTTATCGGACTATTTTTCATTGTATTCGGCGGCCTCGTCGTTTACTTGGTGAGTCAAGAGCGTTATAAACGCCACGAAAAAGCTGAAGACAGCGATCTCATTCCCGCCGGAAGAAACTAAACGATATCACGAATTACACGAATTTTTTAAAATACGCGTTGTCACTTAATCAAAGGCGATCTATTTACTTACAACGACTTTTATTTATCACTCAACAATGAAAGTATTCTGGTGCTCTATGGAAACAAAGATAATTAATACCGAAATGTTTCCTATCAACTTATTTATAAAACGTCTGCGCAAACGCTTTATCATACGAATGGTGCTTCTCATTGTCGTAAAATATAAATAAAGTACCTAAACGTACAAAACCATATAAAAGGCGCTACACGTACAACAACGTACTTAATAGATGAGAAAACATTATCAAACTTATTGAATTATACATAAAGGATTTTTTAAATCCATTATCACTTTTCTTACGACACGTTTTTAAAATATTTACATCCATTAATTATATACCGGTTTGGCAACTAATTGCTGTAAATAATTCCTATCCTGATACATTAATGAACTTATTTTATACTTGCGAAAACAATTATTCTTCTTTTTTTTTAATTGTGTATTTAAAAAAATACACATTTATCTCTCGTCTCGGCTATACTATAAATGTAAGAAATCTCGATATACAATATATGTGACTTATTTCGTAACGAGCAGTACGCGGGATTGCTACTGCGTATTTAAAAAAATCTGTATTTAATTGTACCTTCGAAATATTATACGCCTATTTTTTTTTTATTGTTTCCCGTTTGTGAGCAATAATAAAAATCGAAATAAACTTCGACACGTGGGGTTTTCTTTCGTATTTTTTATTCAGTAATTCCTCGTATGACTTTCGTCTCCTGTCACGAAAACACGTAACTCTGTTTACGATAGCACTGTTTTTCATTGTTGGAATTAATTAACGACTTCCGAGAACCGATGCATTATTGCGACGCACAGTGACGATGCAATTTCGAATGAATGCGGTCTCGGTATTCGAATACGCGCGATTGGAGGTTTCTAGCGGACTGCATCGGTCAAATTAACAGCCAAATTGGACCTGATAAACGGCTGCGTTAACAGTGTGTTTATTGGAAAGTTCATTCTCCCTCGCAAAGCGGAAACGCCTCTCGGTTGATCGACGACAACATTAAAAGTTTGAAGCTCGATCGTCAGTGCGAAAAAAAACATTCACTTATTTCGATCGGACGTAGAATTAGGGGACAAATTTAGAAAAAAAGTACCGAGTCAAAGTAGCGAAGTTAACGAGGTAAATTAATAATCTTGAAGATTCACCTTACGATCAATGGTTATCAAAATACCAGTGCGACTTGGCCAGTATGAACTACTGACCGAAGTAAAACGGTAAGTACAATAACACGATTACGATTATCCTTTGTTCTACCTGTTTCGGCGCTTCGTAAAAAAAAAGGAAAGGTTTGTTGTTTTTTATAGGTTATTTTTTTGTTTCTCTCTTCCCCCTTCCCTCGCATTCACCTCAGTCACTACACGCCAATCATCGGCTGTCAGATTTGTATTGATTTTGTAAGTACATCTATTGTTAGAATTATCCAGCACCGTCACTTCAACGACAGTATGAATGCTCCGTCATTTCGCCAATTATTTTGACGTTTCGATTGTTTCAACAATAAAAAAAAAACAATTACCATTCGTAAAAACAACATTATAACAGACAAAAATCACGAGAAAATCGTTAATTGTGAGTCCCGAAAATGTATCGTAGTGTATTCCCGCGTGTTATACAAATTGAAAGAAAAACCAATTGTACATTTTTTAAAGATTAACTTTTCCAATATTAATGAAAAAAAATCGTTTTTCGTTGTTTTAAATAGTGACGTTTTTGGTTTTTCAATGATTACCCAGAACTCCACGCTGGAAGGATCCACTGTTTTATCTGTGGCTATACATTGCGATTGCTTGCATCGTCGGAGTCTTGGGTTTGTTAGCTACGCTGACGATAGCTCTTTACGACTCAACAATTTTGATTCCGGACTCTTCCTCCACCGTCATTCAGTATCGAGATGCCAAGGTTACTCCGTGGCTACGTAGGGCTCGGATGTACGCCGAGTCGACGAAGGAGAACCAGAATGCGGACCGGAACACAACCATTGCAAAAAGTGAACAATCCGACGACGGGGCAAACAGGTATATAATTGTTTTGTCAATTTTTTCCAAATACCCTGTCAATTATTCCTTGGAACAAGTATTGAGAGGCTTTTTTCCCATACGTGCTTTGCTTGGAAAACAAAAAAGAATAAAATGCAGGCGAATGTAAAATACAAAATAAAATTTCATGCAGTATCTTTATTATCGTTGTTAAATTTATCTATTGTGCAGCAGAAACAAAATTTTCTCAAATTTTTACATGATTATATATGTAATAATAATAATAATAATATGTAATTATATAATACATCAATATTATTGTTATCATTATTTCGATTCGATTGATTTAACAACATTGATACAGTGATTATCATGAATAATTGCTAAATAAAGTTAAAAAAGAAAAAATTATGTTTTCTATGCATTGCAGTAAAGTACATAATTCTTTGTGTTTAAAATTAAGTCGGCAATTTTTTTTCATTATCAAATTCGAAGGAATATCCATTTTCAATCATCATTTTTCATGTATGGGATATTCGTCTTAAAGGTAGAAAAAAAATGGAAATACTGCCGGTAAAACGAGAATTTGTGAAAAATAAAAAAATCTCTCATTTTTTTTACTACGATTGAAAATTGGTTCATGTATCCCATTGTTATTGTTACTCCGTTTGCGCGCGTTGTGTAATCGCTGACACAATTAATTTGTGTGACAAATCGGTAACGAAATTTCGTGTAAATCATAGAGACCGCTTCACCCCATTTTCCCTCTATGCTGTTGTTTATCACGACTGAAGTTTCTAGTTTTTCCGTGATAAATATACATTTAATATGAACACAAGGGGTTCACTGGGTCGCGCACGCTTTGCCCGGGTCAATGGGGGCACTTAGAACATTTCACCCTCATCCCCCGGCGTTCCGTCCCGCGAGTTTCTCCTCCCCGTAGAGAGGATTTACGATAAATCGGGTCAAGTTGCCACCCAAAGGGGGAACTTGGAATATCCCGGGCTAAATGGTCTCTCCTCCCCTCTCGTGCCTCTTCTCTCCTCTTTAACGATTCTCGATTCTCGAATCAATTTTGTATAGAAAACAAAAATTAACGTTTTATGCTTCTCCATTCGTCACATGAAATATATGTAATAATTGCCCGAAAAAAAAAAAAAATTGCAAAAGATCGCAAATTTTTGCTTTGAATTTCTTGTTTTTTTTTATTTTAATTTTTCATTATAAACAACAGTCAGATCGTCGTCTGCTACTACACAATACCGAGAGACTTGAACTCGTCGAGGGAGCTCCGTCCGTCGCACATTGACCCTCGTATTTGTACGCATATTATCGTGGGTTTTGCGAGCGTTGTGAATAGTACCATAAGTTTGGGAAAAGCTTCGTATATTTACGAGGAAGTCGCGGAATTAAAGAAACGCGATCCCAAACTAAAGGTGATGATCAGCGCGGGAGGAATGGACGAGCTCCGCGATGGATTTCCGCCAATGGTAAAGACTCACGCAAACAGAAAAAGGTATTTTCCATAAGATACATTCTATCTCCACCGGAATCTATAACTTTTCTCCTTTAAATCCATTTTATTTTCATACAGATTTATTAAATCGGTTCTCAACGTTACCGAAGAATTGAATCTTGACGGCCTCGACTTGGATTGGGAGTTCCCTGCGTGGTTGGGGTCCAACGAGAGACAGAAGATATATTTCGTTCAATTGGTCGAAGAATTGCGGAAGGAATTCGATCGCAGCGGTCGAAAACTCTTGTTATCGATTGCCGTCGCAGCGCCCGTCGCGATCGTTGATCAAAGTTACAACGTTCCACAAATCGCCGAGTGAGTTTTACGGACGCGAGATGATTTTTTTTTATTCTACGGCTCCTCCATACTTTCGTATGGAGTCTTATTGAAAATCTCGCAATTCTAAGATTCAGTGAAGTCTAATGATTTCTTAGTTTATTCTAATTTCGTTTTTAATGAAAATTAATGTTAATTAACGAAATTTTTGTTTCTCTCCTCAGACATGTGGATTTTGTGAATCTTATGTCGTACGACTATCATATGTACGTATGGTATTTCCCGATAACGGGAATGAACTCACCTCTGTATCCTCGAAGCTCCGAGAGTGGTTACGTTCGCACGTTGAACGTTAATTATTCAGCGATGTATTGGGCCACTAAAGGGATGCCGCGGCAAAAGATCGTTATTGGCATTCCGTCTTATGGTCACAGCTACCAACTCGATAACCCCTTGAATCACGATATCTTGGCACCCGCCAGGGGTTTCGGTAAATTGGGATCGAGCGGATTTGTTTCGTATACGGAAATCTGCACGTTTTTGGAAAACGGAGCAACGAGCCGCCACGATGAGGATAGCAAAGTTCCTTACGCTTACAAGAACACCGAATGGATTTCTTACGATGACGAAGTCAGCGTTGAGCAAAAAGTAAGAAATCATCTCGTAAATGTAAATTTGTTCTATGTAAAGTAATAATTGTTTACTTAATTAATTACTAATTACTTAATTAATTCCAATACGTTTCATTTTTTCGATTTCGTTTTATTTTATTTCGATTTTATTGTCATTCCAATGTGTTATTATTATACACAGGCTGAGTGGATAAAAACCAATGGATTCGCCGGCGCAATGTTATTCTCGTTGAATGCCGACGATTGGAGTGGTGGTTGCCGCTCTTCCAAAGACGAGACTTTTAGTCTCACAAGAACTATCGGCCGTGTACTCCTACCTACTCGCTCCGCCGGCACGATTTAAGATCTAACGATCACCGTCACCAACGATGCATATGCATTAAAATGCATTTTTTTTCGTTCATCTTGGTCTCTCGGTATATACCAAAGTAACGTATACTTCCAAAGTACCGACGGTACGTTTATCTATATTATTCCACGGCACATTCCATGTTACTACATCGCATATTTATTCACACTGAGAATGAAACATCAACAATGAAAAAAAAAAAACGATCCAATGAAACGGAATGGTGCGCCATAAATTATCGATATCCAGAGCCGGCTCTGTGTTAAATGTCATAAATGTACGCTGAAAAGTGTCCTCTATTGATTATTAATAATAGAACAATTCATTACAATATATAGTTAATTAAAAAAAATAAATGGTGAGTGTTGATCGATGTGTTATGAACATCTGTGTGTATGTAACATCCGATGTGTATTGAAAACTTTGAAATTCCGAAAGATTAAAAATTTTTTTTATAATTATGACCGTCCGGATTAACAGGGTTGTTACGCATATGGAAAAAAGGGAAAAAACTTTGGAAAAACTATATTCCTAGTGGAATTATCGAGGAAAGAAATTTTAACAATTGCGTAAAATTATTCCGGAATTTACTTGATTATCTTATTCAATAATACATAACACCGAAACTTGAAAATATTTACACTGCTTCCGCAATATTTTTTAAGCTTAAGACCTTTTTTTAGCTTAATATGAAAAAATATTGTCGGAAATGAGAATGAAATTTGTGAGGAAAGAAAACTGTGATTACGAAGATGTAACGTGAAAATCACTGTACTGTTCAGGGTATTTAGAGTTTAAATGAAATATTGAGGCTATTACCGTACTTTTCGAAGTTGTTGGCTGTGCGTACAGATTAATTTTTGAATTTTGAATGTATATTATAAAAATTGTTCCAAATTCTCGTGCTTTTGAGATGCTGATTTTTTTTACCATATGGAGAGAAATAGATCAACTAAGCAAATGGACCGACTCTGAAATTTTTGAACATTTAAAAAAGACGAAATTTTTTTTTTTATTATTTTTGAATTTTTTTTTATTAATTAACAAAAAAGTGTTTGTTATTTCAATTTTTTTTTTCAAGACCTTCGATTTTGCTCCATATTTCTTTTATGTTGTTCATCACTATTGAAGTTCACAAATAAGTTTAAAAAAAATGCGTGTGAATCGATGTGACTCTTTTTTTTATCCGATCTGTTTTTCTATATGTTTCCTTCAGGTAATGTTTTCTTAGAAACATTCAAATTTTTAGTTTTTTTCCTGATAAATATCAATTGTATTTAAGTATTAATATTTAATGTTCGACGATTTTTTTATTGCAATATTCGTAACAATTTTGAAACAAAAAATCTGAAAAATTCGCGGAATTTTGGAGTCGAAAGTGCGTAACAATCCTGGTGACTAAAATATAGTCGTTTAGTCGGTGAGAGAAAAAAAAATTCTCATATTTCGTGGCGAAAAAAAAAAAAAAGATCAGACTGCTGTCACTTGAGTTCCGACTCAGTGATCGGTACTTTCCAAAGAGCAGCGCAACTTTTTGGGATTTCCGATCGATATAATCGAATCTTCTGCCGACGTTGATCGCTGCTGCGTACCTTTCTTTTTTTTTCTACACTCAACAATTCTCTTGTATTTTAGTAGCAAATAATATGTATTACCAACAGCATTACAGTATTAAATCGCAAATCTTTATGTACACATTGTTGTTTTATTCGCGCACTGCAATTTTTCATCGAATCGGTTACGCCGACAGGTAAAATTCATCACTACTGGCAAAACTCAAAAGTTTTCACGGCGGACATGGATATCGCGTCAGCGAAGCAACATACTGAGTCAATTATGTTTTATTCGTTACAACGTTACACCGACGAAGCACATGCATGTTTTTCGTAATTTTTTATTTCTTTTCTTTGTTTTTTTTTTGAAAAATACGTGAATGGAAAACTCTCGATGGTCCAGCAATCCAATTGAAGATTCAGGTTTGTCGTTTTCGTAGATTTCATTATCGCAAATATTTAAAAATTCGTGAGCTAAACGACGATGACGACGACGACGATGGGATAATAGTAAATAGTGATTGGCGGCAGCCGTTATGTAACTGGTATTAAAGTCTTTATTTTATTATCTCTGATTTTGAGCGGTTGACTTAATATTTTTCATTTTTTTTTTCTTTTTTTTTCTCTTTGTTTTTTCACACACGCGCGGTACATACACTCCCGAGACATTCGCACGCACACGTACGCTCTCGCATTCTTACCGTTCATTTAACTTTTGGCTTTTAAAAAACGTTTTTTCTTTTTTCTTCGTTCCTCCGACGTTCGATCTCTTCTCGTAATGTTATCTCTCTGTATTTGTCTCGATTATGATTCATGCTGTATTGGCACACGGGGCCGGAACACTTTGTACATTCGCGTTTCTCAATGGCGTCACGAACTGTGGAACGAAGAGCGATGAAAAAAAAAGTCGAATCAAAACGCCTTTTTTTTTTTAATCGCATTTTTTCGTTTTTCAATCATTCGTTCCAACAACTCTCGTCGCCTCTCTCTTACCGTTGCTCTTTTCTTTTGTTTATGAATTTTATAAATTTGTCATTATTATCTTCTCATTTTTATCTGTTGTTTTTTTTTTTTTTATAAATTTTACCATATGTTTTTTTTTGTTGCTTTAAATGCGGCATGCAGACGAGGTATACAATACAAATATCGATGATAAATAGTTTTGGGTGTCTCATCCTTCGATTACTTCTTCGAGTGTTTAACTGTGTTTGCGTTTACGTGTATATATATATATTTTGTATATATATATATATTTTTTTTAACGAACAACAACGATTCGATAAATTTTTACGCAGAAACGCTTTCGCGCGCTCTCTCGCCGGCGTATCTATTCGCAATGTTTCTTTTTAGTTTTTCCTAACATGTGGTATCTGCAGTGTGTATATATATATATATAGTATAACATAGTTTTTTTTTCTTGTTACTTTGCGTGTATACGTGTATAGGTAATATATTAATCGTCGTGTAATCTCGTTTACGATGCGATAAAAACTATCAATGATAACAATCAACTAGTTGTCGAAAAAACAATTTCACAAATTTCTCACGCGCGCACCATTATCCCTCATACATTATATTCTTCATACGACCCAAAATATTCAATCCGCGGATTAAACGGACTCTCTATACAATATAATATATTTATATATCAATCATATAATATACAGGGGGGAGGGGGAGATGGGGAGCGATTTGGAATCGCAGGTTTCGCATCGTTATTAACATCTATAAAAATTCATCGATAAAAAAAAAACGAAAAATACGATTTTCTTTTTTTTTTCCTTTCCCCATTATTTCAATGATCTCGCGATACCGATCGTCGATCAAAACTTACGGGGAACTAAAAAATCGATAAAAAGTTTCGTATCAATTTTTATCGGTGTTGTGTTTTGTGTGAATGTCTGTGTATTTGGGTTCTTTCAATTCGTTATCGATGTATTGATTTCTGAATAGCCGACCTGTATAGAGATTAAGATTCATCGGATTACGGGATAAATCTTTGCGTATCGTTATTCTATAATTATCGCAAAACATAATCGTAAACGCCGATGGGGCAACGACAGCGGGAAGGTTAAAAAATTCGAAGTAACCAATGAACGGCGATTTTTTTTTTTGTAAAAATTGTTGATTTAAATGAGAATGCGAGGAAATGGTATTGGATTGTCGGACGGCGAGATGATTTCTTTTTTTTTTCATGCGTATTCCCGACGATTCCGAAAATACGAGAAATACGGCCGAAGGGGGGTGGGATGACGGTGAAATGTTTGGGGGATTACAGGATTTACAGAGCTAATCGATGGGTCGTCGCTGCTTCGTTAAATCTTCGTTTCTTTTTTTTTCTGTTTTCTAGGCTGATGCTGTACGGCGTCAACCAACTTTGATCCAACGGTCGATCGAGTATTCGAGCGCCGCCAGCCACCTTTAAAAAGAAACATCAATTAACCACCAATTTCGTTATTATTATCGTCATTATAATTATTGTTGTTATTATTGTTATTATTACAATTATTGTTTTTATTATAAATATAATTATTATCATCATTTCTTTTTTGTTTCGAACTTTTTTTTTCCATTTTCATTCTACATCTCCTTTGACGCGCGCATGCGCGAGCGCTTGTGGTACGATCGGTGTTCCTACCTCTTCTTATCCATTTCCGATTCTGTAGCGAATGTGTAGCTTCTCTGTGTCGGATCCGGCGGCTGTAGTTCGAACGCATGCTTTCGTCCGCCCGAATTGGGTGCGCTGCCGTGAACCCTGAACCCGTGAAGGCACGCAACGCCGAAGGCTTTCTCGGCGTTTGCGTCGTCGTAGAAATAGAGTGCGGCGTCTTTAAGAACGCAATAGCGCCGCGACCAGCCGGTCGGCGACGATGTTTTGCGCGCCCTATTTTGTTGTTTCGACAGATAACCAAAGCAGTCGGGCCTTTGTATGGCGCACGCCGCGACTTCTTGCATTCTGAGAGAAGCGTCTAGCCACGTGTCAGCCTATGAAAAAAAAAACAAAAAAACCGCATATAAAAACCAGTGTTCGTAAATACGCGTAAAGATATCGATGGAAAATTTGATACAGCAAATCGCTAACTGTTACCTGATTGTTTCTTTCGACAGCCTCACGTATGACTGTACTCCATCTCGCAGCTGCATCCTCGCTATCCGCCGCCAAATAATGACTCGGCGCTCCCTGTTTTCGTATTGCAAAGCTGTATGGTCGGCTCGCTTCCGGTGTTGGTTCGACTTCGTACTTTAGCAGCATTACCGCCCCTACCGGCTGTGAATCCTGCGCAGAAATATTTCATCGATTAATAACAATAAAAAAAATTAAATAATAATAATAATATTTATCGGAAACTCGTTGCATCGCAGAAAACACAAAATGTCCGCCGCACTAACCGTGTCAGTCTTGTAGTAATAAAGGCAATTGTCACGACGCAAAGCGAACCATCTTCGAACCCATTTGTCAGAACCGGAAGCTGCAGCGCTCGTTGCTTTGCGCCATAGATACCCGGAACACAGGGCGGTCTCCTTGGCACCGGGTTTAGCGCCGCTTGTGCCGCTACCGGTGGCACTTCCGGTACCATTAGCGCTCGATACTTGCGGCGCGAGAACGTTGCACGTCCGGGCGACTTCGAGTTCGAGGACATCCGGTCCCGAATGTGCAAGTCTAACGACCTCCGAGTGGGTTGCATCCATAACGCTACGGCCGTTAACCGACATTATAATGTCACCGACTTCGAGACCGGAACTCTCGGCCGGTGTTTCGGGTTCGATCGCCGATACGACAACGGGCTTCGATCCATGGATACGAAAACCGAATTCACCGCCGACCTCTCGTCTCACGACTACGCGTTTGTCGCTTTCTGAAATGAGATAACGAAAAAAAAAATGAATATATGCGGATATATAATAATAATAATAATAATAATAATAATAATAATAGCGCAGAAGAGCGCTATCCACGTGTGGCCTTCGAAAGAATGCATTTTACACTCTTTTTTTTATTTATTTTTTTTTAATATTCTTTCATTTTATCGTATGCCTCAGTGACGCGGAGGATCAAAGAGGTGAAAAATAGATATCGGATAAAGCGAAGGATAAAGGATGCAAAGAGTCAGTGTCGGCCACGTGGAAGATTGTTTAATGCAATCGATAAACGAGGAATCGAGGCACGAAATTGCGATTAATCGAGATAATGTAAATTCTTTTTGCGCATTAATTGGATTTATCGCGAGATCGACAGGTCCTGCGAAGCTTACGTATGAAAATCGTAGTTTTTGGAATAACGATTTTTTTTTTACGTGCGACATTTGTTTTTTTTTTTAAATAATTTATAGATCGAAGATTTTGTTTCGCGAGCGATAAATATGTCGAGAAATTTCCATGGCGCGATACTGTGGTAAAATTCAGACGAATAAAAATGATAAATGACGATAATAAAAGAATTCGGATCTTTCGATCTTTTGGAGCGAAATATTTACCGGTTGTCGAGGAACCGAGTTTGTTGAGCGCCTGTCCTTCGCGGCACCAAACTCTTAGCATGCATTTCAGCAATTCTTCGAGGGCACTTTTTAGCGAAACATCTTCGCCGAGTTCGGGTGGACACGAGGTCCCCGCCGAGTCGCACACCATAATAATATTTTTGTATCACACGCGATCACGTTATTCGAAGAAAAAAAAACAATAAATAATAAATCGATTTATAAAAAAAAATTATTCACTGAAATTTTGATTTCCTTCTCGTTGCTTCGAAACTTCACTATTCTAACCACTTTTTTTTTCGATCGTAGTAATACGAAACGAAATTAAATTATTAATGTTGTATCACGACGAATTGTTATACGTTTTCCCTTTTGTTTTCTATTTATTATCAAAAAGTTCGAAAATACGTGTCAGCAGACGGGAAGGATTCAGTCGCGGAACGGCCTCGCGGAATGCGACTCGGCGCCCTGACCCACTGACTGCCAGCCAAAAAGCTTCTTCCTCCCCTTAGCTTGCCGCGGCGACCCCCGTGCGTCTCCTGCTCGCTAAGAGATTTCTCTATCCTCCTTCTCGGCGAAAATCTAACCGACGCCGCTCGCGCTCTCGAGACCGCGGGTGGTGCCGCGAACTGGCGACCAATTATATATTTAGACGACCGCGTGTGTTACGCGAGGATTATTTAAAGAAATCTTCTTTTTTTTTGCTTCTTTCGACAACCGCGTACATTCCTTCGCACACATCCGTTTGGGTTTATTCGTTGAAAGAAGAAACGCGCTACTTTTTTTTCCCTCAAATTCTCAAGTCTTCGGCTATGCGATAAAGTTCTTTTTTTTTTTGTTTTTTTTTTGTTTGTGAGTCATTTATACCGGTGGCTATGGTAGAAAAGAGGTCGGTGAGCTCCAAAAAGCCTCGGTAAACTATGACGAGAGGCCGCGAAGCCGAATGCCCCGGGGACTGACTCATCATCAGTAAAAGCTTCTTGTTTCAGACAAGAAAACACACGCATACCGGGACTTGTGCTTCAAAAAGCAACAAAATTGATCAGAATGGCCAAACTATTTGCCATTACAAAAATTACGTTTGCCTTTCGTCTTGTTACTGAGTTACTTCTATAGTCCATTACACTAAAGTCATTATTGCCATTCGTTATTAGAAAAAGGCCATCGTGCCATTTGTCATTTCCGAAAACAACAATTGCCGTCTTATACTATAAAATGATAATTCACTTATTTATAACTGAAAAAAATTGTGTCATCGCTTGTAATAAAAAAAGGTACTTATCCCGTTGACAATTAAAAAAAATACTATTGCCATTTGTCATTAAAAAAGATATCATTATCGTTCATTATTTGCGAAAATACCATTGCCGTTCATTATAGTAAAATGTCAGTATGCCATTAATCACCGAGAAAAAATGGCACTGTAGCCATTCATCACTGAGAAAAATGGCACTATAGCCAGTAATCAACGAGGAAAATGGCACTATAACCATTCATCACTGAGAAAAATACTCACGTCACTCGTAATTGAAAAAATGGTACTTGTGCCGTTAATAATGAACGAAACTTTGTTCCGTGATTCATAGAAAGGCGAAGCGCTTTTGCAATGACCTCCATCCGTGAAAACATTAGCTCGTCACCGTCACGCGAGTCTCTCGGTATATCCGTAAGGTACACAGCGTGAGGTTCGGAGCAGATAATACGACTCGACAAGGTGTTTTCACCGTTCGCGGCCAAATCGATCAATCTTGGAGTCTGGTAAGCGGAGCGAAGTGAGAAGGTCTCATCGCGATGCGTAACATACGAGGTCATCGCGGATAGAAGACAAAACGGGAGAAAATAACAAGTCTCTTTTGCACCTACTTAATTAATCGCTACAGGGCGCTTAACCTTGAGAAAATAATGCCAGCGTGGGGTATTTATGAAGCCGATAGCTAAAACTAGTCGCTCACAGTCTCGTCCCCGCGAACGAGAGTCACACGCGAATAGGGAAAAAGCTCATCGGTACCGAGAGCCGGCGAAGCGCGAGCGCGCGGCTCTATCTCTCTCGCTTCGATTAAAAATAAAACGACCTTCGGCTCTATTGCCGATGGCTTCTGCGTTTAATTTCAACCGGCTTTCTCGCTACTATCCTTCTCTTATTCCCTCAGCTTCTCTTTTCTGGCAAAACATCGAACGAAATCGACAACGTTCCGAATTTTTGTTTTACTTCGCCTCAACTATCCGTTGGCTTCGAAATGCCTCGAGGGACGCGCCTTTTTTTTTTCACGATATTTACAGACTTTTCCGGTCTAATTTTTTACTCTTGCGTGCAACAAGTATCGAACCGATCAAAATGCTTAATTAAATGATTCATGAATTTTTTTATTTCTTTTTTAAGTTATATCGCGAAAAATCAATAGTTCAGTCGACTTTTACTCACCGAAACTCTTTTTTTGTATCCTTTTGTACATCTCGCCGCTGCTTTTTCTGTGTACCATACGGTGAGTCGCCGCTTGGTACTTTTTTCTGAATGATTTTTCACTCTCCGTTGATCCCTGCGATCCTCTTCTACTTTGATCCTTTATCGCTGCGTCTGAGGATTCGTCGTCGCCGTCGCGACTGTCCGGACGACGCCATACGTGACTCTCCTCGACTTCGCCTATGTAAATCCACTCGCATCCCGTATATGGCTCCACGTATGTGTCCTCATCCTCGCGACCTGATTATTACGAAAGAAAAAAGCGGCCATTTGATAAAAAATTATAAAAAAAACATATAGTGGTTCTCGAGATTCGGGGAAACGAGCATGCAATGTACACTTTCAGACCTGTTAGGACTTCCATACTGGCGTCGGTACTCCTCGCGTGAAGCCTTCTTCTCGATCCATCGTCGATGGATCCTCGACTACTCGGTCTTCCGCCTCTTTCTTCCGATTTTGCCCTCACGTCGGATCGGCCTCCGGCACCGTTGCTTCGACTGTGATACCTTCGTTCGCCTCTCTCCTCCGATCGGTAGCGTTTATCGAATTTCTTGTAGAGACGATGACTCACGTGTTTGTTTGACGAGGCGCTGGAAACAGCTCGGGGACCTTCCGGAGAATCGGCAAAACCGGCCGGAGGCTGAACGATCTCTTCGGGAACCTGCATTTTTTTTTAATTTAAATTAATTTTTTTTTAAATTTTTTTGTTAAAAAAAGATTTGTTTAACGAAATATGTATTTTGAACTCAGCAGTGGGGAAAAAAAAGAAAAGATCGATTTTTTTTTTCGTACTTCTCTACCGCAATTTTGACAATGCGGAGCGTCGATGAGAGCGGTGAGTCCGGCGCCGGAAAGATCGGCAGTTTCGCTGTAAAAGACACTGTCGCTTCCCGGACTAACGGATCTCAATGATTCGGCGGATACGGCTTTCAGTCGCGCCTCGGGACTTGGCGATTTAACGATTATCGACGCGGTCGTGTGACCATTGTGTCCGGGACTTCGCTGGTAACGACCACCGGGACTCAGACGACTCGATGTGCAATCCTCGATTGCTCGCGATCTTCGCCGCGGCAAACTTCCGGTCAGAGCCGCGTTCTTGTCCTGCAGAATTTGAAAAAATTTTAATCCATATTCGATGAATAATAAGAAACATCGTCGATTAATTAACATTGGTAAGTAAAGAACAATAAAAAAAATGGCGGGATTTTGGATTTTTTTTCTTGCGATCTATTGGCCGAATAGCTTCGTTTTTTTTTTTTTTTTTAGCGGAAAGTGTATAAAATCGATATATCGTTAGGTTTTTTTCTTTAATAGAAATTAGTCGATCGAAAGCGCTGTTATAGCGGTTGGTGGTGGTCACGGTTATCGCTATCATCGTTCGCATCGATAGGAAGAACAAAGCCATAACGGATTCTTGAAATATAATAATAGTAAGGTTTCCCGTAGAATTTTTTATTCATTTTGTTTTTCAACGAAATGTCAACCGTTCGAATTTAAAATACGATTTTCTGCAACGATTTATTGCAAAGAAAGTAATAGTTCGGAATTTTTTTTTATTAAATAAATTGATAAAAATAATGTAATAATAATAATAATGTGAGTATAATATGAATTATATTAATACTTTCTCATTTCAAAAATATATTATCAATTTTTGTTTCCATAAAAAAACTGTCGTATAATACGCCTTCTTGAAATGACGGCATTTGTTTTTACCTTTCGAAAAATTGCACGTAACTTCCGAAATTTGTTTAGTATTCATGTGAAATTTACACACAATATTCCTAACACTTCGAATTTCAAAGTAATTTAATTTAAAACAATATGTATTCAATGTATTCAATTAAAAAATGTTTACCTCATTACTTCGTCGTCTTCCCGCATTAGTGTAACCGCCGCCGCCAGTCTTGCGTCGAGGACTTTCCCGCGTTCGTCTGTGGCGCGTTCCCTCCTGCTGCTGATTGTGATGATGATGATGATGATGATGCATGTGATAGTGATGACTGCAGCTAGAATCGTCAGACGTTGGTATCTGAACCGCGTCGTCGACGGGATTATTCCATTCGTCCTTTTGCGCGGTCGACACCGCCGCGGGACTCCTTCCAGTTATCTGAAGTTGCGACGAGTCACGTCGCAACTTATTGTTCCGATGAGGGCTGCGAGCGGTGTTCAACTTTCCGCGAGGGGAACGATGACGATGACTCGGCGTCGGGCTTACGTCCGCGCTGTCCGGTAATCCGATTTGTTGTTGTTGCGATTGGCACGTTCGTTGCTCGATATCTTTGTCGGCGATCTCGTGACCACCGGGAAAATCTAAGGTGAATGTCTTTTTTCTCCGGCGTCTCTCCTCCTCGGTCCACGCGTGCGGATCCGGCGGTGATTCGGCGTAACCGCCGGACGAAGAGTGATGACCATCCTGCATGTGAAGAAATAGAAAAAAAAAAAGAATACATTTTATTGAAGATAAATAGGAAATAAAGATATAATTGGAATTTAACTAACGTCGTGATCGAGTTCGAGTTCCGATCCGTGACGACTAAGACTTGCTGTGGTCGGTGGCGGTTCGGGCATCGCGTCGTCGAGATCGTAACTTCCGGAACTGCTACTGCTCGTCGATCTCGCCGGTGAAGGCGGACGCGACTCGTTGTCATTTGGCAAACCGTCGTCACCGATAACCGGAAGTTCTTCGATAATCGGTGGCGGACTACACGGCTCGTCGACTATGGCCTGCAAGTTCGTTAATTTCCGTAACATTCTCTCAAGACAATGCGAAACAGCGAAAGCGTCGAAGTTATATGTATTTACAGAGAAGGAGAAAGTGATGAGAACGCAAAACAACATCGAGCAAACGAAAAACAACTAGAAGCTTGCAATGTGTGAACTTACATTCTGGAGCGACTCGTCTAATAACTGCAAATAGCAACAAGCACTGTAGGTAAAGTCTTTCAAAAAGCATGAAAAATAAAATAAAATTACGCGTACTTCAAAGCAAATTGCGAACGATAATTTTGTGATTTTTTTTCATGCTGATATATTAGGGGAAATCGGAGTAAATTTGGAACGCGGGAAGCCGAAAAAGTCCAAACGATGTTTAAAAAAAAATCCGATGTTTTCCGATGTCGTCTACTAAAATTCTACTGTGGCGCCACCTATCACGAGAATGCTCGATATTACGAGCATTTTACCACATTTATAGGGATTTTTACCATATCTTATGGCAGAAATTCGCATAGTTCTCGTAATTTACGACAGGCGGCGTCATTGACTCCACATTACTAGAAATGCACGATGTTTTTTTACTAGATATATGGTAAATTGTATCGGATTTTTTTCTTCGCGTATTCATTACGAAACTTCGATTTTTTATAGTTTTTTTTTTTCGATTTGCCCGTCGGTCCATATCTCCCGATTTCTTCGATAAGTTAATGATTGAGTGTTGGAATAAAAAAAAAGTTACCTCGCTTCTGGCCAAACTGTAAATTGAACTTGCGCTCTCGAAGGAGCTGCCGTCGGCAGCTGTGGCAGTGGTTGAGGCGGGTCCCGAAGGAGCGGCGCTTGATGGCAGATATGCTGGTCGGGACCACGAACTGGTTGTGGCCGATGTTCCAGTTGCGGTACCGGTACCCGTCGACGTATTGGCAGTGACGTAATCCTCGGTTGTCGAGGCTTCCGATATGTCGGTGTTCGTTCTGCCCCCAGAATCTGTACGGGCGAGTGACAGACCTAACTCGCTCGATGATTGCGAAAGCGGTTGAGATATCGATGAAGGACTCGGTCGTCGAAGACCGCTTCGACTCCGTATCGCTCCGTTAGACAGGTTACTCAAGAGCATCGGACCTTCGATACTAAAATTCGCAAAAAAAAAAAAAAAAACATTGTAATAATATAGTCGAATTCAATAAAAAATGATCGATTTATTAATTTGTAATTAGTTTCGAACACAAAAAAAGAATTTGCATTTGTTTTTCCGGTTTTTTTTTAAATATGTGCGTTAGAAAGCTGATTACGAATAGTCTGTCCGTTTTGCCCCAAATATACTTTATACGTAAAAATATTCAATGTTTGACCATTTTTCCCATCAATATATATTTTTCACAATTATTAGAAAAATTTCGAAAAGTTAAGGATTCTTGCTGTCGGAAATGTGTAACAATCCTAAATGTTTAGGAAAACCCGTTCAATTCCAATAACTGATGACAAGCCGTAAAATGATCGATGTATACCTGCTTGGCGTGAGGATAACGGGGCTCGCTGGTTCCAATCGAATCCTTGGACTGGTGGGCGGACAAATATCCATGTTATCGTTCTCGTCCTCAGCGTCGAGAGCTTCCGTATCCATGGACGATCTTTGCTGATGTTGAAGAAGAAGAAGATGCCGTCTGCGAGACGACGGGGTGAGTAAACCAAGTGAGTCGACTTGAAGTACCGTAGCTTGGGACTCGTTCCAGATACCGTCGCTGTGATCCTTCGTCACGTCGTTCGTCAACGAATCGCTCGAGGCGAACGGCGATGTTACTGTTCCCATTACGATTGCTCCGGTTCGCAGAAAGCTCGGTCTTCTTCTTTCATACTTTGGTGACAATTGGACGATATTTATGTGACCCGCTACTGAATGTTAAAAAAAAACAACAATAATTATTTCTCAACACAATCGATCAGTGATTTTACGAGCCACCAACGAATTTTTTTTGCATTCGAACCTGGCGAGGAGGTTGGTGAGGTTGGTGACGTTGGCAACGATCGCGGAAGGCTGAAATCGCTGCTTTGCATATCCTGCACACCGTCCTCCAGCGATACGCTTCGCTTTCTAAATAATCCGCGGCGTATAATGTTTTCGTGGAATTCCTGTCGCACAAAAGCGATTTTACGCGTTAAGTTGGCAAAAATTGGTAATCTTCGAAAGATATTTCGTCCTTATGGTGATCAAGGACTACAGTCTACGATCAGATAAGGTTCATTCTGACCAATCAAATCGATCGGTTAACTTGGTAAATTACGACAAGTGACATGGTTTCGGTTTCTCTTAGCGTCCGGCTACCTACCCGATGGGGAAACCGAAATTTCTTTTCATTTTCTGACTTGCAATCAATAACGACGCTGCCGTAAGGGTACTGGCGGTTTTGTAAGGGACGGGAGAGTAGACGAGTAGTAGGCGATCCAACATATCTCGTTGTCAGTAATTAGATTGGTTTCCGGGGATTCAACTTATTCAGTTGCGCTTAATTGGTTCTATTCCCGAGAAACCAACGAATGTTGTCCGTCTAATTGGTTGAATTCCCGAGAAACCAACCAATGTGGTCCGTCTAATTGGTTTGGATCTCAGTGATCCAACTTTGCTAGTTGCGTCTAATTGATTGGGTTCTCGAGAAACCAACGTATGTGACTGCTAATTGGTTTGGTTCTCGAGGATCCAACTTGTCTGGTAGCGCCTAATTAGTTTGATTTGCGGAGATCCGACATATCTGGTCGCAGCTAATTAAATTGGTTCCAAGAAATCCAGAGATCCAACTTATATTCCAGCGGCTAATTGGATTGGTTTCTGGAGATCCAACAGATCTGGAATTCGTAATTGGATTGGTTTCCAGAGACCAATCTTATCTGGTAGCGCCTCATTTGATTGGTTTCCCAGAATCCAACTTATATGATCGGTTCGCGGGAATTCAACATATCTGGTCGCAGCTAATTAGATTGGTTCCAAGAGATCCAGAGATCCAACTTATATTCCCGCGGCTAATTGAATTGGTTTCTGGAGATCCAACTGATCTGGAATTCGGAATTAGATTGGTTTCCAGAGACCAATCTTATCTGGTTGCGCCTCATCTCATTAGTTCCCCAGAATGCAACTTATATGATCGTATACTGTATCATAAAGATTCAAACCTCCTCGTGATGTTGATGTTCTCGATGATGATCGCGCCGTTCCCGTTGTTCTGGCTGTGGTGGCGCGATGCGCGCTAAAAGCGCGAGATTATCCGGTGTCGATGAGAACTGGACGGGCGGTCTGACAGTGACTCCACGGCCCCAGCAAGGATCTTCGTAGTTTCTCTTGCAGCTGTGCGGATAACTTGGTTCACCCGTTTCCTCGACGAGCTCCCGACGCTCGACTCTTATCTCGCCGTCGGAGAGCGTTTTGTGCAGACGATTGATGGCTCTTCGTTGGGGTTCGCTGTCGAGAGTCGCAAGAATGGCACGTCTCGCGTCCGGAGATATGGGCGCAGGTTTGAAGTCAATAAGAATTTCTTGATCTTCCGAGTGTTCAAGATCTCTGGGTTTCCTCGATGCATCGCTTCCGGCGCGTCGTGAACCCGGCGATCTTGGCGCCGGTGCGATTTCGCCGTTGATGCCACCTGTGCCATCGATGTTGCCGAAGCGGTGGATCGCTTTTGGCGATTCGTTGGGCGGCGTGTCGACCATGAAAGGCGATCTCGGTGGTTCTTCGCTCTGTGTCCTTTGTAGCGGTTCGTGGTCGATCGCGGACTCGCTACCATCTATTCCTGTCGTTGGTATCGCTGTGCCGCTTCCACCACCAAGAGGCGTACCCAGTTGACCGGCTTCCGAGTAACTCTTCGTCAATTTTCGACCGTTCAAAAATCCATTAGTCTGCGCGCCTTGGGATACCATCTTGACCCGTTGGATCGTGCGGGGACTAAGGGTTACCGGCGCGGCGCGGCGAAAACCTGCTGGTACCTCGGTCTGCGTCGCCTGGGTCTTCATACCACCGCGTTTTGGTACCTTTTCTGATTTTTTTTTAACGAATAAAGAAAAAGGAGGTAAGAGCCCAATGGATTGTAGAGATTTGTGCCATGGCATTCCAGCGCTCCGATTCGCGAGACAAAAGAGTGGGAAAAGCTATTTATTTAGAACGGGTACCTCTTTTGTCTCGAGGTCGGAATGCGGTTAATCAATTTTCTCTTCGTACGTACCGAGAACGAGAACACGAGGCTCGGGCGGCGCAAGGACGGGATAAGGATGAATGCCGCTCGGTGGAAAATTACTCGGTATCGAGCCTTGTACAGTCGGTTGAGAGTCGATGAGCCGTTCCTGATTGTGGCTCGATCTCGGGGGACTCTTGCTGAGGGGCACATCGAACGAGGTCAACGTATGAGATCTCGCAAAGCTCACATGCTTCGGACCCTTGTGACCGCCACTCTGAGGGCAATGAACCGCCGACGGCAGTATCGGCCTCGGGCCTTCCAACTTGCTTGGTTCCTCGTCCTCGGGGAGCCAACTGTACCTAATCCGCGATCGACAAATTTATTCTTATCATTCGTACATTTCTCTACGAAATGGTTTTAAAATAACTACTGAATCGTATTCAGCGCTCGAAACTGATCAAACTTTCTCGCGAGCCATTTTTTTTTGTGGATAGTTTCCGAGTTACGACCTTTTAAAGCTTTCAACCAATCCGGTTGCCCGGATACTCATGACGCCGTCCGTCGGCCGGCGCTCATTGGTTAAATTCTTTGATTGCTTGTATCTCAAAAACTATACACTCTACGAAATTTTGCTGAAGCGAAAGTTCGCGTAGTTTTCAGAATACATCAGTATAGTTTTATTTAGATAAAACAAGTGTTTTTACATCAAAACGAACGAATGAAAAAAAAAAAACTACGAGTTTGTACACTGCGTTCGAAACTGAAAAAACTTTCTCTTTAGCAATTTTTCGTATAGTGCATAGCTTCCTAGTTACCGTTGAAGTTTTCAGCCAATCCAGTTATCCAGGCGCTCGTAGCATCGTTCGTCGGCCAACGCTCATTGGCTAAATCCTTTTATCGCTCGTATCTCGAAAACTATGCACTCTACGAAATTTCACCAAAGGAAAAGTTCGTCCAATTTTTAATGTAGAATAAAACTATATAGTTTTTGTTTCTATATAACAAGCATTTTCACGTAAAAACGAAAGAATACACGATGAATTATCGGCGGAGTAAAATTAATCAGCGATCAATTAATTAACGTCTACAAAAAAGTGTTGATGCTCCGTAAATCCTATTACATTGATAATTTGTTATCGAAATTGTGTTATGGCGGGAATTCCGGTCGAACGGGTCGATTTACTGACCTCTTTGGATCGGATGCAATGCAAAATGAAGTGGGTCTTCGGCGGAAGTAGGAACTCTCGGGCCAATCGTCATCATCATCGTCGTTGATGGTAATATCGTTAACCACGTGATCGTAACGGGACGATGTACTCGACGATCTCGACGAGAAACTCGAATAAGGCTGCTGATAGAGTATCTGCAACGGCTTTCGCGGATACGGAGCGTCACAAATATTCTCATCGCTGGAAGCGCTACGAACGCATGCCGAGAGTAACGAGACTTTGCTTGACACGGCGCAAGGCGACGGTCCTCTCGTCGAGAGACAACCGAATATACCGCCGGAAGAACGTTCAACAGCGTCCAACTGACGACTCGTTATGCAGTATTGCTCCTTTATATCTTCTCTCGAATAAAGAGGAGTCGCCAAACGATCCCAATCCGAATGAATTGTAGTGGCCACGTGAATATCCACCTGAGTCGACACGTCCACCTTTGCAAATATTTTGTACTCTAATAACTCGCAGTTTTTCGACGATTGAAGATATTAATGATATTCTTTACAGTAATAATTAATATTAATTTTTTAGTCTATATTAATTATTAAAAAGTTATAAAAAAGGTTTTCCCGTTATTTTCGAATAAAATTTAAAAAATGAAGCGAAATATATAAAAATGAGAATAACATTTAATTTATTCTATTAATAAGCATATGTACTATGAATTTTTTTTTATGTACTAAAAGTAATGGATATTTGGAAAAAAAATAGAACAGAGTAAAATTGAAACTCGGAGTCACGGGGGAAGGAGCGCGCGAAGTATTGGACAGCCGCGTAAGAACGCGTTTCAGCAATGTGATTGCACGTGTACGGGACTGATGAAAGCCGCGCGTGTCTCGCGTGGGTAGCGAAGAATAGTTTTCTATCGCGCGGATCGCGGTAATGTCACACAGCTGACGGAACGCCAATGTGGAACGAGCCTCAAGGCTTTGAGAATGAAAAGCATAATAAAGAAATGAACGACGATTCGATGCAATTTCTTTTTGTTCCTCTGTTTCCATAAGTTTTCTTTATCGTTACGCAGAGAAAAGCTTAAGGCGACTTTTCATATTTGCATGGAAAAGTTGTCGGAAACAGTTTGAAGTCTTTTCTATGAAAACCTCTTACTGACAAAGGCGACACAAATTGTTACGTAACTCCGAAGAACTTGATGCACAGTTCGGTAAATAATAATAATAAAAAACATCGTAAGTACCATCTTTGCAAAATACATTATTATTATTATTATATTAAATTATAATTAGTGTTGCATAGACGTAATGATTCCGCAGAGTAAAAAATATCTGCACCCTTTGAAGAAAGAGTGGGAAGTTTTATTTTTATTTAATAATTCGCGAACGCGCGCAATGATATCCACATGGCATACGAACTTCATAATGATTTCTCGAGTTGTTTCAAGTACACTTTTTCGAAAGATAGGGAAATAGGTTAAAAAGAGAGTTAAACATCAGAAGATGAAAAAAAAAACACGAGAAAAAAAACTCATAACCTCTTGTCGATAAAAATATTTGAAAATCCGCTCACAGAGGATAACAGTGCATTGAAAACGGTATACAAATATTTGTAACCCATCGTTCGGAATATACGGCACACTTTAACCGGATATTCGAAAAATACACGTCCTATAAAGCTAAACATCGCGAGATCAAAGAGAGCGTAAAAAAAAAAGAAAAACTCGTAATCGTTTGAAAAAAGCATTTTAAATAAACACGAAGAAAAAATAATTTCGCCCACTGGGTATACAGTAAAGATATTTCGCAATGATTCACCGCGCCGTCTCAAAGGATACGGCGCTGGAATGATTGTTATGAAAAATTATGGTTCTTCAAAGGGTAAAAAAAATCATCGATTTACAATCGTCTTGTCGCAAACCTGAGGATGAATGGGTGTCGACTGGGCGTTGAACTCATTGCGTCGAAGATTAACGGTTTTGGTCGGTCCAAAAGTGACGAGAGGCGTCGCGGAATCGAGATTTCTCGGATCCATGGAGATTTCAGGACCATTCGAACCACGATAGCCTCGTGGTTTTCCCACCGGCCTGCTGCTAATCGGTGTAGCCATTGGGCAAAGGCGTGGGGGAGGATTCTGTGTATGTGGCCAAAGTAGTACGAGTGGTTGTACGCTGAACGTCGGCCCGTCGGCCGCACCCGACCAGCCTCCGTCCTAGTAGAGGCGGCTTATCGATTTGCCCTTATACACTGGCATCAAGGGCCAGCACCCTCGCCACCGGTCGGTTTTACTACATACCGACGGAAAAGCTTCAATCTTCCAAGTAACACCAATCATCATGTCGTACTTATTGTAACTTCACCATCAAATCTCCCACCAACGATGCAACACGAACAAAAGATCGAAAAAAAAAAAAGACGAAAACATAAACAAAAATGTGAAAAAAAAAAGATTGAGAAAGTCACCCCCTACATCGACAATCGTATGGATCACCGACTCTACGATAGGCGCGATATTTCGGTCTCAGTATCGAACGGACGAAAAAAAAAAAAAATTATAAAATATTTTTTCGTCAAAGTCACCCGATCTATCGACGATTGATGAACGACAGGCGAAGAAACACGAAAGATAAACAGACGAAGAAATTTATTTGAAAATGAGAATTTTGAAAAAAAGTACCATTTTTCGTTCAAATGAGATAATTGAAGGAAAAATTAATGAACGACCGACGAGAACGCGTGCTTTAAAAATTTTTTTTGGTCCTTTCCGGAATTTTTGTTTTTTTTTTTGGTGTCTTTTTTGTTTTGTTTTAGAGAGGATACGTGATCGGGCGAGGCATCCTCACCATCGCGACGCCTACTCGTCCTCTCGGAGCTCACCGCGCGTTGCCCCAAGAAGTGTACAATGTAGACGGGTCCCGCGATCCGCGGGGTTGTTTCATCCCTTGCGAGGAAGATTGGCGAAATTTTGTAGTGGGGGACAGGAGAGATCATTGTGGCGCGTGCGTCTCGGAATCCAGTGATCCATTTCGTTGCTACAGTTACCCATCGCGAAGCGGAAGATATTTCGTTCCGATATTCATGGTTTCTACATTGTCCGTTACGGAGAGAGTCGATTAAGAGGATTTCCTCACATCGTTCTCTATCTGATTTCTCTGTCGTCGTTGCCCTTTATAGGTCTTGTAGAATTGTTTTTTTCGATTCGCGGTAAAAAAATATTTTTCAAACTTACCTATCGTCGATCAAAAAGAAATCGCAACGGTATACAATTTTTTCACATTTGAATCCCAAAGAATTATCAACCAACAATATTTTTCACGAAAAAGTACACCTTTTTTTTCGCAACCAGAAATTTTATTCACAAACAAATTTAAAATTTTGTGTTCCCCAAAAAAAATTCGCGATCTTTTTTGTAATTGTAAATTTTTATTTCGTTCGCAATTTTTTTTGTTCAAGTGGGGAAAATGCTTTAAACTTGCCAATTGTCGATCGCAGTGAAATCGCACCAGAAAATAATATTTCGTAGCAGTCGGGAATTCGCAATCAATTATTTATCAACTCACAGCATCTTTAACCACAACAACACTTTGTTTTGTTTTAATAAATAAAAACGCAAACTTTTTTCGAGAAAAAATTTAGAAATTTGTATAATTCCGAATAAATATTGGTAATTCTCTAGTACTTGCGAATTTTTATTCAATTCGCATTAACTGTTTTGCGATATATATATTATTTAAACTTTCCTTTTATAGACCGAAGACAAAACCCACAGAGGCTCGGATTTCAACTGAGATAAGTTTTAGTCGATATGGAATCGAATAGATTTTTATTATCAGCGAATTATTAATAAAATGGGAAGATTTCTTTTCATCATTCCGCGATAGTTAGGTGAATTTACACGATGTTGAAAAATTATGAATATTTTTATTTTCTTCTAAAGATTTTTTTTTAGTACACTTTGTATGATTAGAAAAAAAAATTAAATATCCTCTTCGCTAACATACGTGGCGGCGAGTGTACGGGCGCCATCTGCGCTTTGCTCATAAATAAACAGAGTTCGAAATTTATAGAAGCGAGGAAAAGGCCACAGAGTGCGAGGCGCTATACTCCGAAAGTTTGTTCCGTTGCAGAGCTCATTCGAGAATCGTGCGTGAAAATTAATAGATCGATCGATAAAACTGGTTGAATCTTCGTAAAAGTTTAATCGATCATGTTGATCGTCTTCGAGGTTTTTTTTGTATAATTTTGTATTTGATAAAGAATTAGTATAGATATACAGACTTATATTCTTTTTTTTTTCAAAATGCACGGTGACAATCGGGTTGTTTTAAATGTCGGTGGAATACGTCACGAGACTTACAAAGGAACTTTGAAGAAGATACCGGCGACGCGACTCTCGAGACTCACCGAGGCACTCGTAAATTACGATCCGATACTCGACGAGTACTTCTTCGACAGGCATCCCGGGGTCTTCGCTCAAGTCCTTAATTACTATCGTACCGGAAAGCTTCATTATCCGACTGACGTCTGCGGTCCTCTGTTCGAGGAAGAGCTCGACTTCTGGGGTCTCGATTCCAATCAGGTTCGTTAAATATAAAGATCTTCTTTGGAAGACGCGCCTCCCTTCTCCCTCAACAGCCTCTTTTCACTAATATAGAAAAATATAACAAAACTCTATAACGAGATCGAGTCTTTCACTTCCTTACAAAAAAAGTTTATAATCGTTCCTTTTATCGACGATAAAAAAATATATGCCGCGTGAAAATAATACGATTTCCATCAAAAGATAGTTCAATGATTTTTTACCTCGCGTAACAAAAAAAATGAGAAATAGGATAAACTCGATGTTTCAGCGCTAATGGCCCGGTGAACTTTGCGCTGACGTTGATATACAAAAAATAAATAAAAATAAAAAATGGAACTAAAAAAAATTCATAATCGTTAATTTTATCGTCGATAAGAAAAATATCTGCGGCATGAAAAGTATACTTTGTCTATCAAAAGTTAGTTCGCTGATTTTTCACCTCGATATAAAAAAAAAAAGAGATATATGATAAACTCGATGTTTCAGCGCTAATGGCCCGGTGAACTTTGCGCTGACGTTGATATGCAAAAAAAAAAAAGGAAAAAAAAATCAAGTTCCAGCGCCGCCAGTGGGTCTATTTCGATCACAGACTCTCGCGCTTCCGCGCATAGGCCAGCTAACGCCCAACCGCACAATAACATTTCCCATTCTCGTAACAACCCCGAACCATTAACGCTTTAACGTTCGCATAAACGCGGGTTGCATCTCCAGCTGAGAATGTATTTTAGAACGATCACACGGTAAACTGCTCCGCTGCGCAGTGTGTATATATGTTACGATGAAACGGTACAAGTACATCGATACGAAACGGTCTGATATAACTATTAAGACGTCATTAGCACGTACTCGACTGCATGGACCACTGCATCCTTTAATGAAGGGTCCTTCACTTTCATTGTACGCAAAGATTTTTTTTTTATCATAAATCCAGGAAAAAATGTTTGTTGCTTACTTTTTATCATAAGACAGCAAATCGCTGACAATTGAAAGCTTAAAAAGCGTGTATCATCTTGAAATGCTCCAAATCGGCTCTAATAAGTGTAGAAACATTTGCGCCATCAAAAACTGAACGATCATTTCCTTTGTAAAGTTTCCGTAGATCGTAGAGTTTTGGAGTTATCGATTCCCAAAGTTTGCAGCCAATGACGGCGCCTGGGAGCTCGTGGCGCCATCTGTCGATGCGCGCCCATTGGTTCAAAACTTTGATGGCTCGTAACTCCGAAACCTTCCACTTTACAGAGATTTTGCAAAGGAAAAAGTTCATCATTTTTCAATGACGAATGCTGTCGTAGGATTTTTGAATTGGCCAATTTTGTAACATCCTGTATACGAGCTATTATTATCAGCGTCTCTGAATTATGCGAGGTGGAGCCATGCTGCTGGAGCACGTACAGCATCCACAGGGACACACAGGCGACTCTGGCTATTCTGAACAAGTTGGACGTAGATGGCGAAACCCTTGGGGACGAGGAAGTGGCTCGACTATTCGGTTTTGAGGAAGCCTACGCACGTGGAAGTTTGTCGAGGTGGCAAAGGCTTCGACCACGTATATGGGCGCTATTCGACGAGCCTTATTCATCGATATTGGCCAAAACTATAGCATCGCTATCGATACTCTTCATATGCCTGTCGGTTCTGTCCTTTTGTCTGAAGACTAATCACGCGACAAGAGTCGAGCCTCGTGTACCGAGCAAAAACGTTGCGGTGCTACATAGCCCTACAACGTCGAACGTTGCTGATGACCAAAGGGACGACAACGCTACAAGGGATGAAGGCATCGAGGCGCACAGGGTGTTTTATTATCTGGAACACGCCTGCAACGCTTGGTTCACTTTAGAGATAACGATTCGTTGCTTGGTGAGTCGTCGATTTGGTATAAATAATTGATATATAAATATCCTATATTTTTTATATCTCATACGTAGTAAAATCTCAATTAACCAAAAGCGGTTTCACCAGACCGGGGATCTGCTCCCTTTTTCCTACGCGGATACCAAATAAGCTGATGAGAATTTCACGTGTACGAAACTAATAATCTAAAAGGGTGGAGAATCAATTTGAAACCTACCCAACTATTTTGAACAACGTAGAAGTAGCGTTTTTTATCGAAATATTACTCACAAAAATGGAGAAATAGCAATCATTTCAAATGGAGGAATAAAAGCAAAAAAAAAGACTTTTCTAGGAAACGACCTCAATACCATTGAAAACTTTCTCAAAGATACATTTTCCTCTTTCGAATTCGAAGAAAAAAAAAACCAAAAAATAAAGGACTTTAGACCACTGCCTTTATATCGTCTGAAAACTTCGAAAATCAAAGTTTTTTTTTATTTTCATGTCCGATAATTCTTTTTATTTTTAAAGATAAAATTCTGTTATCATTGATTATTCGTGAGCACCGCGGTCCGTTTATCTGCAAAATCGAGGATATACCGCACATGTGGATAAATTTGATTATTTAAATGTGAATATATATATTTTTTTTATTAATAACACCGCAGTTTACAGGTGAGTCCCAGCATGAAGAGTTTCGTCGTATCACCGATAAACATGATCGATATGGCAGCGATACTAAGCTTCTACAGCGAATTGATAATAACCTCGAGCCTATTTCTCGAGGTATTCTCAATAGTTCGAGTGTTGCGTCTATTCAAGCTCACGAGACACTCGCCAGGTCTGAGGATCCTCATACACACGTTCAAGGCCTCGGCCAAGGAACTCGCTCTGCTCGTATTTTTCCTACTTCTTGGCATCGTACTTTTCGCCTCTCTCGTTTTCTATGCCGAGAGACTACAGGTATCTTCTGTTGGTTATCGTTCTCGAGTGGTGCTTTGGCGCGCTTGGAGACATCGATCTACCGACAATGTTTTTTTTATCGGATCGTAAAGCTTACTAACAACCGTATTGAATCCGCTCTGTCGTTTTAATTTTCGCAGCTATTGTGCATCGAAACAATTTTAAAAAGCTTTATATAATGCATCATTTTTGTTTAATCAGCGATTTTGGCGCAACCCGTCGAAAATTAAGCGATTCGTGAACAGGATTTGCCAGATTTGGGTTTTCAAGTTTTTCAGATATTGACTAAATATGATTAAAAAAACTACAAAAAGAAATCTTATTAAAAAATAACCTACAATTCATAGAATTTTTTATAACAAATTCGCAAAAAATATATTTTCCTGCTTGGTAAATGTGTGCAAAAATTCATTTTTTTCACTAATGCGAGAAAAAAATACGAAATTGTATTCGTACGCATGCGCAGTATTTTGCTCGCGCGCGTTCCGAAAACGCGTCTTTCTACACTCGTTTTATAGACGCGGAAACGCGATTTTATGCGAAGGTGTTATGAAAAACAATATCTGATTTTTATCTATTTATACACGAACTCTTATCCGATGTTTTAGATATGATATGAGTTCCTTATTAGTTGGTTTCACCAGATACGGAAAATATTTAAATATACATGATCGTGTCTACCCATAAATATAACGCGTAAATAAAGTACGGAATATATTTGAAAGGTCACATACAAGAAACCGAAATTCCAAAGTATCGCAGTTTAAATTAGTGGCTCTGCTACATGAAACAATGCGTTTACATATACATAAAGCGGATTATAAGTCCTCGAATTATGATGTATCGTAAGAATGTCTACAGTTGAAATAGTGTGTCGGTTAATCGGTCGTAAAAGTCGAACGACTGCAGCGCCGCGGTCGTTACTTGGATGAGTACATTTATCACATCATTGGGTCGAGTTATTATTTTTAATTTCTTTTTTCTGCTGTAAATGAAATCATTTATAGCGATAAAATATGGGGAAAAAGATATCGGAATAATCGATATTTTTATTTAACCGCAACCCTCCGAGCGTTTGGTGGGGTCGTCTTAACCTTAGCATTTAATTTTTTTACCCTGACAAGTAAAATCAACTTTTTACGAAGGTTGAGAACGCGCTTAATGAGATGTTTAAGTATAAAATTTCCCCAAGAAATGCTATTAAAGGGGATATATTCTTCGAACTCAACATATAAGTAAAATTGACCGAAAATATATTTTTATAATTTTATGAATTTGCACGCAATTATAAATGGGGTCACTGTGATCCCACCAAACAGTTAAAGGGTTAATAATGCGGCTAATGTATCAAGTAGATACAATCAAAAATATAATCAGATATAAAACTCCTTTTCCGAAGTCGGGTTTGTTCCGATCTGACAATACATCGTCAGGCATAACAATACCGTCAAGTTTGGCCATTTTTCTTGTCCGATAAGATTCAATCAATAAGATACGATCAAAATATCATCATTTATATGATTATTTTTTTCCGGACCGAAATCGATTTCAAATATCCGTATCGTAAGCGTAGCCGAAAGAAAATAAGGGGTTTCGGGTTTTTTTAGCTCCCTGTATGCGAAGGATGAAATTGGAGGGGAAAAAAATTCAGATATGCCAATAATCGGTGACTGGCAGTTCCCCGAAAAATGGCAATCACTGTACCGTGTTACTCCCCGTCTCAACGGGAGCGTATCGAACTTTCTACGTGCGTGTTTCAATCCTTGCGTGTTGCAATGCGCTTAGACAGCCTCGTTCTATGTTAGTTGGAACAAAAATGTAATATTGAGTTTCGAGGGTGCGTGTGTGCGCGGGGGCTTGTGTTACAGGAGAACCCGAAAAACGACTTTCACAGTATACCCCGTGGACTTTGGTGGGCCCTCGTAACCATGACGACTGTAGGATACGGTGACATGACACCAAAGACCTTTCCGGGAATGCTGGTGGGCGGTATGTGTGCACTGGCCGGTGTTCTCACTATCGCACTTCCGGTTCCCGTTATCGTCAGCAACTTCTCCATGTTCTACTCTCATACACAGGCACGTGGTCCTCTTATGTCCTCATCCCTCTGTTTCTGTGTCGTAAGCCTTTTTAGTTAACGTTTATTGCTTCTCACCCTCTACCCGTTATGTTCGTATCATTGAAATTTCCTGCAATGAATACGACAATCGTAGGCGCGAAGCAAATTGCCGAAGCAACGGAGAAAGGTACTTCCCGCTGAAGTGCCACGTCACGCGCGAAGACTCAAACAACAACAACACGTTCTCAATAATATCGACGATCAGAGACAACAACGAATGGCTTTGTCCTCAATGCCTAACAGATCCGCACCGTTGATGCCGCGACCGGCTACCATCGGCCTCGATACTGTACTTCAGCTGCAGGTTTGCCTTACAGTGCTAATGTCTTATTTTACAGACGAGGAGCGAACGTCCAACATCACAGAGTATCGATGGAAAAAAAGTATCGGTTACAAATGGCTGACAATTTTTCTTCGCTGCTCGCGGGGAAAATTTGGCGATTAGTGATCTGCGCGGAAGACGAAAATGGGTCAAATGTACCGTTGATGTCACGTTATAAATTGCGTTGTGTCGACGAGGAAAAAAGAATACGCGGAGAAAAAATTGGCAGTTGTTTTTGAAATGATACGTTCCATGGATAATTTCTATGATAGACGAGCCCCTTTTTTACGTAACTCATTTGATTGTTGATTCTTCAATTATTCGTAGCCTCGGATCGTCATTGGGTTACCGGAAATTCGTCAAGAACCACTGGAATTAACGTCGAACGATGCTGTAATTACGATCGAAAAGACTTCCGAAACCGATCTTCAAAATGTGCACGAAGATGACGATGACTCCGATTCGGAACATCCCGAGTCTAGTCACTGCGCTTAGCCGATAATTGACAATGTATACGATTATTAAATCAGCAAATATATTACTCTTTTATTTCCTATAGGAGTATCCATATCTTCAAATATTGTGTGGGGAGCTTTTATTCCCAACTCAATTTCATTGGAAAATTACATTGGGAAAAGTGGCGTCGCGTCCAGTGACAAAGATTTCTTGTAAGCATTTTTTTTGCAGACGATTTTTATATGAAAAATACGGATTTTCGTTTTTTTTTTTTTTTTTTTTCAAATAATCCGTATTTTTTTTCTCGGTGGAGTATTTTTGAAAATCGATATGCCTGTCGTGTTCTATGCAGAAAAATAGGGACAATACGGAATCTGCCAGAGTTTCGAAATCGTTTTTTTAGTTCTTTGCAGTGAGACGAAATTGCCCATTTTTTGCTATAATTAGAAAAAAAAAAAAAACTGCACATTATTTCGAAAATTATTTTTTTGTTGTTTCGCCAAAAAAAAATAGCAAAATTGCAACAAAGTATAACAAAGCTGTCGTCCTCGCAATTTTTTGCTTGAAAAACACGCTGCTGTAAAAAACATTATAGTTCACGTCGATACATTTATTCGCATGCAATAGGAATCCAACATCTGCTGTGTTTCAAACTCGAGGGAAGCGTTCGGAATCGCGAAAAAAAAAATCTTTTCCTTTTTCCGTATCCGGCACAACTGAAGTTTCCCCGTGGATATAGTTTCCGTCTTCAGCCACGCGTAGCATGCGAGCGGCATACGAATGAAGCAACAACAAGAGCTTCCGATGTTTCGAAGTTTTCCATACGGATTCTTTGTTTTCTTTTTCTTTTGTTTTTCAATCCCGTCACAAAAAAAAGGTATTTCTTTTCCAATTAAGAACATACGACGAAAATTCTTGCGTCGAAAAAGCTGAAAAGATAAATGATCGCAACTTCTTCGGAGGAGTTTTCGGGGTGCGCCAGTTAACTTAAGTTGGCCAGAGGATCGTCGGGGTGTACATAAAAGTTTGAATAATCTCGCGAGCCTGCAGAGACACTGGAGTAAAGAATAATTGAGATGTTAGAAAGGTGAAAGGACAGAGAAAGGTTTGATATAGGGTGGCCGACAACGAGAGAGAGAGAAAGAGAGAGAGAGAGAGAGAGAGAAGACACGAGACGGGTGAGAGAGCGAGAGTACGCGAGGTGGTGGTTTGTTTTTCGAAAGGCGCAGGCGTCCCATCGACCAGAAAGGACCGTCGAGTGACGCTAGTCCGAGAGCGAGAGTAGGTGCTGTGATCCTCGGCATCTCGAACCCCATATACGCCCAGAAAACACGATTACCACTAAAGCCTTTCCACGTGAATTGTTTCTTCACCTCGTGGTCTATTGATACTCACGATAAAAGAGATAAAACCACCCCTTCCCCCATCCTTCGCTAGTAAACCCATCGAGTACCCAATCCGGAGAGTTCGAATTGTTTATAAATCAGATGCATGCGAGTCGCGTCGCTCTGATTCAGGTCACTCGGACTTCCAAATGAAAATTAATCGACCCAACAATAATTGAATAATTTACTCGGTTGATTAGTCGACCGTTTCGGATATTTCCTTTTGACGGAACGAGAATATTGAAAATCCATTGAATTCACTGATGACGACGATAGGGATCGCGAAGTATATCGTGTTTGCTACCACAGGCGAGGCGGGGATACCCTTGTTCGCGACATCCACAGCGAGGCAGCTACGAGATTGATTACCAACGAGACTGTGGGCTCTCGTTCTATGTACACAAACATCCTTCATCTGTTTGCCGTGGACACGGGGAGAGAGAAAGAGAGAGAGAGAGACCTCTTATCACTCGTTTGGAAAAGTTGTATGCTTTGGACGATTACTTACAGTATATACGGCGTGTCAAGCAAAAAGTACAAAAGGTATAAAGTTACCGTATCCATTCCACGATGCGCATTGGCATCCGTCCTTTCAGCGACCCTATCAATACCATTTTATCATACTGAAATTACGATTTTAGACGAGAAGCAATAATTGACGTATAAATTAATTTCATTTTCGTAATTTTCATCATTATCATCGTCGTTATCGATGTATCGATTTTACAATGTCGCTATTAAAGTATTCGTAATTTTAGATGTAAAGTATCGGCGTTTACAACGCCGGTAGCACGTAAAATAAAAGGTGAATTTCATTTTATTTTATTTCCGTTTCATTATTATTATAATTCATCCACTCGACTGACCTAAATTTCTTTTTTTTTTTTTCATTTTTACTGTTCGATATATTTATATCGTTGAATTTTATATGAATTTTCGACGTTGTAATACAGATTTACAGTGTGTAATTGAAGTGTAAGTTGCTTAAGATATTAAGGGACAAGAATTTTATACAACTTTGCTGTCGGCACGATTTTTCCGGTCTTCGTGCCGAGTGAAGGGCTGACGCCCCGATTCGAAAAGAATGACCATCCATTTGTGTTATCGGAGAGAAATCAATAGAAAAAATTACGAGAGCCATAAAAGCATCGAGCTTCACTTACTTATTATGTGATTCAATAATACGTAATTAATTATGTTATTCAACAGAATAAAATATACGATATTTTTCTTAATCGTACTTAATGTATTGTGTTATTTAATTTCGGGCTCAACGTTCGGATTTTTTTTTATACTTATTTGATTTAAAAATTGTGTCATTTCCGGTACATTCGTCGGTATCTCCGTCTACTACTGCTCTGTGCGAAGCTTCGTGTTTCATAGACACAGTAAGTTATATCAAAGTCGTAACAAGCTGCGCGCGGAGCGATCGCGCGGTGTGTGCACATCTATTAAAACTATGTACCCCACGACGAAAACACGAGTTCGAAGTTGTATTTATCCAAGAGATGGACGAGAGGGGCGCCGAGAGAACGAAAGAGATGAAGAAAGTCGGTGTAGGAGTGAGGACTCGGAGTACGATAAAAGAGCTTCTTGATTAGTTCGCGGGCGAGAAGCCTGCTTGGCTGCTCCAGTCACATTCGCGGGATTATCCTTGGCTCGTTGCTTCGCTTTTTCTTTCTTTCCTTTTTTCTTTTTTTTTTTTTCGTTCTCTTTTTATATTGGCAAAACGACGGGGTTCTCGGCTGGTAGGCTTTTCTACCCGTTCGCAGATAGCGAACATTCGGCGGGGATTCCCCGGCTGTTTTAACACGACACCTCAAAAGCGAGAAAAAGATCGAGTGCACCGAGTCGCTGGATTTATCACATCGCCGTATAAAAGCTCGTTTCGTGCTCCTAATTGACAATTGATTTTTATTTAGAGTCTGTTGTTAATTGATTATCGCAACCGCCAATTAATCCCGACGGTTTCGCGGACCACTTCTCTGTGAAACACTCGGCGTTTCGTATACTCTTCGAGTGTTCGGCTGACGACGAGTACACCACGAACAACGGGTCGGTGAACAGGATTCGTAACGATGGAATTTTCTTTTTTTTTTTTCTTTGGCTTTGTATATGCTTCGGAATGTTTTGTCAATTACACTCAAACCATCGAGATATAACGAGTGAATAGAAAAAAAAAAAAAAAAAAAAAACGGGAGAAGCGTTCATGTTGCTTTGATGTAACTCATCCATAGACCTTACCGGTGGAAAGAATTCGGTGGGAGGTCGGGCTGAAAGGCACTTGAGAAAGATTCAGCGACCAAGCTATTCATCACTCGTTCGCCAAGACCGTGTACTCTCGTTGTGTAGTTACCACGTAAAAAAGCAAACCACCCTCGTCATCGTCGTCGTCGTCGTCGTCGGCGACGTCGTCGTTGATCGAGCTCTTGGCAAGAAGGAGAGGAGATAAAAAAAAAATGGAAAAGCAAAAGCGAAGAACGAAGCTAACAGGCTGAGTTATATATTCGTTGGTGTTTGTCCGAAACGAGGGAATCCATTCATCTGAAGCATCGAGCACTCTGCCCCCTCCCCCTCGGGCTACTTTCGTACTTTTACTATTACCTAACGAAAAAGTTTTGTCTGTGTTACTCTTCATACAATGGATGTAACGTGATTTTAACGACTTTGGAACAGGAAATATTTTTGTTTTCGAGGATTTTTCGTCGAATTTTACCGCTTGAAAAATAAATGTGTTTACGACGAATTCGGGAGCCTCGAGAGCACTCCAATTTCGACGATGGATATCGGAGGAAAAGAGCGCTCTATACGGTTCACATTCATGGCAAATGCTTCTTCAACTTTGGGATTCAGTGAACGACGTGACCAGTGATTCTTCTTAACGTGTGACGTAACGTGCGAAGAAAAATTGGACACCAACATTAACGGTCGTCTGACACAGTGCCAATACACGGAATGCTATACATTCAATCGAATTCTTAAAGAGTAACCCTTCGACTTCCACGTAAAAAGAGTAATAGCCGGTCGATTATTCGAGGGTCGGCACTTGCCGCATATTTCTCAAGCTTTTCGTGTGAAGTACGATACACACTTCAATCACAATACCTAAAAGGATGTGATGTACAGTACGCGACGCTTATTTGCTTTCCAATTTCTATCAAATGTCCGAACGACCGTTTTTCTTATTTACATTTTTCCCGGTGGGATAAACGGCTGAAAAACATCGACAATAGATATAGACGACGCTATTTACACTCAATATGTACATTAATAATGCTAAAAGGTTATCAACACAAAAAAAAAGTGTTCATCGTGTTTTTTTTCGCCGACATTGATTCGTAAATTTTTCTCAATAAATATATTATTATTTTTTTTTTTTATCGTGGGACAGTTGTGAACTTTGGATTCGTTTGCGCATAAAGATTACGCGTTACACCCAAAAAGTTTTCGAGTATTCGATTGAATTACGAAATTTCGAAAAGTAGAAAATGGTTTTAAAAAATCCGTGAAGGAATCCCTCACCAAGTTTTTCATTATGTAGTTAAGGGTAAACGAAGAGAATTGAAAGGGATTCATAGTAGAAATTTAAAGGGAAAACTGAAGTAGTCATTCTAACATTTATTATTAATGGAATTCTCCAGTGGCGAATAAGTGAGAAATTTTAAGCGATGTGTACAGAGAAACCGCCAATAGTCCATAATACGGGACCAAACAACTCTCCAACAGTCCAATTTGGAAGGACCCATGAGAAACGTATTCTCCATACGCCAATATTAAGGACCAACAAGATAATGGAGAGAAGGATTATTAGCAGGTAATTGAACGTTAGAGGGGGTGAACCGTTAAGGAGTTCAGATTGTTGAAGAGAGTTTCGATGTATTTCGATTCGTTACCTATGCGAGATTAATGGTAAACTGGGGTACCAGAAACTTTAAAGAGGTATTTAGTTTCATTCATTATTGAATCGGAATGCGATGCTGAAACACCGGAATTATTCAAGCGGTACATTTTCCTGTTTTTTACATTTCTTCGGTAATTCTTTACTAATGGGAATCCAATGACAAGTCAGTCGGACATAAGAGATTTTCATAATCTTCAAAATTATTTAAATAATTTCTTAACCCTTTTTTTATAATTTCGATACGAGTGATCCGTTTTTATAGTTTTTTCGACTTGAATTTTTTTTTTTTTAAATAACTGAAAAAACGCAACATTTTTTTTTTTTGTTTTTCAGAAATGTTCCGCGCGAAATGTTAACCGTGAATTGCCGGTGAAGTTCTATTGAATTGAAAACATTTTCCGAGTTCTGTCCTAAAAAGGACAAACAATACGCGTCCAATGGCAGCTCATTGGGCGATATCACGAGATACTTTTTCCGTTCGTCGTTAATGGAAGTTGTATAGAGTACAACTGGGACATTTACAATGGTATTTCTCCTCATTCGAAATAAATGGGAACTGAATGGAACGTAAACACATCAAGAAACTTTAATGCTACGTCTAGCTATTCATTATGCGCAGTTTTTTTAATCGAAAAAAAAAACGCATTTAATAATTCAAGATAAACAATTCTCTTTGATAGAATGAGATAAATTCCATTCAGTGACCGATATTCGCTATATGATTATTTTTTATTTCGCTTGATGACATTAATACGTCATTCATATTTTAATTCCCGACATCGAACTAACGGAAAAATAAATAAAAATTAATCTCATTCGACATATAATAATGTTATCGGCGTAAAAATACTACGAATGCCATTTACCCGAAGCGAAAAAAAAAGAAAAAATTTAATCATTATTTCCCGTCTACCATTCAGCGTTGACGTCCATTTAATGGTAGTTAATCGTATACTCGATATACTTAAAACACCCTAAGTGACAAAAAATCATCAATATTTAACGAGCGATACTCGTAGTTTGAAAACTTTAATTCTGAATTCTACATGTCTGAGAAAACTCGTGTCTGACCCACTAGCTGTGTGTGTATTTCTGCGCCTATCGTGATATCCGACGTTTACCGTTGAATCCTCTCCGTGCACCATAGGGCTCGAGAAGAATGAGCCAACGAAGTGAAAAAAAAAAGCCCTCTTCGCCAAAGCTCGATGGTACAGTAGCGCGCGTGGTGGTCGACTGGGATTTTCACGCTTGCGCTCTGGTAGACGATGGTGGAAAAGCGTTTCCACCGCGCGTTGGTGGAGGAAAGCATCACCCTCCCCGTGGCTCTCACGGGTATACCGCTCGAGCCGCTTCGCGTACGTTAACTCTGCTCGGTTCTCTCGCCTATCGTTTCATCCGTACGTCTCGCGCGGGCGGAGAAGAAGGAGGGGGACGGGGAGGGGGTGCTGCGGCGGGGGACTTCCAACCCCCGTGTGCTGGCGCCACTTCCAGTCGCGGGGGGATGGTGCAAGTTCAGTCTGCACTCGTACGGAGAGACCGGCGCTTCTCCGGGGCAAACGCGACGTTGCGAACGAGCAATTGAGACCTGTCCAGCGTTGTAACGACGAAACGCGGATAGAGCCTTACAGTCGACATACAATACACATCCCTCAAACCTGCCACCCCCACCCCATCTCCGACACGTCGTCTCCATCCCGCCAAACCCCTCATCGGCGAAACCGATAACAACCACCTTTGAGCGGTATACGCGGATACAAACGACTAACCGGCTATGAACTCACTGCCGCAAAACGATTGCCGGCCTCGAACAGCTCCGGCGAGTGTCTAGTGCTAAAAATAACTTAAAAAATTTAAGAAAATAATAATTCACGAAAAAAAATTAAATAAAAATAGAGAAAGTAACAATTATTCGTCGATGTCGCGTATTAAGGCGGATTAAAAGGACGGGAACAGTGTGTTTAAAATAGCCTCGAGGTGTTTTTAACTCTCTCATTATCGACGCGACGAAAGGTTCTCTCTCGCGACGAATTTAACGAGATTGGAGAACATATACTCCGTTGAGGCCGTCTCCTCCCCCTCCTCCCTCTTTCGCTACTTCAGACCACACGGTACACAAGATATTTGGAATAATTGCGATCGATCGCGAGAGTCAATGATCATTGGAGTTGAGAGTGGAAAGCCTTCCAGGAGGAAGCGAAGATCGCGAGTTACCGAATTTTCTTCGGCTTTGATGTAGATCTGTTCTTTTTTTACCTCCTTTTTGTTGGTGTAATTTTTTTTTTTATTTTCGTTTTTTTTTTTCGTCTTTCGATCGCAACGGATAACCACGGATTTGGATGGATATTTTTTTTTTCTCTCGCGAAATAACGGGGATCTGAGAGAAACGCGAAAGAAATTTCGACGTACCGCTACGGAAGGAATTGTATTCCAGGGGTGCACGACGGTAGTCAAGGTCGTGCTGGACCAACGGAAACTGTACAGAAGCGAGAGAGACGGAGAGAGAGAGAGTGAGAGAGCACGGTGATCGAGGTCACCGGGGGATGGAAAATCATAATACTGCTGAAGATGCCACGGAGGATTAACGAGACATGAGAGAAGTGTCCAGGGTGCGTGCATAATTATTAGCAAACAGTTTTAAAAAAATTGATTAAACAAATAAAAAAATATATAATGTTCTTTGTTGTGTAGATTTTTGTGTTTTATTATTGCCATTACGTGCGACCCGAAAAGTCTTTGTTAATGCAAGGGATGAAAATTATCGTCTTTGGTCATCTCGCGGCATTGATCGATCCCGTGGAAACGCGAAACGTCCAGCGTGTGTGTCCATATGCAAACAGTAACCGTTCTAAAGGTTGAAAAAAAAATTTGAGATATTTCTTAATTTTTTTTTTTTCCCGAGGTGTGTCGAAAAAAAATCATCGAACCCATTATTACTCAGCGGTGAATTTTCGCTTTTTTTCAAAATTATCAGGTATTCCATCACTGCACAGTTGCGAATAGTGAAAAAAAAAAAAGTAAAATCACGGGATGCTAAAAATGTCGTTCGATGATTAAATCTGTGGGAAGTTGATTCGGTGATTCAATCTCCGCGTTAACGTATAAAGAGTAAAAAAGATTATTGCAAAAAGCTTTATGAAATAAAATCGCAAGAACGTGATTTAGGTGAGAGAAAAAAAAGCTCCTACCGAAATGAAGTTAATGGAGAGTCAATTCAATGATTCAATCTCAACCCTCGTCTTCCAAATTAAATTCGCAACCACCTCGTACTTCGTTTAATCGTTATTTATACATTTTTTTTCGCAAATTCATCGAGAAATAATTGATCGGTCAGTGGCGCGGCGAGAGCAAAAGCTCTCGTGGTCATTTCGCTGCATTGATCGTCGGAAGGCTTTTTTTTTTTTTTTTTTTAATTTTTCGCGCGTTATTCCGCAATAATCGAGAGAGTCACGAAGAAGTATACGTGTGTTATAATAAATGCAACAATGCAGATTCGTGATGAAGTGGCGGCTCGTTGTGCCCTCGTGTTTAGCATCAACGAATGGGTACCCCCCTCCCTCGCAGCCTCGATGGTTAATGGTCGTTGTTCTCACGTACGTGAGTACTGCGTGCCGAGGATCGTAGGGAAATGCGTGAAGTACTAGAAGGACGAGAGAGGGAAAGAGAAAGGAGGAGAGTTCGAGAGAGCGAGAGAAAGAGAGAGAGAGAGAAAAGAGAGACATAGTCGAGGGTTATCGGTGGGTACGGTTGAAGCGCTCTCTCGGTTCTCCGACAGCGTGCGTGCCACGCAGACTATCGATTCTCGCGGGACTGTGCCGACCTCCTGCTGCTTCTGCTACTGGCTTCTATGCCTCTGCACGATGCCGAGTATAATGTGACGTCACGAGCAACCCCTACCCTTCCTCCCGCGTCGCGGGAACGAGACCGCGGACGGTGGGTTTCGATCGGCGGCAAGGAAAACCCCTCGACGCGAAAACCCCGACGGACTTAAGGTCGATGCCGCCCCCGAGTTTCATCTGATCACGAGAATTCTCGTAAAAAAAAAAACAGAGCATTCCCCAGTCTCAATTTCCGTCAGAATTTACAAAAAAAAAACGTTGTACCGGAATTCGCTAGAATTTCTGAGTGGAAAAAAAAAATTTAGATAGCATTTTGACCCATCAACAGGTCCAATATGGGGGGATTACATTAAGATACCGCCCTTTCGCTCCTAATACCTTGAGCCCCCGCGATACTAGTCGTATATCCCGAATTACGACATTGGGGACGATCTCTATTGAATGAATTAGTATTGCAAATTTGTATCGCAAGTTCGGAGGGTCGCTAGGATTTTTGAAGGATTCTTTTTAAGTAGTCGAACACCACGAAAGTGTCGTTTAACTTTTTTTCCACCTTCCGAACCGTTTTGTGTTAAAAGTCAATAAATTTGTATATAACATTAAAAAAAACGTTACGTCTGCGGGGAGAAGACGTTTTTAATGATCCATCTATTGTTCGCTTCGAAAGAATCGCGATAATAGAATAAAAAAAAAAAATACCGGGCACACCGGAGATTCCGAAAGGAGTGAGGAGTAAACCGTACATTGATTAACAAGATTCGAAAGACAACCCCTTCTACTTCAGTATCAACAGGTTAAAGCAGACTTTATATTTGCAACAGAAAAGTGTGTCACTGGGACACCCCCTCCCCCCCCCTCCCCCTGTACCCCAAGGCAAAGTGGCATTCATATAAATTGCTTTTCGATACTAAAAAAAGAGCATAGCAAAGCCCACAAGGCTATACTTTGCGACAGATTCCAGACATCAATATCTCATTAGTCTCCAGGAGTCGCGTTGCCCGGAGGAGCTGCGATCCGCAAACTCAACAATCTCCATTATTCAACAAATTATTAACATCTCGACAAAGCTTCGACGCTTCAAAAATTGTGTTGATTTAAGCCCCTCGATAACGCTTCAATTGTATTTCGAATCATTAATTTTTAGCATCAAAGAGCCGCCCTTTTTTCAATCTGATTTTATTTTTTTTACCTCATGTATAGGCAAAAGATAATTCGGCGTTTGACGTCACGAGAGAGTATCGGGGGTTGGGGAGGGAAAGATCGAAAAGGACCGTTTCGCTTTCGATCTGCGGAGAGCCCCGAAGCGCGGAAACGTTTTTTTTTTCTCTTCCTACCACCGCACTCGACCCTCCGCGCCCGTTTTGCCCGATCGAAGTTTCAGCCTCGCCACGAGGACGCTTCGGTCCGTTCGTTCGATAACACCGCTATGCTCCGAGCCTCGGAGGAAGGAGAGAAAAAAATAATGCAAAAAAGAAAAAAAAAAGAATCTAATATTTTCGGAACGATGATAAAAGATAACAAAGAGCGATGTCCACATTGAATTATTGAAATTGAAGCGTAGGGACAGCGGAGTTAGGGCCATTCGGGCGTTCGTTGAATATACAGCAGTCGCGAGGGACAGCAGTCGCGGGGGAGAAAGGGGAGGAGGAGGGGGGTGCGCAGGATGAAGTTCGGGTCATCGAATATGTCGTATGTTAGGTACGCAGGTGCCGCGAACGAGCCGTCAATGTTTCCGGTCAGCTCGTTCGATCACTGATTTATAAGGTAACCAACGAGAATCATTGGATACCATACGGCTTACATTATACGCACACTCTGCCATTTCGCTTCTCTCCGATCCCGGAGAGTTTATAAAGCGCGGTGGATATGTTTCGCCGTTAGTAGTTTGTGGCGCATGAAACGCCGAGAGCCGCTGGGGTAGCGTTAGATCATTAATTATTCATGGGTATAAGCGGGGGCGGGAGTATTAGGGCCGAAGCTTTAAGGGGGTGTCGAGGGATACCCAACAGTAGGGATCTATCGCTATTCGATCGCTGTCCATCGACATCCGTTTCTACGAACGACTTGCAACCCCCAACGAGATTTTTTTTTTGCGATTTAAATAATTTATGTATTTATATAATATATATATATAGTATATATTATTAAAATTGTGTTTCTTTATTCGTTCGGTAGGTCCAATTTTTTTTTTTTTTTTTTCGATGTTTAAGAAAAATAAAAACTGAGAAAGAATAATGTTGTCGCACAGGTGCACAGGAGGCGGAGAGCTACTGCTTCAAGTTGCCGGAACGAGCGGTAGCAGTGATATAACCGACGTTGGAACGTTGGATGATAAACAAAACTAAAGATGAATCTGATTAACATGGACGCGGAGAACCGCGTGGTTCTTAACGTCGGTGGTATACGTCACGAGACATACAAGGCGACGCTGAAGAAAATACCGGCTACGAGATTGTCGAGACTCACCGAGGCATTGGCCAACTACGATCCCATACTTAACGAGTACTTCTTCGATCGGCATCCCGGTGTATTTGCTCAGGTTCTCAATTACTATCGTACCGGGAAACTTCATTATCCTACGGACGTTTGTGGTCCACTCTTCGAGGAGGAACTCGACTTCTGGGGTCTCGACTCCAATCAGGTCGAACCCTGCTGCTGGATGACTTACACTCAGGTACCATTTTTACCATTTTTTATCGTACATTGATACATTTTGTATTGCAACTGGTTTCCGGTATTACTGAGTAGTAAAAAGTTAATCTGTCGTTGATCAACGATTTTTCGAGATCCGCAATGATTTTTATAAAAATTTATTAATCCGTCGTAAGTCACACAAGGTGCCATTGACTCGTAAACGAATTTGGAGAATTTGGTATTCAAAATAGCTGTTTGTGAATGGGGTTTGATCCATCGGCTACTGAGTGCCTGAAATATCGCTTACAGATACAATCGATGCTTTTTCATCACGAAATAAGTGATATGGACCATTTTTGAAATGGTCACGAAAGGCTTTTTTTTAAATATTAGAGTACCACGTTCTACATTTTTTTTACGCGTTGTCATTATATATTTCGTAAAATAATTTACGCCACATATTCTACAATATCTAAAGATTTTTCTATTATTTTTGGGTCGCAACCGGATGTATAGTTTCTACGTGTCAGCCATTTAAAAAATCAATCGGACCAATTCAACTCTGTGCGACTTTCGCGAAATTTTAAGTGAAAGTTCTTTGAATGATAATCAATTTTATGGAATATGCAAATCATCCCCTGATGTATCGTCGGCATGAATGTAACGCGCGTTACATTACAGATAGAATTTTAAATAATTCTGAAAATTGAAAGCTTTCACATTGTTTTTTAATTGTTTTCTTATATTCGCGAAAAGCTACTATGATAACGCAATTTTTGTTATTTGTTGAGTTCCTCATAGAGAAAGTTTCGCGTATAATGTAAACACCGATGAAGAAGCAACACGAAACATTTTTATTTTCAGAATTTTTTGTCGTATCTGAAAATTGCGGAAATTAAAAATATCCGATGGCGTTCTCATCGGAGTCATGAGGAGAAATTTTCAATTATACGAACTTTTAAATTATTTGGAATTCGATAGATTTAATTTGATATAAATAAAGTCAGAGAATCATGGAAATTGATGCTGCTATAGAATTTTTTTCGAAATATGAATAATTTCATTAAAATTTAAAACACGCTATCGATTTTTGCGGAATTATAATGGTAACGTTCTTTATGGCACACAAACGTACACAGGACATTTTTTTCTAAATGTGATTTGTTGAAATTTTGTAAGAAATATTCCGAACACATATAAATAATTAACATCGTGAAAAAAAAAATTAAAGCTCTTTATCAGAAAGCAAAAAGCATAAAAAATAGATAAACATAAATAATTTCGTTTTGCCTCGTGATATCTCGAACGATAGATCGTTAATCAACGACAGGACAATTTTTCTTGCACGTCCTCGAGACTCTAAAGAGAATAATTAATTGATTTACGGCGGCAATGAAATCCCCGTGACAAATAATCGCCGTTAAAATTAATATCACATTGACGTCCAATCAACTGAGCTTTATGCTGCAATTCAATCGAATTATCCAACTTCGAAACCGTCTCTCTTTCTTTCTCGTTCCGGAATTAATGGATAATCTCCTTTTCTCAAGATGAAGATTTCATGCGATTCGTAAAGGGATTTTCGCGATGATATCGCGACCCCTTTTATTTGTACAATCTATCTATCCATCTCCCCCCTTCTTCTTCTCTCTCTTTATTTTCGCCACGACTTTTCGCACGGATAAATCAGAGGGAAGCCAAACGCGATTGTCGGAATTACTTTTCTCAGCTTTGAAAGTCCAAGGGTTGAAGGGGGGGGGGGGGGGGGGGGTGAGAGAAGGGAAAAAGAGAGAGGGGAATCAGAGAGGCGCGAATCCGCGAAGTTCCCTCCAATTTCCCACCTCTTTAACTTTTGACTTTCTCATCTTTGCCGAGAAGCAGCCTAACGTTGCGATGCTTCTATGTCTGTATCTCTCGGCGGAGACTCCATTAATTTATCTTCTTTTGGCACGAGTACGAAAGTCTCGAAAAACGGAGAAAAAAAAAGTGAGAAAAACATCTGAAGAAGCTGTGTGTGCGTTACGGGTGAAAAGTGTTGAAGGCGGTGACGAAGCGAAGAAGAAAACGCGCGCGCGAGGAGAGAGTCTCGCGGACACTTGGCGGAGAAGCGCGCGCGGGGGGGTTGACGTCTACGTCGTCTGTCTATCGATTGCTCGTCGTTCTAAAAAGAAAATAGATCAGGGCTTACTCAGCGAGCTCGTTCTCAGAGTGGCCCCCGCGTTAACGCGCGGACTCTCACACGCAACCCCCACCCCGAGCATTCGTGACATCAAACATGCTTGTCCTTAATAAAAAAAAATGTTTTTAATGATTTTACTTCCTCGCTCGCCGAAGTAGATTGAAAACAATGCACTGTGTAACAAATAGACGTAGGATACTGAGCCGGAAGTTTAAAAAATCGTTCCCGTAGTTACCCGGAACGAAAGCCTCAAAAATTTGGTATATCGAGCGATATTTCGATTTGTTTAATGCGATTTACGTTGGGTGGAAACTCTAGCATCGGGACACGCAGGAGACTCTGACGGTCCTGGACAGGTTGGATCTCGACACGGAGAAGCCAAGCGACGAGGAACTAGCGAGAAAATTTGGATTCGAAGAAGCCTACTACGAAGGCACCCTCACATGGTGGCAAAAGCTCAAGCCAAAAATGTGGTCCCTGTTCGATGAACCGTATTCGTCTAATGCTGCCAAGGTGCGTACAATAATTTTTTTTTCGATTTCGTAATTTTTTTTTTTCAAATAATCGATAACATCTATGTATATTAGCGATTTTTCTAAAATATCTCAATATATAGGTAGATCGATAGGTGAGAATGGGGTAAATTGGTACATTTAAAGAATTAGTGTAATTTAAAAAATTATAAGCTGGAATTCCGGGGGTAAATCACTTGTCATTCTCAATATAAAGTATCCTATCTCTCAAATCAATCGGATTTCACAGTTGACGATATCCGCTTTCACATTCCGGAAATTGGCAAAGTGCATACGGTAATACAATTGACCTCACTCTCCGCTATGAAACATCGAAAAAAAAACTTCTCCTGTAATCAAATACGATTCCGGAATCATGGAAAATTTGTGTTTTAACAAAAACACATTAAACTCCATATCGCTGAATTCATTTTTGATTATTTTGTTGGATCGAAAGGATATTCCGCAATACCACTCTGCATATTTGTTTTGCATTGGTATTGTATCTAAAAAAATAGTTAAAATACACCATATAGGGAGAGGTACCGTTTTTGGCGATTTTAGGTCCGATTGTGGCCATCACATTCGAAGCAATAAAACAAAATATAATCGAATTAAAAAAAAAGTTCGAATCTATCATTTGATGAATTTTTATGCGAACTTTTGAATAATCAATATGCGATTTTGGATAAAAATTATTCGATGAGTATAATAATAAAAATGGCCATAAATGGTACAATGGTCACTAACGGTACGTCTAGCCGAAGTCGCAAATTGTGTACAAGATAAAAAGTGATTAATTTCCACTGTAAACAAAGAGGAGTCCATTTTGCCCCAATCCTCCCTATATCGACAGTTTATCGCCTAAAGGTCTACGTGCGCACAGTCTCTATAACCTTATGGCGTTAAGCCATCGATACATTTTATGGACGTATAAATATCGCTGCAAAATCTCTACATTCACATCGAACATATTGATCAATAAATCCTATAAATCCATAGATCTAGCAACAGCTTTCACTCTATAGGGGTGTTAAATAGGATTAACGAAAGAAGCGTCAAATATGATTAGTTAGCTGATTGTTTCCTTTATCTTTATAATTCGCAGATAATCGGCGTAATATCTGTGTTCTTCATCTGCGTGTCCATACTGTCATTCTGTCTGAAGACGCATCCCGACATGAGGGTACCAGTTATAGTGAACAAAACTGTAAAGAGTGGCAACACGACGAGATGGGCATTGGACAAGACCCACACAAACGCCCATGATGCCTTCTTCTACATCGAGTGCATATGCAACGCATGGTTCAGCCTTGAGTTTGTAATTCGCATAACGGCGAGTCCCAACCGTTGCGATTTCATTAAATCATCGGTCAATCTAATCGACATGATAGCTACACTAAGTTTCTACATTGATTTGGCATTGCAAAAGTTTGCATCGCATCTCGAGAACGCCGACATATTAGAGTTTTTCAGTATAATAAGGATAATGAGACTGTTTAAATTGACGAGACACTCGTCGGGTCTTAAGATACTGATACAAACGTTCCGTGCCTCGGCTAAAGAGCTGACCCTCCTGGTATTCTTCCTGGTCCTCGGCATCGTCATCTTCGCCAGCTTGGTTTACTATGCAGAGAGGATCCAGTATAATCCGAAGAACGACTTCAAGAGCATACCACTTGGACTTTGGTGGGCCCTGGTCACCATGACTACGGTCGGATATGGTGACATGGTGCCTAAGACTTATGTGGGAATGTTCGTTGGGGCACTGTGCGCACTTGCCGGTGTACTTACAATCGCCCTGCCGGTGCCCGTGATCGTCAGCAACTTTGCGATGTATTACAGTCACACGCAGGCGCGAGCCAAGCTGCCCAAGAAGAGGCGTCGAGTGCTTCCGGTTGAGCAACCCCGGGTGAGAGCACCCGGGGCACCCCCGGGTCAACCGGGGGCTGGAGGGACTACGGCTTCAGTCGGCGGTACCCATCCCCATCCTACGAATACCTGTGGCCATCAGGTCGTTGCCCTCCTGCCCCCGGGCGGACCGACATCCTGCCCTCAAGGAGCCGGCTCCCCTGCTACCCTACAACAAATACCCGGAGCTCAAAACAGGCGTATGAATGCCATCAAGACTAATCATCCCAAGGATCCTTTCGCGACTACCAAGTCAGGTACTAAAAACACACACGATCGGCCTCCTTCCATCACCTAGTCATTGACAATTGCTTCTCAGTTAGCTAACTACCACTCTATTCCTAGAAGACCACACGAGCTTCTTCCACATTCCCCGTGTCTTCATCGTCTTCGCGTTATTCTATCAAACGTTATTATTTTCTTCTTCGCTTTAGAGATTTCATGACGTAGTAAGTTAGGACTTAAACCACAAAAGGCTTCGCATCAAGCCATGTTGGGCCATCAGTGCCCATGTGTGGTCTTCTAGGATTTGGATCGATTCGTATCGCTGCCTCTCTACGATAAAGACGAATCTTAGAAAGGCAATCGTTCGAATGATCAATCACGAGGAAAAATCAGTATTTTGTCCCTTACGTCAATGACTGCGCCCGGCTGAATTGCAGAAATTGCTATAAGTTTTTTATTTTTTTTCTTATTTCATGTGCGCGCAGATGAGGAGCGCAGAAACACAAATCTACGGACGAGCAACGGGACCAAGACGTCCGGAGCCCTTGGCTAGCCACTACGAAAAAATGACTAATATAACGAAATCGAGAAAAAAAAACAGTAAAAAATTTAAAAAAAAAACTCATCTCCATGCACTGCCGCGATGCGTCGGGAAACTCCAGCACACTAATAATCCCCGACACATAATTGTGAAAAAAAAAAACCAATTCATCATGAAATCCATTAAAAATAATTAACGAAGACGTTGACGATGATGAAGAATAATAATAATAAGAGGATGAAGAGTGAATTTAATTGTGAAACTAAGTGCGCGTATACCGGCTGCACGGTTTAACATTTTCTCCCCGTACACCGAACGAACTCCTTTGTACACGCCATTCTGATGAATCGATTCGCGACAATCATAGCGCGTATCGTTACAGCGTGAAAAAGAAAAAAGAAAAAATTATTCCAACTAATCTCACATCCACGCTAGCTGCCTTTTGCCCACTATTTACCCCGCGAAAAAAAACACTAACACACACAGACATGCATTCATTGAATACACGATCGTCGTAGAAGGCCCAAGTTTAACCTAATCGATAATTCACTGGAAATAATCATAAACGGGCTAATATGAACCGCCGTCGCGTTCCAAAAGTCCGCCATTAAGTTAATCGCTCTCTGCCTCACGACAAACTGCTGGCTGTGCTTTGAACAAAAAAATAAATTAATAATAATGAAAAAAAAAACGAAAAACTACTCGATCACTTTTGTTCCTTCTAAGTTTCTATTTGTGTCGCGAATTACGCACGACAGACGAAACGACAATAATTTGTGAGTTATGCAGAGACAGCAGAGATAACAAAAGAACATTAAAAAATATGAATAAATAAGAAGAGAGGAGAGTGAGTTAGAAGGCAATTAGGGGAACGCGACGCGGCTGAATGAATTTTTATCATTGCACTTATCGCGCACTCTACTCAAAATGCCGCTGGGACCAATCGTCAGCTACCCTTCCATAACGCAATCATCGTCGGAATCTCCGAGAGAAAGATCAGAGTACATTTTTTTCCTACTCTAATTACCCTCATAATTAAAGTTAAACGATTGTTAAAGAAGCAAAAAAAAAAAGAATGTAACAGTTTGTCGGAGTACGTAAAACGACGCCATTATTCGCATCTTCCATCGCCAGACGGAGAATGTAAAGTTCGAAAAAAAAACAACAAAAAAAACCAAGAATAACATAAGAGACTCTGTTTTTTTCTTTTTTTTTTTCAAAATATATTATTATTCACAATCGACATATCAATCGCGCAGTCTTAACATATCCGAATAAAATTTATTCGACATCCGTTAGTCTCAAATTTTCTGTCCAATTCGTATCGTACCGCAGTACGGACGAGTTAGCAAACATGTTCGGCGTAGTTTGCGATTAGACGAAATTCGTTCGGGGGCGCGAGTATACGAACGTAAATCATCGACACGCACGGGCACATGTACACGAAGGAATGATTCTGTGACGAAATTAATCACAACGATTGTGATTACGTGCGATTAAAGTAATTCGAACACTTTCGGAGTAGTTTCGAGTAGTCGAAATTTGTTCAAACGAAAACGTAGAACGAGTATACGAATGTAAATTAACGCACAGACGCGAACGGATGATGCAGTGGGGGTTTGTTTTTATTATTACTACAATTAAAGCGATCCAAACACGTTCGGTGTAGTTCTCAGTAGTAAAAATGCGTCCGAAACATGTCGGAACACATTTGTGGAACAAATTTTGACTATTTCAAATCTGGTTCGAAGACGATCGAGACGCAAGTATACGATGTAAGCTGCTTGCACACACGGGCGTGACACACGTCCGGAGTGATTAGACACGAAAAAGCCGATCGTAACATGTTCGCAGTAGTTTCGAGTAGTTAAAATTAATTCAAAAGTGATCGGAACACGATAATTCAGGTGAAAAACACCCCAACACACAAACACAGATACACAGCGGAGTGTTTCTATACTTTGAAAGAAAACAAAAAAAAGTGAAAACGAGGGGTCCGAGTGTCTGAGACGTGCGGGGCGCGCATACATGGGGAACAAAAAAAAACTAAGGGGAAAGCACCTCCTCGAGCTTGAGATAGTGTCTAAGTCTTAAAGTTTTAGGGAATTTTATGGAGAAAAAAAAAGTTAAAAAAAAAAAGAAAATACGTTGCGACGTAAAGACGACAACGAGGTGATCCCGTAATTAGTTGGATTTATTAATTCTATAGCATGGAGCTTACAGGGGAACAATGAAAGGAAAAGCATATCCGCGGCGGGTACTGAACCACGGACACGCGCGCACAGACAATTAATGGCAAAAACAAATAAAAGAAGCGATACTAAAATAAATGAAAAAAGTTAAAAAATAAAATCAAGAAAATTCGCTCGGGCGACAAAGGCGGATCATAATAATCGTTCGCACACCAAGTTCGCGGTCATCACGATTCACTCTTTGTGATTTCGCACAAAATGAAAAAATAAAAAACTAAAAACGAAAAAAAAAAAAAATTAAAAAAATAACGACGTACACACCGACACTAATTCTCAAGATAATAAATAAACAAATAAACTATACAGTGCTTACCCTCGAGGCACGTGAAAAATACATACGCGTACAACGCAAATGCGGATATGAAAGATGGATAAGATAAATAAATAAGTATTAAACGAAATAAAAAGAAAAAAGCGACAAAAAAATATGATAAATCATCACATTACGGAGACACGCTGAATTTTTACACGTTTTGTCAACCACCACGACTCCTCCCCCCCTTCCCACTCCATTGTGCAGCATCGAACCATCTCCTCCTCCTGAGCCTTTTTCCACCGCCACACATTGTCCCTTAAATTATTAACTCGTTAGGTAGATAAAAAAAAAAGAAGAAAAAAAAAACAAAAACAAAAAAAAAACGGTCGCACTTTCTTACAAAATAACGTCACTCGACGTTTCCTGCTGCAATGAATTTGCCATTTGACGCAGGAATTATTAATTATCATTATCATTCTTGATTATTGATTCATTAAATTATAGTTAGTTAAGTGCGAATGCGCGCGTGCGAATGTGACGAATTTACGAGAAAAAAAAAAAAAACAATACATATATATATATATACAAATATATAAATATATATATTGAAAAAAGAAAAACACAATAAACAAATGAAAAAATTCACCAATCGATTTTATTCACATAAGCATTGTCGTTATTGCGATCGATTAATTAAAGATCAATGAATCGTTTGGTTTGTTAATTAGTTGCGGTTATTTAGATATTAAAATCCAAATGCGGAAGCGAGATATTTGACGAGAACGAGAGAAAGGAGAGTAAGTGAATGCGAAAGAAAGCGCGAGAGATCTGTATAACGCAAATGAGCAGCCGAATGACATTATATAAATTAAAAAAAAAAGAAAAAAAAAACACGAAGACACAAAGACACAAATTAAATATAACTTATCAACCTCAATTGCGTTGCTAATGATTGTCACAAATAATTATAAATACCTGGTCTATATATACATATATATATAACTATGTGTATTTATACATGTAGTTTTTACATGGAATGGATACACGTAGATATAAATTAAAGATAAGAAAAAAAAATAAATAAAAAAAATACACACACAGATACACAAAAGTACACACGAAGGAAGCGAGATAAATAAAATACGGCGATGGCGAATTATATATTATTGTACCGCGAGAATCGCGCGCTACGTTTACGATAAGCTCGCTGGTTTGTAAATAAACTATTTGACTCTTTGAACAAATTATCTTTTTTTCTTTAATATTCTCTATTTACAGTTATATTTAATAATTATTACAAGCGCATCGCATCCTTTCTGTAATTTCGACGAAATCAATAGTTGTTCGTTGTTAGTTAATTATTTTTTTCAAATTTTTTGAGATCCAAAGATTTCGATCGAAAGTACCGTCGGTAAAACAGATTTTTACCGATTGTTATCGAACGTATGATTGAGAAAACTTAATCGTACATTCGAGAGGTAGAAAGTCGCGTCTTTTTTGACGCGTGACTAGCAGACAGATGAATTACGCTATCGACATATCGAGTTTAAGGGACGCATGACAATTGTTCGTAAGTGAGGCACATACCGGCCTTATCTTCGGCTGTGCCGCTCATTGCAGACTCATCGTCTCCCGAGCCGAATGCTACTCTTATGTGAAACGGAGTTGCCGATGTTTCGACCCGACAATCACCATCGGCGTCAGTCTCGTTTGGTCCGCATAGCGAAGTGCCGCAGTGCTCGAGATCGCAAACACCGGCGTCGTCGTTTCCGGGCTAAAATTTGATACAATTCTTAACTTGACATTCATTAGAGGCGCGGAACTTATTTTTGTAATATCGATTTTTTTCAAAATTAATTTTAAGCCTTTAAAAATCTATGATTAGCTAAAATGACGGACTTTTTTTTCATAATTTTGTTATAAAATCGATATAATTACCGTTATAAATTCCTCGAAATCGCAAGGTATGAGGACTCGATCCCTGCATCGTTGATTGTTAGTCGTTGGTGGCGGCATCACGGAAGTATCTTCCGTTCCGGATCCTTCGACGGCATCGCCATTCGTTGGTAGATTCGTCGAAGGATTACTCACATTATTGTTGTTGTTGTTGTTTGCTACGAATCGCGACGGACCGATCCGAAATGAGTCATTGCTGCAAGGACTGTAAGATATGCTGCACATTCCTTTCTCCTGTCGTACGCACAGAAGGTAATCTTGATTAGCGAGGTATCTACCGTTCGGTAGATAGTTCAGAGTCTTCAGATTTCCCCGCGGTGTATCGAAGTACTGTAGACAACCGGCTGGCGCTCTTTGCTCGAACGGCAACTGCACAACTCGCATCTCCCACATTCGGGACTGAAGATCGGTCGGCAATCGAAATTCCAGAACTGTTCCACCCTCCGCTATGTCCATGTAAACTGAAGTCGGAATAAACATCGAATGATATGAATTATTCACTTGAGAACTGTGAATTATTGTTTTTTTAAGCTTCCCGATTGGAAACACTCACTGTGCTGACCGCTGTTCCAGCCGCAGAGCTGAATACTATTCTCACCGCTCCTTACCTCCATCACGTCCTCGTCGCACAGTCCCGTTCTTCGATTTGGTTGACCCTGAAAAATCGATCAATCAGACGCGTAGACGGATTTTCTTTTTATCTCTATCAGTGTCTCATCTCTAAAGTGAACCATTGCCGTTATTCGCGTCTTTGCAATCGTTTCTTCTACAGGATTGTCGCGTATTTCTGAAGTTGAAGTTATCTAAGGCTTTCGGATTTTTCATGGAATCGTTGCGAATGTTTAATGGAAAAAATGCTTAAATTTTGAAAGTTCATATAAAATGGTCACATAAGATGTTCATATCAAATTCATACTTATCAGACTGAAACTTGAAACTCGAGACTTGGGACTAATATCTAAAATACGGGAACACATGAGGCAAAACGGACCGCTCTTCGATCGAAGTAAAAAATTGAAGGAATACTAAATGTTTAAAAAATTTGTCGTAAATTCAATTAAACCGCTTCTTACACGTAATGTTTTTACTTATTTTCCGCGCTAAATATGGATATGTGAAAAAAATCATTGGGTAGAAAATGAACATATCTCAGAATTTAATAAAACTGAATAATAAAAATTGGTATTCGTTTATTTTTTAATGTTGAAAATTCGAAGACAAGAGGACAATATTAAAAAATTAATGAAATTCTGATGCAATTGCACCTCGCGAAGTCTCAATCCGTTATTCAAACTCTAAAAGTTCTGAAAATCGTGGAATTTTATATTACCGCAATGGAATTTTTTTTTTTTGCAATTTTTCGTATATGTGCAAAAAAAGTATAATTATTTCTGAAATAATTTCCGACAATCGTAAAATTTCCTTAATTTCCTTTATACATCGCGATCACAATGAATTCCTTGACTTTTAACATTTTCTCAAAAAAAAAAATCGATTTCATGCAAATCGAAGTTTTGAGAGTCATATAACTGTGTCAAAATCTGTAACATCAATTCGTTTCATATTTGACTCAATGCAGTCGTTTATCAACCATGACAACCGCGGATCTCGCAGCTGTAGGGAAGTTAATTTCGTCAATACGGAGCGTTTTTCCCTTCAATCATTAACAGCTAAATTTAAGGTCTGCGTAACCATCGAGAGAGTGCTTACAATATTGAAGTGCACGAAGTCGATTCTCAGTTGGCTGACTTGCGGCTCGATCCTTTTCACGACCACTGAACAATTCATCGGTTGATCGACGAGGTTTGGGAATCCCGGGCTCGTGACGTACGTGAGATTGTTCTGCACCTCACCGCCGCAGCTCGTCGTGACTTTATCGAATACAAATAATTCATAAGATCCTTCCTCTGCGAGGCTTTCGCTGGGATAGAACCAGAGACTGTAGAGACGACGAGAGAGAGAGAGAGAGAGAGAGAGAGAGAGGGCGAGAGATTATCCAATGTAAGGCAGCGTAGGGTAGATCGGGGCTATTTGAAACACGAGGCATTTCGGAAGAAAAGTAATTAAAAAAATTGAAGATTCCAGCGGGAAATGGCACTCTATGGAATTCAAGTATATACCATAGTTAGAATTTCCTCAGAGTGCCATAGTCGCTCCGTGAACTTTCCGATTTTTTATTCAACTTCTACGTTCCGATTTGCCTCGTGTTTCAATTAACCCCGGTCGCCTATATATACGTTGCGTACAACCAACTCATTTTCGCTTCGGGTCCCACGTGTGTGCGGGAGCCCTCTATTCAGAAGGAGAGTTACCCCGTCCGCGCCGTGTGCACCAGCCGAGGATATTTGCACGGTGAAACAAACCTCGGTTGCGTTTGAAAAATTCAAAGGTTTCTCGACTTCGGTAGCTCGGTGGCCACTAACCGTAGTCTCGGCTGGTTTAAAGCTGAACAGCGCGAGACTGTCTCAGCGTCTTAACGCGATGTCTTTTGCCAAAGCTCCGTAAAACAAAAATTAGAGAAAGCTTCGTATTTTTTTTTTTTATAATTTTTTTTTTTCGGACGCCGAGCGAAAGGCACGAGATGAAAAAAATTGAAGATAAAAATATTTCGTACAACGGTATATTACTTCGGTGCAGAGTCGTAGTTTAGGTAGACGAGAGCCGGTAATATGTGGAACGCCGCGAGCGGGACGAAACCTCAAAGCAATCAAGTAACTGTATCTTGTGCCGGTCAAGCTATTTATTCTCATCTCTCTCTCTCTCTCTTTCTTCATCGTTATCGCAATTGTTTTTCTCGTTTTTTGTACGATTATTGTGTTAAAATGTAAATGAAAACTTGTGCAAACATATATATTCGCGAGTAAAGATTTTGATGAAAAGGCTTCTTGTACCGCGCAGAACGTTCGCAAAGTGGCAAAAATATGAATAAAGACGAAAGGTTTGGACTTGAATTTTTTTTTTATTTGCCAAAAAAATATACGAACTTTGTGGAGATATGTAAATTTTGTAAATTCGGTCATCGAGCCTTTTAAAAAATAACATTACTCCAATGAAAGAACGATAGGTTATGTTTCACGAAATAAAAAAAAAAGAAAATGGTACTTACAGATGCAACAAACACCAAAACCGAGAGCGCAAGGACCGTGGGACCTTCCCTGCTGTATTCGACACTCGTACGTGTTCATGCATATTCCTCGACGACGCTTGTCGTCGCTGAGGCATTCCTCTTCCACCGGTACGGGAAAAAAATTCAGTACTGCGAATCAAACACAACGCAAACACGTTTTTTTCTTTTTTTTTCTTCACTTCCCTATTTCGCGCATCACGTACGCGAAATTTATCGAAAAATAAAAATAAAAACAAAAATTTTACAAACATGAAAAAAAAAAAAAAAAACGCGATTCTCTCTGTTACCGCGTCTTATGAATATAATATAAAGCCCCATGGGGTTTCGTGGCTGTAGCCCGGCGGGATATACAATCAAAGAAACATTCGTTACTACCGGGCATTTCGAATCGACGCTATATTGCGGTCGTCGATAAATTTTCTCCTATTGTTAATTATTTATTAGAATCGGAAGGTCTCGCCTGTGGTTAAGGCGATGCGACACAAGGCGTTTTTCCTCCCCCCTCCGTGCCATCCTCCCCAGTAGATCGTCGTTACAACACGTGGCGCGGCTCCCCATCCTAATATCCTTTATGGAGCCAAAATTAAATTTTCACCCTCCCACACGTAACTTTCGCTTGTCCAATAACAAACCGACCGTGAAACCAATGAATTATTTTGTCATTCATCTCTTTAAGATTTAATACGAATTTTTCCTTACAAAGCACAGCAGCACTTAAATCACCGAGTTTACCTTTGCCATTTTATTTGAAATTTTTTCTTTTTTTTTTATCATTTTTGACATTTTGTCATTCCAATGCACTTACCCCTCGCTTGACTCGTGTCAATGTTATTCGGTTCCACGTGCGAATTCGTCCACAAAGTGAAGGCCGCCGGCCACGCCGATCTGCCGCGCGGATACGAGGATAAGACGAGAAAAAATATCGAAATTATGCGCGTACGCGCTGACATTGTTGCAAATCGCGGTAAAAAAAAAACACACGCGGAACTCTCGACGTTTACTGTCTGTCGATGAACTTCTCGCTGTTGTACAGAACAGTCGTCGTAGTCGACTCTCAAGGTCTCGGTTACGATGCCGAAGAAGCTGAAGAAGTGGGTGACCAAGTCCTGCCCCCTCCCCTTCCCCCTTCTCCGATCTGTACATCACGACTTGTGTATTATACTATGAGAGAGAGAACGAGCTCTCGGGAGTGTAAAACACAGCCCACGCCGAGGTAAGAGCGTCTCCGCTTCGACGAGATCGTTAAACCATCGAGAGTCGTTGCACTCAAAATCGAAAAAAAAAAAAGTTCGCGTTGTTGTTTTTTTTAACATTAAAAACAGACAACTTATTAATTATTAGAGAAAAAAAAGATCGATGTTGATATTTTTATAAAAAACAAAAAAAAAAACTGATAACAATCAATGAATCATATGATACGAAAATATGAAATAATCAGAATAATAATAAAATTCATAATAATAATAATAATGACGATACAATTCTCAATATTATTTCCATAACATGAATTATTATGAGAATCGAAAGAAAAGAATAAAAAATTTAATAAGCGTTGTCTGTGCATCTATAAGTCGTCGCGAGTCTCGTTTCGCGAGTCTGACGTCTCGGTACGTTATCGTATTTATTTCTTTTATTTCCAATATTCCATTTCGAGAAAGAAGCTTACGGAATCGCCTGCATTGGAAGATTGAATATAATAAATTTGCCTGTACCCCCGATATCGATGAGATGGAAAGGAACTTGGGCGATGCGAAATTCCATTGCGATCAGCGCATAATAGATCAATGAATATCATTCAGTATACATCCGCGACAACGCTCGGACGAGTTTCCGTCGAGCCGTGAAAGAATTTATTTCAGCTTATAAACGCTCGGGAACGGTAAAAAAAAAATATTCGAGCTGTGTGCGGCATTAAACGATTAAAATAACAACCCGAGGCAAGCCCGTGGGTCTTTCTGGCAGCGGCACGTGTTATTAGAGAAAATTATGCAAAAAGCCGCGGCTCCGTTCCACCGCAAACTCGTTCCCTTTTTTTTTTATTTAATTTTTATCCAGCTACGAATTTACATTATTTCGATATATCGAACTGTCGGGCTGCTCGATTAAATAAACTCCTTGAATTCGTTTCTATAAAAAAAATAATAATAATAATTCAAGTTTTTTTGAACTATTAATAAAATTGTTTTTTTCGGGTCTCGTTATTTGAAACTTTACTTAGCTGACGATGATTTTTTAATTTTTTTTTTTTTTGCAAAATCCTCGGATTTACGGCGGAAATTTCGACGGTGGAAGCGTAATAGAGCGAAGTTCGACGTAGCAGCTTGACCGTTGCTGGACCACGACGAGATGAGCGCGAGATCCTACGTTCTCATTACGTGTCGTGTCGGTATGCGGTGGTCGCGCGAGCGCGTTCCACTACATCGCACGATAGCTGCTGCCGCTGCTACCTCGTCGTCGTCGTCGTCGTATCTCTGTACTCTCCCAGAGAGCTCTGTCGGGTGGACTCTCTACAGTCGAGCTTTTCGTAACTAATATACTTTCGCTATCTCAAATCTTACCCCCATTTACTATTTTACCTCAAACAGAACATCGCTGCGACACCTTTGAAATATTTGAATGTTGCGAGTTTTCGAACGGAAGGATCATTTTTACGAAAAAAAAAAGATGAAATTTTATTTGCAAAAATGATGCCAATGAAGATAAATTTCGATAAAGGAATGTTTTCTTAATAAAATGAAAAAAAAAATAATAATAATAATAATAGTTAATTCCTAGAATTTATTTTTTTTATAGGGTTTGAAAAAAAAGCCACCAAATTCATTCGATTTTGATGGGTCACCAAAGGTAATTTTTTTAACACAAAATATTACGAAAATGGTTCCTCTCACCACAATTTTCGGCATAAAATTAAAAGAGTAAAAAATATTATAAACAATAGGTGTGTACAGTTCGATTATTTTGCAGGGCATCTTTGTCTCCAAATTTTTCTCTGATTCGTTAAAATCACCTGAATATTATTGATTAGCCTTCAATTAATGTGGAGAAAAATGAAACCTAATATTTCACGCATTCACCAATGTATCCCTTCAACAATTTTTTTTCGGTATAAAATTTATATTATTGGATCGACGAATTCATTGTATTATTTTTCAAGAAGATATCTAAATTTTATTTTTTACGTTCCATTTAATTTTTTTCTCATCCAAAACCTGTTTTACTTGTACGGTAGATTTTCTAACCGGAAGTAAAAAAAATCGATCGAATTTTGTGTCACGAAGGTTTCGACTGTATATGCCGAGTATCGTTGATGGTGGCGGTGGGGAAAGCCATAGAGTCCGACTTCTCCGTGCTGTTAGCTGGTAGCAAAAGAGCCTCGCGGAGGGAGGCAACTCGGAGAACCGGTGCTTCGACGAGGGGAAACGGGCCCCGGAGAGGTAAGACGCCAGGGAACTAGTTCAGTGAACAAAACGACAGCAAAGGAGGCGGAGGAGGGAGGGCCCTCTCGCGATATATTTCCACACGCGAAAGAGAGAAAGAGGTTTCGAAGGAGCGTGCAGAGCGGCTTCGTTTCGATGGAACGGCTAGTCCCGCCACACGGCAGCAACGGCAGCGGCAAAACCGCGATTTCGAAGGAGAGCGAACTCCACTTGTTTTTTTTTTTTTTCATTTTTTTTATATCCCGAGACGAAGAAGCGATTCAGAATTCCTTTCGCTTACCGAGCATATGTATAGACCGATCATTTATTTCTCATTCACGATTGAGCGCCGTACAAATATAGGAAAAAGAAATACAATTACACCAGAAAATTTCAATAATTAAATTATTTTTCGAGGTGTTTCCGAGGCCTATCGGTCTTCTTTTCACTCGTTCTCTCGGAGGTCGAGACAAGACGGAATTCTGAATTTAAACGCTCCTGACGTTACGAGGCGCAGGAAGAAGAAGAAACCCCAACGAAGGTTTTGGTACACAGGCCAAAAATTCAGGTTCATGCATCGTGTTTTTTTTTCTCTTCGAATATTTGCAGAGGTCTTTCTTATCTCGTCTACCTGTTGACGATCACGAGCTGTCGACACTGCTAGCTGTACACTTCCGTGCATTTAACAACATTCATTTATTTTTTGTCGAAACTCAAAAATCTGAGATAATTTTTTAAATAATTATATAATAATAAAAAATTGCGCGGTATTCATATCCGTATTTTTTTAAAACGAATATTTTTCGTTTAGCATCGTGGAATTGCCGATATAAATGCACCAAACAGAGTGCAATAGCATTTTTTTTTTTTTTTTGCGTAATATAGATAAATTTCCGTAGTTACGATGAAAATCAGGGAAAAAAAACTGGTGGCTCGTCGATAAAGAACAATAATCCTTGTACCTGTTTATCGGTAGCTGGGATACTTCCCACACGAGTATTATTATTCCGAATAGATGGGTAACACCTGCCCATCGAATCTACGGTGCTTGCATGCTTCGTGAAACGATCGGTAGGGCTATACCTGGAGATCCTTCATAGAACGTAACGCGTATGGGGTCCCCTTCTATGCTCAATAGCTTCTCGTGATAGCACAGGTGTCAGGATTTCGGACGGCGTCGGGTTGTGTGTGAACATAAATAAAAGATGTTGCATAGTAGCGTCACCACAGGTGCAGCGACTCGTTTTCTCTTGGATATACCGAAGCTGCATATAAAAAAAGATACGCAGTCCGTATAAGCCGTCGCGATCGTTTTTCTCGGGGGGAGAGGATCGTATGAAGGCGACAAAGTTGCAGATTTTTTTTTTTTATTATTATTTACTTATTTTGTTTTCAATTTTTATTTTTTTCTCGAGTGTTAAACTGGCCGAAGCCGCCAAGGAAACGGGAGAAGCTATAAGCGAGCGAAGGTACGGCAAGAAAGCGAGCGATCTCGTACAGACTCTTGAGAGAGGTCCTCGAGAGTGCCGCAGGCTGACCGACCGCACCCCTCAACGTCCCGGCCTACCCTGGTCCACTGCCGATCCGTCCTGCTTCTGCTTCAACGACCAAAGACACAAACTCCCGAGACGATATTTTCAGGCTGCGCAGCATCCACGAACAGAGAGATTCAGTGCCGTCCAAGTTCACAGATCTGTACTGATTCCCGACGGGAATTCATTGCGATACAGGTGCACGAGGAAATTTTACATTCACGCTTTCTTCGAAATAAATTTTCGAAACTCTCGACAACGTTAAAAACATTCAAAGACCGAGTATCATCTTTTTAAAATCGTAATTTTTCAATGCCTTCTTAAGCCATTTACAATTTTATGTAACAATACAGTTCATACGTATAGTTAAGATCATTTTTTTTTATTCGTCATTCTATTTCGAATATTTTTTTAAAACAATACCTTAATTCTTAACTTTTCAAAAGTGCCGAATATTTCGGCTATCCATCATCTCTGTTATCATCGAATTTATATCGATCATTAATATATTGATTTTTTACTTTTGTTTCAACATTTTGTCCCCTGAAGTTATCAACGATACACGTCTATCGTCTATTAAAATTGATGTTCAATTGCGAATGAATTTCTGCAAAAATGTTGCCGAACAAACATCGTATCTCACTATAAGAACGATGTGACTGAATAAATTTAGGAGCTCAAGAGTTTTCCCATTGGCATTCGATACTTTGCGAAGAATTCGCTCCCGTCGATGAGTCGTTCGATCTCTCGGACTTCGAATCGTTAAAAAAAAAAATGCCAAAAGGGAAAATGCCGATCGTAGTTGGGGCGCCACTCGGAGAGATACGGCCCTGTTATTCTCCGCGAGCTCGCGCACCGTGGTCAACACACGCGCAATGCCTCTCTCGCTCACTCCGTTCGTTCCCTTCTATACCTTCGCCTCGCCTCTCGCCTCTCGAGCAAAGTTGCACCTCGCCGCGTTTTCAACCTGCGTTCCTAGGCCCCCATCATACTGTACGCTAGGCATCAACCCGAGCAGACGCGGAGAGATATACCTGAAAACGCTTTCGTCCATCTCACTCTCGTAACTCGGACAAAGCATCATTTCATCTCTTTCTCCGTCGGCGGTCTCTCGAAGCCTCTGTCCTTCCTCGTCTGGCATCAGGTTCAATATTCCCCGTTGTCCCTCTACTCCTTACCGGGAGCCACCATCGTAATCGTCGTATCTTACTTTCGCTCATCTCCATTCCCGAAGCTCCATCTCCATCCCACCTCCCATCTCCCTCCAACATTCCTCCGATGGCTTGACTTCTTCTCTCTTTAAGTTTCCCCCACTTCCTCCCGTTCTCCATTCAGCCATAACGTGGATTCATCCTTATTCAATCCATATGATTCCATCATAGCGGCGTCCTTCCTTATTCCAACCTCTTATCAGTTAGGGCCCCAGGTTGCGATCCATCCTTCTTCTTTGTACCTGTTTACCGAGTAACATCATCCTCTTTCCACCTGAAGAGCATTCAACAGCTTCTACCTGTAGCCCCCCTCTCCGTGGGGCAGCGGAGTTCAGCGGGGTACCAGTGCCCCACCACATTCTGATGCGGTCTCTCCTCGTCGTATCTCTTTTTCAGCTTGGGCCCTGATGAACGCACTATCTCTCTTCCCTGGCGAGGCCTTGGTGGGATTATCTGGTCTGGAAGTTACGAACGAGTGGAAAAGAGATGGTCTATAGCCTCTTTTGTCCCGACTTCGATGCCGACTGAAGGGGGGGACGAAGACGGGGGGGCGCAGAAGGGGGCACAGCATCCAACGGCAGCCACGGCGGGAGCAGCACCAGGAGCACCGAAGCTGCTACCAGAGGGGCTCAGCTTGCGAGTTCTCCAGACGTTAGCTACCTCGGCCGAAGCATTTTCTCCGTGTGTTACCGCCGTACCCCGTGTATATATGGGTGCATATGCGTGTTGGCTCGATGTTTGCGCGTGGGTGTGTGAGCCAACGGGCTCTGTGAAGCCTACCTGACGGCGTCCGACACGCAGTAAACCGTCGATCCACCTCGAGACCTGCTGCCGTAGCGTCGCGACTCTCCGCTTGCTTATTTCACTACATCGTATTTTATTGTTATACCCACCACCCCACCTCCCACCCCCCAAACCCCCTCCATCCCGTCGCGCCGACCAAGAATCATCACACAAGTGTACACACTATCCTGGATCGTCATGATTTTTCACTTGTGTTTCGTCATTTTGTTATTTACGTCTGGCGGATAACCCTAACTGTGTGATTTCGTTTTTCTTCGAATAAAAGTGCGATGATTTTTGTGATTTTGGTCCATAGACGGTTATGGAGGATAAGAGATGTGTTGGGTGATTCAAATTGGATGGATCAGTGATATCGATCGTGAATAACTGTGTGATTCGAAGGTGAAATTGTGAAGGTGCATCTATTGTTTTGCCGTGTCTCTCACCCCTTTTTTTCGGCTCTGTTTGTTTTTTTTTCTCGAGTTTAGTTATTTTTTTTTTATTGTGGTGTCTTGTGATACGATTTTTTTTGTGGCTGGATTGGAAAACGAGCGAAGTAGAGAAGAGTGTCAAGGATCGAGCCCTCGATTACCTTCGAAGATGCGAGTCAAGATCATTGCTTCGCGTGGCTGCTGTTGATGGGGACTCAGTAGTCCCCCCCCTCGAGATCGCAGTTACAGGACTAACAAAGCTTCCGAGGTGAGTCCAATGCGAGGTTAGCGTATCGATGAGGAGTTTTTCTTTTTTTCACTAAGGGATTCTTTGTCGTCGATATTGAATTTGGGGAAGAAATTAGGCGTCGCAAGGAGCTCTCCTCACCGTGTGTCCCCACCTCCTCTATATATTCGTGAAAACCAATATGGCCGCCGCGGAAGATCGGGCCGACGAGAGGGCCCTCGCGGTAGCCATGTTGGCAGGTGTGCGCGAGCTTAGCTGGAGCCTTTGCTATCGGTACGCGTTTAACGTTCCGAAGAACTCGCGGTCTCGCGGGGGTACCCACCGTGAGGGCCTCTCTCACGAGATTATAACCAGTCCGTAGTTTCGTGGAACACGCCTTGAGAGTGTGCTAACGTTAACTACGAATATGCCGATAGATAGCGCTTTACCGCCTCGTGATAATACTTATTTCACGCTTTCTTTATCGCTGTATATCGGGTACAGTTTAATTACGCGAGCTTAGAACTCGCTATACGCGCAACTCGGGTGCGCACAGCATCCGAACGGTGTTAAGGCAAACTGCGGGATTAGGTCTGATGATAAACATTGACGTTTGTTTTCCGCGTTCTCGGGACTACTTTTTTTTAAATGCCTGGTATGGTTTTTTTTCGAATTGCTTACTCAATATTGTTGGTATCATGAATTTAACGATGTTGATGTTGATTTTTCAGGATTATTGGACAACGATGCCGACGGATCTTGTCGTGACGTCTTCGGCCTCGGTGACCACGGCCGTCGAGGATTCTGCGCGTGTACGAGATCTGTTGGTCGGTTCTTCAAGATCCGGAACAGCTTCGTCATCATCGACATCCTCATCGTCGGCGTCGAGATCGGACCGAGGCGGTGGTCTCAGTTCACCGCGCACCTTTGAGTCTTCCGGCGCTCTGGCGGCCTATCATCATCATCATCATGGATTTGTCGCCGGTCTTGGACATCCGCATCATCGAGAATCTTCGGCTTTTGTGCCGGTTGTACCGTCGAGGCTACATCTCGCGCCATATCCGGGCGACATGCACGGTCACTTGTCCGCCGGCCCGGGCGGACAATCGTCAGCGTCCGGAGCGACGAGTTCCGCATCCTCGTCGAGCGGACGAGAACAGGGTCGCGAAAGTTCCGATAATCCAGTTAGAAAAACATCTTCGAGTTACGAAATAATGGCGATGATGGCGGACAAAAGGAAAGAACTCGCTGCTAGAGCTTTGCTCTTGCCACCGCCACCGCCACTTCTAGAACCACCACCAGGTTATCCCGTTTTTGCCGGTCCGTTTCCCGGCAGCTCCGCCATGTATCCGCCTGGTGGACCCCTCGGTCATCAGCATCTCGATAGAAGATTACTGAGAGCGCCAGGACGAGCATCGAGGCCTAAGAAACAATTTATCTGCAAATTTTGCAATCGTCAATTCACCAAATCGTACAATCTACTGATACACGAGAGAACCCACACGGACGAGAGGCCGTACTCTTGTGACATCTGCGGCAAGGCTTTTAGACGGCAGGATCACCTCAGAGATCATCGGTAAGTTATCCGAGCGAATTCTTGAATTGATTGAAGATTTTATTTCTTTTTTTGCCGATTGTAATCTTTATCAATGGACGAAGAATTCGTGTTCAGCGTTAAAAAAATACATGCAAACTGCGAATAACACATTAGCTATAAAAAAAAGATTACTTGGAAGAATCAATGATTAGTTACGAGAACTAATAGATAATCGGTAAAACCGATTTTTTGTCTCTTAAAAAGTCGTTATCCCGAACTGATCATTTTATTTTTCAGTTCTGAAATACTTTTCTTTGCGCCTAAAAATCGCTAACTAATAAACCCATCTATCTATTTTTCCGCATTGTTGATCAGTACCCGAGCTTCGAGGATAACCTCTCGTATCGTATGAACCAATCAAACGTCAAGTAGTAGGGTTGCAACACTTTAACGGCATGGTGGAGGTCCTTCTGACCCCAAAGCTCGATTTTTGTAACACTGCAGATAAAAATAATTTCTCAAAAACGTTAATAAAATTTAATAAAGTTGATTAACTCAAACCATTCCAGCCATCGGGCAGTCAAAGGATTGAAGGGTCCCAAAACCGCGTAATATTTGCACCGCTCAATATTCGCCGCGTAATAAAACCGACTAAGAGGACCAAATCAAGAAGAATTTCTATGCAACTCATTCAAAACCACATATTGGCCCCAAATCTTTCTCGCTGATCACGGAATCTTCAATTCTATTTCCACGGAAACACGAGTCACGATTTAAAAAATCTCATTTAGAATTTCTCCAAATAGCAAAAATTCTCTTTACATCTTTATAGATGGCATGTCTAATCTCTTGTCTGTTTTACTCCCCCAGGTACATTCACAGCAAGGAAAAGCCTTTCAAGTGCGGCGAGTGTGGCAAAGGTTTCTGTCAGAGTCGCACCCTCGCCGTTCACAAGATCCTCCACATGGAGGAGTCACCGCACAAGTGTCCGGTTTGCGCGCGGAGTTTCAACCAGCGTAGTAACCTGAAGACGCATTTATTGACTCACACGGATCACAAGCCGTACGAGTGCACCTCCTGCGGCAAGGTCTTCCGTCGCAACTGCGATCTTCGTCGTCACGCATTGACCCATGCGGTTGGTGACGTACCGCCAGAAGCGCTAGAAGAGGCACTGCGCCAGGATGACGACAGCAGTCCTGCAGAGGATGAATCGGGTACAGAATCATCCGGGGTGCGGCCGTCGTCATCGTCCACCTCGACATCAGCCGGACCGCAGTCATCAGCGTCAACGTCGTCCAGCGGAACATCCAGTAATCAAGCCTCCTCGTCGTTGAACACAGGTCCCAGTGGAAGTTCGGATTATCCCGGTCAAGCGCGAGGCGTTCAAGCACTACCGTCGAGGCCGCAGTTGCAAATCCGCCGAGATTTGCATCAGGTTAATCAAAAACCATCGACAATAACGAGCGGTCATCAAAATCCACCAGCAGCTCTACCGCCTCCGCCTCCTTTGATTTTATCCTCCTACAGACGGAGATTAGGATCACCGGGTCCATCAAGAGTCCTTCTGGAGTTGCAGGAACGCGAGAGAGAACGAGAACGCGAATTCAATCGGGAGAGACAGAGAGAAAGAGAATTGGAACAAAGAGCGCGGGAAAGAGCAGCGGAGAAGGCTGCAGTTAGGACACCGAGAGCACCTACGCCACAACCTCAGCAGCTTCAACAGCAGCATCTTCCGCCCGCTAGAGGACCTCCCAGACAACCAGCGCGGCAGGGTTTCACCATTGCCGACATAATGCGTCGGTAGGCTCCCCTCATGAGAATAAACAAGAATGATTGCTAATCATAATTCCTACAGGATTTATAACTACGTCGTCGATCTTCAACAGGTCGGATCATCAAATGATCGACTTTGTGAGACATGGAAAAGATGTACTCTTTTTGAGAGTTCCGTCGAAATATTGACATTCGCAGTAACGACTCAAAATTACCATTGAACCACAAAAATCAATATCTTAAGAAAAATGTTCAGTTATAGTGAGAAAAATGATTCATTCGGGGAATAAGAATTTTGCTGTAATCGTAACGTTTTGCGCGCCCAGAAAAATCCTTGCTGATTCAAGTAATCATTTTTTTATTAGCGTAAGGAGGCCAACAATGGAATTCTAACACCGACAATTACTGTTCTCACAACAACACATTTTTCTCTACGTATACAAAATTGAAGCGTAGAGCTTATTTTAGTACTTGGCGTCGAGGCGCTGCCGCGCCTCTTGATTTATCAATGCGTGGTATATCGATTTTTGATATTGCGATGGGTATTAATGTGAAATACATATACGACAAAAAAAAATATATTTTTAAAAATATATTTCATTTCCGTGGAAAAGATCGCGTCGACAAACAAACAAACAAACAAAAACAAAAGGATCGTTACGAGGATTCTGCATTTTACGAAAGATACGGTTTCTAATTAATGAACGAAACTGTGAAGTCTTCTGCAACGGGTGCAATCGCGTACGATCGTTCATCAAGTGATATTAAAAGACACAATTATTAAGAGTAATTTTTGTTTTGTAATTTAATTTAATTATCAATACAACTCGAAGCGTAAGATAGGTTTCTGTTTTATTTTTTTTTAATTCACAAACAGGAGATCAATTCGCTAGTATTATTATCGATAATTGATCGAATTCACTATAATCAGTCGTTTGACGATTGTCAACAATGTGATTGATCTCTTAATTTCTGTAAATAGAAAATTCGGCATAGAACAATTTAGAAATAAAATGGGAAGGCAATCACGACCGACGTTGCCGGCAATGCTCAACTTATTGATTTAATAATTTTATAATATTTTCGTCTTTTTCAATTGCGTTATTCTTTGTTACTGATTGATTTTTTTTTGGTCACCCAACAACAAAATATTCCTTGAAAATATTTCGAAAACAGATATTGTACTGAAATTCAAATTAGGAATCGAGTAAAATTACGATGAAAACGAAACAAAAGGCGGCCGAGTTTAGTCGTGATTGTCGAAACGTCCCGAAACGTGTATACAAGGAAACCACACGATGTACAATGTAATATTTAATTTACGAAAAAAAAAAAAAAATTCCGGCTCAAAAGATAGGTATTCGGATAGTTTATAAATAGTTTGCCGGATTGAACGACCTCCCTGTTATTACTTTTAAAAAAATCTGTTCTCTTTATAGTTTGCAATTATTGCATATAATAAACATATATTTACGACACATCAGTACTATGTATTTTTAGATTTATATACGAATGTTGTACGAAGTATGAGAATTGTAAATTTTGATTAAGGGCGAAATTATGAGAAATAAAACGTATTGCTTTTCAATAAATTGCTCTCGAAGCACTTTTGATTTTTCAGGTTTTTCGAGTAACCAATCGCGAATTTACTAAACGCTTCGCGATACTCATTTTCTGCCTTAGCGAAAATTCCGTTCATCGATGCGTGTCAAAGAGCAAATTGCTTCGTCATGACACGTGAATTTTTTTTTTTTAATTATGAGAGTTCCAAGTAACTCAGATCTTTTATGTGTATTTCTATTACCAGTCGTTGGTAACACCGCCGATAATAAAGAAAACTTGATGACTGAGAGAAATTAATTGATAATAAATGAAAAACTGATAAATTTTGGTTCCGTGAAAAATTATCTACCGTCGGTAATGTATCTTTGAGTTTAAACGAAGTATCGCAAATTCAAGCTTCAAAATTTCTTCAAGAGGTCGCGCCACCGTGAATGAAGTGCACCCCATTGGAGCCCCACTTTATCATCTCGGCATTGAGTAAATTGATTGAATTACAATGTTTTCTATTTGAAAATGAAAAAGAAGGTATTTTAAAAGTTCTTCGCAGACTTGTGCGAAAAAAAAAATGTTTTTTTGCGATTACGCTGATATTAACGTATTCCATGCCTGCAATGCGGGTGAAAAGTTGCCTATTCTTGACCAGCGGCCAGAAAAGTGCTGTAGCGGGCAGAAAACTGCTTCAGCGGAAAGAAAAGTGCTGCAGCAGGCAGACAAGTATCCGACAAGCCGTTGGGCCGTTGCAGAAATAAAAATACGGTAAATTTCAGCGTACTCGGTAAAAAATTCCGTATGATACTCGAGAAGGAGCGTAATTTTCCCCTCATATGATTGTTATCCTCGTTTCGCTCGGGCAGCAAACTTCGCACTCAGCGAAAACCACGCAATTTCCTCCCGTATAGCATAATATTCTATTATAGTTCTGTTCGTCGCCGCCCCCATTCGCTGCGAATTAGCATGATTATTTTTTAATTAATAACAGCACAAATAAAAAAAGAACAGCTTCACATACAAACTCATTATTTCAACCCATCGTAGTCACAATTCTTTACTTAATTTTTTGTTTATTTAATAGCACTTCTTTACGTAATTAACCGAGCTGATTATTGAAACATTTGTTATGTCAAAACTTCCCCTCTACTTATTAAGGGTATTTTAAACTTGGTAAATACGGACGCTACATTTTTATTTCGTACGATTAAAAGTAGAAACATCGATAAAAAAAGTTACAATTTTCGCAATGAAACTCACTGATTTAAAATCACAATTTTTCTTAACTAAAACATGTTGTTTAGGATAAAAGCTGAATTGAGATAATGTTCCATAGATTAAGACACGAGGGCGTTGAAAATGGGAGGGGGGGGGGGGGGGGGGGCGGAAAAGGGGAGCATATCCCTTCGACGTTTGGAATGACGTCGTGAGGCTGTTTACAGAAACTGTTACGAGGTCCTCGTTTCGAGTACAGAAACCCCACGGCGCTTGGCTTATGTCCGTGCAAAATTGCTCGTTTTTCCAACTTCTCCCCTCCCGAGGTGAAAACGCGTCACGGTACTTAGCCTCAGGTAAACATACCCTAAATCACGCGACGTTAGAAGGGGAGGACAAGGACGCACCGGTCTTTACCTCACTTATAGCTCAAACTACACCATCTATCCCCTCTCCCCGGTCGTTTGCTCTGCTATTTCGTCCGACCGACAGCTTTTCGTACCAATTGCACGTTTATTTGGTCCAAACTCCGCTGGTTACTCCGGTACCCGAAGTGATTGCTCTATTCACTGTACAGACCCTCCGCACAGCAACAGGTATACCGTTCTATACGCGCAGGAAGCTCAGGTAGCTAACGCGCAAAAACGTTATACATAAATGCAAAATTGTAGTAAGCCATACAATAACTAAATAATACCAATAAGAATATTTTTCTACCGTAGTTAAACATTTTGAGATCGATATTTTATGAGGTCGGGAGCAATATACCGGAGGATACTTCGTTTCTGCTCGAGTTTTTCGGTTTTTAAGACCGCTGTATAGTTCAGTCAAATTCGAAGAAAAATTGGGAAAAAGTAAAACCATAATAATAATAATAATATAAACTTAATACGCGTATTCGTATTATATGTCTACAATAAGTTATCCATTATATATTTTATGTATTATATTGTTATTATAAATGCGAATAAAAAAAATTCTTTACTCCAAATTCCGATGTAACTATTTTCGTATATTCCAGAAATATACGAACGTTTTTCTTGATTTTTTTCATTACCCGATATATATTTTAAAAATGTATATTTTCGATATAAAACATTAAAAATTCTGATTTTTATTACTAATTATTGCTTAATTCGAGTGATCAAATCCCAACGAGCGAAGTATTACGATTTTTTTTCGAATATAAGAGAAAAAATTTGTTTTGACTGTACCGTTCGAGGCTTCGAATTTATTAGATTATTGGGAGCGTCTATTATCGCTCCCGTAAAAATCGGAGTGCCGAGGCAAGTTTTGCCGGCGGCGAGTCCCGAACGGTACGATATTGCTCCGCGTGGAAACGAGGGCAGAGGCTCTCGTTTTATGACTCTTTGACTTACGGCGTCGAGAACCTTCTCCGATTCTATCTGTATGGTGAGTTAAAATACGGTTTGTTTTTTGTTTTTTTTTTTTTTTGCATAGGACAACGCCCCCGTGAATAGAATAGTATATACATCGTTGTAGAATACGAGTTTGTTTCAGGGGTGGGGGTGGGGGTGGGGGCGCCTCTTTGATGCAACTACGATAAGGATCGTTCGCTCACGTTCTATTTGTATTTCAACGAGACACATCTGCTTCCTGACTATTGGCGCAAATATTAAACGGAGCCAACACGTCGGCGCGTATACACGACGTTGCGTAGGCGAAAAGCGATAAATATAAGTGTATCGGCGATACGTGTGTCGTATACATGACGGGGAGGGGAGCGCGTTTAATTGGATCCCTCCTTTTAATAAGGCAGACCTGATTAAGTAGCGGATGGTTTACGATGTTTACGGAACATGTCCGATAGCCAACCGGGAGAGAAAGCACACAGTGAATGATCGAAGGTTCGATTCTCAGCTCTCAGTTTAGTGAGCATCGAACGAGGCGAGACTTTCCGTCGAAAACGAAATTAAACATCGATTGGATTGATCGAACAATTATAAAAATAATAACAATTAACAAAATACATAATTGTAGAAACTGAAACAAAAAAAAATCTCTTGGGGTGCCGCACTTCGCGAATTGTATTTTTTTTTTACAGCGGATCTGTTTGAGAAGTTCTGATTTCTCTATCACTATTATAGTGTTAAAAAGGACTTTATTGGACTTTGATAAATATTAGAAATCAGAATTGCGTATTTTTTACGCTCGTATGAACGATACAAATAGATATCAACTACTCTCTGCATAAGTACCTTAAAGAAAGTATATATATAGTTAATAATAAAAAAATGATTAAATAATGTAAAAAGCTATAACATAGACGAAATGTTCCTTAAAAAATCCCATTTTTTACTATTTTTACAAAGCCAAAAAACTGAGAAGTTTCAATTACATCGAAGGGAGCGGTTGCAACGCGATTACAAAAATGCCAAAAATGTGCGAATAAAAAATTATTTTTCGTAAAAAAAAAAAAATTATATTTGGTTCGTAACTTTCGAGACTGTCGGAGCGGTGGGCGTTGTTTGGCTTCTCAGAAAATCCCGGGCGAGATGCGCGCGCGCGTTCGATAAGTCGATCGAGTCACCTGGAAGCTTTCCCTGGAAGAGAAGCTTCCAGATGTGGCATGCGCGTTGAACCGGGTACCGGCAGATTGCTGAGGATATAGACGAAAGCCGCGGATGGAGGGCAAAGAGGATGGAGCATCGTCGTCGACGAGGCGGGCGCGGTCCTGGATTCGAGGGTAGTTGGAATGGGAGGGTAGTTTGCCTCGGGGGGCAACAACGAGCAGATCGCGAACTGGAGTTCGAGGAGGGTGAGCTGAAACCATTACCGGCACAAAGCTGCCACCAGATTGCCGTCGGGGTTCTTCGTTCGCTATCACTCCCGCCCCCACTTCCGCTCCCACAAATCTCTTGCCTGTCTCTATCTTTCTCTCTACCCTTGTGTCGCTCCAATATTCATCATTTAAATTCAATTGGCTTTTATCTGGCGTCCCGCATCGCGAACGTACTATGTCTCTCTCACGGCAACAAACCGCTCACTCTGTCCAACGATGGAATCGCATTCGACAACAAATCACAGAATCCGCGAAAAACGCCCACCGTTCTCCCAAAATTTTACCATTTTTTATTTTATTGATTAAAATTTGTTTTTCTTTTTTTAATTATCTTTTTTTTTTCACTAATCCGGGGAACAGAATTTCAATTCAAATTTCAAGTTTTCAGCGAAACCTAAACTTTCCCGAACCAACGATCGTCAACAACGAATCATCAATCACCGAAACGTGACGAACGAAAAAAAAAAATTTGCAAAACTAATTCTCGGAATCTATTTTCTTCAATAACAGAGAGGAAAAAATGATAGCAAAGATCCGCATCCAATACGGAAAAAATGCGTATTTGAACTTTTTTTTCTAACAGGTAGAGAACATCTCGCAAAAGGAGAACTAAAACAAGCAATTTATTGAGGAAAACTTTTTTTAATTTGCCGTAAAAAAAGTGTGAAAAAACATATTGTTTCCTCGTTTTTTTCAATAATTACCATTTTTTTTCAATGAAAATATTTTTTTACTGACTTCGCTAATAAAATTATATCAACATTTTTTTTATCCGCATATTTCCCGTTCGTCTTGACCAAGCGATGTGTCCTTTCGCCGCACTCTCTTCTCGTAAGTTTTATTAGTTTCGCGAAGGAACAACGTTAAGTCTGGAAGCCTTGAGATGCTCGCAAGGTCAGCGGAGTCGCGTGTCGTCCGTCATGATATTTGAGAAATGGAAGCTTCACCGCCGTCTTGTATCCGTGCGCTCCGGCGCACGCAACAAGATCGCTTCCGATCGGCGAACGCGAGACACCTCAAGGCTTTTCCTACAGAGACAAGAGATGAACTGCGGGTCGCGTGGCCCGGCAAAGTTTTTCCTTCCCCTTCGCGATCTTCGTCTTGCATCCGAAGAGCGTAAAACGACCTTTCCCTGCAAGCGAGAAGAAAGGTGTCCGACGCATCCAGGGCCACGCGGGTCGCGTGGCGTTGACGAATCTGTTTAGTGCCCCTCCCCCGCCCCGTCCCCCCCAGTCGTATACCACTGCCTGGTTTTCCAAGCTGCTGCTAAACTGCTGCTTGTCTATTTTCCTCTTCGACATTGAAGAATATGGGGATTACTGGGATATTATAGGAAACGGACGCTTGCAGCACCGAAACACTCGTAACTACCGTTCAAGGATCCCTCGAAATATTACGAAGCTACAGGCAGCCTTTGGGAATCTGTAAAGTATTATTATCGGCTTTAGCCTAAGAGACCGAAGTTTTCCTTCGATTCTCGAAGAATTTTATTATTATTATGTTTTTTAACACTTTTCATCGATCGTTGAAATATCTGTTAAATTCACACTGTAAAAGGTAAAGTAACTTTAATGCATCGATCTATGGAAAAAAAATTCCAGAATTTTTTTTTACAGTCTAAATGGCATCACGAGAAAAAGAATTGCTTGCATCCCCAAGCATTGATTTTATTACGAAAAAAAAAAAATCGACAAAAATACGCCGCGAACGCGAGTGTTGAAAAAAAAAAATTTAATTCAATTCGATAGAATCGTTCGATTTGAGGGATAAAATTGTAAACCGAGAAATCGTGTATTTGAAATTAAGAGACATTTGTCAGAGAAATATTAAATAAAATGGAAGCTTTGGAGTTGCTGTCGGCGTCCTTGGAGCCACGCGCCTCGCACCGTCGGAGGTGTGTTTATGGTACCCATAATGGACCCCGCAATGTACCCATTCCGTTTCTTCGCGCGCGCACTTCGTCTTTTTCTTCTTCTTCTTCAACTTGCGCGCCTTGTGCCGTTGCTACAGTTTACGGCATTTGCCCGGTAAGGAAAGACTCGTAGTTCATGCAACGAGACGTATAAGAAGAAGGGAGACGCGCATAGGGCAAAGTTCCTCTTCTTGCTGAGGTACCGAAGATCTATAGAGGGGAAAACTTTCATATTTACGAGGGCATTGTTGAACCTCTTCCCTCCGTTTACGAGGGTACAATTCACTGTTTGCGAGATTACTTATTTTCATTAAAACGAGCGTCGAGTGCCCCGCGTAGCAGCAGTGCGGGGTACCCTCGGCTTCTCCTTGCGATTCCAAGGCTGCAGCTTTGCTATTCGTCGAACGAACGTTCCCGGCACGCTTACGCCTTACCCCGGCAGTTTCGTCGCTGCGTGTGTCTTTTTATTTTCAATTGACGATCACGACGATTGACGACGGCAATTTGTACATTTTATCGTAATTTTTTTTTTTTTTTTTTTTTCGAGTGGCAATTTTTCGTAAAATAATATATTTGAGACACGAGAATTGAAGTATCAACGGCAACGGAATACCCTAACTGCGGCTTCATGTATGCGCTATCAGACGAAAAAAAACGATCTTATCGCTCTGTGCAAAGAAGTAGAAGCGCTCGTCGCTTAGAGCATTTTCTCTTCGCGTTTGCAGCCGACTTTGATGATTTGCGGAAAGATCCTATTCCCAGAATGAATTTTATACCGCGCGGTGTATCACAATGCTATACCACGGATTGGAACACAGACACACCGCCGACTCTTGGGATCGACTCCGAGATGTTTATATCGCGGTGTAACGTGTCGTAAAAAAAAAATGATTGTCGATACAGTGCTTCTACACAAGCGAGAAAGCAGATCCTCTTATCGGAACCGATAAGCGACTCGGCTCCCGTTTCGCCGCACTTTTTTTTCGTTCTTCTTCTTCTTCTTTTTTTTTTCTATCAAACAGATTGCCTTCTCGGAAGCAGACTAATTCGAGGCTTCGTATCCGATTAAGCGATCTTACGCTGCCACATTCTCGTCATCATGACACTCATAGATGAGTCAAAAAAAAAAAGAAAAAAATTAAAATTTATTGGGTATATATCGAGAGAGGTTAGGTGACGACGCACGGTATGTTTATATATATTCCCCGAAGGGTTCGGACTCGACGAAAAATGAACTTCTCCGTTTCTCGTATGTATATTAAACCCGACATCACGCCGGAGAGTGTAAATGAAATCTCGAGTGGGTTAGAGGAACGGCGTGAAATGTTTTCGGGACTCGATTTATCGGTCTTGACGGACGTTTACGAGTTCGATAGTCGAAAGAGTACAGTAATTGGCCACGAAACTCAGAGTAAACGTGTCCTAAATTATTATAAACAACATATAAAAGAAAAAATGTTGTTCTGTATTTTTCAATGCAAAAAGTAAAATAAAAAAGGAGCAAAGATTGAAAACAGGTAACTCACGCTAACGGGTAGAATAAAATTATTATTATTATTAAATTTTTTTTTGGAAACCAAAGATGTATTGTCTTACGAAAATTTTTTTTTTAATATTTTTATTGGTTTTTTTTGTTATTATTATTATTTTTTTTAAGAAAATAAAATTTTATTGCTTTACGAAAAAAAAAATTGAAAATATTTTTAAGCAGAATTCCGAACGCTATGAAATATCAATGAACAAATGGCGTCATTTTGGAGTCGTTAAGAAAATCCATCATTTTAATAAAGTAGCCGCGATATACCCTGCGATGCTTCGTAACGTCAGAATTAATACATTTCTTTGCCGAATAAATAACAGTGATCATTTAACGCGTACGAGTTGAGAGGCTCAGAAGTACAAACGCAGCTTATACATAGAAGCTGCAAAGAAGGTACTTGACGCGAACGGGCAGATACCAGATGCTCGCCTGCTCCGCGGCCCATGAAGAAAATTTATTAGATTGCCCATCACCTACGAGTTGCCCGCACAAAGCCTGAAGTAGCTTACCAGAAAACGTGTAAAAACAAGTGGTGCAACTCGAGATTATCATAGTTCCTTTTTTTTTTTTTTAAGAAAGAAGAGTAAAGGAAAAAAAAGAGCGTCGACTGGTTCGTGGGCCACCCGTCCAGTTCGTGTTCGACGCGAACAAAAGTGTCTTTTAAAGTTAGGGGCGGCAATGTGACAAATCGCTGCCGAAGAGGGCATCTGTTGTGACTCTGAGACTTAGCAGACTATCCGAGGATCGGTGGTGATACGCGAGTAGACCCACACGTACGCTGATGACGGACCTACGGGCTTTTATCTTCTCTACGACGAGACTCTGCGGTCCGGACGGTGTTTTAGAATCGTAACTGCCTTCCAAATTTAATTTGAAACGCTGCGCTCTTTTATTCGAAAAGGTTTACATTTTTATTCGTAATAAAATCGATCCATGAAAAAAAAAAAAAAGATCGCGCGATTTTTCATACGAATTTTGCAAATATGTAAAAATAACAGTGGCTTCGGAGTTAAATACTTTGAGTTTTAGAATCGACACCAAATTTAATATCAATTTAAATCGATCCATAAAAAAAATCGGGTATAAGAATCTTTCGATCAAAGATCTTTCGTATTGTTTCGAAAAACATCGATGATAAGAATAAAAAGAAATCAACGTAACAGTTGATGAGTCGGATTCTTAGTAGATAATCGGCTGACTGCGCGGTACTCTCTCACTTAACCGGAAGTAAATTTTTCGGTGAACAAATCCGCGACCGACAACTTCGGAGAATCCTCTACGCGGGTCCCGAATGATGACAAACTTTGTTCGTCGGTTATGACGAGGTGTCGTACGACGTTGCGTGTGACGATTATATAGAAACGTGTCGCGGGAGGTGAGAAAAGAACTCGAGAGAGAAAGAGAGAAAGTAAAAAAGAAAAAGAGACGCGGGGGCCCCGCGCTGACTCGAGTCCCGCAGCCGGCTGCACATGCGACAACGAGGAACGCTCCGGGAACATCAAAGGCACCGCTATCGCTTCTCGACATTAGCTCGGCCTTTATCCATCCTCTATGTGCACAACGCATACATATATCGTATATATAACTATATATGTGTGTATATAAATATATATTCTTCAAAATATAGATGGGAAATACCGACCAGCATATTTTATCTATAAACATCGCCGATTCGACGTTTTAACCGGCGAAAGGAAAAAAATTGCTGTAATGCAGAATTGTGATCAATGTACAGGTTGAATTATATTTTTTTATGTAGTATGCGTAAAATTCGATATTACGCAGTGTTTTTGATGCGTAAAGTGAATTTTTACGCATGATTTTTACGCATACTACATCGAGAAATATCGTATGCGACACGTGCGTTAATTACGATTTTACGCACTTGTGGCATAATATACTATTTTTTTATAGATCGCGAACATCTCGCGCTGAAAGATCGATAATTTCTTAATTCTCACAAACAAACGTAACAATTATATCGGAAATAACCGCGAAACAAAAATTGAGATATATAAAGATTATAGATGATTTTGCGAAGTGCAGCGATTTTAGGAAATTTCAAAAATTCTTATTTGCATCTCGATAAAATATAATTCGCGTCTATCGCGTTTAATGGAGAAAATACGCTAGATAAGGGATTTTTCGTTTAGTAATTATTTTTTCGGTCATTATGGGACGATGATAGGGGTTTTAGAAAGCGGTATAACCCGATACCATCGCGATTTTGTTTTTTTTTCGCGTCGATTCAACAAGTCGTCGAAAAATTTTTACCGATCGATCGATTAAAAATTATTCTAAATTTATTGCTCGAAACATTCCTTTACTTACCAATATCGCAAAAAAAAAATGATTTAAACAGTTCGTACCATTTTTTTCTTCGTAAAACAGTTTTTGTAAGGTAAGTCAATGCGTCGCGTAAGAAAAATTGGGAATTCGTTATATCAATTAAAATGATTTATTTTTTAGTTGCGTTCTTATTTTTTTATGCAAATGTATAGTATGAAGCGAGACGTAAGTCTGAATTGACGAAAAAAGGGGGTGAAAGCGACTACCTGGAAGCTTTTGTCGCGCGTTTGAGTAAATTTCGTACTGTTCAATGGTTCCGTCAGTGGGGCCTAACGGGTTATAATAATCACGTTAGACACGAAATATCGTCGAGGTCATCGTCGGACTCGTCTCGGACCGACACCGTTTTGCATGTATATGAAGTACAATAAAATTTCACTGGAACATAGATGAGAGCCTTAGTTCCGAAGAAATAGGCGAGGGATCTTCATCGAAACTTTTGTTAAGGATACAGAGGCATAGCACTCTCACTTTAGCGCTACCGCTACCAAATACTGTAACTTCGGTCCCTACGTGAACTCATTTTAAGGCTTAATAGCCACCAATAAAATCGACGAGACTTTTCGTTCGACCCGATGACCCAATTTTTCCATCGCATTCAGGTATATTACCGTTCGCGACTCATGTTTCCGGAAAAATCGTTCGAAAGTGTGTCAATGTTGTCACAATATCGTCAAATTTATTAATGAACGGTAACAATTTCGGTTTCAATGAGTGTAACAAACAATTTTTTCACAACACTCGAAAAGACATAACGAAATATAATTAAAAACGCAACGTAAAAAAAATTTTACAAACATTCGTGTAATATATACGTTGTATGCGAAACGAGAATTCAATAAATTTATTATTATTATTATTATTTAGAACTTTCATGGAGCAAAAAAATTTCTGTACACCCGGAGTCTTCGTAAGGTTCGTCAATTCCAAATATTAAAAAAAAATCGCAAAAAAACCGTAGAATTAGAGAATAAAAAAGAAATTTGAGAAAATCTTAGAGTATTGATTCTACCGAATATTTCAAAAATATTCTAATTTTTTTTCGAGTATTTTTCTTTTTTCTTCATAAAAATAACAACGAAAAGGGTTAACGTGATATATGGCACATAATTTTGTTTTTTATTTTACTTCGCGATGCGATGCGCGCGTCGAAAAGTATTATTCGCTCAGAGTCGCCGAAAAAACGTTTCGTTCACGTCGTTGTAATATTATTGTTATTCACCAAACACGGAATAAGCTGTCGTAGGTATAGAATTATATTTGTGAGTATAGGCCCCCCTCCCCTTCTCCTACGGATAGCTATGTCCTTTTCGTCTCCTGCAACACGGACGGGTTTTTACTCTCTAATCCGCCAAACAATGGATTTATGCTTTTATGTTTATTATTTTTACGACTGTGCGCAGTAGCGCGAGGCTTCTTTTCCTACCTATACCTATGCATCGCTTTTCTCCCCCCTCCCTTACGTCTCACCTTTTCGATACTCCATTCGCACGGACAATTTTCTTATACCACCCTACAAATCGCAAAACATCGCGATTATGAAAGTTTTGTTTAAGACGGATTAAGAATTCGCAGCACACCGATTTTTTCGGACCTTTGGAATTTTCTTTAATGACACGAAAAAAAAGAATGATTACAACCAGTCAAATTGTACTATAAGAAGAAAATAACCCTTTCGAGAGGATTCAATAGAGTTCTCTCTATCCGATTTTTTTTCGATTTGTCGATTTTCGGATTTTCGGATTTTTCGGAGATTCTTTAGTGACACGAAAAAAAAATGATTACAATGAGTCAAATTGTGCTAAATGAAGAAAATAACCCTTTCGAAAGCGGATTCGATACAATTCTCCATATGCGAAAAATGACTACCAATGGAGACTCTGAGAATATTTGACATATATTAAAGAAATAGACGATCCAATTAAAAAAATTTAAATTTTCAAAAAAAAAAAGTTCCGAAATTTTGCAACAACGACGTTTAGAAACCGGGAAATTCCTGATTCGTGGTCGTCAGTAAAGCAACAGCTTAGAAAGTCGTAGCCGCGAATATTTGTCCTTAAAATATTGAATATTATCTTAGTCGCGCGCGTTTATACACGCTGCTGGTACCTTCCACGAAGTGTCCACACGGTGAGTACAGATAGAGAAGAATATTTTTTCCCGCTTTAGAGTCCTCACATCCTCGTTGTCACATCGACAAATTTGCACGAGGGATGTACCGGAAATCCTGTCGATGTGTGTTTGCGAGTGTTCCGTACCATTCGGAACGAAATAAGTACGAAATACTCGAAAAAGTTTCGGAAGCGGGTTAGTCACGATCGAGACACGAGCCTCTCTCACGCTTGCCTCGGACGCGCGACAACTTTTTCTTTCTTTATTTCTTTACCGACTCTTTTACCCCCCGAGTAATATAAAAAAAATATGTTTTCTCGTCACCAATTTCAGTGGGTCTCTGGGACACTCTTTTTTTTATTATTCAGGTACGAAGGGTTTTTACTTCTCTCGAAGCTTCGAAAGGGAAAAAAAAGTACGCCAAAGCAGTAAAACAGTAGTCATGCCGTTTTTTTTACCACCCGATGCTATTTTTTTTGCTCTGCCTGCCGATTATTATCCTCAAGAAACTGTACTTTTCGCTCGTCGTACAAATTTAGTCAATGTCCCGTTGAGGCTTTAGAGATTGCAATACATCGAGTATCCGTCGATATTCCGACACTTTTTCGAAGCGAAAAACCGGGATTATTGCTTTAGACAGATCGTAGAAGTTCGAAAAAAAAAAAAAAGTCAAAACGCCACAAATTTTGCCTTTTCTCAAAATATACGGTAACTCAACGATGTATCGTAGATATTTAAATTTTTTTCAAAGTCAAGTAATCTTTTCGAATAGCTTATTTTTAAAAACCGTTAAAATCACGCGGAAACCTTTTCAAGTTTTTACAAAAAATTCGTGTTATTTCATTGAGTCATTCGGCAACGTATATTTCTTTATCTAACCTTTCCATTGACTATAATCAACACTTTGGTTATTTTTCCGAATTTTTTTTTCTAATCTGTTTGTTTTTATTTATTTTTTTCGTCGCTTTCTGTATATATTAATAAAAGAAGACATTTTTGTGTGTTTTTTTCGGGCATCGTGAGGAAATTCGATACTTCTAGATCTGGCAGTAACGTTAAAACGACGAGAGGGACGAGGAGGGCTTACGGAGTATCCACTCGAGAGTGTCGAGAGTAGACGGTTTCGCTCGTTTAGATTAGCCAGCGGATAAAAGGTTTGACGCTGTGGACCTAAAGAGAATGACAGAACGAGAGAGAGAGAGAGAGAGAGAGAGGGAGAGAAAAGCTGAAGAGCGCGAAGAGGCGCGTGAGCGGGCGATTAGTTACCAAAGTTATTTCACGCCGTATGCGGGTTATATACAAGAGAAGCTGAAGAAGCCTCTTCGGTCCCACTCGACCGCATTCGCTCTTTTCAACGGCTCGAGTTTCTCTCTCGTTCGCTCCACAGCAATGCGTGTGCATCGCTGGCAAGTTTTTTCAACTCCAGAAGCGTGAATACCAAATTTTCGATTTTTTATTTCTCGAAACGAAAAAATCGGAAAAGCCAAAATCAATTTAACGAAAAAAAAAAGTTACTATCCATTGACGAAACAATTTCTTTTTTTTTTTTTTGGTTTTATTTTATCGCAGGTAATTTTTTTCCACTCCGGAAACCCAAATATCGAAACCATCTATTTTTATTCTTTAAAGCGAAAAAAAAAAAAATTTTCAAATAATTCATAGAACTATTTAATTTTTCTCCCATTTATCAAGCGCTGAAACGTTTCGTAAAGATTAAACGCAAAACCACACCTCGGTGTGTACAACGTCGCGAGATACAATTTTTTCCGTCTTTTTTCGCCGCACCTTTTGTTTCGCCGAGAGTGGGAAGCAGAGTCGCGATGAACAATCGCAATTGCGATGGAATTTCAAAAAAAAAAAAAAAATGTTATCGTCGAATCGGACAGAAGTGCTTAAGTCGATGGAATCGCTATATCGTGAGATATACTAAAGACACAGAAGCGTTTATCTTGAGGCCGGTACGACTCGCAGGTGACGCGCAGTCTGCCATAAATTCGATAAGTGACGCTTTTTAATGTTTAAAAGCAGCATATACCGTCGCTGCGGTATAACGAAACTCATTCGAAGAGCCTTCTCGCACAGTTGCGATAACGATAACGATTCATATCGTCGTAATAAACTCGCGACGCGAGATTTCGCGGTAAAATTGACGAAGTTGAAACGAGAATAACGAAATGACGAAAAAATTAATTTGCTATTAGTTCGTGTGCTTTTCCTCGAAGTATTTCGATCGGGAAACGCTTCGACTGGTTAATCTCGATACGAACGTAATTAAGTGCGGTAAACGCATTTCAATAAAAAAAAATAATAATAATTGTAACGCATTGTACGAACTTTTAAACAATCACTTTTTTCATCGTTCGTACGCGAGATTGCGTATAACAGCACACGATAAAAATTTTAAAAATTAATAAAAAATTCTCTCCTGTATTCGTAACTCTTTGAAGGTCTCGAAGAAATTTAGCAATAATTCACGAAGTTAAAAAAAATAAGATAATCATCTGAATCAAAGCAAAGAAATAGACCTTAACAGCAATGCAGAAGGCCTTTAAATTATAATAAATCGAAAAAATTAATTTACTACACTCAGTGGCGCGTCCGGAAGCAAATATAGGACTATATTACATTCGTTTCGATCGCCGTGAAAATTCGTTTTTCTTTCGTCAAATTTTTTTGATTTTTCAATGTTAAAAGGATCTTCAAAAAAACTGATATAAATTCGATTAATTTTTATTTGAACGCCATTATCGTAGCTGTACTCGAAAATATATGAAAAGAAAAAAACGGACTTATTAATAGTCGATTTCGATCTTTTCGCGACATATTGCGTTATTTCCTCGTCTCCAACAAAAATGACAAACACCCTTCCATACTGCGACGCGGAAAATCTATAGACAAGACTTCTGCGCGCATTTATAAACATATTCATAGCTCGTGATAGCATCGCTGCCTTAGCCCTTTGACGCTGAGGCAATCTGAATCTGTGCTCCGGATTGCTGGAGGCTGCAGGTTTCCAAAGCTTCTATCCCGCTTTGACGCTGCTTTCAGCTAACGTGGGTTCCATTATCGCTGAAGCCGGTTGTTTTATTATTATATATATACATATATACTGTATATATAGATATATACGTATATATATGTAGCCAATGCTGAAGGGGCTCGGCTCGTGGCCAACGCGCAAGTGTCATACCATTCCTGACGGGGGTTGGCTGACTGGAAGCCTCGAAGGAAGCCCCATCGTGCGCCTCAGCCACGAGGAAGCTACTACCACGCTTAAGCGTGCGATATAATGCCGTATGACGAACATCGAGGCAACGGGGGTCGGTGACGCGATACAGATCAGTTAAAAAGCGGTGTCGGCATCGCCTGCATGTCTTTTTTTTTGTTCGAATTGCCATTTACTGCGTAAATGCACTTTTGCCAATGGTCATAGCATTAACTTTGTCAATAATCGATATATTGGTTAAAATTTTACGAAATTTTAGATTTACTGGTAAATTAGTTAAGTGAATTCGACTTTAACGAATGTCTGCGTTTCGAAATAAAATTTGACAATTTCGACTTTTCATAAATAAATTATTGATAAATTGGAAAACCGACGATCAATAATAATTTAGTTTTTTTTTGTTCTCTGCAATTTACGGATAAAAAATCCCTAAAAAATCTTCTACGCGACTTTATCATTCATTTTTCTTACCGCAAAAGCTTCTTTTGTGCAGAAGCCAACGAACTGCAGATGATTCTTTGCGAGTAAAGGGAGTCAATGGGAAAATAATGTGAACATTTTCAATTTCTAGGGTTTTAATACCGTAAGACGGTTTTTCTTTGTGCACAAATTAAGAGTTCCGTGAGAAACTCTAATCGCAAAGACGAAAAAATAAAAAAATTTGGAAAGAAACAAAAAAAATTGTCGCTTTGCAAATCAATCGAACGATTGTCAATGAAAAAAAAATGTTTTCGTATTTAAGGAAGAAAAATGTCCACAGTCGCGGAGGTCCGTAATTTCAGTTTTTTTAAGTATTCGATTTCGGAGTTAAATAAAAAATGTGAAAAGTGCAAAAATGGCAAACATTATTGTAACATTTTATCCTTTTTTCTCAATAAAAAAGATGTCTAATAACCGATGGAAAAAAAAATTTATTAAAATTTTAGCGTATACTTCGATAGCGCCTTATACGATCCGCAATGCCCGCAAAAAATTTTTCTCGCGAATCCCCGGGCGTGGGTAGAGTCTCGCGGTTATCTTGTATGTTTTCTGTCCCCTTCCGTTGCGTCCGGCACTCAGCCGTAGGTGGCCGTTTGAATTTTGCATCGCTGTCTCTCCAGTGTTTTCTCTGGGGTTTCGGAGTTTGGCGTATCGCCGAGGGGGTAGCAAAGAGAGAGAGCCACCGTTGAAGGTACCGGCGGTGCCCCCAAAACCACGTACGAGAAGCACACGCACGGAGAAATGCCCTCAGAAGTAGTGGTTCTCCGGGTTCCGGAAGCCCCGCCCCTGTAGAATATCAACCCGCCAACCGGGAGCTTAACTTAGCTAACGGTAGGAGGAGCTCTCTGTAGTGGGTTATACCTCTCTCGAAGTTTGCCCTGCTATGTTTCCCCCCTGCCTGGTGTTCCAGGTGAAAACCACCGGGGACCCGGCCCCAAGAAATGCCTCCTATGCCTCTTCCCCGTCACGGCTCCGGAGAAGTCTCGTCAGTATCGCTTCGAACTTCGAGCGAAGTGTTTCTTGTTCCTCACGTTTCGTTTTTTTTTCTTCGACTGACGAAGAGAAAAAAAAATATCCGCACGTTCTCGCACCTCGTCCGGGATACCGGACTATATATTCTGACCCCTGGTTGGGCCATTCGAACTGTTGTGCTCCGAAATAGATACACTACCGATTTTTTAATCGATTTCAAAGTGAAGAACGTTTTTCTTTACCGATTTTAACCGATTTTTTACGTGAGTTTATAGAATTGTGTGATCGTCGTAACTGTGTTAGACAAGTGTCGAACGGGACGATTAGGAGGATTTGTTTTGGGGAGTGAAAAAAAAATGATGACAATGGCATCGAAAGTGGAGCTTCTCACGCCGCCGCACACACCACCGTCGGCATCGGCTTACGAGAGAACCCGTCTGCGACCCCACGAAGTTCACGTGTTGAGTCCACAGACAGCGAGATGGATGAGGCCTCAGCAACATCCTCAGCATCCTCAGCAGCAACAACAACAACAACATCAACACCCGCAGCCTCAGCATCCGCAACATCCGAGCGCCGCTCCCGGTGGTTATCACGCCGCTATTCTCGATCATTGGATACGCGGTGCGGCACTTCTCGCTGCCAGAGGCTGCTGTCCGCAACAAGCGAATCAACTACCCACTCAACATCATCCCTCGGCCCGCAGTCATCATCCATACATGCATCCGACACTTCCGGTAGCCCCGCCAACGTCATTTATCACCCGCCGATTGCCCGGACAGAGGCCGAAGAAGCAATTCATATGCAAATTTTGCAATCGCCAATTCACGAAATCGTACAATTTACTTATCCACGAGAGAACGCATACCGACGAGAGGCCGTACTCTTGCGACATATGCGGAAAAGCCTTTCGACGACAAGATCATCTCAGAGATCACCGGTAAGATTTTATTTTATTGATTTTTTTTTTATGTAATTTGTTTTGATACAATTTTTTTAAAATTATTGTCGATTAAATTCGAATTATATTTTTTTTCATGTTGCGATCTTTCATAAAAAAAAAAAAAAAATCACACCCGCCGACAGCATTTTTTAATAAATTGTTATTTTTTTTGTTATCCGCAGATACATTCACAGCAAAGAAAAGCCATTCAAATGCGGCGAGTGCGGAAAGGGATTTTGTCAAAGCAGAACGTTGGCAGTACACAAAATTCTACACATGGAAGAATCACCGCACAAGTGTCCGATATGCGCGAGAAGCTTCAATCAGCGCAGCAACCTTAAGACGCATCTATTGACGCACACAGACGTACCACAGGATCTCAGGATCGAGGGACAAAATACGTCCGCGCCGCAGATCCAGAAACGCGAAAATTCGACGAATCTCACGATCAGCGTCGACAAAAAAACTAATGTACCCAAATTGGGTTTCAGCATAGAAGACATCATGAGGCGTTAGACATTATTTCGTAAAGCCAATAGCGCATTTTCATTTTTTTTTTTTCACCGGAAATCGACTTTGATTATCTGGAAGATCACACCTTGGGATACGATTATACAAATTTAGATTCTGATGCCCGTAGTTATTATCCAATTTGCATCGGCATCAGCTCCCTCGACCTGTTGCACGTATCGATTAAACTCTAAATTATAAATACGCAAAAAAAAAAATCAAAAAAATATGCGTGGTCTTCCAGGGTTAAAAAATGATTGAGTCATCGTCGAAAAAAAAAAAAAAAAAAATTCCGAAATTTTTTTTAAATTTTGTTCCTAAACTCGTTTTTTTTTTAAACAATCGAAGACGACGTAATGTATATCCTCCGCTCGGAGGTAAAAGGAAGGACACGGAAAGACTGAAATATCCGGGAAGAAGAAGGGGGGCGCGGGGGGTGAGGGTTCTTTTTTTTCGTAAGAGACACACAAAACGCCCGGATATCTCGACTCAAAATTAAGGATTCCCCGATCAGATAAGAGAACGAGCGTTCGAGCTTAAGGCACTTCGCTTATATTCCTTTTTTTCGTTATTTCTTATCCTTCGTTTTCTCGCCTTGCGTCTCTTTACCTCCGAACGTGTCTTGCCTCGTTTTTTCCCAGTGACCTGTAAATAGTCCCCGACGTGTCGGCTGTGTCCAATGGACCACCCACGCATCTCTTTCTCTACCTAATGTACATATACCTGTATTTTATTTTCCTCTCCCCATTGTTTTTATCTCCACTTTCATTTCCCTCCACCCGAAGCTTTGAACGACTAAGAGTTTCCTGACAGCGGGCGCGTTGCCAATTAAATGTAAAAAAAAACAACAAAAACAAAAAAAACAATAGATCGATGTAAATAGCGTAGTAATTTTATGAATAATTTATATCGTTTGTATATATTGTCCTTTCAGCTATTGTAAATGATTCGAAGACAATTTCTATTTGTTTCTTTTTTCTGTACTATACACATATATATATATATAATGTATTTCTCCGTCGTCGTCGTCGTAAAATTTGAAAAGTACCTAAGCCCCGAAAAGCAGTTACCAATTATTGCCAGGAGTGCAAATTTATTAGATATACCAAAAAGTATAGCGCTTAAGATAAAAAAAAACGCGAAAGCATAACACATATATGTTGTCCTAGTCGACTGTGTATTATTGAAAGATTTATTAATTATTAATTATTATTATTGACTGGGATTTAAGATAGAGTGGACGTGTAATAAAAACATATCCGTTATAAGTGAAATTTCAATGACTACTTTTCTTTTTCTCGCGTTTTTATCGAACGACGAATCTTTTTCAATCCCATCCCCAATCGATTTGGATTACTTTTTTTTTTTTTACGACTTGAATATTTTCGGTCAAAGATACAAAGAGAATGACGAATTTCACTTCACTTTTCCAATGTTCTTTACGAAAATAATCGAAAGTGTCGGGGGTCCTTTTTTCTTTGTTGAAAGAAGAAATGAAACGAATGCGCAAGAGAGACGGAGTTTACCCCCGCTGTGCGCAGTACGGACGGGTCATCGGGTTGACCCTTACGGTCAATTGTGTTTAGGCACATAATAATTCACGAGGATACAACAATGGAGGGCAGTTAGGACGGACTCTGTATTTAAACACCGTATGTGTGCCGCGCTCGGCGACAATTAATTTTGAGACCCGCAAGCGCTTTGGCAATACGAAAAAAAAATCGTAAATTGTTCCGATTATTATTTTTTGAAAAAGAAAATTAATATAAAAAAAAAATTGAACGTAGATTCTAAAATTATGGATTGAAAAATTGAATGGATTGAAAATAAATCGAAATATCGAATTTGCAGTTTCGATCGATTCGAGAATGAAAAAAAAATTCTACTTTCTTTATGTTTCTTAACGACATAATCGTTCGAACGGCTCTCCGGATGTCTCGAAACGATAATTCGCACTCGCGCGCAAAAACACGGCTTCTTCTTTTTTTTTTTTTTTTCATTGCCAACAGTTGGAATTCCTATAGCTGCCGGGGCCGTAGTCACCTACGCGTTGCTCTGGGAACCAGGTAGCCGGAATCGTTCCGCAGTTACCCCCCTTCCCCCTTTTTGCCGGGAGGAACGCCAAACGATTTAATTACAATAATCAGAGTTCCAAGCTGCCAGAAAAACAAAAATGAGATTTTGAGGGGAAGGGTAATCGCTTCCTAATTCAGTGCGAGACGAGCGGAAGACAATGAAAAGTTTTTATAGTTATCGACGTACCCCTTTCTTTTTTATTTTATTTCTTTCACTGAAAAACTACGGAAGCGAGACAATGGGAATATTTCGGACACAATAAATATAATCGAATATAATTTCGAATATTTCGATCAAATTTCGATGATCAAAAATTTTAGCAAATTATTTCGATTTATTTTCATGTAATTAAGTGACTAAGTGCCGACGCTGACGAACACACGTAACGCAAAACTTTTCGAACGAAACCGAAAATAGTGAAAAAACTATATAATAATTTTGATTTTTTAATTAATTTATAATTTTTTTTTTCGTCGGAAGATTCAAACTTTTCGTAATATTCGCAATAATTTCTCACGATTTCGTATTATCGTTGTACAACAACTCGATGAGTGTACGATAAATGTGCGAAAAAACAATTGACATGATGGATTGGTCGTCGGAGTTGACAAGAGAATGCCGCACGTATAATCGTGAAAATGTTCGAGTTATAATCTATGTAGGCGACGAAAACGCTGTCAGGAGTGAATGCCTTCCGTATATAGCTCAACAATCGCTGTGACAAGTGTGAAATACAGATTAATGAGCGTGCAGACGAGATAGTTCTTCAGTTCTCAGGCCGCAGTTCTGTGGGTACGCGGGGAGGTGGACAAAGATCATCTTCCCGGAGCGCAACAATGAAACTCTATCTTTTTTTTTTTTTTTTCTCTTTTTCTCAAGTTGGATGTGTAAGCGCTCGCGGCTTTTTTATTGCACGCTCGGGGGTGTGGGAAGCAAAGTCGAAGAATGTCCTGAGGGGGATACACCATCCACTGCGCGCGAGCGCGCGCTTTACTCTCCCTCTCTCTCTCTCTCTCTCTTTCTCTCTCTCTCTCTCTCTCTCTCTCTCTCTCTTTCTCTCTCTCTCTCTCTCTCTCTCTCTCTCTCTCTCTCTCTCCTCCAAATCTTACTCTCTCTTTCTCTCCTCCAAAAGTCGAAAGAACATCATTCGATGGATCCTAAAAGTTTTAACCACATAGTTCGAGAGCGACTCTCGAAGCGCCCCGCGCGGCGGTTGTACGAGAGACGCTTCGTTGGATTAGATTGGCCGCGGTCGCGCGGAGCCCCAACATGTGTGTGTACCCTCTCATTAGGGCGTGGGCCTTATCTAAAGGGTCACCGAGCGGCCACGACCTCGGCAACCAACACGGCTTCTCACACACAACAACTCTGCGCCCGGAGGTCGAATTCCAGGAGTTGCGAACCCATCAACTTCGCAGCCGCGCAATCTTACGCCTACTTTTCTACGGACACTCTCATTTTTTTTTACCGTTCTCTCGCAATTTTTTTCATTTTTTTTTGTTTACTCACAGAAAATGCTTTTATTTTTATGGATTTTTTTTATTGGTGATTTTTGTATGAAATAATAAGTTATGAATTACATATATCGCAGTATCGTGATTTACAAAAAAAAAAAATTCGTTAGATATGAATGTTGAAACGATCGATTAATCAATTGATTATTATTACCGATTCGCGGTTCTGTTAGATTTTTTTTTTTTTTTCGTAATCGTAATTTTTTATGAAATAATAAGTTGTGAATAAAGTATATCCGAGATACGTGATCTGCACGAAAAAATACATCGAATACCAATCTTGAAAGGTTCAATTTATGTATTTTTGGTTTTCACTCATTTTTACCGCAAGTTGTGATTTTAAGAATTTTTTAATGGTGATATATCGACTTGGCGATGAAATAAGGAAATTGGCAGCAAGATAAGCCTCTGCGATGGACTCATAAAATTTTCTTTTTTTTTTTTGTCGCTATGGAACAATAAACAAAGCGGGGAAGCATGTAAAACAAAGAGATATAACGATCGCGATTTTTGGAGCAAAAACGAAAGAATTTGAAAAATGCTCCGAACTCCCGTATTCAATGAACGTATTCATGCCGAAAGCGAATCGTACAGTCAATACGACTTAAACATCATCGTCACTCGCCGTCTGTACGTCATACGGTCATCTGTCCGTATATCAGAGTCAAATCAAACATCCGTAATCGGCACGAAAAAATTTTTTTTTTCGTATTCCATAAAACGTGTTTCGCGAGAAAATAATAAAATCGATATTATCTCGAAGAGGGAAACTTTGTGTGAAAAAATAACAAGGAAGTCATTTTGAAATTATCGATTACAGTTTCAAGTTTTTTTACGTCGATGTGTCGATAAATTATATTTTATCGCATAGTTCTGACATTGTCATAGTTGGGTGTGCGTCGCGAGATTTTTTTTGTTTTTTTCGGCGTCTCAGTGATTTACAGAAGTAAAGGGAGTTTCGGAGTGTATCCGCGTATAGACAAGGTGGTGGAACTGTTGGTTATAGCCGCGGGGCTCGTGGCCTGTGGTTAGGGCGTTACCCGGCCTTTTTTGTTACCGGCAATTAGGTAAACGTCCGCGCGCATCGAAATGTTGGTTTCACATTGTAGACACATTTTCGGGGCTCTTTCTCTCTGTCTCAACTCCCTCAAGACCGTTGGATAGCTATTATTTAGTAGTATAGTTTAAAGTCGACGGTGTATAGAAGTCCCGAATGTCGAAACTCGGGAACCCCGCGCGATAGGGTTAAAAGAAAGGGCTCCCTGGGTTTTTCGGTGATTTTTTAAACGCCGCTAATTCGTAGTTAACTCGGGAGCGACGCCGGTTTCTAAACTCTCCCTCGACAAAATCCTCTTAATTTCTTTTACCGAGAAATAAAATCGGCGCCTCTCTCGATTCGCGGAAACAGTTTGCGATTCGAGCGATCGAAGGTAATCAAAACCGGAGAAATTAAACAATTAATAATCATGATAATAATTTTAGGGGTTGAAAAGTAAAAAAAAAAACAAAAAAAAATTAAGGGATATGGGAATAAAAATCAACGATTATGACTTCAATTTTTCGGATGCATTATGAAACATTTTAAAAATCGCGCGATCAAAAGAATCGACGAATTAATAAATGAAGAGATAAGAATTTTTTCGCGGGGGGTAGAAAAAAAAACAAAAAAAAATAAATAAAAATTAAGGGATGCAGAAAGATGCGTTACCGAGGATTGGTAAGCAAAACTTGCCGACGGCGACTCGTATCTCGAGTGTCTCGGCTGTGCATATGGTAGCAGCGCAGTGTCACCCACCGGCCTACATGGATTCAAAGTTTACCCCCTCTCCTGCGAGAACTTCTTGAATTCTAAACCGTATGCGCGCCGGCGGGTTCAATCGACTGACCTTAGGGTTCTCCCACCGTTGGAATTGCTTCATCCGCCAGATGCTGCCATCTGGCGATCGTCAAGACGACCCTGAAGAGCTCATTGCATTCTATATGCTAACGAAAAATAAATCGTAAAATTTCTATGTCTTTGTGAATGTCGATAAAAATAATTTAGTTTCTATTTTTTTTTTTCATCGGAGTTAAAACAATGGACTGTCAAATGATTAAAATTTATTTCGCGATTGTCTCCGACCGAATTTCGAGGGAACGTCAAAGAATCATATTTCGTACTCATTAAAAAAGCCGAAGTCTCGGGATCGATTAGATGAATAATTTGCGATGTATTGGTTCGCGGCCCCGTGACTGTTGTACGGTACGTCGATGAGCGTTTCGCGATGAACGTAATAACTACACCCGTAGATTACAGCCTCGTAACTCATCCGAGCCGAGACAGTGATCGTCAGTTATTCAGCCGGTAATGGATCGTTACTTATATCCCTCCCCCCCTCGAGCGGTAATAATCAATTTGACGAACGAACGCGAAATGTAGCGCGAAGCTACGAGTATCGTAAACTTGTGGTTGAAATGTACAAAAGAATTTTCAACTATCTTACTTTTTATTCCGCACGATAAACATAACATAACGACTTACAATGTTAAAAAAATTTTTGAAATTTTTTTTTTTTTTTTTTTCGGATTGAAAATCGCCACCGTATTAGTGCCATTATTTTGATACAATTTGGAACGTTTCGATAAAAAAAAATTATTCTTTTTCAAACATTTTTCGAGTAAAGGTACCATCCGGATACAGTGTACATATTTCGTAATGTTGGGTCTGCGGAACAAGTGCATTTTTTGAAAAATTATGAAATTCAAAAAACTTCTAATTTGAAGTTTTTTTCAAAGTCGTGGAAAATTTATAATTTCTGCTATAGCGATTTTGCGCATCAGATTTCACGATAATTAATCGTAAAAATATTGATTTTTGATAAAGTTTCGCAATGGTGTCGGGTCTCGCATAGGAGACCGATGTATGGGGTTAAAGAGGTGCAAAAATACGCATTGGAGTTCCAGAATTGAAATTCGATGTTTTTATTACATAATCGTAATCATTACTTCGACGAATAAAGCGCATCTATGTACGAAAAACGGAGATCGGTATCCTTGAGATTTTCCTCAATCCACTTGTCGCATTGCGCTTCCAATTCCGGGGTAAAAAGCTCCCTCCACCCGCCGACCAGTCCTCTCCGCACGAACACATCTTTGCTCACGACATACCGTCCATCCAATTTGTGAGCACTTATCATCGGATTTGTCCGGAAATTCTCGATGTCCAAGTGTTCGGCGAGTTTACGAATTTCGTCGTCGCTACATGAACGATTGTAAAAATCGGCAATTTTTCTTATAACAACCGGCAAATCCATTTTCATTTCTTCGTAGAAGATGAACAAAAGATTTGGATGATGACGGAGGCTCCAAGCTTTTTTCACGTGCGACCAGTAGGGACACCAAATTTCTGTTCGTCAATGAAACATTTGCGAAAAATTAACGATTTCCGACTTTCGCCGCAGTGGAAAACCATTATAGATTATAATTTTTCATCAGAATTCTTACTCAGGTCTCGTTGAAAAAAATTCCAAAAAGATTCGAAATTTCCGATATACTTTTTCGAGTCTAACGATTTCTTCATGTAGTAAAACGAAACTATAACATCCTTAGGATTTCTAGCGACGTAAACAACCTGAAATTTTTTTTTCGTAAAAAAATTCGCTTTACCGATTTTTACGCGTCTATAAGAATAAAATAATTAAAATAAATTAAATAAATAAATTTTTTGTCATTTTACTTTGCATCCAACTTCCAATAATTCAGGACGAAGCATTTGAAACGGTAGATGCGTTTTTATAAAACGTGGCGAACTTATGGATTCGAGAGTTTCGCCTATCAGTTTGACACACTTTGCCGAACCGATTTTGTTCTCCTCGGAATTTTCATCTGGATCTCGATCAATCGAGTCGTATCTGCAGATAGAAAGAATCAATAGAATCTTCTGGACGAACAGTTCTTTGGATTTCGTTGTCCCTTAAAATTTATATTTTTTTTATCGACAATTTAAAAGAAGTGAAATTAATAAATGTCGAATAAACAAAAATATGCGTTATGATTATTATTATTAAGAAATATTATTAAATAATTTTTTAATGAGAATTTTTTTTATCGATGTTTAAATAAAATAAAAATTTAATTCAAGATTTGTATATTCATTAGGGATAAAAAATGACAACTTACTGCAAAAAAAAGTATCTTTCCGTTAGGGGTTTTTTCGCGGCCTTTTCATAGTTCAAATCATTATTGATCAGCCAAACGAGTTCCTGCATCCACGTTGTACCTGTACAGCGTCGCGCCGCATCGTCAGTAATCATGTCACGAATTAGAAAACAGCGGAACAGCGGAAATTGACGAAATTTCAATGACGATGATTTTATCAAGGAGATCGACTGTGTGTACGATATTCGGCAATATTTGATTTTTCTCAATTTTTCCAAAGAATAATTCGTAATTCGCCAGTGAAACGAGAGTCATATATATGCCGATTGGTTCGTTATTCGTTCGAATTGATAAAACCGCGGCGATCTCGCGATGTTTCTTAAAAATTATTTGCCGGTGATACCGATGCCGATAATCGATTCGCGATGCCGATTCACCGATATTTTAACTCACCCGATCGCGGAAACGTAATGACCCAATGATCCGTCGGTCTTACTGTCGAATTAAAAACACTTTCTCCGTGATCGGCATAGGCGCGAGGAACGAAGAATTTGTCTTCGCCGACTTGACACCAACCGAGTTGACGTTTACCGTAGTGCTTCTGCAATTCTTCGGTATCCTTATCATTTAATAATTCGAACTTTGGCGATTCCATCGTCATATTTTATAGATTATTATAGATTTTCGGATAACGCAAATCGAACAAAACGATCGAAGATTCAAAATTTTACTGACGCGGTACACGTTGCAAACGTTGCCATCGCTTCAGCTTCGGTCGCAAGTTAAAAAAAGTTCTCACTACGCTGGTTATCAACGAATAGTCGGCCGACGCACATCGAGGCGCTTATCCTCGTTGAGTTCGAATGATATGCATTATCGAAAATTGCTGGGGAACTCCTTTTTGAGGCGATATCGCGATCGACGGCGTTTACGGTTGCCTGTGCTTATGCACCATTATCAGGGCGTCGAATTATCCTAAAAACTTTGACCGAACGGTGTGAAGTCGATTCCATAAAAAAAAAGTCACAATTGTGGTTTTTTTTATTGATTATATCACCTAACGCTCCATCAATTTTTTTTTTTTCTAAAAAATTATGTCGAGAAAACTTAAATTATTCTGTGAATTGTAACTACAAAACTCGCAGTTAGTTTATTTAGCAAAAATACGATATCGTTTTTTTTTTTTTTTTTTTTCATCTCATAACGTTACCTAACGCCTTATCAAAATTCTTGAAGCAGAAATCAACTTTAAAAAAAGTTGAGTTATTTATAAATTTAAAGTTACCAAACTTGCGATCGTTTTTCATAACGAATTTTTTGCACTATATTTTTAACTGTGACGATCCGCGACTGAAAATCGTAATCATTGTTCTGTATCACCTGATAATCTTACCCGAGCGCCTTATCAATAATTAAATCTAAAAAAAGACGTAAAAAAAAATTCCTAAATAATTTTGAAAATTTATTTTGGACAATTAATTTTACACAAAAAAATTGATTGTGCTGCTTGATTTTCAATTGAAAATACCTTACATTCCACGGCTTAAACATTCCCCCATTAAAAAAAATGTTCTTTTTTTTTTTTTTTTTTGCCGTCTTCGGAACTCGAGTAATGATAAACGAGGATAAAGCGCGTTGTTGAGTTGTAACCGGACATCGTGTGAATAACTTTTGTATTCCGGTTAACTCTCGAGATGGTATAAGAAGCAGCTAGCGAGTTGAATGCATACCGCGGGTATATATTCTCCCCCACCACGAGAATCTTGATGCCCCGGAGGCACGCGCACGCTAGCCACGGGGGATCCCCCTACATCTTGTGCGCGGGGCGCGAGCTTCCAGCTTCTTACACACCAACACATAGCCAATATTCTTTTTCGTGTAACTCTCTTCCCCCCGGTACACCTTTCGAGATATAGCTCTATAGCTAAGGATGCCTCTCCTCTTTCTCCGTGGCGCGTTACGACGTTCGCCTGTATCCATACGTCATAATTCATTGTGAGCTCTCGGGTGGTTCTCTCTCTCCCTCGGTGTCTTGTATATCGGATATACTAACGTTCTCTCTACAAGCAGAGCCCGTAAGTTCGCTTGTACGAGCTGCTGGATGTAGCGCACACGCGATGGTAGCTAGTAAAACGGAAATAACGACTTGGTGCTCCGAACGTCGTCAAGTCATGGAAATCAATCAGCGTAAACGCGTAAAAAGTGTGTAAAAAAAAATTCTCATCCGATATTGACGAGATCGATAATCAAAAAATGAATTCCCTCAATTAAGCACCAACTTTTTCTCGAAAAAAAAATTAATTTCCAAATTTTTTTCAAATGCGACCATGAAAATTCGCGGTACACGCCCTTGAATAAACGCTGCGCTGCGAAACCGAGAGAAAACGAAAGGAAAAAAGCCAAAAAAAAAAAAAAAACAATTCATAATAGTATAATCACTCGCCATTTCAGGCGCGCGCTTGCACGTACGGCGAAACTTTGGATAATGAAAGGGTCGAATGTAGCGGCGTAGCGACCGATGAAGGCGAGGAGAAAAGACCGAAGAGGAATAGTGGGTGGTGGTGGAGAACGAACGAACGAGCGGGCGCGAGCGCGTCTTCTCGTCCCTTCGAGACGAATCTCTCTCGTCGTTGTAACAGTTTGAAAGAGGAAGAGAGCGAGAGAGAGAGCAAAGAGGAGATGTATCCTCACGAGTGATGCTTCTGCTTCGGTTGCTCCCGATGCTTCGCCAGGCGCCGTCTTCGTCTTCTTATTCATTCCCTCTTCTTCTTCTTGGCTTCATCTTCTTTGCTCGAAGTGGAATGAGAGAGGGGGGGAGGGGGTCAGTTGGGCGCGTGGGTCCACGCGCGTTCCCACGGTTCCGCGAGAGCCATATCGCTCCGAGATGTGCACCACAAAACCCTTCCCTTTTCGCCAGCATCCTTCGATATCCTACGGTCCTTCTCGGGCCGCTCGCGAGTCAGAGTCCCCCCCCCCCCCTACTCCGTTTTACCACAGCCGGACCCAACGCCCCCGCCGTCGCAGCTTTTGCTCCGCTCACCTTTTTTGTTTTCTCTGATTTTTTCAACGTACAATATATTCCAACAACCTTACAACATTCCTGATTCAACTACAAATTCATTTGTTGCACATCGGAAGAATCACGTGTAGTCGACTAAAATTTGACCGAATCACATGTTCATTGCTATTTCCAAAATTAATACAAATTCAAATGTAATAGCAATGGGCATTCTAAAAATTATGAACAATTACGATTTTCGAAAAAAAAATGTATATATTTTTTTATAACCTAATTAAATAATAATAATAATAATAATAATAATCATAGAATGATTCATATTAATGAATTATTTATCAATAATTAATAAGAAATAATGATAATGATGTAAATTATTACGCGATACGCGCCTATCGTTGGAATAATTTTTCATTGAGTGGTTAACGGCAATGAATGGTACTGAAAGGCAAACAATGAGATCCCTATGGAAATTCACGAGGAAAATAGAAGTGACGACTATTTACCGTTCATTATTAATGAGTCTCCAGTGGCAGATGAGTGAACAATGCCAAGTGACAGGTATTCGCAATCGGTACCAATGGAAGACTTATGACATTTTAGTGAGACGATTCAAGCGGTACTTTCTCTTATGTCTGTTAATGGCAATCTGCTTGTAAGTCGCATTTACATAAACAGTGATAAGTTTTCCTATATGTCACTCGATGGCAAATTATTGACAGACTTTAAGAGATAATTATTTTTGTTCGTTACTAATGAAAGTACAATGGACCGCAACTAAAATTCCTGAAATGGTAATAATTACAGTTTGGAATTAATGGCAACGGAATCGAATGCGAAGACATAGAGAAACTGCAATGGTATACCTAACCATTGATTGTTCATAGTTTTCTATGGCAAATGAAGCAAAAGTATCAATTGTAAGCACCGTTCGGCCATTTTTGGCCATCGCGTTCGACAGTGCAGAACTCGAAGTAAAATCAAAGTTAACGGCGAAAATTGCCACAAGCGGTGCATCTAACGGTTACTCACGAACCCATTTATAGGTCCAATGACCCATAGATAAAATTTGAAGCCCGAAATCTGCAAGTGTTCGGCTTAAAATGAGGAAATCCACACTAATTAACATTTTTTAATCTCAAAGTATCGCGACTTAGGAGTATCACCCGTAAAATTGATTGAAATTTTGACTAACTAACGATCTTTCGATGTAAAACCTGCAATTTCACGAATTCGAGTTTTCAATTGTTTTTAAATCTGTTAACATGTAATTCCTCAAATAATTTCGATGTATTCTACAATATCAAAATACATTCCATAATTTTTAGGAATCAATCGGACTGATAGTTTCCGTTCGATGACTATTTACCGAATCAACCGATTCTCGATAAATGGGACTCCGAGAGTTGAAACTCAAGATACACGTAAAGCAACAAATGGCATACGACCCGTATATAAATACACGAGTAATTATTGTCATTTTAGTGAAAATTGTAAACTTAGTTACCGTTTTTCAAAACATTGTTCTTAAGCATCGGTGGACGTAGATTCAACGGAGGCTCTAAGTTTCAACTCGATTCTTTCTGTTCTTCGTCTCCTTCTTCTTCTTCTTATTCTTCTGCTTCATCTTGTGCGGAGCCTGAGTAAGGCGAGCGGTTGGCGGCGCTGGTGACCTTTGACCCCCCATTACCCGGTACCGGGACTCGACTGACGCGACTCCTACGGATACATAAATATACCCAAGGCAAGAGCTGCGCGGCCGGGCACCACCAAGAGCTTCGCATTGCTTCGTTTCGCCCCCGCCCGGTTAGCGCAATGGGCATATCCAACGTTATACTGCACATCACGAGGGCATATCCCCCGCGTGCGCCTTCAACGAAGAAAAGATCCCTCTCTTTCTCTATCTCCGCGAGGGAGAGCTTATCGTATATACGTCCTCACGGGCGCATTTAGGCTTTGCCAATACAACGATGTGCGTTATACGTTGTAAGGCATAAGGCCCCAGAGAACTTGCGAAACCTCGTGGTAGAGCAGCTCATCAGCCACCCCCCCCCCCCCCCCCCCCGACCTCCCTTCTACCCCGAACAAGCTAAAGTTCCTGTAATCCTTTGGGACGAAGGAAGAGGAGAGGCGTGAGATCGACCACTAGAACGCATCCCCTTTCTCGTTTAACGGATCAAGAGGGAAAACACTCATGACTCACTCCGGTGAACGTTGGAAAGCATGGCGATGACAGCCAATTAAGGTGCGCTGGAGGCACTTTTTTTCGTTAATAACGTATACAGAGATAAACAGCGACGAGATTTTTCGCAATTAACTTATGCTACAACTGTTAATCTTTTTGAATTCTTCGAAGGAAAAAGCTTCGCAGATTGTTGTGGTGGCGAAATAAATTTTGAAAAATTGACTGATTTCAGGTTTACGTTCGAAAGGGTTGTTTTTGGTTTGCAATTGGATCGGGAGAATTTTTTGGACATGAAGAATGCGGGAATCAATTTTTTTTCGGGGTTAAAAAAAAATGGAGCGACAGATCGACAGGGTAATTTTTTTTTCGTACGAAATTCTTCGACATTTTTGAGAACATATGTTTTTATGTTTTTTTTTTTCTGCACACGCGAGATCAGCGCGGCGTTTTGTTTAATAATCGTTGTCTCGGTAGGTTCGCAAAAAAATAATAAGAATAAACTTTTTTTTTTCGTAAACGCAATGGTTTTTTTTTTTTTTTTTTTTTTTTTTCGATGTGAACTCGAAAGAGTTCGTTCCCAGGGCGAAGGCTCGTCGACTGGCTATCCATAATGGTTCACGGGAGGGGTTCGTCACTCGGTATTTCACGGAAGAAGAACTTAACTTGTAGGGCGTCACTCGGTCGGGAGCAAATTCTTTCGCGGGCCCCGCGGACTCGTTTGAAACAGCCGGAGCCTTAAACTCCTTCGCAGTTGTTTGTGGCGCGCTCTGCTCTTGGGGCGCTGCGTGGAAAAGTATAACGAGAGGGTATAGGGTGGGCTATAAGGCGTTCTTCGGTAACGATTAAGGGTTTCACGTCGAGAAAGGTGAAACTGCTGCTGTTGCCGCTGCCGCTTGCTGCGGCAGAAGCACCGAGGGCCCCGGGGAGTTGTTCCACACGTACCAGCTTCTTCGTCAGTCGTGTTCGCGGACTGGCGCCTCCTCGGGCCTGTGGGATCCTCCCAGAGCAAGCCGTGAAACATATCTGCCACTCATTCCCAGCGCAACAGCGGCAGAAAACAAGAGTGAAGCCAACTGAGGTCACTCTCCGACTCCGCACTTTTTTTCTCCCTCTCTCTTTCACTCTTAAGCCTCATGGGAGGGCCCTGAGGCGCCGAAAAAAAATCTACCGCATCAACCGCGCTCTTCTAACTACGAAGAACATCGTGAAAAACAGTTTCACTGAGTTTGCCTTTAAAAGCAATCGAGAAACGAGACGCTTAAGTGTAGTATCCCGCTAAAACAATTATCAATTTTCACTCACAATTTACGATTTTCCATCATAATCACCACGCGCTTTACGATCATATCTAAAGCCTCAACGTATTTTCGTTTCCTTCCGAACCCGAAGCGCAATTTGGCTCCAAAATCGCAAATTTCCCAAAAAATCAACCATACAGTTTTGATTACTCGTCGTTTCGAAGTAATATTCATTACCATGTTTATTACGACGCTGAAGAATTTTTTTTTTTAATACATCGTCACAAAATCGTAATAAAGTTGTAAAATGTAACGACCAATCAGCTGTTAAATATTACAATCGAGTGGAACCCCCGCCGCTTTTTAAAGACACGTTCCGTTATTTTCCTTATCGGTATATTTCCGCCAATTGCGGATACTTGATAACGTAAATTATTTTTTCGACTCTTAAACGAAATACTTATCGTTCCCCTACTACCATTTTTTTAATGCAGATTATTTTTATTTTTTATAATTTTCTCGAAAAATTTTTATCGACATTAATTTAATTCCAATTTGTCGTAAAAAAAAAGGTATCGCTTAATACTTCGAAGCCGTAGGAATAGCGTGCAAAGAATTTCTGCTGGTGCATCTCCGTTGGTCGTAAAAGCGCGAAGAAAACGAGGGGTCTTCGTCATTCTCCGTTTAAAGGAGACTCCGCGGCGATATTATATACGATGAAACCCACGGTTGGGTATGTATGTACGAAAAGCCTTTAGAATCCGCTCGGTGCGCCATAATAACGACGAGTGAAAATGTTATTAGCCACAGCACGTATACAATCTCACCGGACCGTAAGTATGGTACAGTTGTTGAGAGTACGAGAGAGAAAAGTACGGAGGTACCGCTGTGTTGCTCCCGCTGATCCTTCGCGGCACGAGAGCTGTTCAGCCGAGATAATTAACGCATCAACTTTGTGAAACGTGTACTCCTTATCGGAACGGGAGAGAGGGGGGAGGAGAACTCTCATGCCGCTTAATTATGTACACGACTTGTCGCTACTACCAGCTATCCCGTCGTCTCGGAACTTGTCAGGAATTAGCAGCGATATATGCGTATATATGTTTCTATATCGCGTCCAAAGAATTTTTTTTTTTATTTCTTCACTTATTGCGTATAACAGTTCTGTAGCATGTAACAACAAAATTCTTAATTAACAAGTCGTGTTAAATACCGAGCTGACGTAAATATGCGACGGAGACAAGGGATGTTTTTTTTATTAAAAAAAAAAATCTCCAACGAAATTTCTTCGCAATAAGGGTCTTTGGGAAGAATTGATGGTCAGTTGCAGCCTTTTCAAGGGGTGAAAAGGGAGTAATTAAGATAATTTGCGCTTCTTAATTTCATTTTTAAAGGGGATATGACTTTTTTAGGACATTTCCATTTTTTTTTTCTTAATTTTTCGAAGTTGCGCTTTTTAGGGACATTTTTAAGGGCATTTTTCACCCCATTTCCAGAAGAGCGGTAACGCCTTTTGAAAACACTTTTTAGTTAATAGAATCGCCTTAAAGACATTTTCACATTTAAAAAAATGATTCTTCTGTAAATTCGTAGCGAAACAGGTCTCGAAGCGTAAAAGCGTCGAGAGTCATCCGAGGGCCTCGACAAAGGGAGTAAACGATTTGGCATTTAGGTTTAACGCGGCGGTTTGACGGTAGAAAAACATAATGAAAGTATTATCGAATCCGAAGATGTCTCCTTTGTATTTGAGGTTCGAACCCACGGCAGAGTTTCTAAGACCGTCTGCCCCCCAGGGGGCTGCCCTAGGAGCCGCAACTTGTCTCGCAACACCCCCTTCTCTCACGAGTCCCCTTCGCCAACGAGTCACATCTAATAATTGGCTTCGTTGAAAATCGTACTCCGCGACGAATCATTCCTCTTCTTCTTCTTCTTATTCTTTCTCTTGGACTTAGAAGTCGTTGGTGCCGGTGCTCGGAGTCTGAACGTTGAGAAGTGAGCTTCGGTGATTCCCCTTTCGAGCGCCGCGAACTCGCCTTTGGGTCTTCCCCTATATGTTGGCTACAGTACCTTTGCAAATCGTTTCCCCCGCGTGCACACACCGACGCGCGCCCGTTCCATTCACTTTGCCGCACGTGGGAACTCGACGATACTCTTTTTTTCTTTACGTTTCGCCATTCATGGTTGACGAGATGATGGACTCAACGCAACCCGCTAATACAATAACCCTCGCGACATTACTTTCTCGGAAATTATTTTTGATCTACGAGCGAAACGAAAAATAAATGACGAAAAAAAAAAAAAAATTTACCGAAAGTCGAGAGAAAGTCCCGTAAAGGGGTATGAAAAATGCCCCCTTAAGAAAAAATAACCCTTTTTTTTTTTGGTAAATTATTATTTAGTCGAAGATTTTTTTTGGTAATTAAATAATTTGGGATGATTTTCCATTTTTTTTTAAGGGGTTGCGATACTCGAACAGTTAAGGGAGTTCGGGATATCGGGACTGTGAATAACGAGGGTAGAGAGACGAATCGAATAAGAATAATAAGAAGAAAAAGTAAAAAAAAAATTTAAAAAACAGCCGAACAGGACGAAGGTACGCGCGAGTCGGTACATCGGTTGGGAAGGGGATGAGAGCGGAGTTCTCCAGTGGTAGAGGTCATCGGGCTTCAAAGAGACAATTAATGTGCCGCCTTGGCGCTGGTCACAATGCCGAAGCGATCCTCCATTGTCAAAGGTACAAGCCGCGTGTGTCCCTCTGGGCAGTGTCTCCTCGATCTACTCAACGAGCGAGGAATGGCCATTCCCGCTGAGGAGTGCATAAAAGAAGCCTTTACCCAGCAACCGTGTTATGGTCGAGTAATAGTCTTCTAGCGATAGTATATTACGTGGGTGGTTCGCCACGTCCAATGCGGGCGTTCGAGGTTTGACATTATATGGAATTTTTGACGGTCGGCGTTTAACGTTTCATCGTATGTAAGGAGAAAAAAATTGTAGATAAAAAATTGAAAAATGGTACTTCAAAAAAATTTTTTTTTTTTTACTTTTCCGTATTTACCTTTAACAAATTCTCTTATTCAAATTAAAAGCTCTGAACCTAAACAAAAAATGTCACATAATAAAATTGTTGCCATTTCAAGATTTTTCGGAATATCGTAAAAAAAAATCACCAATCAAATTAAATTCTCCATTTTTAAAATTTTATTCCTCGATAACCTTTTTTCATAAACCCGAATTTGGACGACACGAAAACAATAATTCAGACGACGAAGAAACGGTAACGAAATTTTGTTGTATACGCAGTGTGTCACGAAGATACGTTGAATCCTCGGGTTGAATTATGTTCGATACATCGAGAACAAGCGCTTATACCGCCGATAATTAACGCTCCCCGTTGTCCCGTCTGTGTGTCTCTTGTCTCCCCTTTGCTCCCTTCACCGCCCCTGCATGGAATTCAAACTTTATGTCGGTGGGTATCATAAAACGCGTGACGGCATAAGAATTAGGACGCGAGGAGTCGGCCGCAGGGGCTCCCGCTTATAAAGCTTACACGCCGCTATAAGAGATGACCATCAGACAAAAACGCAGATACTTCGGTCCGATATCGCGCGCGCGGTCAGAAAATATATATATATATAGAGAGAGACAGAGAGAGAGAGAGAGAGAGAAACCACGAAGCAGCAGCAGCAGCAGCGGCCGAGTGAAATGTAGATGAGTAATCTTCGCTCGAGTCCTCTGCACCTCTCGCGATGAGACGAGGGTGTCGCGATTCCCCGCTGTGTTCTGATGGCCTCATCTAGGAACCAGACGATCATCCCGACTAGCCGCTGTACATAATTACTTTTGTTCTGCACACTCTCTTCAGTTGCTTTTTCTTTATCGCTTTTTTCTATTTCCGACGCCGGAGAACATCACGCATATTCTTACACTCCTGTCTTTACGGAATTATTACCGCGCCGAGAATGATTTGTTTCTCGGGCCGTTTGTTGTGAAATTGATACGAAATGCAAGCAAAGACTTTTTCAAAGTCAGAACTAATGAATAGTTTACAAGTTCCAGTATAATGAGAGAAAGAAATGATGTTGGCAATTGGATAGTTAAATAGCGCGATGTTTTCTTCATCTGAGATAAGTGCACTAATCGCGGCGATGTAAGCGTAAAAAAATGGCTACATGGACTATCGACTTTACCGTAATTTCTCGGAGGGTAAATACTTCGGATGCGCCAGTGATGCATGGGGTCATCAAGGGTCACATTGTCGCGATTATACGCCAACGAGGTTAGGGTTAATTCTTTCGAATAGCTATTCATTCCGTGTTCAATTCCACAGCCATGAGAACTCGGTGAGATGAGACACATGAAGGTGGAACACATCAGCGAGAAGCGGCAAATCGTCGGGTTTAGCTCTTCGCTCATCCGATCGATTCCTCGGGTCTAGACTTTCACGGACGCGCCGTATAAGTTATGGCCAGCCGAATAATTACACGGTCCCCTCTCTCTTTCTCTCTCGCTCTCTTTCTCTCTTTTGCTCCTCGCGTCTTGACGCGCGCGTTGCGGTCAGCGCGCGGAGGCAAAAGACAATTTTACGCAGCGGGATATCGAGAACGCTTGGAGGCGCAACCGAAAAACGAAACGAACGTTAACCGGACCGAAGGATAAAGGGCCCACTATTCGACGGCGGTGAACGGGGGCGCGAGAGCGGGTCTTTTCGGGTACCCGCGCGGGTTGCCAGCGCGCGCGGCGCTCCTGCTGATCCTAGAAAGCCTCGGGCCATTTTTTCGAAAAAAAAAAAAAAATTGACGGACATCCAACTTGTGTGCATCCGTCAACTTTCTCCCACGCCGAGGTACAACAACACGATTTTCAATGTCATCCCCCATCGCCCACCCTCCTCCCGTCGATTTTGGAATCTACAGATCTTCGCGTCATTAGCTGTTGCATCGCAAGCGGAGAAAAACGAATCGATACTCGAACCAACTGAATGGTCACTAATCGAACGATTGACTGAATCGATTGATTGATTGGCTGAATCAATTAATTGATTAGCATATCCAACCGAATGTTGGTGAAACCAATCAATTGATTGGCCGATCCAATCGAATGTCTGTCCAACCAGTTGATTCAATGGCTTATCCAGTCGAATGTCTGTTCAACCAATTGATTTAATGGCTTATCCAGGCGAATGTTGATGCAACCAATGAGCTGATTGACTTATCCAATCGAAAATTAATCCAACCAATTAATTAAATAGGCAATTAATTAAGTAATTAATTAATCGGGAATCCTACTTAATCAATTGTATTGTAATCAATTGATTTGCTACTCCAATTGATTGCTTGTCCAACCAATCAATTGCACATCCAATCAATTAGTTGAAAGGAATTTAACCCTTTTGGTCGTTGAGACAGCAGACTATATTTTTCCGTGCAGAGATACCGAGCGCAGTCTTTCGTTTACCTTTCAAATTTAATGTTAATTTTTTTATTTATCGACATTATGTTACGATACACTGCATAAAGAATGTACTCTATCTGTAACCATAAAATATAAGTTTACGCAATTAACTCTCGAAAATAGCGGGTCCACGGAGCTCGATGTTTCGTGCGTAGATGTCGCAATGAAGTTTCGTTAGCCGAGTCATTGATTTTCTTGATCAGTTGCGAAAGCAGCAGTAACAACGGCAGATGGTGTGTGCATTTTTTTAAGCCATCAAAGGGATTTTACAACAGTTTCGTTAATTTTTGTTTCTAAGTACTTCGGCACTGCGTTGGTTTAGACGAAGAAAACTTAACTTATTATAATTAATGAGTAATGTTTATAAAACATTTTTCTTTCTGTAATAAATTTGAATTGCCCTCTGAACCGCCACCGACTTTGTGTTTTTTTTTTTTTTTTTCAAAATTGATTTATCGTGTCAAAGTTCGAAAATACATCGAAGCAATAAGTCCGCTGTCCATTTTTCTTGCCGCTCGCAGCCGTTGCCTATGTAAATCAGCTCCAACGAGCAAAACTCCTAATTGACGCGACCTAACGAGGTCGAGACTTTTGTAGTTGCCAAAAATTTTCTAAATGCCTACGAAAGGGGATGAATATGAAGAAGAAGAAAAAGTTGCGGCAGTTACCACGCCTTTTTTTGAGGAGGGAAAAAAAAAACGAGCGACTCGGAAGACAGTCTCTCAGGTAGCCGAAAGAGAGAATCCTTTGACCTTTACCCGCGCGATCTCGGGAGAAATATATATCTATCTTCTGCCGGTACGCACTTCTGTGCGTGGAATTTTCGAGTTCCAGAAGGTGCGGAGAGACAGAGTTTTAGGAGTTGGAGTGTTACACGGTGAGATAGGGTCCTTTCCTTTAACGCGGGCGGAGCTATTCGTTTTTGGGACTTGAAGCACACACACCGCGTGCCTCCGTGAGAGCCACCGAAAGAATGGATAGAATTAATAAGTGACATCTTGAAAAGAGAAGAGAGAGCGCCTTCCATACGCCCCTACAATCGGTTCTGGCGACCGGGCGTGAGATGATTCGGGGATCTCCTTTTGCTTTGTTGTCTCGCGCGCGGAACGCTTATACCGTCCGCTTCTTCGTCTTTTTTTCTTATTCTTTTTCCTTCTCATACACATTATTTCTCGACCGCGGCACGAGACCCTCTTCACAAAAAAGCCCCGTACCACAGTCAACAGCTTTCTTCGCCTCTTATACATCATCCCTCTTCCCCTCTACTGTATTATAGCTTTTCTTCGGTGAATTACCTACCCGGGCTTCTCTATTCTTGTGTCCTATGCGAAAAAAAAAAAAACGCTTCGGACTCTCTATGAAAACGAACGACTTGTGGGAGGTGCGAGTGAAATAAAGGAAATTTAGTAGCATCACATTTGCGACCGAAAAGAAAAAGAAAAAATAGATATGTGATTGGAAACAATTGATTTCTCGGTCCGTCGGATCGGAGCAATGATATTCGAAGAAGTTCGCCTCCGGAGACGCGGGTTGCTTCGTTAATGCAAATTTATATTTTAAAACGACTCGATGAAATATGGCAATTTTTTCCCGGCGTATCAAATTTTTTTTATTTTTCATTTTTCAGATCCTTCGAAAGTAATACATTAAATTGTCGTTTCCTGCGCCCCGTAATGAAAAAATGATTTTTAACGGAATTAATTGATCGATTCTGCACATTGACATTCTGCAATCCGCTCAATGAAAAATCACAACATTTTTATAGCAATTTCGGAGTCTTTATACCTCAACCCTTCGAGGCGCTCAGATTTTGTAATAACAATAGAAATAACTTAAAATGACAAAAAAAAATTTGTAGATAAGAAATTTACTGCAAAAAACAGATGGAACATCCCTTACCGCACTGTGCAGTAAAAGATTAACACGAAAATTAAAAAAAAATGATTTTCGAAGTATCGTCTTATTTTCTTGAAAATCTTTTTGACGAGTCTTATGAATGAAAAATGTTTCCAAAAAAAGTTCGGACCCGTCGGAAAATGAAGTAAAAAACATTTCCCTTCAAAATGATTACAATGTTTTTAAAAATGAATGAAAATCCAAGCGTCCTTCTGATTTGATACATCGCGAAAGTTTTTTTCGTGAATAAACGCCGCTGTGCTTACGATTTTTTTTCTCGTACGCATGCGCGTATATGTATTGCAAGAAGGTTCTTTAATCATCGGCGCCTATTTATTTCCTTTTATAAAACGCCTATTTGAAAATCGTGCGCGTGCGCAGTTAATTGACTGTGGATGATGCACCGCGGTGATTATCGATTGAAAGCGTTACGAAAGAGAACGAGTGAGAGAGATGGTGAAAGAAGGGGAGAGGGGGGAGGGCAGGAGGAGGGAGGGGGGGGGGGCGCCCCTGATTGATATGTAGAAGGCAAACATCGCCGGTAGGATCGATAGATCGGCCAGATCATCCTGTAATTACCAGGGCACCATCGACGCTCACCAGGACTCTCCTCGTTCCGGTGCGTGCCAAGTGCTTTCACTACTCGTGAAATGCGGTAGCTGCTCTCATCGTTCCAGCCACTCATCGCACCTTCATTATCTATCAATCGGCAAAAAGCCTTCAACTCAGAAGCCCATTTTTTTTCTTATTTCCTTCTGTTTGTTTTCTTCTTCTCGTATCTTCATCGCGCAAAATTATTGAGAATCATGCAAATCCCTGATCTTACAATCGTCAATTTTAACGGCTCTTAACCCTATAATAATTTTCCAAAAATACCCTCTTACGCGAAGCTCCAAATTTGCTGACGCTGCCAATCGTGCGAATCGATTGCTGTTGAAACTATAGATCGCGGCATTAAAAAAAAAATTGCGTTTTGATGGCATTTTTTTTTATGTATCGAACTTGCAATTCGATATGAAAGATCGATCTCGAAATTGTCCGCGGGATCAAAATTACGATCGAAAATTTCAAGGACCCCGAAGTTCGTAGGTTCCTTGATGAACAGGATTCTCACCTGAACCTTCCGCGCAGCGGGGTGTCTCTCGCCCCCTTTACTTCAAGCTAAAGATATACATATATATATGTATATATATGTAAGTAGCGAGAGTTTCGTCCACTCCACCCACGAGAGAAAGACGCCGAAATAGACAAACTTCAGAAGAGGCATCGTTTCAGCTCGTTACAGCAGCTATCTTCACCCTCATTCTTATGTATGCACCACGGTGTGTGCTACTTTCGGTTGTATCCTTCATGCATTATTATAGATCCTTGTGAGAGAGCGAGAAACAACATATATATGTATATATGTGTATATATATGTACCGACATGTATATATATAAGTTTGAACGACGAGGACGTTTACACTATATATACCATCACATAGAAGCCGCCCTCAAGCGTGGATGGAGATTCATAAATTATTTTTGGTAAAAAAGGAGGAAAAGTATTTCCAATTACAGTTTTTTGTGAAGGGTTGCCGCGGGCCACGCAGCAGGGGGTCCGCTTAATGGCGACCCGTGCGCCAACCGTACCCTCTCCTCGTTTCTTCCCTCTATCCTCTTCGTCTTCTTCTTCATCATCTTTTTCTTCTTTGGCTTCTTCTACTTCGTCTTCGACCGGCATATGCCTTCCGATTCTTTCGCCCACCAACGCGTCTCTCGCCCCCTTTCTTTTCGGGAAGGAGGGGATTTTTTTCTTTTTTTTTTTCGGAGTCTCCTCTTCAAGACGCCGACAATGCTCTTCATCGTCGTCATTCTACCCTCGTCAGCCAAAACGCAACCCTTTGGGAGAACTTCTTTTCAAATTTTCTACTCACTTTTCGCAGTCTATGCGAAAGAATGTCGTATCGATGATCTTCGATGATTTATCAGTCGTAATTACTACGCAGTTTTTTTTTACAGCATTTTGCGATTTTTTTTTTCTCAGATTTTTCAGACATTTGATACGGTTATTGAACGCGCAAAATCCTCTTCGATCGTAATAAAAAAATTAAAGTTTTTCCAATTTTCCGTAATTTTACGTATTCTAAGTATATCTGCTGTAAAAATATTTCTTGACTTTTTCATGATAATTCCAAATCGAAATGAATTCCCTGTTAAATTAGATTTTCCCCGTTTTCCATACGCGTAACAACCCTATCAATGCGAGTTGCAGCAATGACTCCAAAAGTTCGTCACCACATCAGTCCGAAGTTCATGGCGTTTCGATCGATCTTCTCTATCGTTCGGCAACTTTTGATTGAAACGCAGTTAATCTTTTTCTCTTCTCGCCACATCGCTATAAATTGCCAATTCTTGAATTTCCCTACAGAAACGCCGTTTGTGAAAATACTCAACAGAACACAGAATTTTTTCGTACTGAAAAATTATATCGATCTCCGAAAAAAAAAAAAAAAAATTTTTGCAGATAGTCAAAAATATATTTTTATTCGCAAAAATTCAGTTTTTTGGGTGGAATTTGAAAAATCATGAATCGTCTTTAAAAAAATGTAAATAAAAAGTTTAAACAGCAGAAGCAGCGGGTCACTTCTCTCGGAGCGTCGGAGGAAGAATCACGGGTTACCCCTGCGGGCAAAGCTGCGACTGTCCTCTTGTCCCCTTATACTTTACGTGACATATTTCGAAAGGAATATGAGCCACGAGCCCCGGCAGCATACACGAGAGAGCAACGAGTTTGCGAATGGATTGGGAAACCAGAGGACGCCCGGGTACATAATATTTTTGGGGGATATATAGAATCTCTCGTTCGAAAAGAGAGATGGAGAGAGAGAAAGAGAGAGTTGCCGGTGTTTGTCCCGAGAGGAACGCGCGCGCCCGCGCGTCCGCTTCGTGTATCGCCGTGGGCAACATATTCATAACTAATAGATCGCCGTGCTCTGGGTGACAGAGCGATACGTCCTGGTTCACGATGTTCTTACTTGGTTCGTAGCATACAAGAAAAGAACCACCAACTCAAGCCGCGCGCTCTCCTCGCGCGCAACCCAAAGCTTCAAACACGACTCGTGCATTCCACAAAGTTGCTCAGTCCCTTCGTCAAACGATCAACTTTTGCCGTCCCTTTATACGGTACTATTCTCGTAACAACATTACACGATCGCGTATTGAAAAAAAAAAAAAAAAAAATGCCCCCAAATTGTCGATTTATTTCATTTCGCTCAAAAATCATCTCTGCGAGATGAAATCGAAAATTTTTTCGCTAAAGTTACCAATTTTATAGAAAAAATGAATACATCTTGTAATCCCTTCGTCAAACAATCAACTTTTGCCGTCCCTTCATATGGTATTATTTTTTTAATAACATTTTGTGATCGCGTATTGAAAAAAAAAAATTCTCCCGAATTGTCGAATCATTTCATTCCGCTCAAAAATTGCCTCTGTGAGATAAAATCGAAGATTTTTTCGCGAAGGATACCTATTTTACATATTTCATAAAAAAAAGCTCATCGTCTTCTACAAGAGGGAAAAAAATTAATAGATCTTGTAGGGCGTTCGTCAAACAATAAACTTTTACCATCTTTTCATCCGGTATAAAATTAATCGTAATAAAATTATGCAACGGCGTATTGAAAAAAAAAAAAAAATAAATACCCCCGAATTGTCGATTTATTTCATTTCAGTAAAAAATGGCATTCGCGAAGTAAAATCGAAGGTTTTTTCGAGAAAGTTACCAATTTTTCATATTTCACCAAAACGAAGCACATCGTCTTCTATACAAGAAAAAAAAAATGAATAGATTTTTGTAGCGTTTCTCGAAGTTTCGGAAAATTTTCGCCCCACGTAAACAACCCGAAAAAAAAAGATTATCGCAGGCAGTTATTTTCAATGAAATAATTTAATCGTCAATAAACATTTTTCTCTTTATCTGCAAAACAATCGATTTTTTTGCCATAAAATTCAATCGATTTCCGAAATTTTTATTAATTTCTATTCCGAAACTCGTACTGCAAAAAAAAAAAATTGCCCTCATGATTTTTCTCATTTTGTCTCCCGCAGTCGTAAAGAATCGTCGTTAACCGTTGCAAAAATTGACGAAGATCCGTGCGGTACAGAGTTTGTAAAAAAAAAAAGAATGAAAAAAAAAAGAAAAAAAAAAAACACGTGAGTTTGAATATTAGAGACGCGTAGGATGAACGAAGGGCGTTTATTCGACGAGTTGAAGATACATACAGCGCGACACTCTCAGCGGGTGTCCACGTAGCGTGGTTGACCCTCGTGAACCCACCGCTCGCGACAGGGCGCATCGGTACTGTAACTTCCCCGATCTCTGCAAGACTCTTCGCTTTACCATCAACCTGCATATATATATCTTATACATATATATATATACATACAAAACTATATTTCCGTGTCGTTGTACGGTTGAAGGTGTATCGGCGCATACGTGACTCAAGCCTATCGACAATGGTACTCGTTTCAACAATAATAATGATCAATTATCGAACTGTCATTCAACGTTCGAGAGCAGTTAGAATGCACGACGAATCGAACGTTGTCGTCTTCTCTTCTTCTTCTTCTTTGGCTTTATAAAACTCTCGCCTTGTGTTCTTCCGGCTCGCGCCGTCTGTGGGATAGTCCTCTCCTCTCGTTCGGGTTATATAGAAGTTGTTGCGAAGCATCAAAGAGCCACACAAGAGTTGGATCGGGACAAAAGAGAGGCGACGAGACACACGAGAGAGAGAGAGAGAGTTACGAGAAATGGAAGGGATGGGGTGAGGGGGAGGAAGAGGGGGAGTTATAAGGCCCAATCGTTCTTCTTCGTTTTTCGTTCTTCTTTATATCCCGAGCAGCATAAAGCAACCCCGGGAACCCACCCGGGATCACGAAGTCGGCATCTCATTATCGAATTTACCGCGTTCAGGTACCTCCCCCCGTTTATCGATATTTCCACTACGGATTATATTCGCTGGGGCTTAAAATAATAGTGATCGCAATAAGCCCCGCGATTCAGTGCCTTCACTGCCTCCTACCATCGCGAGACGATCTCAGACGCGCGGCATATACACCTCGTCCACCCTGTGCAGCCTTTTGCCGCACCCCTTGAGGAATTTTTTTTTTTTTACCTTTTTTTCAGACGCCATTTTGGATCTAAGGTTTAGGACTGTGATACAACCATTTTTTGGATGTTTCACACGTTTTTTTAATTGCATGATTAGCGAATTTTTCGAGAGCGTTGAAAAGATTGGGTTTTTCGACGCCAGCGCTCGACTTTTTTAGCGTGATGAGTAAAAATACGATTTTGTTAAAGTTAGGTATCGATCTAATGAGAGATCGAAATTATATGCAATTTTCGCAGGAAAAATATCAAAGATATGGTGTTCAGACTTAATAACTTAATCCGAACCCTAAAATAACTCGAAACCTGAAATAACCTATAAATATTTCAATACTTATGGATTTAACACAAAATGGTATGTCGGAATGACGACACCAAACCGTTCGCGTCGGTTACAGAAAAAGTTTAAAGTTAATCGTAAGAGCGACTTAGAAAAAATGTTCTGCGTTCGGAAGAAGCAATGCGCGTAAACCGAGTGATAACGAATCTAAAAACATATTTTTATTGCATTCCGTTGTTTCGAATAATCCGTAGCGAATTTGGTACTCAAGAATAAAATTATCGCGAGTGATTCGAGTTGCCGAAATGATAATAATGCAAAAACTAACGATGTATCGACCTTTTATGCGTTTTACTGAATTACTAAAGATTTACTTACGCGTTATACGCACAGACAGCACGAATCTCTGCGACTGGATATCACTTCACTCAATTGTTAACGCGAAACCGAATTGTAACCATTATTCACTTTTTATTCGTTGAAACTCGACGATTAGTTTAAGCGATTGAAAAGAAAAAAAAATCTCGAAATTCTTGGTCGCCAGAAAAAAAATATACTTTCCAACTATTATTACTCGCAATCGAGGGCGAACACGGTTCATCGTAATCTCTTCCGAAGTGGAAAAAAAAAAGGATTGTGATTCGCGGTCGAACATTAACGACACGATACGACGTCCCCCGATTCCCCACGTTGTCTTAATATTGTTAATTGTCATCGAGGGCGAACACGATTCATGATAACCTTTTCCGAGGTGTAAAAAACAGGATTGTGTTTTGCGGCCGAATACTAACGACCAATCGTTGGTATGCGCGCGCAAGCAACCGTTTAGATTCGCGGGCCACCCGTTCCCCCAATTTCAATGCAACCGCCATATTTGATTAAAGTGATGTCGCGATTTATTTTACATTTAATACGCGCGATTATTCCTCAATTTTCGTAATTGTCATTAAAATAAATGGATAATTTTCACTTCAACACTTGTCACACTCAAAAAGCGTCGGCCGACTGATGATTATAAACCGCATACGCGTGTCAAGTATTCCGGTAATACATTAATTCGATCACTGCAGTCGGCCGTCAATTGTTTAATTAACTTGCGAGACACGCCGCGCTACGCGAAGTAACTTCTCAAGAAGCTCGTTAGCGGCGCTCGGGTAGTCGGAAAAACTTCGCGTAAATGAAAGCTGTGACACAAAATGAAACCGTCAACGGACGATCGAGTCAGCAGTGCACTTCCAGTGTGAAAAAAACTACTTTCGGGTGCATCCGCGTTTCAATAGTAGGTTAACGTCTCGATAAACATAAACGATAAACAGAACTTTACAAAGAGTCGCTCTCCGCGTGTTAAATTAATTGACTAAAAAGACCATCGACACGCCGACGACTCGGCGAAGCAGTTGCTACGAAAGAAAAAAAAAGCATAAACGGCGAATCAAGTTATCAGTGTACCGTGCGAAAGATCTAAAACCGCGTTTCGGTTTTTGTCAATAACATGTGAATATTAACATTGTACGAAAGTTTTTTAAAAGGGATTGTAACCTATTAAATACATCGTATTGATACGACGATCGTATCGAAAAAATGCGAGATGACATTTTTTCCCTCACCGTTTTTATCGGCGAAGCCGTAACAAATCTATTGCACAGGTTAATTGAAAATTCAAGTGTGTTATCGAAGTACGCTATTCTTTTTTCGAGGTTAAAAAATGTATTCCCAACGAAAAAACGTGAAAAATCATAATAATTCATTTTTTTTATTCACCCACATCAATTTTTTTTCGTTCAACAAATGAATAACACGAAGTACTCGTTAAAGGTGTACAATCGCAATTTATACAAACGCCACTTATTTACGGGACACGTTCGGTTAAAGCGCGGAGGCGCGCCTTATTCGCGCGTTTCGCGTGCGCTTCGAGCCGAACTGCCAAGCTAACGCGTTGTTTACCACTCTCTCCGTTGACCTCCAGATTTTCTCGGAATTATAGTCTCGTTACTTTACGCCGAAACATTCGCGTGAAAATCCCTCACTCCTCGAAGTCTCTTCACAGCGTCTTCGTCCGTCAAACGAACATCCGTAAAAAAAAACGACGAAACAAAAAATTCTAACAAAAACCTCATCTCAAAGTATTCGCAACCAACAAAACAATAAAAAAATGTATTTTTATTTTTTTCACGAATTATTTGCCTCGAAGATATAATGAATAACTGAAACTTTTATCTCCCAATTTACGTAATTTTCCCGAATCGCTCTCAACAAACAATCATCTCGCGTCTTTAGAAGGACGGAGTGGGGGTGGGGAGGCGGTATAGTTCTAAATCTCGCATAATAATAATCAGAAGCAGTACGCAACAGCGAAGATACAGAATACGGTGAGAGAAGGCCTTGGATGGCGCGGCAAGGGCGGCGAAGTTGGTCCGTAGGGGGGTTCAGTAGAGGCGAAACCCCTAGCGGGGGGTCCTACGGTATCCTCCTTCCTCTCTTTTTTTTTCTTCCAGTCAGTATGGCCCGTCACCGATAGTGATTTGTTGAGTGTATTTGCATTTTAGATTTAGGCTGCCGCGCCTGATGCTTCGTTTTCGACTTCGATACACAGGCTAACGCGTCTCTATGAGGTTTACAGATCTCGCTTATGGGATATATATTCGAAGCATCTTTTGATTTTTCCATCTTTCTCGAACGTCAAGAGAAGAGGGGGGAGAAGGGCGAGGGGGAGGGGGGGGGGACCACGGTGGCACGCCGGGGGCGTTTCGGTTTGGTCGGCTTCCACTATATGGTTGCAGGAATGACATTATTCATAAACGCCATCAGCAGCACAAGAGGACCGCTCTTGCGTTCTGCTCGGTTCCTCTATATACGATCGGGAGACTTGTTTATGCACGTTTAAAGAATGATTAGGCCGAAGCCTCACCACGGGGTGTACGGGTCCCTCTCGGCAGCTTCTACGACGCTTCGGCACCGATATTCTCGTCATTTATTTATTTTTTTTCCCCAGTCATCGAACAGTTTTTCCTGCGATCGTTACGTGTTAGTCGCTGCGCGCGTCTATATCGGATAAATTGAGAATTTGAATTTCGACTTAACGAATGTATCGATCTTTTTTTTTCGCATGTGTTTTATGTAATGGCGAAAAAAAAATAATTTCGTCGTCTCTGGTTAATTGTCATCGGTCGATTATAATAAATCGCCGGCAAAATGGCGACGAGACGTAGCGGTCACTCCGATTACTCTCGCGACGCCGTAATAAATTCAATATTTTTTTTTTGTTTCTCAAACAATTACCCTTTACCCTTTAATTCTATCCCCGGCCTTTCGAATCTCAGTTATAAAAAAAAAATTCATTGAGTAATTTGTTCATCTACGACCGATTATTCACATCGTCGAAATTAACTCCGTTCGCACGAACGCGTACGTATAATAATTTTTTAAAAATATTTTTTGTTTTTTCTTTTGCCTTTGTCCGCGGGCAAATTTCTCGTTCGTCTCGTAATGAAATTGAAAAAAACGAAAAAAAAAAAAAAAAAATTAACAAAAAAAAAAGAAAGGTAAACGTAGATGGGGGAGATGCAAGAGTGGTTATAGTTGGTTTCCTCATCGAGCGATTATTCTTTGTCGAAGCGAAGTGAAAAATCATTCGATTTACGGATCGATGAATTCAACTCGCTTAATCTCATAGAAAGAGAAAGAAAGAGATCGGAGAACGAGTGAGAGAGTCTCTCGTCTTTCGTTTCTCGAATAACAAATCGCTCGTGGGGCATTATCGGGCGCGAGAGGCTACAAGGGCGTAGCAGGTGTCCGCGGGGGGTTGAAACGAACGAAAAAAAAAAAAAATTAAGAGGGTCCTTCTTTTCTCGAAATTCTCGTTCGGGACTTCGAGGAGCCGCTTGGCCTTCGCTCCCTCTCGTTCTCTTTCGTTTGCCGAGCGCAGGGGGGGCAACGGCGGCGAGCGCGAAGGCGTTGACGTTGAAGATATCCTTTGCATAGAATGCATCGGAGAGGATTCCAAAGCTCATTGTCGAACGATATGTCGTAACAGTGACACCCGGAGAATGAACTCGGCATTATTATTAACGCGTTAAGGCTCTTGCATGGCCACGAGAGCAATAGAGACAGAGGTTGAAAAGAAAAAAAAAAAAAGTTGCCAGTCACGGGGACTCACGTGTACACCAAAGGCATTTCAACCGGGAGATTCAACCCTATAGGACTTTGAGAGCCACGAGAGAAGGACGAACCCCGAACACAGAATGACGAGACTCACTCGACTCGAGTCGTAAAGAATTCTACTGCAAGGCCACCGCATATCTTTCACTCGAAAAGATTTTTTTTCTTTTAAGACTCATAACCCTTTACTTACCGAAGACTTTTCTTTTTATTAGCTGAGTGCGAATCTTGTTGAGTTTCTTTTGTTTGTAACAACAATAGCGATTTTCGTAAAGGATTTTGTTCTCCTGCGGTCATCATAATACGATTTACGTGTAAAATATGCAATACTACGATGTTTTTTGCGAATTTTTTTCATTTTCAACTCTTGACGAAGCGCTCGATGTCAATAGATCGATGTATGCCTACGTGTGCAGATTTTTTCAAATTATCGATCAATTTATTTCTCCGTGAACCCTGTGCCACTCATCGAAAGTTTATTAATAAAAATTATGCGATGATACAAATTCTTCCGTTGAAAATGAGTGACACTACTCGGGGCGCTCGCCAATTCGGAATACCGATTTTTCTCTCGACGCGTAACGTGCCGTTACGCGGAGGCGGGCATCGATGCGCAGGCGCGTCGAAGCGTAGCGGTGTTCGCGGTTTTTTTTTAGGTTACTTTCGTTATTACGCGATTAACTACGTTTCCCGACGAATTCTTCCGAATCATAAAATGTTGTCGAATGCTTATCGCGAGAAAACCTTATCATTTATTATACTCGGTAACAATTGCCGTCGCGGACTCGTATGGCGCGGAAAAAAAAAAAATTACGGAAGTCGCGGTTAGATAATTGCATAACCGGCTTACAACGGGTTTGCGAGCGAAGCGAGCCGTCTTTTCTTTGTTTTATTTTCCATTCGTAGCTTTGTAAGGGAGCGCGAGAATGGAGCGTGTAAAAAGGGGATAAGTCGAGCACGCGGGTGGGCCTCTCCTCGTCGAGACGGCGATATGTGAACTATATGGAGCGCAAAGTGGCGAGGCGTGTGGATACACGGTTACGTCAAAGCAAAAGTTTCATCGCGCGCGGAGAAGCGGAGTGGCGTTTGCTTAGTAGCGATCTAATTATCTACGCGGCAGGAAGCCCCGGCCTCCCCCTGAGCCGCGGACTCACGAGCGAATAACGAGAGGGAAGTAACGGAGAGCGGGAGAGGGCGAGAGAGAGACATGCCGCCGACATGGTAGCTCTCTTGAAACGGTGCCTTATCGTGCTGCGTTAAACCAGCACGAGACAGACGATAATTCACACTCGTCAGCGCTGACTGATCGCGCATTAACGCCGATTATTGAATCGTGAAACGGATTCGTTCGACCGAAAAAAAAACATATATATCTTTATGTTTATATATGTGTTAATTTGTAATTAATTAATGTAAACATGATATTAATGTTAACTACGTATACGTATATACGTTTAGATACAAAAAATAATTATGATCATTCGTAAAACAAATAATAAAAACAAAAAAATTCATTTGAACGAGAAACATTTTTTGGCATACAATTCTATCGTAATCACCGAAAAAAAAAATTATATGCGAAAAAATTTGCTGATTTCTTCGTCAACATTATAAAAAAAAAAAAAATTAAAGCCAACGTGACTTTGATATCGAATTCAAAAATGTCCACAACTTCATTCAGAAAAAAAACATTGCGTTAAAATGCGATTTTTTTTATACCTAATCATCGATAATTTCGCAAAAAGATCGAAAGGACTTACTGCAAAAAAAAAGTTTTACGATCAACATGACTCCGATACCAGATTAGAAAAAAAAATCGCAGTTTCCTCTACTTGACGACGTAAAAAAAGCCATTCAACTCGATCAGTCAGTCATTCAAGTCCGTGGCCGTCAGTGGGTGATTAAGCGCGGGGTTCTTTGCTCAACTCGTTTGAGCCCTGTGGTAGCGTTAGGTACCTCTAAGCCCAGGGATAGAGTTCGAGACGCGTTAGCCTGAGCGTAAGGGAGGAGGGGGTGGGGAGGGGGGGGGGGGGGGGTTCTCCCGGAGTCGAAGAAGTGCGCGAGAGCGTCCGACCAGCGATATCCAAGAAATAAAGGACCAGAGAGAAAGATATATATACATATATACATATATACACACACGTAGCGTTGAGTATAAGGCTGTTGGCTGTAAGAGCGCGCAGGGTGGGGGAAGGAACCGTCCCCGGCGGTGACGGTCAGCGAGCGCGAGCTCGACCCCTGACCTCGACTCCTTCGGTCTCTCTTCAACTTTCGCGCCGGGATACGGGACGATCGAAGAGGAACAGACCGAGGCACCGGCGTGGGCGAACTCGCGTTCACCGGGGATCGGGGAGGGGTGGCAAGGAGTTGGGGCCCCTCGGGCGTCCCGGGACCGTGAGAACACCACCTATAATATTATTTAGTCTGCCTCAGCGCACCGCAGTTCGCATCTTTCTTCCTTCTCTCGGCTACGTGGAGGTTTAGTTACTTCTATCTTTATTCTTAACTCGCGGTATGGCCGATGCGGGCCTTTCTTACTCCTTCACTTGTTCCTCCCCCCCTCCCCTCCCGTCCTTCGTCGTCTCGATCTCAGCACGCTCCGCACCGGTATCGCACGGCCCTCAGAGTCGCTTTAACTATCCTTCTTACTCTCGAACGATTTTTCGAAGAGGCAACCAAGACTCGCCCCGTCTTGCAGTTATAACGTTGTAGAAGGTACCAAAGGGAGGGTAGGGGGACATGAGTTTTGCACACTGGGACCCACTGAGCCTTAACCATCCGCGGCTTACATACCATATTTATACTATAGATGTACTTGTACTGGATACCCCGCGCGGGTTTACTCTCGCGCATTAATTGCCGTCGTAAATTGTTGCGGCTTTGCTCCAGTCGAAACGAAACCCTTCTCTTCTCCTCCCCCGCGCATAAGGCCCGTGAGGGCTCTCGGTACCGGATTCACATACCCCAAAGCTTCACAAACAGCTTAGTCTACTCTCCTTATCGCTTTTTTTTCGTCTTTTATCAACTACTTGCCTAACTACGGGCTTTCGTTTTACTCGAATTTCGCGTAAAGTTTGCCGAATTCAAAGTCAATTGGCTCACGAAGCTATTCTATTAAAATGAAAAGAAAAAAAATGTTACAGTGGTTTGCAAATTCCTGAGAAGTTTTTGTGTCTCGTATTATTATTGATTATTGTTATTTCTAAAATTTATTTTTATATAAAGAGAAATTCATTCGTAAACACTGATAAAAACAATAATAATAATGATAATGATAATAATAATAATTATTATTATTATTATTTAGCGAACATAGTATAATATATAGCCAAGTTGAAGAAAACATTTTATGGTGATCTCGATCATTTATACCCAATGATTTGACCAGTATGACGATATGATTCAAATTAAATGGATGGCAGCGTTTACCCGAGTTTTATTAACTCCGCCATCCGTTCATCCGTTTTCCAAACATTCATATTTAATGCCAAATGTAAATATGATTTTTAAAGGGTTCATTTTAATATTAACCCTATGTATACGCTGATGCGCTTGAATTTATGTTGTTAATTTACATGGGTCTCGCGTTCGTAGCAGACTGCTCCCGTGAACAATAAAATAAAGTCATTACGGTGATGTGGTTTTCCTCATTATACGCGTATGATAAACTTTGATCCCAATGATCTACCAAAGTTTCGTCGTCAAATACCGATAGCACGGGGCAATCTCCCTACCAGAGTGGAAAATATCCCGCGGTGGGCCCCGAAACTCCCCCGTAAAGGCCCCGATGTGTGTTGCCAGGCCACGAAGCAGCTCCGCAGGATCGGCATCATCACCGGGCCGATGGGGCCAGCTGTGGCACTGGCGCGCGCGCGCGCGCGCTCGCTTGATCGCGCGTCTTACAGGCCTGGGTAAGGCCCGGCGAACGCGAATGGGCCCCGGTTATAACTTTCCGTTCGTTCACCAGGTGGCTCCACGAGCAGTGACCAGCAGCCCGATGCTCGTGCAGTCTTCAGGGCGCCTTGGCACCGCGAACACCTTACGGCCCCCGATACGTTGCAACACCCATATCGACCCCACATTTGCCACAATCGTACACACGAGACATGCATACCGCATTGCTTCGCGTCAAACATCCCCACCAACAATCGCACGTGTGATTTAAAAAGAAAAAGAAACAACAAAACAATCGTCATCTCTCGCACACCATCAAACATCACTGGTCATCGATGAATAACACAAAAGATCCAAAGCGGTCCAAGCGCCGCTGAAAAACCGTTCGTAACATCGTATACGCGCCACGAGTCCCCCAAACCCCACCCCACCCCCACCTCTTTTTTCCCCAAACCCACCAAATGCCAATAACAAACAATCAACGAGTGTTCGTCAACGTTGTTATTCGTGAGAGTTTACAGTGCAGTGATATCGATCTCAACGATTGTTACATTTTTTTACGTTTTTTTTTAATCATCACGAATCTGTGCCGCTATACGGAACACGCGGGAGAATCTCGCGAAAGAAAAGAAATTCACGGATGATGCGGCAACAACAGCAGGAACAATCGAACGCTGAGGCCAACGCGAATACGACGTCGAATATCGGCGACGATACGTCGCGCGACAATAATCGGGAGGCCGATAACACGCCGGAAGCGTCAAGTATGATAGACAACGGTTTGCCAAATTTGACGCTGCAGAGCGTCGCTCTTGGGCTTCAGGGTGCGTTACTCGCTGCACTGCAAAGGGTCGCCCTTTTGCCGCCCGGACATGCCGACGCGGCGGCACTTAACTTTCAAGCCCTTCAGACGTATCTGACTCTTCATCGTTTACACGCGAGTGGCGCTACGGCCAGTGTTACGTCGACGACGGCCACCAATGCGGCAACGCATTTGACGGTCAATAACGGCGCGACGCAACGCGCTATCGGTATCGCCTTACCGCCGGTTTCCAGCAACAATTGCTCGCCGTCGAACCTCTTGAGCCAATCGACCATTGGTGGACTTAAAAACGAACAACATATCGGCCTCGAAGTTCTACGCACTACCGCCCTCGAGGATGAAGATGACGACGGCGTTTCGCATCTCGATTTTGTTACCGATCCCGAAGAGGATCTCGCGCTACTAGAAGAGGAAGAAGCTGCCGCGATTTTGTTGGACAATTCGGCCGTTGGGGCCACTGGTTCAACCGGAATTATCGTTAATACAACGAACCCTGCGAATCAACAGGATCCCCTTTTGCAACGCATTGCCGATTCCAACACCGTCAACGCCGCGACGCCCGTTGCCCTAACAACGATCGATGTTGCGACAACGACCACGTGCACCTCAACTTCCGCCACTTCACAAGCGACCTCGACTTCCGCTGACGCTAGTCTACCGCGCAATTGTCGCGCCACAAGACCCAAGAAACAATTTATATGCAAATTTTGCAATCGCCAATTTACGAAATCGTACAATTTGCTAATACACGAGAGAACCCACACTGACGAGAGACCGTATTCCTGCGACATATGCGGCAAAGCATTTCGACGACAAGATCATCTAAGAGATCACAGGTATGTTTATTGGATTTTGAACTTTCGTGGTATTCGACTTTGTTTACAAAACGATCACTGAAATCGATATGAAGTTAAAAAAAAAATATTTATCGATGGAATTTTAATTGTTTGCGTGCGAAATTCAATTACTTGGAATTTATGGTGGCATATGTTTTTTTTTCTTATTTTATGTGTTTATTTTTACATCCGCGAAACAAGTAGCCGTAGTGAGTTACATAACGTTAAAATACATCGCATAAATTTTACTGTAATTATACAATATTGGGAATACATTATTTTTGGTCGTTGCCTTTATTTATTTTTTATTTTTTTTATATACAGATTTGTCATTATATTACATTAGCGATCGAAATTTTAATTTGCTGAGAAGTATTTTTTTTTTTTATTACGGTGAAATGTGTGTACGTCACGATTTGCGCGAATATTTATTTTCGAATTTTTATACTGGTATTGCCGAATGATATAAGAATTATAAGAGTCAAAGATTAATGGGTAATTTTTCACGATTTAATTTGGTTCTTGAAGTATCGAACGATTTTTAAAAAAAATTTGGGTCTTTTGACAAAAATTATTCATTGTCTCGATGTCTATGGGGATATAACATCGGGATAACGATCGGTCTCGGGACCTTAAGACTGGCGTAGCTTCACTCTCTTTATGATCCAAGGCGAATCGATTCACTCTCGGCTCGTTACGGGCCATGGAGACTTTCCATTTATTCAACGATCTCGTTGCCCCACGTATGACGAACGCGTTCGTGAGACCGAAGCTTTCACTATTCTCATGGCGCTCAGTGGACTCATTGTTGTCAATTTTTTTATTTTTGATCCGTCATTTTTTTTTTATTCATTTTTACCAGCTTTCTCGTGGCTTTGCGAAATAACAGAGTGAACTTAAAACATTCGAAAGTTTATCCAAAAAAAATCGCGACTTTAAATTACGCTTCAGAATCTTTAAAAAAATCGTCCCGAAACTTGGAATTGAAAATACATCAATTTTTCAGGTTTTCAATTGGTTTTAATGATAAACATCGCACGCAAATATTGATCCTTAAGTTTCAACATTCTTTTTCTCGTTTTTATTAAATCCCAATGATTGTATCGATAAATCCCTCATATTAAAGAGTTTTTCTCGGTTTGTTTGTTTTTTTCTTTCGCTCTCAGATACATTCACAGCAAAGAGAAGCCGTTCAAGTGCGGCGAATGCGGAAAAGGTTTTTGTCAAAGCCGAACGCTGGCGGTGCACAAAATTCTACATATGGAAGAATCGCCCCACAAGTGTCCCGTTTGCGCGAGGAGTTTCAATCAACGCAGCAACCTCAAGACCCACTTGTTGACGCACACGGATATAAAGCCGTACCATTGCGCCTCGTGCGGCAAGGTATTCCGAAGAAATTGTGATTTAAGACGGCATTCATTGACCCACAATCTCGGGGTCGCCTCGTCACCGCCGCCGACCTCACAGCTCCAAAATTCGGGCATTTCTGTACCTGGAACCAGCGCCGCTGGTCTTCTTCAGGAAACTTCTTAGCTTCCTTTTTATCACTTCCTATATATAGATATACATACAGTATAATTTCGATTATCCGGGGAAATCGGACCCGCGGTGACCACCAATCATCCAAAATCGAAATTTTATTTCCCACAATACAAAACGAGTAAAACAGTTTTCATGAAAGCAAAAAAGGAAAACCATTGATTAATGCGATTTTCAATGCTATGGGCGCATTTTTCAAAAATACTCCTTTTCTTTCGATTGTTTTCCTTTAACGAACTTAAATGAGAAAAAATCTTTTTTTTATATAGTTTTCACGTCATTTCGAAATGATTGCTTCATTGTCTTGAGTAGTCTATCGATGAAAAATGCCTCCTCCGTGATGTTTAAAGCGTTTCAGTTCACTAGAAATCGATTCGAATCCATTTTTCTCTGTTTGGATCATCGGTTTGACAACGTGAAGTTATCAGCAGTTTAGTTGCCGCGTGCGTTGGAAAGAATGAAGAAATTTCGATCTATTCGCTGTCCGGTAAAATCGCTTCCCGGTTAATGGAGGTTTCACTGTATGTACTTTTCCCTTTGACACTTTCTGTGATCGTCACTCGAAAAAAAAAAAAAAACGAGCTCTCTATTAGCTTAACCAATCTTCATCGACGTTCATTAAAGAAGATTCTTAAAAAAAAAAAAAAAGCTGTAAGTTAAATCGATTGTTACTCACGAAAAAGATCGCTACGATAAATTGAAATTCAACGAAGTTGTCTATTGACTGAATACATCGAAGAATCTTAAGAAAAAATAATGAACGAAGATATACCGCGATCGATATTAAAATCAAATCCCTATTTCCTTATCCCTCTCCGCTCACTAGTTATAACCTAATTGATATTATCGTTTATATAAAACAAAAAAAATACCTATTTCAATGTATATTTATAGTATCGAACGGTGTAATTGCGTGTATTTGAATTTTGTGTGATCCCCCGAGCTGACTGTAAATGTTAAATAAAGTTTTGTATTATTATTTTTTAACATCGCTTGTCAACGAAAATCCTTTTAGTTTTTAGTAGCTTCGCGACAAACGAAAAAAAAAAAAAAAAAAAAATTGGAATCAGCAGTTGGAACGCATTTGGGGAATTCTTGGAAGGATAAAGATAACGCGAGAGTCATCTCGTTCGCCGAGACTCGAGTTTATTAATTAGGACCTCGGTGAGGCCTATCGGGGGCCCTATCGTCGACTGATTTACCAGTGTGCACGAGTCAGCGAAGCGTAACTGTCGAATGCCGCGGGAACATAGGGGCGCATCTCGCGTCATTCAACGTCAAGTTGATACGTCCTTTTGATTCTCGACGGTCGATACGGGTATAACGTTGTTGTACGCCACGCCGATGCGACGAGAGAACGAAAAACGAAAAAACAAAAAAGAAATATATACATATATATATATGCGGCTCGTGTTTCAAAGAAGTGGATACCGCCAGGTGTCTCGCGTCAGGAACATCACCTTGGCGATACTTTCCAAGCGTCTAGGGTTACGTCTCGGGAGACGATCTCTCTCTCTCTCTCTCGTCTCTCTTTCTTTTCTTCTCGTCACAACCGAAGGAGACTCCGCGGGTTAACCATTATCGGCTCCTATCCACAACCAAGAGAAACCCACAGTCAGTGGGGAAAAAGGGGAAATAACGATAAGGGGAACCCCCTCGCGTTCACGGGATAGACTATCGTGCCTCCGCGAGCGTCCTCGGCCTTCTCACCTCTCGAACGAACCTCCGCGACTAGTTGTAGAATAGGCTGTTAGCATCGCAATCGCGGCTCGTTAACCCCGCGCGAGTCAACGATTACCACCTCCAAAGAGTGTGCATTCTGTGAGAAAAAAAAACTGAATTTTCAACTAATGAACCTATCGTTCGACTTTGAAAACTCTACGGCAATGTGTCAACTTAAAACTCGTGTTTTTTTTTCGGCCCGATTTATGTGAAATTTTAGTCTTTTTATATTTTTTATTTAATTTTTTTCGATGAAACTAAAAAATACTAATAAATCTTTCGATTAAATTGAATAGTCTATGCAATTGCGGTAAATTGGAAAGCATTTTTTATGTAACTTTTTTTAATATGAAAACAATTTAAAAAACACAAAAAATCTGCAATTTAATTCTCAAAATTTAGCGCGACTTCGTCACCTCGTGAAGCGCGGTTTTTTAAGCATATAACATCGAACGGATTTTTTTTTTCCGTTGAAAACAAAAAATAATTAACGATGAAATGAATGAGGAATCCGAGGTGTGGACATAGGTCGGAACATTAAACTGTTGGGGAGTCATAGTAGCGATAATAGTATGTGTAACGTCACGTAGAAGCGAGGAAGTGAAGAGAACGTGGATGATACGAAGAGAGGAAGGAGGCGGGAGGGATTAGTGGTGAACGCGAGGCTGAAATAACGTTGAGAGGAGTGGGGGAAGGTCCCAGAGAGGGTCCCGTAGATTCACGGTGGGGGATAACCGAGGCTGCGACACCGGGGACCACACGCACGCGCCGCCCACAGATACCGTATCACTCGCGCTACAACCGACGTGATCTGCATGCGCATGTCCTCCTTCATCACCGAAAAAAAAGTGTGTAAAGTTAGAGCGAAGCGGGAACACAAGAAGGGGATATATATACGCTGTCCTTTATGTCTCCCCCCACCCACCCACCATCTCTCCTTCCTCTTTAGTTCGTACGATATCCACTCTCGTTTCATTCTCAACTTCCACGAGAGCTCCTCGGACTCCCTGATATTTTTATCGAATCGATATCTATTTATGGAACAAACATCCACATCGACATTGTTTATTATCGATTTTTTTTATGTCGCCGAGGAGATGCGAATTTTTTTGTCAATTTATCGACGATCTTGCAGTGTATTGAAAAATTCACCCATTTTTTCTTTACGTAAAACATTTGAATATTGATTATAAATTGTTTTCCGTACGGTCAATGAAAAATTTTTGTTACGATTCGTCAACATTTTTAAAGAATTTTCGATTTTTTATGATTTTGATTCTCCACAGTGCTATATATTGTACACTTCGGAATTAAAGAATTAATATTTTGAGACCTAATTTTTTCAACCCCTCCGTGAAATAAGTCTGATGAACCTTATTGTCTCCGGATCGATTTTCATTGCCCGTGAAACACGTTACACCCGTGTATTTGGCGAGTGAGCGAGGGTGAGGGGGATCCTTCGAACGCTTTCACACACGCTTTCGTACTCCCTTCGTTCCATCTCTCGTTTACGCCTCTCGCCACTACCTTTACCATATTCTTTCCCGCCTTGTAACGCGTGTACAACGATGCCGGAGGATGCGTGTGTATCCGCACACGCCGAGACCTAACGTCTCCATACGTAGTCAAACGAAGTTGTACTTGCCGATATACGATCGGCAATGTGGAAAGAGGTAAGACGCTGTTTCCTCGCGCGTTCCCGTCGGTGCCCACCCGCGCGATAATGTTTATGCTTCTTATACGCGATACTACAACTTCGACTTGAGAATTTACACCGATCGTATATCGATATATGTATTTATTTTTTTTCTCCCAACCAAGTGTTCCGGTACTCAAGAAAGGTTGACGGACAATTCAACTCGAAGAACTCGTCGTCCGATAGTCACAATAAAAAAATAAATAAAAATATTGTCCCAACGCAATGACGGCCGTCACACAAACAACACTGATCAATTTTGTCCCACAGCATTGCGTGTATACGCAATACCAAAAAGTCGAATAAAAAAATGTTCGACCGAAGTCAGCATCGAAATCTGAACAAACGTTGTCTCGAGAACAACTGTTCTAACGTGCATACTTTTTGAGATACGAGCCGTTAAAGGTTATAGCCAATGAGAGCGCTCCCCGACCGTGGCGCCATCTATCGGCACAGCCCAATCTTCTCAAACTTTTTTATCGCAGTATCTCAAGAACTATACATCGTACAAAGTGTTGGTAAAGGAAAAACTTTTGAATTTTTCATCGCTGAATAAGTTCGCAAAGTTTTTTTATAAAAAAAATGTATCTATATACTGTGGAGTTCGTTGTACCCCAAATTTTTTAATCGTGAAAACTTTAACGAATATCCCAAAAATTCCGCTTTCGATTAGCAATTATCGAAAAAAAGATGAATGCCGACATCGGCGTAGGTGCTCTCCGTCGTATAACTCAGCATGGGAAGGTTTATATATTAGAAAATTGTTGTGTAGAAAGAGAGAAGAAGCCAAGAAGCAGCATGCTGTGGCTGGCTGAGGTGCTCGGTCGCGCGCGCGGGCGCGCGTTATACGAAATAAGAACGGGCGGACAGGATGACGGACGGCGTGAGGCCCGAGGGTCCAAGCGAGTGGTGACTCGCGCGACACGGGCCCAACACTCGCTCGCCCACGCATTTGAACTTAGTCGCTTTTGCCCCGGTCTCCTACCCCCGGCGTTTCTCTCCGCGCGCTCTTCTTCCACGGGCGGCGGACTCTCCGGTTAAGATCGGTCGACCGACCCGCGTGTGAGACAGAAAGACCGTCCCCAACCACACCACTTCGGCTATATTCGCCTTCGTGGTGGCGAACCTTTGAAAAAATACAAAATGAAATAAACGTTATATTCCGTCCTCGCGCGCGAGCGCTGGGGTACACCGAGGAAGATTTTATTTATTGGATCCGTTTTTTCCGCCGTGGCTGCTGTCTCTCTGCCTCTTTCGATGTTTCAGAGGCCGCAGGCCGCAAAAAAATCCCAGGGACACCCATATGCCTCCGAAGAACGAACTCTTGCTATTTCGGGGAGAATCTTACACTGTCTTGTCGCTCTTCCCCTTCCTGACTTTCCATAAGCGATCCGTAATACGTTAGAAACTGCGGTCGGAGGCCCTTTGCGCTTTCTTCTCCTCGTGACGAGCTTTTTGTACTTCTTTTCTTCATCTCAATGCGAAGAAAAACCACAACCGAAGGGTTGTGGATAGCGATCCGTTTTCTCGATGGAGAAATACGAATGGTTCTCCGAAATTGTATATCGACGATGGTAAAGTGCATTTGTATTTCGATACAAATAAAGTGGATTTATTAAAGTGGATCGATGGTATTTGATTTAACAAACCACTGTTTACTCTTTGGAGCTCCAAAATAATAGGGTTTTTTTTTAATTAATTTGTTTTCGTGCCATTAATAAAATTATATTACGAGACATTTCGGAGATTTTTTTTTTTGTATATTTTACGATGGAAGTTCATTGAGGGTCGGCAAATGAAAAAAAAAATATTATTAGAATAATTTAAACACTCGTGGGACACTTCTTGTACGTTGAAATTTCATTCACTCGTCTGCTTACGACGATCGCACATTGAGCGGTTCGAGTTGCCGGGTTATTCTCAGCTCATCAGTTATTACCCGATTCCTCGGTGGTCACTCTGACTCAGCTCGCTTATAGCCCTCTATACACCGAATGCTCTTCGTGGGATACCAGTTTTCTTACCTGCTCCGTCCGAACCGTTCCGTGGAGACACGCGGCTAACTCGTGAGAGATAACGTTATCTTCTTTCGTGTGAATGCTCAACAGGCGTGGAAGAGCAGGTTAACTACTCTCACGGGTGGACTCTCAATAATCCGGAGATAATAGTTGGCCATTCGATTATTTACGGGGCTTATACGCGCGAGACCCGCGTTGTCGACACCGGAGAATGTCAGAATTAATTAGACAACGAAAATTCGTTGTTTATCGAGCGATCGATTGTTCTTATTAGAACGAACGCAGGTGAAGAGAATAAAAAATGGCGAACACAAAAATTCAACACAAATCCGTATTTATTTGGTTGTTAACTCGCTTTTTTTTTCGTTTTCGTATTTTAATCAAATTTTCGGAAAATTACTTTTAATTATCGGATAATTACTATTTAGTTACGAGGAACTAAAGTACTCAATACTGCGAGTCGTAAACTTTTGTTTACGAATTGTTACGCATCGGAAAAGCCGGAAAAAGTTCGAAAATCCGGGAACTCATTTCGATTTTGACGTTTTAGATAACGGCAACAGCTTAAACAGCTTACTGCGATCGGTGATCGACTGATCTATTTTGCTGCACATTATTTTATTTCGTTTTTTTCGCAAAATAATTGAAACAATTTTCTGTGCATCGATGAAATTCCCTTAATGATCTGTGTATTTCACATCTGTATATTTCCCTTTCAAATATAAATTTTATATGAAAATCCCCATCGAATGTTTAACCATTTGTTTCGTCGAACATTTCGGAGTCAGAAATGCGTAACAACGCAATTTTCAATTTTACGATAACTTTTCAATAAAATTTCAATTTCGTACATATATTTCGAAAATTTTAACTAAACAAAAACAAAAATAAATTATATCCTTTTTTTTAATTCAACAGCATTGGTAAGCATCCTGAGCGCAATGTTGCCAATTGCGCTCCATCCTCGAAATATTACTATTTATAGTACTTAACTTAAAATGGGTACTTCGGCTCTAATAACCAAAATGATAATCTCATTTTGTTCTTAAATAAATAAAAAATAATAATAATAATAATAATAAAAAAATTCCTCTTCAACGAAAATGAGTCAATAAACATGAATTTTTTATTACCGAGACATCGACGACGACAGTGTTTGATATTTGCCAAATGAGGTGGAAAATTCGTTATGGAAGCTGCGTGGATATGTTGTGACGATATGTGGTCATGATTCTCCGAGAGGGGGCCGATATGGTAATAATGTGACATGGTTGTCGGTGGCGCGTCGTCGGCTCCCACCGGGAGGCCCCACGATCTCACGGTGAGTCGTTTTCTATTCCAACGTTGAAGCATACCGGCGACGACGGGAGCCCCCCTGTGAAGAGTTGGTCTCTTGGTCTCTGGCACGCGGCGCGACCGCATCCGCCGGGGCACACCCCCGTTCCGCCTTCTTTTCTCCTCCAGAACGATTTTTTTTTTTTTTTTCATTTTTTTTTCTCGACTATAGATATTCTTTTGGCTCTCACCCTCTCGTACACGTTATTATTTATAAGAGTCTTTATATACCTGTCTTTTTTCCTTCAAAAATCCGGGACAGGATGACCAGTCACCACTTCTATATCTGAGAGGACTTTAGCCGACCGTCGCAACGTCGCAACTCCTACGCATGTATACGCGGCTCGAAATGCCTATAGCCACGCATAGGGAAATATATTCGATGCTAGTAAGAAATAAGAGGAGAAGAGGTGGGAGAGAGAGAGAGAGAGAGAAAAAAAAAGAGAGAGAGTGAACGAGAAGAGAGCTGCTGGTCAGAGAGCCGCCGTCGGTATGGACCCCGGAGATACAACGAATATTTCATTCGAACCGCAGTCGTCGCATATTTTCTTATATTCCTGTGGCGTCATGCCCCCGGTGGTGCCTCAAGCATATATGCGGCCACATCAAAGCTTCTGGCGTCTTTTTTTTTTTGCGAGGTGGAGGGAGGGGAGGCTTTCTTACTTGTCGTATAAGCAAGCAGCACTCTGCGTTGAATTGCGGCCAGCAGGTACGCAATTGCGGCGTTTAAGGGTCGTGATAAAGTGGCGAAAGAAAAGGTCTCTGTCGAGAGAGAAAAAAGGGAGAAGTCGATGTTGCGGTTGGGAGAAATCAGAACATCGCAAAGAAATTCTTTGCTGTTGTTTTGTCAAAGAATACCGAACTATTGGCAGCAGCTTTGGGCAAAGATTGGAGGATATATGTTCCTTTGCAATGGATCCAATAGCATTAGCGTTTAGTGCTCGTAATCTCGACACGTTTTACCAAATCTGTATATAATTTAATGAACATCTTAATTACATTCTGATGTATCGATTTCACTACAAAAAAGCCAAAAAATATTGATTTTAAACAAATTTGCATTAATATGAAATTAAAAGATCGAAAATATGTGTTTCTTTGCAGCGAACCGACTTTAGCTTCGAATGATCGTAATTTCAAGCCGTTTTGCTAAATGGGTAAAACAACCCGAAGAATATCTTGTTTACATCCGGATGTATCAATTTCACTCCATACAATCCGAAAAATATTGTTTACCGAATTGGTATTACAATAAAGAGTGATGCGCAATGGTATATATCAGGCCGTTAGGGTTAACGCAAACAGCCAATACGATATCTCGCTAACCTCGAACTTCTCGCTTCTTCATTATAAATCTTTGATAAATAATAATAATAATAATAACTCAAATGATCACGAATTGTAATGAAATGAGCAAAAATGTAAATCGAAGAGACGGTTCTCCTGGAAAGAAGATGTCTCGTCGTTGACTTCGCGCGCGTCCATTGACAACGGGAGGGCATCCCCCACGGGTTTCTGGAGATTTAATTTTTATTTTTTGGTTTTTCCCTTCTTTTTTTTTCTGTTTTCATCCTTTAACGTTCGCAAAATCCACGGGGCGCTTGGAGCAACGGGATTAGTGAAAATTAATAAACGTAAACCTTTTAACCTAACGCCCGCGCGTAGCCGATAAATTTCTATTTATATTACAATGGTCTTTGGTATCCGAGGGAGCTGAAATGTTCAGCGGCGTTAAACTCATCGCGAGCGCGCGCGCGCGCGTACACTGCCCCGTTCTCTGCCACGAGCCACGATTATAGATGTTTCACCGCGTCATCACTTCGTAAAACCCGTTGAATAAATTCAACCTGAGAATATACTTCCTACGCCCCGTTAAGCGCCCCGCGGGCGCCTTAATACCGCCTATACATACTTCGCGATATTTGGCTGCCTGCTTTACCATCCTTTCGTGTACTGTCGGGGGCGTTAAGAGAGCGCAATTAAACTCTGGAAAATTCGCTTGATGGACATTCAGGAGAATTCTTCAAGTTCGCAATATCCGACTTTGTACCGAAGATCGTCATTCAAGAAACGTGTATTTCCCGTCCCAATGTTCTCGTCGAAATTTCTCAATTTTTTCGATAATTTTTACATTTTGTAAATCAATGATTACTCCGTTAGGAACGCATCGACAGATGATGCGCTTGGAACCTTTTTTGTAGACAATTCGATGCTGCAGAAAAAATGTCTCTTGCAAAAATGGCGATAGACGAAACCCTGACGAGTTACACTTTCTCGTAACTCCACACGTAGGGGTAACGTGGATATACGTTCGCAATTTTTTGTACCGATCATTATCGTCAAACGATTCGTTTGGTTATAAACTATAGGGAAAAAATTCCGAAAAAAATTGTAGAGTAGTCTTGAAGTGCCGTTTCTTTGATCGTTTAAAGAGAAATATTTATTACGCACTAAAAATCTCCGCATGCAAGTGGTTACTCTATACGATATTGATCTGCATAAGTGAAAATAAGGAAATCAGTCGCAATTGGCGGTTACTAAGCATTTCTCAGGTTTCACCGATTGAAATGGCAGTTTATTATTTACGAATCAGTTGAAATTTCGATTAATTACTTATTATTTAGTAGATAAAAGGCAATTTTTCATAAATTAGTTACTATTTCGCCGATTAAAACCTAAAAAATTCTAAGTAACCCAATTTTTCTCGATTTTTTTTTCAATCCCAATACCGATTGACTTATTGTCTTTCGTTCCAAAAAAAAAAAAATATTATTAATAAAAAAGACTTTCACAAAATTTCTTTTCTTCGATCTATACGGCTTGAAGCGAAAAAAATGTGTATTTCACAATGAATTTGCGAGTCCTTGCGTTACATTGGTGAAAAGGAAAGATTTCGGTCGATAGAGACTCGAGGAACGGATAGACCGGATAGAAATTGTTTTGGGAACGTCTGGGTGGTCAATTTTTTCGTTGCTCACTGGGTGTCAAGTCTTGTCAGGTGGAACACGGTAGAGCCATTCGTGTCTTGAGTCAATTAACCGAACTCAACGAAAGAATGAAAAAAAAAAAAGAAACGAGCGAATAGGGTACACACTGGAGGGCGTTCGCTCACTCTCACTCTCCGGTCTTTTTCAGCCTGTCGCTGGAGTGAGAGAGGTCAGAAATGAGTTCTTATTTACGAGTGGTCAGACAAGGCGGGTGTCGCGCGAGGAAACACCAGACGCCGGACGGTCGTTCGACTCTAATCGCGATCGATATATCTCGACGCTTCCGGAAGCTGTCCGTCTCACGTTGAAGATATGACCCCAGCGCCCTCCCCTCCCCGGCGGGCATCTCTCGCTTACTCTCTTAAAAGCTGCTTGGAAAATACGAAGATACCGATCTCTTCGTCTCGTCGAACGAGACTGTGAGTCCCTCCGACGGATTACGATCGGTCAAAGATCGTTTCGTTCCTCGCCGATGTGCGTATGCCTCTCCCTCCGCAATCCCACAACGGAAAAATTTGTGAAGCCACTAATTGTACCGTCGAGCAGAAACCATCTTTCGAGCAAACAAACAAAAGCAAACGATTTTACCCGCTGATTATAAAAAAGGCCGGAAAACAAACGAAAAAGATTTCCTTCGCGAAAAAAAAAGAAGAGGCAAATTTTGAAAACGCGTGAAGAATATTAAATTTTTTTACTAAACATTGAATATTTATTTTTTTGCTTCCTCATCAGAGAAAACGTCTTAAAAATTCGATTTAGTTCTTTGTCTCGAAAAAAAAAAAGAATTCATGTTTGCATCAATTTGTCGCAAGGGTGGGCCGTACGGTGAATTTAAATCGTTCCGAAAGATTCACCAAAACACGAAAGTGTGTCTCGTATCGGTAAAGGGTGTGGACAAGTGTCGACCGACAATTTTTATATTGCATCTTTCCTCGAAAGCCACACAAAGTGAGCATAAAGCGAGAACTCGCCAAGTCAGAACCCGAAAAAAAAAAAAAAAAATTGACTGTAGAGAAACACGAAAAAAAAAAATAACAAAAATGTATGGCAGAGGAATCGAATGAAACGAGCTTATCGCACGCGTGAGTGGCCCCATAGTCCACCGAATCTCGAGAATGGGTACGCTGCCGTAGCTGCGAAGTGTCGTCTCGTTCTCGACTTCTCGTTCTCTTCGTTCCGTGCTAAGAGATCTTTGAATGGAGATAGAGCTTCGGGGTCCCCGAAGCGCGTCGTTGTTCCACAGATGGGATTCGGTTTCTCTCCCTCCTCCGCACCCTCCCCCCTCGCTTACCCATCGTTTCTTCTACCTTCGTCCCCGTTTTGGTCAATGTCGCGCGCGAGGGTTTGGGAAGTAATTTGTCGTGCGACCACCTCGGGGAATGTTTAAATGAATTGCTCGAACGTGCGCGCGCGAGCCGCTCGGATGTGGACCCGAGGAAAAAGAGAGACTCTTGGTGAGTTTCGTGGATCTTTTCAACCGCCGGAGGAGCGAAGAGGGAGGGCTTTATCGGCGCGACATCTTGTACGGGAATGCGGGCCCACGGGGCAAGTCTTGTGGCATCCGATTGGGGCATCTCGCGAAGGTGGAGTGAGATAGAGATTTCTTTTTTTTTTCTTTTTTTTTCTCAAGGTACACACAAAACCAGGCAGGTTTTTCTTTTCTCTCGATGTCGCACGGCAGCGTGTGCCGCCGTGCATCGACGAAAAAAATTCTCTGACGATCTCTCACGCTGACCATCGTCGAACAGTGAAAAAAAAAAAACCATATATATATACTTCTTTACCTCCCAGTTTGGTTTATTGCTCAATCCGCCCTCGTGGCTAATGGATTCGTCTCCGAGGCTCATCCCCGCACGAATCCTCTTCCTTTTCTTCTTCTTCCTTTCCTCTTCATTCTCTTCCTCGTCTTATCTCATCCGTGTCTTTATTTTCACCGATCGACTTGTGTTATTATATGCATATATAATTTAATATAATGTATAAATTTTTTTTTTTTTATGGCAAACAAAGGTTTAACATTGTAAATGGGAGTGGCCACGAGGTAATATTAATTCATGCGCCTCCCTCGGCGCAGACGAAAGAGAGAGAGACTCGCAAAATGCGTTTTGTCGCACCGGTGTTCGGCGACGACTCGCGAAAATTTTCGCGCACCGAAAACATTCGAAGAGTGGCGCGCAACCCGTTATTACCGTGTAGGAGGTCATGGCTCGCCCTTTCGAAATTATTATAATTATTATTTCTGCAACCCCCTTTGAATTCTTCGCACACGCGCGGCCTTTCGTTTATTTTTTTTTTTTTTTCGATTCTTACGATATTGTATACGACATTATTTTTCAATGTTAACAAACCCCATAAAATTGTGTAAAAAAAAAAAAGATCGGAAAAATATGAAAAAATAATGAAACGTACGATCGAAAGTTTGACTGGACGATAATAGGTCGGGTAGATTTTTTGACTGATAATCTTTAGCTGTGGTTCCGGTCGATTGCGACGAGAGGGTGGAGGTGGCGAGGGGTCGCCCACGCGCGCGTAGGATAATTGCACGCGCATTGGATATATATTCTTCCTGCCTCGGTGCCCCAACATCACGTTCCCCTGCGCGCCACGAGCGTAAGAGTCGAGAGACGCTACGTGTACGTACGTAGTATCGTTCTGTTCATGTTGGCCGGAGACGAGAGTACGGTAGAGAAAAAGAGAGAGAGAGAGAGAGAGAAAGAGAGAGTGAGGAGGAAGAACTCAACGGAGCCGGAGGATCATCTGCATGCCGCTCTCGCAAGCAAACCCAAGCGGACCGAGTTGCGATCTCGCGCATCCCAAGCCGAAGCGCGTTGCACCGGGTACGCCGCGAGAGCCACGGAGAACCAACGCTGAGGTCAGAGGTCAGCGGTACTCTCGACGAGGCAGACGCGACGCCCACCGAGCGACACCCACGCGAAAAATCTTCCTTCCTTCCTTCTTCTTCTCCTTCGTCCTCTCCTCCGGTCATTCGTCGACGCAGCTATTGGCCACTTAACGAGTATTTTCCTTTTATTAATTTCTTTTTGTCATTGTACGCGTACTTCATTTTTTTTTTACGAAATGACAATATTTTTATAAGTTTCGATGACACCGGATTTTATGGAGTTTCGGAGCACTTCTATTGAGGGGAATTTGAATGAATGGCTTAGTGGCGTAACGATCGACTATCGATATGGCAATTCGATTCATCGCCTGCATTCCGGCGGATCGATTTCATTGCACATAAAAAAAACAATAAAAAATAAAAACTAAAATATGTTTTAGTTTATGGGGTTATTATGGGGTGTCGCATTTCATAACATATATTTGTTGTTTTTTTTTTTTCAATTATTTATTTTTTTGCCAAAAAATCCGCTCTATTTCTTCAAAAAAAATTATAGTCTCTTGGATAGTTTTTTTTTTATACATTTTCTACGTTTTTATACGAAGAGATGCCCCGGCGTCTTCGCTAAAGGTCTGCGCCGCACCCTTCTTCTTCTTCTTCGTCTTGCGGTGCGTCGCTTGCACCGGAGATATCCTACGAGAGGATCCTCTTCTGGGTCGGTGCACATCAGAGCTGATTATTAATAACTGCCCCGAGGACTTATACGTGGGCACGACCCGCGCGCGCGCTTAAGCTTCAACGTTAAGAAAGAAGAAAACGATGAAAAAAAAGAAAAAAAAACATCGCGGATTCTCAGGTTTGTAGCAGCGCGCCTAGTCGCGTGTACGCGAACACACCGGGGCCTCGTGTGATTGCCACGATCATTGCCCGATGACCTTTCGTACCTCCTACTTTTCCCCGATGCCACGCTGATTCCCCAGTGCGAGGGGATCACGCGCGATCTTCGCTAAAGCCTTTTGACATTCCAAACTGCACCACTCGAACGTTTACGACTTTATGCCGGATACCGTGCGAAGATCAGGTTGTTTTCTTATTGTTGTTATTTTTTTTTTCATTGTTCACTCGTCAAAGATATTTAAAATTTAGCGCGGAAATACCGATTCTTAAAGACACGAAAGAGGAATAAACGAGACCCTTCGATCTAAATTCTTGCAACGGCTCGTGCCGAGCAACGAAACTTCACAAGAATCATACCGATTTTTTAAAATAAAGAAGAAAATGTTTAATTTTCGCGTTGTGCCAAATAACAAAATCTTTTTACGCAATTTCCGGATCACTCGCGTTGTTTAGCGTGCGCCTGTTATCGCCACATTGCATATTAGTTATGCAGTGGCATTCTATTCTCTTCGAAAGCTTACGCACCCGAGGAAAAAAAAAAACTTTACAGTTTTTATTGCCGACGGCAGCATTTTAGATGCCCTTAAGGATATTTTGCATTTAAAAGCCTCGCTAACGATGTGTTCACACCAAAAGTCCGATTTCTACATTCTCCAAGTAAACGCTTCGATCCTCTGATTTCACCTAACAAACGGCTTCATTCCTATGGAACGCTGTGCTGTGTCTCACTGTCATCAATTTCGTCCGCACGCTCGCGAGATTCTTGTCAAAAAGTTTGTCGAAAAGTCGAACAACGATCATCCGCGATATACAATCGATTCCGAACTGTCGAAAAAAAAAAGAAAATAATAATCGAATCTTCTCGGTCTCGTCCCACATATTTCCTCGAAGCGTGAAGGTCTTAATGACATTATAATACGCTAAATATGATCCGTGAACGTGACGATTGAGTCGTTTATCCGTGGGCCACAAGAGAAGCAAAGATCGGAGACGAGAGCGTCGCGAGTCAACAACAACGCTGAGAGAGAAAAGAAGTTTCTATATGGGGTCTGCGCTGTTTCATTCGGGCGCGTGTCTCGAAAAACCATCAACAATAGCGAGAGCAAAACCCTCATCTGCCCATTCTTACGCTCCATGTCTCAACATTCACGCCAGTTATTCACTGTTAAGATATTTCGGTATCTACAACAGAGAAAGATGAAAAAAAAAAATCATCCTCTGTGAGAGCGACGCTTGTGCAAAAGAATAAAAAAAAAAATTGGTGTGGCGCGGGGAGCATTACGAGAAGGATTACACCGGTAAGCCGGGACTAACTGGCAGCCTGACGTCATAATCTTGAGAAATATTTCGGTCCTGTCCTCTCCTCTTGGCGCATCTTCTTCCTTATTCATCTTTCTCCTCGTATCCTCGTCCACCTTCATTCGGTACACTCGTTCTCGTTCCTCGTCTTCTTTTTCACCTTCGAGCGATTATGCGATGGTTATACCCAACTTTGGATGGCATATCAACGCTTCACTTGCACTCTTGGAGTCTCCCGTGAGTCCGGAATGATGATGACAAGAGATCCCCGAGGACAGGTAAACGAAACGGATAACGGACAGAGAAGAGAGAGTATAACGTAATACATATAGTATAGACGAGGAGAGGAGAGAGAAGAAGAAGAAGAAGATGAGTTCGGGATTTAGTAAATGCTCGATGGAGCCCCGGGGGCGATCACCAAGATTTTCGAATCGATCAATTAACCGACGTGTGGGAACCGGAGCGACGCTTCAAGTTCGTTCAATTCTTGTGTGTGTGTCGGTTTTTTTTTTTTTTTCGTTTCGAGAGGAGAAAAGGAGGAACAGAGATACGCGTTCGATTGACGAAGAGAAAGAGAGGCGATCCACCTTAGCGGACGAAACAGCTCCGATCTCCGATCTCTCTTTCTCTATCTCTCCGCAAACCTGTAATCCTCCCGTAGCTCTCTCGGGGTTTATAGGTGTAGATGATCGCGGTAGAGTGAACCCGAGTGAGCTTCGGGAGACTTTCTGTCTTACTTTTGGCCTCTTCTCCCGAATTCTTACGATTTTTTTTTCTTTTTCTTTGGATGGACGATCACGAGATTTTTGGCACAGAGCACTAGGCAAAGCGAAGATCGAGAGGAAAGAGGGAAGATGAGAGGCTCATGGAAAAGACGCGAGTTCCCAGGGGTGTCAACCCGAGGTCCTCCTGATCCCCTTTGCAAAGACGCGCGCGCGCGGTTCGTCGGGTTGTCAGAACGATCGGTATATCCTGATAAGGATTGACGATGACTTGGACACGTCTCGCACAAGGAATCGTCGATCGGCAGGATCGCCAAGTGGTCAACCATCGACCCTTGGATCTCCCTGCATCCTCGAGAAGGCCAACGGAGGGGCTATATACGTTATATTCAGAGAGTTAGCGGAAAGCTTCTGTCTTTGAGATGAACTTCCGGCTGGACGATGTATTAGATAAATCTTTGTGGAGCTAAGGCTTCGGCTTTAACTACTTTCGGAAAAAAAAATGAAAAAAAAAAAAAAAAAAGTTCATCTTTTGGAAAAATTTGATTTTTTTACTATCAACTTTTCTCGACGTTTTAGAGAAACTTCGTCTCATGCTTTTTTTATTTTATCCGCGAAATTGATTGACGATAGACAAGAGAATTATAAATACATCGTTTAGCCGCCAAATGTTGTTAAAAAGGCGCAAATTCTGGGTGGTTGGCATTCTGGGGATGGGGCTCCAGAAACGTGCCCCGGATACTCTCAGGAAAGTTGACGAAAGAAAAAGAAAGATCTAAAAAAAAGTAAACTCGCCCGAGTCCTGTTTAAACCTTCGCGAATATTTGCGCCGAAAGCGCATAGGCGCTCGCGTCGGCGTTTGGTGGGTATGAGGACCCCAAGAGGAGATTGACGTTGGACCACCCCGTCTCTCACGGCATGTTCGTCGTATAGAAGTTGCATGCATGCGCGCGTCCACCGGTTGGCGAAACCTTCACCAGGGGATCTTTCGCTTTTCGGCATCGCCACCATAAGAGAAGTATATACGTTTATATATATATATATATATATATCTCGTGCATAAGTATAAACACACATACGTATGCATGTATACGCATTTCCTTCACGAGCGAACGGATACCCCCCTTGATCCCTTCTTATTTCGAGAATGGGGCATCGAGCGTGATAAAGACTTGTCGCGGTGATGCCTGAACCATGTATATACGATGAAACATCGTCGGAAAGGTGAAAAAAAAGATATAGAGAGAACGACGAGAGAAGAAAGATGGGATTTACGAAGAAAGAGATCTCTTCTCGCCACGAAGAACTTCTCGACCAGAGTAAGAGAGGAAAGTATATAGGTACTCGATTACACAGCCTCTTCCTCTGCCCACTCGATTCCCGATTCGAACGAAAAGCCTTCTGCATGTCCATAGGACACCTCCTCGCGGAGAGACACCGTTCCGCGTATAAGGAAGAAGAGACAGAATTATAGAGGTGGAAGGATTCTTGCCGGCGCAGAGAGAATTGCCGCTGGTCCTGATGCGTGGGGCCTCTACGGTCGGTGAGAGGAGAGATGCAGGAGCAGAAACCTCGCGGAATACGAGACACAGAGAGAGAGAGTCTCCATACCAATGAGGCGGGTATCCGTGACAAGAGAAGGACTAGAGATTCACGCTTTCCACGGTAAGGACCACACACACCGGGGGGGGGGGGGGGGGAAGGGATGCTGCCTCTTGGTTTCCGAGACTCTTAGAGACAGAGAAACGGATACTAAAAACTCTCAGCAATCTGTAGAAGCGCAGCGAGTTCGTCGTCTCCTTCGCTCTCACTTATTCGAGGAATAAGAAGAAAAAAAAACGAGGAGATTCGCTGAGGCGCGAAGAAAGAAGATGAGGAAAGGTGAGAGCGAGTGAGAGTGGCGAAGAAGGCAGAGACATATAAACGAATGGATGAAAGCTCCATATCTTGTCGTGCTGCTGAATTATTGCGGCGACGATAGGTGCGAAGGAGGTAAATTAAAAATCGAGGGATACAGAAAAAGATGCTGCTGCCGTTGTTTTTGCTGACTAATCTTTGAATGTTTCTAAACGATCCTACAAACTGTGTTGAGGCAAATGCTCCGGACAGTCGGATTTTCGGTCTATTTTTCCACTTTTGTCTATCTGTTCGCTTAAATTAATTTTGTCGGGAAGTTTGGTTCATTGATTGACCAAAAAACCCCAAAAATGATCGTTTTTAAATTATTTTTGAAAAGATATGATTAAAAATGCGAGTGAATGGCTCTATTCCTATTGGAGGGTCATTGATGCAAAATTGTTCACATCGGTAGCCACCGATTTTTACATACCTATCAATGTTTCCGGTCGTTGAAACGCATTCCCCGGGGAACAGTCATTCATTAGCTGATCCCCAATGCCATCTATAGAAATTACAAACTATGAATGAAAGAATGAATACACATCGCTGTTCCCGTTAATGGCCGCTGACGTACCGATTACTAGCGATCTATGCACTAAAATCATTGATTACAAAAACTCACTGCGCTTTTATTGAAACACCAATAATGCGAGTAAATCAGGAATAGAACTGAAGAATTCAGTTATTAATTTACGTCAGATATCGATCATTCAACAGGAATTTTCGTGTAACACGCAAAGATTCGCAAAGATCGTAAAGATCGCAGAAGATTTTCGTCGCAAAGATTCAGCCAAATATATTGTGCTTTCGAAACGGCAAAAGACAATATCTTTCGAAAATAAATTGTCTGAAGATCTCGATCGAAATTTAGAGATATATGGGTAGAGCCATTTGAAGGGTACACTTCCGAATGATTGCACCCTCGACAGCTGTATTAATTTTTACTGTCCAATCTTCGGGATTGAGAAGAAAAAAAAAGGCCCCAGATCTTCGAACTTCGAGCGGCCCAACCGCGGAAAGGTGTTTTACCCCGCGGGAAAACCTGTTTAACGAATCCTCCTAAGGGTTTCAACTTGAAGAGACACGTATCTGAAATTAGTCCGGTTAATTGCCGGCAAGTTTTACCCAACACTCGAACACACACACAAATGAAGAAAAAAGAAAAGGAAAAAGAAAACTAAGAAAGATCCTCGAATTTTGTGGTGTGTTCGGCGCCTCGTTCCGAGTTCGTTCTCGAGGTTCGGAGTGGGTGGCCGCGACTCTCAGATCCTAATCTTCTGCTTTACGAGGTCTTGTCCTGCGCGTGCAGCTACGTTTCCTTTAACCGCGGTGGTTTACGGTAAACTTGTTGCCCCGACTTTAACCCCTCGTATGCATCCCTCGTCCCATCAGCGCCATTATATGCTTCTGCATCGACCGTTCTTTCTCTCTCTTGATCTTTCCTTGTCTCTCGCTAAACGAAGTCAAAGGAAAACAGTTGGGAATGTCGCTGCTACATGAAAGCCGCGAGGCCCTTATATACCAGTTAATAACGCATTATAAATATAGGCACGCAGAGGCGGCTTAAAAAAAAGAATACGAAAAAAAAAATCAAAGAAATAACAATAAAAATAAAATGACGACGAAGAAGAACGCGTGCTTGGCATTGCTCGACGCCGTCGGGACACAACAATCACATTCATCGGAGCGCTCACACAATGCTAATCATAAAGACGCCGCCTATTATGACGACGAAGCACCATCACCACAGGGGGGGAGGAGGGGGAATGGCAAAGTAACGACTTTGAAAAGACAGAGCTTCAATGACGACATGAAAAAAATTCATCTTCAAGATGCTGCATAGTGCAAATAAAAAAGAATTTGTTAGCAAGACGCATGATGCAAATGCCGAATAAAAATGAAACAAATCTTTAAGATACTACGTACTTAACGCGTAGATTAATGAGAAAAAAATAATAACGATATTCAAGCTGCTAAGTGCCGCGATCTTTCGGTTGAAAAGAAAATGAAAATACATCATCTTCGAGCTCTTGCGTCGGTGGAGATTTAGAATGGAATTTGGAATCGCGGTGAGAGTGAATATTGAATAAGCAAATGACGAATGTTGTATTCGAGAATTTTTTTTCTCCTCGGGGAACACTGGACAAGAGAGTCCACTTGACTCGCTGCTTCCGAAATTCGACACGGTGGGCGAGAAGAGAGATCTCGAACGAGTCCCACTCGAGACTTGTCCCGTCGGAGTTCTTCTCCTTTGTGACCGAATTTTTCGCATCTCTTCTCGTTCTATCCACAAGGAGAATATTCGTTGGAGCGAAAAACGAAGACGGGAAACGAAGAAGTGCGTGCAAAAGTTGTAAAGGATGACGGGATAAAGAGGGAGAGAAAAAAGAAGGGACGACCCCCTGTGGCGAACGCGAACGGTAGCTCGAGATTCCTATAGTGTCGCCGACATTTGGTGAAGTTAGGCTTGAAGTGCGAGACCACCGTGACATTTTTTTTCTTTTTTTTTTTTCACCGGAGATTTATCCCTTTTTGCTGTTTGGGTTGCTTCTGGCTTTTGTCAGAGCGAAAGAGAGACAATTCTTTAACACAGTTTGGGAATATCGACTAAAGTCCGACCGCACGTTTGAGGCACAAAAGCCACTTTGCCTTTGGCAACGCCGGTCCCTCTGGTCAATGTTTGCTGAGTTTTTTTTAATAGAATCATTGATTGAAAGTGACGAATGTAAACGATTTTCTTTTGCCGTTGCGTCGAAGAAAATCAAAGTAAAAACGGTCTATGAATTAAATTTTTTTTTTACCGGTCTTTGTTTGGGTCGCAGCCACCGCTGTAGAAATGGCCACCGTTTTCCGATAACTCTCATCGGCAAAGGGCGGTAAACCTGTATAAGGATTTCTTAAAGGGGAAACGACATGGTAATTCGGTGATATGGAGAACGATCTCTTCTGTTAAAAGATGAATTTTTAGTGATTCCGAAATGGTAACTGATTGCTAAAAAAATTTTTCGCAAAGTTCCTTAAGGCAGAATTCCTCGAAATGCATAATTTTTTGCGTTTTCACTTCTAACGGTATGAAAGTGTCACGATGAACCGTGAAATATTGATGTATAAAATGCAATCCTATACTTCGAGAATAGCAAACGATTTCACTTCGGGGTGTTATCTTTCAATTTTTCACATGATATCAACTTCTCGATTAAAACGGTTTTCTCTCGGTTATGGATGGCGATGTGCATTGCGATAATTAATTTTTTCCTATTTTCCGCCCCCTCTCCGTTTTCAATCAAATTAATCGACTTTTTTTTTAGATTTCCATGACCACTCGCCACTTCTTTCTTCGTGCACATCGAAACGTTCAATTTTGCCCCACGTGACCATTTTGCCCCACTTTTCTCTAATCAATGAAAAAACGCGTAAAGTGGCAAAGGGTGCAATGCGAGGCCTGCGCAATAAAGTTTGTGAACTCCGACACACAATACTCGATGGTTGTTGTTATATGGTGGAATAGCTATATACATTGTGGTTCCGAACGTCTCAAGAAAAAGGGTGAGTCTGGTGTAACCACGAAACAGTTGAGCTCTCATCCGTTCTTCTGGTCCTGTGAAAGAGAGTTCAGATAGCTGCCTGTCACTCAACCCAGCGTCGATGTCTCGCTACCCTTCTATTAGCCCCTCTTCTCTTTTTAATTGCTAAATTGAAGGCAATTTCGTAGGAATGAGAATTCGTCTTTTATACACAACGCTGTGTTTCATCGTGATCACACAGAGACGGCAAAGACGATTACGTGGAATTTATTGTGCCTTTGTAAAATCCTAAAACTCGACTCAAAAAAAAAAAGAAATATCGCCTCTCACTCAATGGGCAATCATTCTTCTGCTTCTACGCAATTCCTATGCTCTACACACCAAGAGAGGCGTGTTGACCATTCCTGGAAATCATAGCGGCAATTAGGAGTGGAGTGGATAGATCTCTCAGTCTTTCGATTAATCTCGCTATGAAATGAGAAACCGTGCTACAGCGATATTCACGGAAAAAACACTGCTGGATTTACGCGATACAGAGAGGATACCGAAGGTGCGCGCGATCTTTATTCGGTGGACCATCGAGATAGGAAACAAAGAAAAGACACTATATATCCTTTATCCCTTCGCTATGATTTCCTAGAAATCACCGATAATTATAGACGCGTCGTAAAAAAAATAATAATCATAAAAGAGCGCCCGTTTTCTATACCTTCATCTCGCCAGTCGAAGATGTAATTGCCCTGCAATAAATCTCATCCTAGAGAGACAGACTCTTACCTCACTACTGACTTCTACCAAAAAATTTCGATCAGCTGCCGAGCGCAAGGATCGCGGGGAGGATGATGTATTTTCGATTGAATTTTTAAAGAACAAAAACGGAATAAATAGATAAATAAAAACGCTGTACCGCAGCTAGAAACTCTCGTGTTTACAATCCGACGGATGCTGCGATATAGATCTTCAACGTTCTGTATTGCCGCGTTGTGGTTTACTGTGGCACTCGAATAGATCTCTGATCTTCGGCCCCACGGTAACACGAGAGTCTCTCTCGCGGAGAGCCAATAATCCACATAATACGCGTAATAGGAACGTGGCCCCCGGGACAATGGGGCCCTTAAAGTGTTGCAGAGAAGAAATATAGCAGCTGTACAGCTCTACTCTCGCGCCGCGAACCCCGCACTCTTTCTCGTCTCATCTTACTATACTATAACACCGCGAGTTCTACGTCGTAAACTTGCGGCGGAAGGAAAGAAAGAGACAGGATATACGAGTCAAGGAATGTGCAAAAAAAAAAACAGCTTCTCTATACAACACATCCTTATCGTATTACGCTAAAGTCGTAAAGTTATCGAGCCATGGAATTATTTGGCGCGTCGAGAAATCAATCGAATTGAAAATAAAATTATCAATTTTTCACGAATTCATTGGATTCGATCTTTTTGAGGATAAAAATATATATACATCTTGTTAATCGACCAATTATTCGTTGAAACGCTATATTCAAAGTTTATGAAATTTCTGTGAGACGATTTTGTTTGGTAAAACGACTTTTTTGGGGACTTTTGTATATTTTTTGATACTTTTTTATGAACTCCATTTCCGAAACAATTGTTAACTTTATCGTATACTAGCAGATTATTGTGGTTCGCGGGCTCACGGGAGGTCGCAATTACGGGTAATCGATTCCTCTGTACTTTAGCAAACATTCTTTTTTGTATTTTTTTCTTCTGAAATTTGTATCTAACAAAGAAACAACATCCTCGGTAGTATAGTGGCAAGTATTCCCGCCTGTCACGCGGGCGACCAGGGTTCGATTCCCTGCCGGGGAGATTTCTTTTTTATTTTATCATATATAATAATAAAATAGTTTCGTTCCTTATCCTAGCAGACTAAGCGTTGCAGCTACAACAATCATTTTTACCGGATATAAACATTTAACGCGCTGCGTAACATGTCTTCAACATGTCTCTCCCGCTCCACAGTGAGCGCAGATGGCGCTGTTCCTCTTTTGCGACAATACGAATTTCGCATCACTTTAAAAAGTATCAATCAAGTGCCCTAACCTAACTTTCGCGAAAAATTGTTTTCGCACGTTCCGCAAGAAAAATTGAGCGCTGCAATTGAGTGTATCCAACGAAGAAACAACATCCTCGGTAGTATAGTGGCAAGTATTCCCGCCTGTCACGCGGGCGACCAGGGTTCGATTCCCTGCCGGGGAGATTTCTTTTTTGTTTTATTATATAATCATAAAACAGTTTCGTTCCTTACCCTAGCAGACGAAGCGTTGCAGCTGCAACAATTACTTTGACCGGATACAATGATTTATCGCGATGCGTAACGTGTCCTCAGTGTGTCTCTCTCGCTCCACAGTGAGCGCAGATGGCGCTGTTTCTCTTTTGCGACAATACGAATTTCGCATCATCTGAAAAAGTATTAATCAAGTGCCCTAACCTAACTTTCGCGAAAAATTGTTTTCGCAAGTTCCGCAAGAAAAATTGAGCGCTGCAATTGTTTGTATCCAACAAAGAAACAACATCCTCGGTAGTATAGTGGCAAGTATTCCCGCCGGTCTCTGCCTGGCGGTGGACGCAGCAACATCGCTCTGTGACAAGCAGCCTTATATTAGCAGTAGACGCCGTTATCAGTCATATATCCTATTACGAAATATCCGCAAAATACGGTAGGTGCCCTACGGGACACCCTAATTAATAGTGTTAAGAGTCATACTCAGGATAAGGTGGATAAATCCATCATTAGTGTATTCGCCGGGTCGACCCCGAGCGAGGTAGCATCAAAGATGGCCGACTCTAGCGAAAATGTCAAGCGGGGCCCGTACCGGGAACAGCTACCGATCGCTACTCCCAAACTGAGCCGCTCTCGCTCACAGAACATACCAAAGTTAAATTCAATGAATCTAGATCGACTTTACAAACAAACGATTAAAGACAGCAACATCAGCAACAAGACAATTGTCAATAAAGGCGCCAAGCCCAACCTCGCAGCCGCTCGCAAGCGGAAAATACAGGTCACGCCATCTGACGTGAACGGCGAGCCCCGACCCGGAGGTTCGAACGCTACCGACGAGGACTGGAGTGTCCCCAAGTACCCGGGCTCGAAGCGACCTGCGCGCGTATCGCAGAAGCCCGCACTGCCAGCACAGACGAATAGATTCGACGCTCTCTCGGACGATGAGACGGATATGGAACTAGAAAACACAACTGAAACGCCCCACACCGAACAGATCGACACGACGACACGGTCACCTCAGCAGAAGAAGGAGCCCCCACCTCCAATATATGTTACAGACTCGAGTATGATGGAGTTAATTAAACTAATCACCGACGCAGGTACTCCGAAAAAAAAATTTTTAGTTCGCGAGATAGTTGGCGCTAACGACGCGTCGGTAGCCGACGAGCAATCCAAACACACTATATACGTGAAGCAAAACGAATACTTTATCAAAATAAAAAACGCGCTCAACGATAAAAAAATTCAGTTTTATACTTACACTCCAAAAGAACTAAAACCTAAAACTCTCCTCGTCAAAGGAGTCCGAGGCGATTTCTCAACCGATGTAATCAAACAAGAACTTGTTGAACTGGGACTACCAAACATCGAGTTCATCTCTGTAACAGAATATCATTTCAGCAAAGATGAACCGCACAGACGCCATCATTTGGTACAGGTAACAAACACGAGTGTCACCGCAGAGCTGTTCAAGGTCAAATCCCTTGCTTATCAACGAGTAAAGTGGGAACACCTTAGGAAACCCTCACTTTTTCAATGTCGTAAATGCCAACGCATCGGCCATGCCAGTAAGAATTGTTTCCTAAATTACCGGTGCGTCAAGTGCGCCGGATCGCACGAACCCGGCAAGTGTACAATCGCAGCAAAAGATAACAGAGCCGAACTGAAATGCGCCAATTGTGGGCAGAGCGGGCACCCTGCGTCATACGGAGGCTACCCATATTTGAAGATGGCTATGGGCCTGAAAAAGCAGCAAGCAACGAATCGTCGAGCAGCCACGGAGAATCACGGAGAATCGTCGAGCAGCCACGCTGCCCCAATCTGGTGGAATACCAATAATACAACGTTTGAAAAACTTAGAGTTTTTGAGAGGAAATGCCTTAGACAATGCTTAAAACTATACAGATCCGCACACTCCGAATATCTGCATTTCATCAACAACAAAAATATTTACAACTTGGCCGACATCCCGAGAATCGATTGCTTCACCATTAAACTAACGAGGGACTACTTCGGTAGTCTCCCAGCGATTGATAACGAAGTAATCCAATCATTTAAAAATCAAGCGGAACCCGTCTCGGCGCTCCAATTAAAAACCGGGTATACTTCGCCACAAGCTTTTGTGTATTGCGATGCTCGTGGACTAATACAAGATGAGAACAATATCCCCATTCTCTATCACTGGCGTAGAAACAAAGCCGATAAACGAATTTCATTAAAGGGAAACAACACTGATCTCAATAGTGCCAATTTCACACACTCAAAAGCTATCCCTCTCCGAGACTCAAACGATTTCCACAGATTGACTTTTGCCAAATACTGGTGGCTAAATATCAACGCAATACACATGGTAGCTTTAACTCAAAGTAAGCGGCTACTAAGGAACGTCAGCATAAGAAACGCATAGACTAAGTTCTGTTAAGAACATATTAATAAGCAGTTATCTTGATTAAATTCTTCGTGTAAATATGTACATATTTTCTATAGTATTTTTATGTCATTAGTCTTAACCTTAGTTTATAAGTTTTCACAAACAAAGCACGCATGGGTTTTTTTTTGTAATAGCTCATTTTTCCCCATGTCATTACCACCTAACCAGTGCGAGATACCGTTCGTGCTCCGAGTACGCCACCCCCGCTTTAACGTAACTCACACAAATCCCAATATCAGTAAATGTTCGAGTGCTGCAATGGAAGCAGACAAGTTCTATTTCTTATATTATTTATGTTTCGTTTTTATTATTTGTTTTTGTGACCAAAATCTCTATTACTGTATCTGATGAACACAATAAACACTTATGAAAAAAAAAAAACAAGTATTCCCGCCTGTCACGCGGGCGACCAGGGTTCGATTCCCTGCCGGGGAGATTTCTTTTTTGTTTTATATAATCATAAAACAGTTTCGTTCCTTACCCTAGCAGACGAAGCGTTGCAACTGCAACAATTAATTTGACCGGATACAATGATTTATCGCAATGCGTAACGTGTCCTCAGTGTGTCTCTCTCGCTCCGCGGTGAGCGTCAATGGCCATCCATGCGACTATGCGAATTTCGCAACCCCTTAAAAAGTATTAGTCAAGTGTCCTAACCTAACTTTCGTGAAAAATTGTTTTCGCGTGTTCCGCAAGAAAAATTGAGCGCTGCGATCGTAAAGACCCCACAAAACTTTTGAAGCGATAACCTAAAAATTCCGGAAGTATTTTACGAATTCTAATGCATCCCGGTGAAAGTTCTCCAATTTCAAACGAAAGAAAGTTCTGTTTTCAATTAAAGATCCAAAATTGGATTTTTTTCAAAACCATATTTTTCTAAAATTATACCGAAGAGCAATGTGTCGAAATGTGTGTAGATAAACATTTTTTTTTTTCAACTCAAAAGGCTACTTAAAGGTTAATATAGATTACAACGAGCTGTTTTTATTGGAATAGTCGAACTGATACGCGCGATAAGATATCGATAATGTATCGTCTTTTGGAATCTCGCAGTTGTTAGAGAGGAGGGGAGGGGGGCGTTGACGGGGTGCCGACTGTTTTTTCCTAATTTAGAAAACGTTCATAAGTTATGACAATGCAAATTGACAAAAGTTCCACGATCCTTCTTTTTCAGATTAACGTCTCGCATAAAAATACGGGAAAATAGAGAAAACGATTTGTTACCCGTTGAGTTTGTATGCTTAGTTTATGGTATCGTCGAAACTTTTTGAATGTGCGAACGCAGCGACCTTCGTAGACATTTATTCCACATTCTGAGATGTTTTTTATTTATTAACTTTTATTTTTGTGAGCTTTAAAGACGCCCGCAATGCAAAACGTCGTCAACGCGCACAAAAATTTGCAAATGAGTTTTCAAAAATATACGAAATTTCGTTCTGTAAACTTCCGAGTAATTGGGGCTATGAACTTTTAATTGTCTATGGACCGAAAGTTTTAGGACCTCGAAAATCCCTTTCAGCCATAACAGATCAACTTCTTTATATTGTCGTAGCCTTATAAAGGCGAAAAAAAAGTATTGTTTAAAAAAAAAAAAAACAGAGAGACGAACCATATATACGAATAACCAAGGCGCGGAGAAGGATTTTACGACTTATACCGCGAGCAAAGGTTTCCCCCATATTCTTCGACGTTTAACAGGGGTCGTCGCGTTTCGAGTCCGAAAAAAAAAAACTAAATAAATGACCCGAGGCTTCCGAGCCGCTTCAACCGAGCGAAGAAGCCCCAATTATACGCGCGTCAGCGATATCCTCGAAATAGATTCCCATCTGTAGCTCCTATTTTACGTTTTTTTTTCTTCGTTTTTTTTTATTTCACCTTTAGGTCTATTCTTCGGTTTTTCCGATTATTATTCTCTTAAACCCGCACGGAAGGATAGAACCGCCTTTTTTCGAGTCTTCCGACGCGCATCCGTACCATATAATTGTTACCTTATTAAATAGCGCTTAACTCCCCGAGAATGAAACAACCATACATTACACGGTCCCTCAGTTTAATTAGCTACGAATTGCCACGAAAATCATTGTAGGCTTTTGGGTAAAAATGAAGTTTTAATATCCCCGAAATTGTAACCGACGGGGCCCACGAGTCTCCAATTCCATGGTTTCGGCTTGTATTATATTGAATCTAACAACACCGCGCACAGCAGCAACTTCGCCGGATGGAGTCGTGGCGAACCCGGAGGGCAGATATAGCCAAATTATTATTATTATTTTTTTCTTAATCGTTGATACTTACGCGTCGGACACTTTGAGTTTTTAATGAGATTCTTCAAGAATTCGCTACGCTTATGAATATATTTTTTCGATTTACTGAAAAAAAAAAAAAATTTAGAAATCACGCGTTTTTGCGTATTTTTGCGTGCTACGCGAGAGTTAAACCCCGCAATGAGGTTATTTATTAAATTTGTACGCCGCGCAAAACAGATCGAAGCCTATTATGGACAATTTGTTTTTTTTTTTTTGTATTTTTTATCGCGTAATTTAGAGGATTTTTTCGTTCTCATCCTCCGGTAATTCGATGCTCAATTGCTCCAATCCTTAGGATATTGAAATCCAGCGAACAGCAGCATCAATTTTGCCCATAGGTGAGGCCAGAGGGCACAAAGCCCCCAACTTCCTTTTTTTTTCTTCTTTTTCTCTCATTCTCGTCGATGCTTCCACACTACACGCTGCGTGTCTTTAAAAAGACATAAATTAGAGACAAACGATCTCTGTCTCTTTCTTTCTCTCTCTTGCGCGCGTTGGGCTCATGAGCGGTAAATTATGGATCGCTGACGCGGTGTAACCCTGAGGACGCGCGTAATGTCGACCGCGATATAATATACCAGTTGAACCGCTTGCAGTTTACCATCAGTTCGAAGTTTGAGCTTCTTGGTCGAGGCGTTATTGTCAATGGGCCGGTTGCGTGTTTTTTTTTTTTTTTATTGTTATTACCGAAGAAGTGGAAGTTCCTATCTCCCGACTTGTACTTCGATTCTCGTTTCCTTTCTTCCTTTTCTTCTTCTTGTTTTTATTTTTGCACGGGGTCGAGTTTGAACGGAGTACGAACATTCGCCTTTACAACGCAGTGAAAGCTTATACCCGCCACAAAGTAGAACCGTCAAGCGGAGGCTTCGGTCCGCGCATATACACGGGAGAACCTCTTTTCTTACGATGATATTATACTACATTTTGTCGTGCGACGGTATTGGTGTTTATAGTGCGAGAGTTCGAACGAACTCACGACCGATACGAGAAACTCGTAGGGTCCCCCACACACGCCACAAACCCCGACGAGAGTTCAGCCCTCCCCCAGTGTGCCTTCCTCCTCGCAGGACACTAAAACTCATTTTCATTTTATGCAACTGGGGCCCCCACTGCACGAACGTGAAACGTTGGTGGTCGCGCGGCGCGACCCAGGATAAGATTTATCGCTGTCGTACCTCTTTATTTTTCAACCTCCACGGATCCTCTCTATTGTGCAACTCCCCTTATCATCGACTGTACACACGCATACGCACACACCGTGTGTTCTCTTGGCAAATCCCGCGTTCGCGCGCGTTCTCCAAGTATAACGAGATATTTCGATGTCTTCAAATTCTCGCGGGGAACGACGATACGGGATAAAAAAAATAAAAATGCAGGTGATTCAAAGAGGAGACTCATTTTCTACAGAGTACATAGGGATTATTAAAATATTGAAAATCAGGGAATATCGAATATCAGGGAATTTAATTGGAACTGACAAAAATTCTACGCAATTTAAGAATTTTTGAACATTTTTGCAAATGAACAAAATTCACTAAAGAAGTCGCGTTTCTTTCGTTTTGACTGAAAATAAATTTTCTGTTTTGCTCCGAGGTTCACTTCGAACGCAAAGCGATTATATCATCTTTCCGGAAGTCATATAAAATCGTCAAAATTTCGGCAGAAATGTAATTTATACAAGAATTTTCAACAATTCTATCGAATGGTGCGTAAACATATACATTTACTCCATTTTGAATTCCATGCATTGAGGACGATCAGTTATCGTCATATGCGGAATCCTGTATACCAAATGAACATCAGGAAGTACGATATGCTCACAGCAGCGTTAGTTGATTCATGTTATTGATTTGTTTTTATTTCTTTGCGCGAATTTATGCCACTCGTACGCGAGGCCAGAAGCACAGATTATGTTTTTTAAAGAATGAAAAAAAAAGAACACATCAGAAGCAGCAAAACGTAGTCGCCAAGGTCGTGAAACGATACGAGAATTGAAAGGCGGAGAGAAGAGAGACCATTGCCTACGCGCTCGGTGGCTGAGCCCTCCTGCCGCGTCTCGCGGCTAAACCGGGTCTGATTTATACGAAATTACGTTAGTCCTCTCGGCACGATGTCCACCTCCCGTCTCCGCTGGGCCTCTCGAGAGCATCTCTTCACCGTCATTGAGGATATCCTCGCGCGGCGCGTTACCTAATTGAGAAACCGGTGCGCGCGCAATGGCCGGATGAGTTATCGCCCGTTCCTCTCTCGAGAGAGAGTCTCTCGAAAGCTCACGGTCCTCTCTACCGTTGGGAACTGCTCTCGAGAACTCTTCCGACTGTCTGAAACCTCAAACACCACTCATATACACACATAAACGACCGTGAAGTTCACGGATAAATGGTCGTCGACTGCCTCGATAATTGAGATTACCTAAGCGTCTACCAACAATGAATTTGACTGTTTATACGACTCTGGTGAATCATTTAACTTCTGAAGCTTCTAATTTTTATAACATTTCCAACATTTGCGCAAAACGCTGATAGAACACGATGATTGCATCCCAACACATCGATTTCACTTCTAAACAAACACAAAAATCTTCGCTCATCTCTGATTATCGCAATGATCGAGAAAAAGGCGGATACTCACAAATCTGCGATCTTTTATAAGATCAAAGAGCATTTTCCTTTCTAACATACTTTTACTCGATATATATACAATTGCCATCGACTTCACTTACCTTTAAGTGCAAAATGAAAAAATTTAAAAATCCGCCATTTTTTTTTTTTTTTTTTTTTCAAAAAAAATTCGTCGCGATATTTTTTTACCGTGAAAATACGCAAAAAAAAAACTTTTTTTTTAATCAACAGCAATTTCATCGCGTAAATATCGCTCCGATTAGTTAACCTCAATTCAGTAAAAATTGTCTGTAAAAGAAAAAAGTAAGAATACAACAAAAAACGAAAAAAAAAAAGGATTGCTAAATAAATATACAGCACGTGCTACGAAGATTCTCGAGAGCGAGTGCGTGGGTAATCGAAGCTCTCTTTTATAGCTCGTATCTCATCCTGAATTCAAAAGGGTGGTCGTGCCATACCACGAGAGAGCTCCCTGTGTCGACACAAATAGTTGGTATACATTAGAAGTCGGCGTTAAAGGAACGTCAACCGTACGGCATACCAAATCGCGTGTACGTTGATACGTTTAGTTTACAAAGTGGACATCGAATAAGTCCATAAGTCCGTGGAGTGTCCCCCTTTGTCTCATCGAGCATATACGACGGATTGGTGTTTCTCTCGTCCCGCGGGAACGGTTTCAAACATACCATTTCGAACCTTCTGTGTATAGAAGGAGAAACACCGGTTGAACTATGAGACGATATTTATTATCGCAGGCACGATCGAATGAATCGCCAATCGATGCCTCCGCTTATATTCCTCCTCCGATCGCGCAGCAGCAAGATTAAAAAAAAAAAAAAAAAAAAACAACAACGATTGGAGAAACCCCGCGACGAAGACTCCGGGGCCCTCTGACACGAGCTAACAAATGGCTGTTTTATGTCCGAAGAGAAAATGAAGGGAGCATGACGAGTTGATTTTCGGACTGCACGCAGCCCTCTCTATCTCGCTTCTTTCTTTTCTCCAACTTCGTTGAGGTGTATAAAGCGTATACGCACGCTTCGAGATGAAAAAAGAAGGCGAGAGAGAGAGAGAGAGAGAGAGAGAGAAAGAGTCAAAGGCTGCTTTCGGTCGAATGTACGCGCGGATGTGTGTGTTCTATGGAATGGTATGCGTATAAGTATGTGTCAGTGAGAGGAGCCAGCAGGAGCGAAGAGACTCGAAGTCTCGAGGACCTCGACTCCTACGCCGAGGGAACACGAGCCGAAAGGTGTTACTTGTCAAGGGGGACCCCTCGGGGCCCCCGAGGCAATGACAGCCGCGGCCGAAGAATTAGCATGGGATAATGGGAGACGCGCGGTTGGTGTATCCTGGTACCCATGATGATGAAGGGGGGTGCTGTGGGGACGCCAACGCCGTTCTCCACAATGGAAACAGTAACGGTCACAATATATATATATATATATTTACAAAAAAAAATTAGAAAAAAAATCATAATAATAATTATTGACTATTATTTTTATGAAAATAAAATAAATACGATAATGTTATAAAAAAATAATATTTATTTTTATTATTAATATTATTATTATAGTTCTTATTATATATTATAAATAATATGCAGACATTTGTTTTTTTTATTGAAAAAATCACAATCCGCTAGAAACATCGATTTTTTTTTTTTAAACGTCAATAAGAAATATTCGATGATTCATTAACGTTTGACGACTATGTTTAAAAAAAAAATGAATTCAAAGTCCGCGACTAAAAATTTGCACCCGCGATGCCTCGAGAAAAGAAAACAAGTTGTAAGCAACGAAACAACCGCGTTGCCTAAATCATTATATTTTTTTTTTCGTCTTCTGCGTATTGTTTTATCGTCGAACGAGTATAGGAGCGCACCGAAGAGATTGAGAATTTATAGATCGGCTACAGTCGTTTGGGAAATCATAATTTTTCTACTCTCGTCCCCCACGATTATTATAGTCTGTGGTCCGATAAACTTGAATGGTTTAGCGACGATTAAGTTCGAGACAGCGATTTTGAGGGGTGCAGGAAGGACTCGTTGATGCGTCCGTTTGTCTCTAACTACTTGTTAAGTAGCTAAGTCGCTTACGAAGAAAGAAAAACACGCCATCTTTTTTTTCATTTTTTTTTGTTTTATTGTCTTATTATTTACGACCCTTTGGCTCGCGGGTTTTGGGACCAAAAATAGAATAACGTCCCCGACGAACACACGCAATTTTTCGTAAAAATTTGTCCGATTTATGCGCCAAAAATGGTATCTCAATTATTTTTTCGTAAAAATTTGTCCGAATTATGGGTCAGAAATGTTATTTCAATTATTGTACTCAAATATTTTACGGTCCTGAAAAATTCCGATATCGCACGATACTCAATTTTTTAACTGTTTTCTCCGTTGAATATCATTAAAAAAAAATCTCGCGGTTGTGACGAGAGTGTGACGAAGTTGACACCTGACGTTCCCGTGCCAACGCCCCCACGAGACACCTGGCACATAGCCACGGGGGCTTTTCTCGCGCATTTGAATAACACACGACAGCGCGCGCGCCCCGCGGTCGTACAACACTCCCACATTCCCCGATGACGAGACCAGATCACCCTACCGATAAATTTGCCCATAACTCGAGAAGAAGAGGGGTAACACCTCCTCCACCTACGAACAATCAAAGAGCATCGTTCGCTCAACACGGCAACTCCGAACTTATTTTTCGAGTCACTTGATTGCGACGACGCTTCACTATATACAATGTCGAATAGATCGAAAAAAAAAAAAAACCACATTCTTCAACGATCTATTATAGCGTAAAAAAAACGTTCGGCCATCGCATCATTCCGTCGACTTACCGTTTGAAAATCGGACACTCCTCGGTCTCAGCGATATTCGAGCACATCGATTCATTGTCCGGTCTCGAGCGCGAGATGCCCGGGATTCGTGTTCGGAATACAAATTTCAAATCGACAGCGTATTCCCATATTTTTCTTTTCGAGGACAAAGTGTCCTCTTGGCGTTTACCGAGACCGAGAGATATCAAGGGAGACAAGGGGTGGCCGTGGCGCACGGAAGGAATAAATAGAAGAAGAAATGAAGAAGCGACGATTTGCCTTGGCGCCAGCGCCTCGGCTCGTTTGGTCAATGACCTCCGAGTTACACGCGGCATCCTCCCGCAATACGCTTCCGCGATATGTTATTTATTTTTCTTCTTCTTTATTTCTCGTCGTTTTCATCTTATTTCCTCGTCTACGAAACGTGACGACTCCCGCGCGAATGATTACCCCGAATAATCGGTTTTTGCTCGGTAGAGAAGACTCTAAGTGAAAACGAGCCGCGCGAGGCAAGCAGCAAATACTTTGTACCGCAAAAGGTTTTCATGTACTGTACCGGTGGATTGTATTGCGTGCCGCGCGGATCTCGACGTTGAAATCGCCTATGGGGACTACACGAGAGTGGCGCCTCTTCTACAGTTATTCCAAGCAGCTACTGAGGGGTCGGTCAGTAACGCGTAGCGAAGGCAGCACTTTAGAAATTCGTGTTTGTGTGCGCTTCCGAAATAATATTTCATTCAACGGCGGACGGCGAGAGGAGCGATTAGGGGCGGGGGAAGGAGAGGAGGGGAGGGGGAGAAAAACGAGAGGCACTTCTTCGTTGGCTTCCTCTATATATTCTCTCCTCCGGTTATACTATTAGGCTCACGCGAACACGCGATCTTTAACGCTCGCGCGCGCTCGCGAGCCGCCTACCCTCCCGCGCGTCAGCCCCCGATGGTTCGCCAGCGTGAGGCACCAATACCGGAAGCCCTAAAGGCCAATCGAATTGCCGACAGCAAATCATTCGATTAACGGTATGGAATTTTTTTTTCCCCAGCTACCGTTTTAACCTCTTTACCGTCCGGGTATCTGTTTGCTGGCGTAAAAAAATTTCGATTTATTTTTTATTTTTAATCGCGATGTAATAAAAATGGTACGAATCAATGATACGAAAAAGTAATAGACGTGATATTTCCGGCGAAATTTCCCTTAAAATATCGTAATTTTACGACATTTTTTAAAAATAATAATGCAATCATTTTTTTACCGAAGCTGATAATTTTAAATCTCGACGCCATTTTTTTTATGGACTTTTTTTAATTCAGGAAAAACGCCATAAAATATTTGACCACATTTATCTTTCAACATCACAAATCAAGCGTCGCGAACATTAATTTAAATTGCGTAATAATTAATTTCCCATAAATCACGATATTCATAATGAATTTTCATATTACGAGAAAAATATTATATAGCAATGAAGTCGAAGAGTAATGGACAATTGAAACGTAGAGATGTGGAAATACCGGTACTTTTATATATATATCTTACAAAATTATCATTAAAACACCGTATTTTCAGATAAAATTTTGAAAAATTATTATGCGATGGGAAAGTACCGGTCACTATTTTTTTTTGTCCATTTACCGTCATACAAATAACATATATCTACACAGATGCAGAAATACCGATCATCAATTTTACATATTTAATTTTTTTCATAATTTCACCGTGAAAAGGATGAAATAAAATGAAAATTATGGTTTTCCAACCAAATCCTACTTCTCTCTATCGCGATAACCGGCATTTTTTCGCACGATAAAAAAGATCATAAAATTACCGATCACATTTACCTCTCGATATATATCGCGAAATCTCTAATTGAAATTAGTCAGCGTCAGTTCAAGTCTTTGTAACTTACACAACAATTAATAATCTTTACTACAATCTTTATAAATTTTCCATATTTGCCGAACGCTTTAGTCGAAGATTTTGCCTTTTTTCCATAATGCAGGAAGATCTTAGACACGATCGATGCACAAAGGTGTCTAAAGGTTAGAACTTGCAACCCCGCGAGCGGATCATAGCTGTGATATACACGAGTTAAAGGTGGTGGTGCAAACTGTTGGAAGGGACGGGGGTGGGAGGGAGGGAGGTGGGGACCTTTGCCGTGAGTATATTAAGAGGCGCTCATCTGCGCGTTTGAAATGTTGGGTACTGTGTGTAGAGAAGCCTCGCGGCCCTGGCACACTTACGTGCGATCGTGCTACCGCCGCGATCTCGAGTGGCGCACACCAGCACGCTTATGCAAATCTTATTAGGTATATATGTACGTATATATAGATATATATATGTCTATATACGTATATATATACCTTTGCCGGCACGTACGCTGAGAAACTGCGCGAGGCTGCCGGTTGCTGCTATTCATAGCTCTCGATCCCAGGATCTTTCGAGCCCCGTGGACCTTCGTCTCTCTCTCTCGTTTTCTTCGTTGTCAAAATTTATTGCACCACTCGTTGGGTCCTCCACCGGTCGGCCCGGGTGTCCCGTCGTGGGGCCTTATCCGCGAGAGTTTCTTTCCCCGTGGAATGCTTAGTCGCGCGTTAGTTCGCTTCTCGCCTAAGATACAAAATTCCAAAAGATCGTTTCGAACTCCTCAAGCCGAACAAAACCGCCGATCGGGGTACAAGCGGCAGCTCTCGTCCGCCCACATTCTCCAGAATGAATATATACACGCATATAGCTATATATATGTATATATAATGTGGATATTTCGAGGACAATGCCGAAACGGAGAGTCTTTCATTCCAAAATTTCATTCCCGACTCCCGGTCACATATAAAATACTCGGCGACAAATTATCTTCGCGATCTTTTTTTTTTTTTTTTTTTCGTATGCGACGTTACCAGAGTGGTGGGTCAATAGTTTTTTTCGCGTGTCGACACATCCATTGTGTTGTGAAGTTGTCGGAGAAAAATAATATATTCGTATTTATAAAGGTTTTTTGGATAGTTTTGGGGAGCGAATAAATCAGATCCGTCCGTCCGTCTGTCCGTTGCACGCGAAAAGAATTTTTGCTTTACAGGAGTCGATGAATCAATTTGCAATTTTTTTGCCTTTTCTACGTATATTTGCGTTTAAGTGCATTTTAATTAATTTTTATTGGCGAATTTCATAGTTTTTTTTTTGTGTTTTAACATTGTAACGACGATAAATTTATTCGCGGGAAACGCGAGCCTCGCGATAGATGTATGCATATCGATATACGAAAGCGAATATATATGGATAGAAGGTATAGCTGGAGCTCTTTCGAGGCGCGATATTCACCTAGAGCTGTGGGAGCCGCGGCATAGACCGCCTTTCACCTAATTGTTGGCACAATATGTGAATACGGAGGCACCACAGTTCCCAGCCATCGACTTCTGGAGGATCCTCGCGGCTACCACTCCTCTCTCTCGCATGAACCCCGTAATCGCCTACGCGACTCGAGCCGCGAAATCCCCCATGTAAGACGCGTGCTACATTAAATAATAATTCTGACCGTAAATAAACCATTGTATCTCGTAAGAACCATTGCCCCCACGAACAATAACGCCCGAGGACCATTGTTGTAGAAAATTCAATGCTCCGTCGATAAAAATGTTCGCGAAAAAAAAAAAAAAAAGAAACCGCTATTCCGCGACTTTAACACGGAAAAACGTTGACTCCGAAACTACTAAGAAACTATTGTCCCGTGAATCGTTGACTTGAAATAAAAATAATAATAATAACCGCGGAAGTATACCTGAAAAAAAAAAACAAAAGATCGGTAAAAATGGTGCTTACGAAAGCGTCACGGCGATTAATCGCGACCTTAAACGCGAATAAACTTAGCAACACAAAGTTATCTCGCAATTAACGATTCAATGTTTTTTTTTTTTTTTTTTTTTTAACGCGTCAATAATCGATTGCGAGATAACATTTGTATGCATCGGAGCAACAAGGTGGTATAGATGATCTTCCGCAGTGAAAGCAACGCTTCAGCCAGTGGCATTGGTGCTATTAGTAGCCGATTGGCGTTGATTTTTGCATGACCTCTGGACCCCCCCGACGGTGGAAGGATCACGCGGCCATAACATCTCAGAAGCGAGAAGGTATCAGTGGCAGTGGGTAGTAGCGCGCGAAGTTCATTCGGCGCCCGGGGAGGTGAGAGTCCATGGGAAGCTTCTGCCCGCTACCTTAACGCCCGCACGAGTTTCTATTTTCCCGCGGGCTTCTATAACTAGTATAGCTATGCTATATACTATATAGATACATATATATATGTATGTAAACTCCCCCTATACAGACAGACTACTTATCAACAGGTTGGGCGCTCGAACGCTACTTTGCCGCCTCTGCGCCTTATAATCCATTAAGAAGGTATTATAAGACACCGGCGAACGTGATCAGTGATCAACTACCGGGCGTCTATGCCTCCTCTCTCGACTGTCCGTTACCGCTGTGCGGCCACCGGCAGAAAAATCATCGGGGCCCACTATCCATAAAATTATCTCTATCCACCTACTTCCATATCGATACGCCAATGAATACTATATATATACCATCGTGGGACTCTTCCCCCATTTGGTTTACAAACCTTCCGCGAACGATTCATAAACTATAAATAATCTCGTAGTTTTTTTTTTTTTTTTACGATGTACCGTTGGGCTTCTGACTTCTGCTACCTTCTTCGAGACGACACCCACGACGATACGCCAAATTATTATTTTTTTTTTTTACTATGTATCGTTCTTCAAATTTTGATTTTTGAATTGTTTTTTTAGTGATTTTTAAACAGTATGATTTTTTTTTAATGATAATACGATAACAGTATATTAATATTTATATTACTTTTATAAATATCGTTTTTTTATTACTTTTTTCGTTTTTCAAGATAACTGTAAAAGTGCTGTTTTTTTTTATTTTAACCGATTTTTGAAAAATTTTCAGTTTTGTGCGGAAAATTTTTTTTTTATTATTATTTTACAATTTTTTCGAAATTATTTTTGAATACAATGAAAATAGTAAATTTTAAAAAAATCGGCAAAACGGTAAAAAATGAATGAGAAGTATACGAGGAATTCGCGCGAAGAACTGCATATCCCGCGACGCATTGGGATACATAATGATTCACTACAGGCAGACGTGAAATACGATAAAGTTATGCATTTCCCAAATGCCATTGAGCGGAGGATTATAACACACCTCGGGGAGTCTATACCTTCGCGTGATTAACTGCTCGTACAGTTAATTAATGTTGCGCAATGGTCGCGAGCGTTCGATATATCGTCTAAGAAAACAAGACACTGTACACGCGGTTGCGGCTGCTGACTTCGGAGAATACAAAAACACGTGTCGCTACCGAAACCGATTGTACATAACGATATACGAGCGCGTGGATTCGATAGATCACCGAGGGTAAGTAACATCAGACGCGACGTATTGTTCTTTCAATCTTTCCAAACGCTCGAACGATGCCTAATGCAATTGAAACTCTCCTTTCGAGTCTTCTAAAGGTTGATAATCGTTTTCGTGAATCAATCGACCGCCGGGGTACGTCAGACCCGACTTATGTTTTTTTTTTTTTTTTTTCAATTTTTTACCCCTTTATAAGTTTTCGTTAATCAATCTGCCGCCGGGGTATGTCAAACTCCATATATTTTTATTACGAATCTTTTCGAGAGTTCAAAAGTTCACATCACGCAAGACAAACGCGTATTATTATTTTTTTTTCTTCGATCTGTCATCGACGAAAAATGCCAAGTGAAGCGGAGGAAAGGAACAAGGATACGCGGTGAAAATGAAGTGTTCCTCTTTCGAGGAGAAGAAAAAAAGAATAAATAAATAGCGAGTCCGCAGGCGGGTTTTTTACGACTTGGCGAATTTATTGTGTAGGCCGAGCTGGCGGGTCGCCCCACAGTACATTGCGATTCCTCGAAGTCGAGACACACGCTCGCGCGACGTCCAACTCCCCTCGTTTCGTTTTTTCTTTTTTTTTTAAACTCATCTTTTGCTTTTCTCATAGCATCTTGTAAGATCGCGCGAAAAAAAGAGGCGAACACGCGATAACGAAAAAAAGAAATGACGAACGACGAAGTGGACGTTCGCGCGTACGTGTGACGAAACTTAGCCGAGGGCGTTGAAGCGCCGAAACTTCTTAACGTTCATAGTAACTGGTAAACGCTTTTTTTTTATTATTTTGTAAAGCTAGGCGAGACGGACAAGAATTTTTTTTTCGTGCGTGAAAATAAAAAATTCGATATACAAAATAATTAATCAGTAAAATTATTATCACTCCACTAGTACTACGTACAATTCGGGGTTCGATTACATCGCGTCGATTTTTTTTTTCACGTCTCTAACCCATCGAGTGTCTGCTTTCTATATCACTATCTTCCATTCGTATTTATAGTTATAATAATAATAATAATAATAATAATAATAATAATAATAATAATAATATTAATAAGATTTTTTTTTCGTTGAATATTCTCATCATCTATAATATAATATAATAATAATAATATTAAAAACATAGTAATTGAAGCTATTTACAAAGCACGACTGCAGTCTCATTAAAATATATAAAAAAAAATTTCATTCCACGATAAGAATAGAGGAAGAGAAAGGAGATGACGAAAATTGAATTTTTGTTCGTTTGTTTTTTTTTTTGTTGCGTTTTTGCTTTTGCTTCATTATTATTGTTATATATCGCGTGTGGCCAACAATCGCCACAATCGAAAATATTTCGTATATATAATTTATATATTCAAAAGCACTGGGGGCTGAACAAGCATGTCTCGATAAATTTTCGAGTCGCCGTAGCCGCGGATATACGAGCCGTTGATCTCTCGTTGATTTACGATACAAACATTATAACTCATTCGTTACGCTCGATAAATTTAATCCGTAGTGGTTTTTGAAGAATCAATCGAAATTTTTTTTTTCTTTTTTTTTCCTTCTTTGTATAGTATATATATATTTATATATATATATGTGTTTGTGTATATATATATATATATATAATATATGAGTGTAGATGGGATGTCTCCTTAGCGTATAATACTTGTCACAATAGTTTCAGCAAGTCAGCGCGGTAATAAATTAACAGTAGAAGAGAAAACGGGAATGCGTATATTTCTGTGATCTTTTTTTTCCTCTCTTATTTTTAATATATTTGTTTTTTTTTTTTTTTCTCCATTCGCTTTCTCCAACGACGCGGATACGGGTTCGTAACGAACAAACGCAAGCAAGAAAAAAAAAAGGAAAAAAAAATCGAATGAAAATAAATAAAAAAAATATGCAATTAATGATTAGTGGCATTACGCGTGATCGGTTCGGACGGCCGGACTCCAGGCTAATGCTGAAGCGAAGTGACAACCGCGCTCGCTGTTAACCCACTGGAAACTGGACCGTGCAAGCGGGCGACAAGAATATACATATATATATGCAGATATATATATATCGCAGTCAGTTATAAGTATATAACCGATCTGCGAGGGGACCACCGGCATGTTCGCGATTGGCAGCTTTTCTGCGCCCACCAGCAAGGTCGTCCGGTGTGTCCGCGAAGCATCGATTACCAAACCAGTCCTCATTCGTTCCTTTCATTCTACTTTATCCTCGGCACTCATCATATTTTAGGACACCATTTTTTGTATTTTCTTTCTTTTTTTTTCCTTTTTTTTTTCGTTAACATACTTTACATCAACTTGCTTTGGGTTACGCGAATCAGTGAGACAGATTTTTTCGTACGATCGAAGCTGCGCGATGAAACGATTTTTTTGCGCGCGATCTATTGAGGCGAAAAAAGAGTACAATATAATGCGATCGAATTGTCAAAGAAAAAAATGAAATATTAACCCTCTGCGCGATACCGGGGCTCAAGAATCCCGCGTTAATACTGCAAAAACGTTTTAAACACAATTTTTTTCATTTTTTGTTTCATTACATGTAATGAATCCGAAAGCGACTACAACTCGGAAGGCTTCTTCGGTGTCATCGATAGGAAAGCCGATTTTTGTTCCGCGATCTACTTGCGTTTTACATACGATTCGGAAATCACATCTCGCAAAGACGCGTCTACAAAAATATTATTTTTTTGACGAAAACAAAAAAAATTGCCTTTAAATTCGATGTATCGTGAAGTTCACAATATTTTTTTTTCTCTCGCAAACGTTCAGCCGTTCGGTGATTGTGTCTCATTTTCACGAAAACTCGAAAAAATTGCATTTTTATTTGTTTTTTTTTTTTACTCACAACAGTGATGCTTCCCACGTTCCCCATTCGTTCTTTCGCATTGTCTCACGCAGTAACGATCTTTCGATATTTTAACGATGTAATGATTACGAAAGTCTAATTCCTGGTAGCTTCCGGTTGGTCAATTCTGCTTTTTCCTTTTTTCATCTCGTCGGAACTTCTTCCGCTCGCAAAATCTCGCTGAATACACGCGAAGTCGTGGTGTAGAGTAAGAGGCACTGGTAGCAGCTTCCGGATGATTCCCGGTGCGCCGGAGAACGCCAGCGATAGGATAGCCACGCAGGGATGTCGCCCGAGGGCTGGGCGTGGTAGTTGTGTTCCTCTTCGGAAGGATCCAGCAGCACCGGTTACCGGTAGCCCGACCATCAGGCCGCCGTCGGTCATTACGTAGTCCAATTTTCAATGATGTCTCGAGTGGTTTGCAATCTCGTATTTCTTCCGTTGGTTCTCCGTTACGCACCCTTCCGGGATCGACGGTAAATCCACAATTTATAAATCTCCTTTTTTTCCGCGATTAACTTTTTTTTTCTTTCGTGTTTCGTTTTTTCCCCGTCCCCTCGAAAAGCGCGCGTGTCTACAGAGCTATGGCGATAGATAAAAATATAAAGTTCTACACGATTTTTGCAAGGATTTTTTTTTTCGTTTCTTTTTTAAGACTTCTAGAGAGGATGTTGGGCCGGATGCGACGGCTTCTTTAGTACCTAGAGTAGCCATTCGAATAACCATTCGAGTAGCCGTTGGATCCCTTGTAGGGCACAGAGTGTATGCTCCTGCAACAGAGATTGCCGAAATGCGTCGTGTCAGGATATCGGTTTTTCGTTCGTAACCCCAAAAAAAAAAATAAAAAAAAATTTGTTTAACCCTCTCTCACAAAATCATCTAATGAACCAAAATCTCCATCTTTATAATCCCATATTTCTTTCATTCCCCAAGTATCAGCAGCAACAACAGCGGTTCAGCAGCAGCAGCATTCCTTTTTTTCCTCTAACGAATCTCCTATTCGCGTGCTTTCACAACTTTCATTCTTTTTTTTTTTTTTGCTTTTCTTTTTTTCTCTTGTTTCTAGTGTTAGTATAATATGTTTTGAAGTAACTATGAGACATGCCGCGAAGGGAGAAACGGAGCGGTTTAAATTTGTTTTTCTTTTTTTTTTGTTTTTTTTCCGATATGCAGTGGATCGCGGTGTGACAATAGTAGTTGTTGTGGTCGTTGTTGTGGTTGAATTGTTGTGTGGAGGTGCAGGGGGTAAAGTAATCGCTCCCGCTCACCGCCACCCACATCTACAACAGAACAAGAAAACAAGACCACCGACGTTACATACAAGTTATCCACTGCCTGTCCGAGACGTTTATTCGATGATTTATCATCGCTCCGACGGGCGTATCCGCACCTTCGTAATGTTTTTTCCTGATTTTTTTTTCTCGTTTTTTTTTTTTTTTTTTTTTTTTTTTAATATCAATATAACATTTTTAAAAATACGAAAGCGGTAAAGGGTTATTAATTCATGCCATTCCACAAGACTCCGATTCGATGAATAAAGTCTACAGTATCGGTTCTTTTTTTTTTTTAGATTGGTGCATTTTTTACTTCGCTACGTGCAATTTAATCTTAAATAATTTACTCTTTCATTCTCGTGAGTTCGTGCAATCGCAAGATTATCCGTCGAACTTATTAGGTAACTATACTGAAATTGGGATTAGAATTGTTGGATCGATTCTCGAAAGCGGAGCGTATGTAATGTTCGATAGCAAAAGAAAACGAAAAATAAGCGATTTTATTCCGATAAACGGTAAAGAGATTCGCAAAAAAAATTCTTAGTTCCGAAGCTTTCTCACGGATTCGGCAATGACCCCGATGAGTCATTTTTTTTTTTTTTTTTTTTTCGAGATACGCGGCTTCAACGAGATATCGAAGATCTCCTGCACTATAATTGCTACGGATAAGTTAATGACGAGAGGGTTATTAAAAAAAAAAACGGAGAAAAATAATAATTGATGAAAATTGGTAACACGCGACATAACCTTCGAAAAATATCGGTACGTATTTCACAACGATTCGAGTCGCACCGTGAGAAACATTGAACACTCCGACGCGACACGAAAAACCGGGTTAACCAAAGTGAAATAAAAAAATTCCCGATACGCGCGAAAACTTTTTCAAGAATTTCGTGACGATTGATTAAGCGATTAAGAAATTAAGGCGAATTCGCCAGACAGTGAGTTGAACAATTATTTTTCGAACTTCGAGTTAATATCGACGACTTGCTAAAAGCGCTATTCCAACTAATAACGCCGAAAAAAAAACTCGAACCACACTGATCGAATCACCGGTGCAGTCAGTACGTTTTTTTTTTTTTTTTTCATTTATTTGCCTATCGCACAATACATAAAAAAATCACAACCTTCCCCCGTGAATTGACGCAACTTTTTCGCGACGATTCCGTCCGCCGTCGGCAACCATTTCAATTTTTTTCCCCATTTTCGACGCGCACCGATTCACTGATTCTAATAAATCCGAAACCGTTCGATCGGCTTTTACCGTCGATCACCGATTAAAAAAAGAAAAAAAATAAAGATATCGAACATCACGTCAGGAAAGTTTGTCGAAGGATACGGAGGTTATGGTGCGGAGTAGAAAAAAGCGGAAGATAAAGGAGTAAAGAAGAGAAAAAAAAAATAAAGAATTATTGTTGTTTTACGGTACCTGTGCTGTTTAAGATTGTCCTGTCGCTTGAAGGATTTGCCGCAAACTTCACACGTGAATGTCACGTCATCCTTGTGACTGCGTTCGTGTATCATTAGATTGTACGGTTTGGTGAAGCGTCTCTGGCAGTACTTGCAGACGAACTCGACGGTGCACTTGGCGCGCATCTTCTGCCGCCGGCCGAACTCCCTGCCGTGCCCCTCTGTCTCCATTGGCATTATCGCGAACATCCTTATAAATTCCCACCGCTCCCTCTTTGCTGACTATATACCCGATCTCTCTCTCTCTCTCTCTCTCTTTCTCTCTTCTTTCTTTTTTCTCTCTCTAACGCCCGGAGGCTCTTTCCACTCCCTCCACTTCTTCTTTTACTCAGCTTCGAAACCCAACTCTCCGCTTGTAACTCTCCTCCCTCGCCTTTTATCCACTTCTTCGGGGCTCCCTGCGACTCGACGGGGACTCCGAACCGATCGCTTCTTCCACTGAGATCACTTTGAGAGTCTTCGCCTTCCTTCTTTTTTCTTTCTTTATCTTTATTTCTTTTTTCTCTCTATTTTTTGTTTCGTCTTTCTCCTCTTCTTCTTTCCTCCTTTACGAACGATTGATCTCTCGTACCTGTGAACACAGCAAAACCAATCATAGAATCGCGCAATGCTGCGGCGACGAAAAAAAAAAAAAAAAATCAGCGTAAATAGCCTTCGATCGGCGATCGTGTGAATTTCGGTAAATTCGAAATCGATTTATCATCGAAAAACTAAGATTTCTGAACCTTCGAATAAATTCGAACTTAAAAAAGTGTTTTTCCACGTACAGCTTGCGTATTAAAAAAAAAAGTAGCATTGAATTAATCGATTGCGATGTTTAACTTTCCGCCGAAAAAGCGCCGTATCGGATCGACGGGTCAAGCTATTCCCGGACCCGACTCCGACAAAAGAATATCGCGCGGATGATGAATGATTTTTTTTCGCCTTCGGAACGGTTCCGCCAGAAGCTGTGCATCGGTTTTACACACGGAATGAAAATCTCGAAGTGTGTACGCCGCGATAAGTAACAAGACAGTGAAGCGATGTAGGAATCTAGCAGCGCGCGCGGATGATCGATCGTTTCGAGGAATAAATCGCTGCTGCGGGTTCGTTCACCAGTTGTTGGAATTGCGGCGAAGGTCTCCCTTCGGAATCGGAAGTCGTCGAGAGATTTTATCGGCCAATGGATTTATGATGCGGCATTCTCGCCGCGTTTGGAATTCATTTCAAATAAGAACAATAAAAAAAAATATATAAAAAACACAAAAAAAAGACGTATCGTACTCGTTCGCTATATAGACTCGCGAACAAGAGATTCTCCGATTAGATCGATACTTCGTATAATCTCAACGCGAGTCTCCTTCGCGTCGAAAAAAATGCTCTAAATTTACGTAGGCGCTCGCCGGGGAATCCCCGCGTAACGATCGATCGCGGAGCGAAAAAAAAAAGAAAAAAATCCCGATAAGACTTAAAATTTAGACGTAAAAGATATCCGAAGATTGCGAGAGCACGAAATGTCTCGGAAGTACGGAATGCGGCGTTGAAGAGAGGAAAGGAGAGCTCGAATAAAGTGGCGTGTCCGAATGAGTAATAAGCGCGCGTGGTTCTGGGCGTAGCCGGGTTTGTTAGCGAGTCTAAAAGGCCCGCAGGCCACTAATTGGGGAGCCGTGTTACGCGCGCTGCCACTCTCTACCACTTCCACCGCATCTCTTCATCTTCTCTTCGTTTGTATTCCTTTTTTTCTTCTCTCTTTTATCCTTTGCTCTTCCTCCTCTCCTCGTGTAAAAAAATCGTTTGATTCGCTCCGGTAAGTTTGCTGGGTGCCGATAAGACACACGAGGAGTGGGGAAGAGAACGAACGAAGGGGGATTCCCCGTGATGAGAGAAGAAGAAGAAAGAAAGGAAACAAAAAAAAAGATAAAAAAGCAAAGAAGAGCGAATACGCGCGTGGCGAAGCGGGCGTTGGGTACCCCGCGAGAGAGATGACTCGCGGAGACTCCTTGGCCAACCAAAGAGCTCTGCTACTGTGCACCGCCCTACGCTAAAACCCATACAGACTAACAGGCGCTGTGAAGCTACCGGTCTTTTTTTTAAGGGGGACTCGCTCGACGGGCCAGACGAACCGTGAACAACCACCTGCTCTCCACTCGGTTAGCTTCCCGTGGGCCTTGACTCGTTCAGCTAAAGCACTCTCAGCGCCGCGGAACACGGTAGCACACCTTATCCCCTCCAAGAGGGGGAGGGGGAGGGGGAGGGGGGCCCACAACTGCAGCACTCGAACGGAGGTGCACACACACGCGCGTGGGCACACGCGCACACATTGCGTTTCCCCTCTGCTACCGTGATCACCGAATGAGAATCAGTTCTCCGTTTGGCTCCATTGGACCCTTTTGGTACGCCTTCCGTTTTATACTCTCCGATGTAAGATGGTGTCCCGATTTTATCCCTTCGGGTTGTACTTTATTTACATTGCGTCAACGACAGCGAAATCGCCGTAAGGGATTATCGATGAATTATGAAATTCACGCGGAAGAAATGCCGCGAGACGAAACGATTATATCTTAGTGGCGACTGGAGAATGCGAAAGAATTCTAAGACGATTAGCGTTCGAGTTGCTTTGGTGATTGAGACGTTATTTTTTTATTGCGATGAGAAAAAACTGAGAACCGAAGAGGTTTCTTGTAGTCGACTGGTTTCGTTTAATTGTTCATTTGGATGATGATGAAGAAACGAGTTACACGGCAATTGTTAGATGATGCAATGACAAGAAGGGCTTTTGCAGCTGAATACTTCGATGACTACGGGAATATAGTTTTCCAAGGAGTCGTTAAGATTCGACGATTGTTGGGATTTCTTCTTATTCGATGAAATTATCGATGACGATGAAAATTTTTTTTTTTTAACGCGACTCTGAGTATTTCGTCGTTTCGATTAACTCCGTTGATTAAAAATGAAAAAATGATTATTTTGCGATAACTACGATAATGCAAATAAAATTCTTAAGTTTTAGACACTAAGAATATCATTTGCTATTCGGTTAACTTTGCGCCAAAGTACGAAAAAAAAACTTCATGATTAAAAATTAAAAACGACTTTAGATAATCTCGCGATATCGATACATCTTACGAAGAAAAATCACCGAAAAATCTTCTTTTCATTAAACAGACTAAATACACAAATTCTTATGTTTCTAAAACAGTTAAATCCCCAAATCGTCTGAATTCGAAGGAAAAAAACAAATCTCATTGCGTCAAATCCTCGAAATGAACGATTTTTTTCCGCCAAATAAAGCACAACGTCGTTACATTTACGACAAGAAGAAAACAAAATACATGAATGCGTATATAGATATAGATATACATATATACATATATAATAAAATAAGACTCACCGTCGATTGGATTGTGATCCCAACTTCCGTTTTTTCTTATTGCGCAACAATCGTCTCCTCACGCGATACACAGTGTACTCTCGCGTTTTGAAAACGAAATAAAAAAAAAAAAAAACAAGAAAACAAAAACAAAACAAAGTATATGTATTCACACGAAATTCGCGCTCCAAAAGCCAACGAGAGTATCTCTGCCGTTTGATGTGCGTTGAAACTTCGCGTTTATCGTTTGCCGCGCGATCGTTGAGCCGTCGACGATGAATGAAGAAGACGAGAGTTTAAAAAAAAAACAAGACGAAAACAAGAAAAAAAACGAACGTAATCGATGATGTATCGAAGGTGAGAGAGTATCGTTATAAGCTCTAACAGGTCTGGACCGTTTGGGTGCGCGGACTCGACTGAACCTTCGCCGCGGCGTTTCGGTCCCTCGTTGGATATTGCCACTTGTGTGTGGAAGAGGCCCCGAGTTCCCAGTCGTTGGGGTTTCAGTTCTGGGGCTGCCGGTGGTGCTCCTGGGTCCGGCTTCTGACGGTGCTGCTGTAAGCCCCGCGTCGGTATACCCGTGTTACCGGGTGGTAGCCGACCGAATATAGTAAAACCCCGACGCGACGAGGAGAGGAGTCAGAGAAGGATATATCCCCGTAGAAGAAGAAGAAACAACAGCCAGCAGCAACAGCAGCAGGAGCAGAGAGCGCGGCAGTAAGAGAGGTTGCCGGGGGTTCTCTTCGGGATATACGGTGTAACGCGCGCCGGTCCCGTACCGTGGAGCGCACCGGGGTCTCGGAGCACAGCCACCGGCACGCCGAGGTTCCACCAACGGCTTCTTCTGGTTGGAGGACAGGAGTCCCTGGGACCTCCCTACCGAACTCGGCCAGACACCCACACACGCGGGACACCTGTATTGTATTATGTATCTCTATCTCGTTCGCTCTCTTAGCTTTTACCTCTCGAAAACCCCTCTTCCGTAACTTTACCAAGAGGTGCCCACCGATGGTATTTTAACATCGTATAGAGTCACCCGCAAGCATATTTCCGTCGCAGTCACCTTTTTCTCCCACCTCCGCACGATGGCCAATTCGCGTTGTCCGCATCGCTGGCAAAGGCGAACACGGGTGGCTGATGTTGCAGATGTGCGCGCAACTCCTTCCACATCCCGTTGCGGTCCCCCGGTCCTCTCGCGAAGGAAGTAGTAGCGCTTTTTATCCCCCCGTTTGAATTCCCCCCTAAAGTGGGCTTCCCTTCGCACGAGCTAAGGATGAATCCCAACCGACCAACCAACCACCACCATCAAACATCCATCGTTCACTCACAAATCCCTAAGAAGCCGACACAGGCTTCTTGATCCACTCAAACGCCTTCCCTCCCTTCCTCTCTCCTTCTACCCCGCTATGTTCTCATAGGAATCCCGGGGGCAGTAACAACCGAAGAAATCTTCCATGAGGATTTTTCTCATCGTCTCTCGCTTCTTCCCTCATACCGCGAGGGCCACAGACCAACACTTCGGGAACATTGTACGTTTGTTCCCCTCCGTTCGACGAGTTTTTCGCCTCCCTTCTCGCGGATGGAAGAGATTCTTGGGCACCGCCCTCTCGCGTCCCACCGACGCCGGGACACCCACACATCAGAGCGGCGAAAGGGGAGCTCCCCTATTTCCCTCCCGTCTTTCACCCCTCCCTCCACCCGTCACGTATTGTTGTGATGGACATCAACGGGAGGGTCTGCATCCCTCTTCGTTATTTAAATTTTTTTTTTTTTCGCGGGATTCCGAGTGGGAGATGAGCGGAGATTAGAATGAAAACGACGCGGACTTCAGATTTGCACGAGATGAGAGCGGACCACGCTGATGCATCCCCCTACAGGGGGTTGAAATTCTCGGAGTGACGCACACGCCGCGTTTTCGTCGAAACGCAAAAGGTTCTCGTTGCTTATTGGATAATCTTCGCAAAGTTTTTTCATTCCTTTTTCAATTTTTCGTCTTTTTCGAAAACTTGTCGCTTCACGTACTGAATTTCTTTTTTTTTTTATTGCGTTAAAATTGGTATAAAAAATATTGTTATTTCTGCGGCGACGAAAAACAGCAATAAAATTGATTTCCTGATCAATAAGAGAAACGCAATGAATAAAAAGAGAGTTTTCTTTGGGGACGTTGGCTATCGTGAATTTGGTGTCCGTTGGTTAATAGTTTGCATTTCACAGCATCCAAAATTTAGAGAATACTTTCATCGCGACGCCTTAATAACGATTCTGAGTCATGCGAAAAACGTGATAAAATTTTTGTAACGAAAGTTTACGTTCGGTCAGTTTTTGCTTGAATAACCCGCATTTTTCGCTTTACCGACGAAATCAACGGCGATTTCATTCGACTATTAAGAAATACGCTAATACCTCGTAACCTCGTAAGGGGGTAAAAAAAAAATGTATTTCGGTGAATCGTCTATTTATTACCCATCCGAAAAAGACCAGTGAAGATTTCAGCCTTTCAGCTCACGAAGAAAAAACACGTCTCGATCGTACGCTTAATCGATAACGACCGCCTAAATCGTCTCGTCTTCTGGGTACAATGAACAAATTAAAAAACGAAGAGGTGTTTTGTAAGGATTTAGTAGAGCGTGACGAAAATCCACGAATAAACGGTGTTCGCGAGTTTGTCGTATAGTCGAGAGAGATGGAGGTATTAGCTGATAGACGAGGATGACGCAGTTTCGCTACGCGGGGAAGACTACGCGGGTAAGAGACGCGTGCGGCTCTCGGGGCGCTTTCGTCTCCTTTTCTTCATCATCAATTTCGTTGTTTCCTTCTCACGGAGGTTGAGAGGTTCGGTGCCGTCCCCACGTGAGTGGGAGTAAGCGAACAAGAGGCAAACGCACGGACACACACGCGCGCGCGCGCGTGAAGCGCAAAAGTCGGTGATAAAGACGGAGAGGGAGAGCGAGAAGAAGAAACGACGAAACTATCGGTAGGAACGGAGTGAGGGAGTCAAATGGAGAAGAGAACAGAGGTAGAGAGAGGTACCTATCGGTACTGCGGAGAAGAATATGTGTGCGCGCGTTGTGTGGGTGTGTAAGTCGTTGCGGGGGCCGACATAGTGCCGCAAGGGTTCCCAGGGCACGTGGGAAATGCACAGTAGTCGGCGGTGCGGGCCCCGCGGGATCCGCACTCTTCTCCTCTCTCCCTCCCTCCCGCCCCCTCCCTCCTGTCGGTCCGCTCTTCAAGAACGTTTCTTCTCGCTCTTTCCAAGCTGCAGGCGAGATCTCTCCGCAGCATCAGAAGCGATATACGCTGTTACGAACGGGTAGCGTTGGCGGCGCTGGATGAACCCGAAGACTCCGGTGTTTCTTCTCTCCCTCCTTTCCTCCCTTCCCTCCTTCTCCCCCGACACTGCCCCTACTTCTCTCGACAGTCTCCTCGGTGAAGCTATGCGTCGGGGGCACAACCGGAGGATTCACGATCCCGGGGCCTCAGGACCCTAACCACGCCTACCAACATCGTTCCCCATCGTTTCATTGGACGAGAGACAACTCACGAAGATCACCTCCTACGCTCGGCGACGTATTGACAATCAACGCCGCGCTCGGGGATCGCGAAGAGCCTTCGTTGGTCCTCAAATCCGCGAACGATATTATCCTATAGCTTCATTCTTGCAACTCCTTCCTCCTACGTCTTCCGGAATCTTGCAATTTTTTTTTTTTTATCGATTTTCTGCTGTTCTTCTTTGATACCGATGGGAGACGATTTTTTTTTCTTTTTCTTTGTCTTTTTTTTTTACGTTGGGTTTTACATGAGCCTCCGGTGGAAGGTTCGCGAAAAGTAGCGAATAACGTTGTGGGGAGGAGGGGGACTCGCGAGACAAGACGAAGACGACGGCGACGACGACGACGACAACGGAGATGATGATAATGACGACGATGATTGTGATGAAGAGCCCAAGCGTGGGTTGCGCAACTGAGGAACTCCGCCATTGCGTTCTCTTCTCTTATTTTTTTATTTTTTTCTTCACTTATCTTCTTTTTTTTCGTCGGTGAATATGCATCCGTAGAGCCGCAACAGCAGAGATGAGAATTCTTTTTTTTTTATACCGAAAGAAGAACCGCGCGGGTACCACCCCCGCTACGCGGTTCACCGCGACGTGACCGCGACGTCTCGCGTAATGAACCTCCTTCTTCTTATTCTTCCTCTGCGCCACCTCTTTCTTCGCGTTCAAATGTATGTGAATATCTCGGACCACGAGAAATCCCGATGGAATTCTCTCGTGTACTCCTCCCCCTCCCCTTTTATACCATCCGTCCTGAGGGGTTTCTGTTTCGTTACGGATTATCTCTTCTTTCGCCATATATTTTCTAATTATCGTCCGACTTTTCGGTAATTCAAAATAATTAAATATCAAAAAAAAAAAATTAAATAACAAATAATTTTACGAAAATTAATTAAATAATTCGAATAATCAAAAGTAATAAATTTCATTGTTGTGACATATTTTGATGAATATCCGTCGATATAAACGATTTTTTTTCGAAATCGTAATAAATACAAAAATTTGAATCGAAACCGTAACCTTATAAAAAATTCTCAAGTTAAGTACGCAAAGTAGCAAAATTTGTCGTTCTTTTATTTTTTAAAAATAATTAATTGATAAAAATTGCAACTCAAGTTTTTTTTTAAATCTAATCACCGTAATGAACATTTCGCGACTGCTTTTTTTAAACGATTTTTTTTCACCTCTAACAAAATTAGACATTATTGAATATATATTTCGCGGCACTAAAAAAAAAAGCATGATAGTTTTTTTTTCGATTTATAACAATATAATAATAATAATAATAATTAATACCAAATAATTGGCGCGCAAAACACATAAAAAGTATAATTCGAAAAAAAAAAATGAATTCACTGAGCCATTGACGAGGTTTCGTTGACAAGATCAATCAGTAATTAACAATGTACAATGAAACATCGGCGTCAAACGTATCTTGAGCCGTTACGTGACTGAAATCGAGCCGTGACCAAAATTTCTGTCATCCCGACGAGAGTGTGACATGAATGAGGCAAACACGCGTTCACGAAAAAAAAAAAAAAAAAAAAAAAACCGTCACAAATGAGAAAAGCAGAGGAAGCGACGTTAAAGAAATGCCGCACGCGCGTCGAGCTATATAACCATCTATAACGGAGCCATAAGAACTGAGCTATCTACAATGAGTCCCCAACGGCGTTTCTCTCTGTAATGATCACAGAGAATGCCGCGATGTTTGCCAGCTAAGAGAAAGATAGAGTGTATAGAGTGTCGAACGATAGGGACAACCGTACCGTCTCTCGTAGGAAACGGAAACTGGCGGAAACAAAGCCTTAGTCAACAAGGGAACGTCGTCGCGCGCGGATGGTTCTTCCCCCTCTCCCTTTCCTTCTCTCTTGAAGAGCGAGAAAGATCCCTCTCGTCGGCGAAGTCTTATGGAACTTCCATTGGAGGTATTGCTCAGGTAAATAGAGCCTTCTATCTGCTCCGCGGCGTGACGCCCGACGGGGTTCCAAGACGCGACAAATATTGTCACATCCGTGTCTACTCCCCTCCCGGGTTTTACAGAACCGCGAGATAAAAACGAATTATTTTAGGATACACGAGAAGCGCAAAGGAAGAAAACCTCATCAAGATTATACACAATTTTCGATTTTTTTTTTTCATTTTTCTTATCTGTTTCCGTTATCCGAATAAACGCTTTTGCTCTAAGTGGAAAGTTATACATTTAATGAGCGATAAGGGATGGTGTTTGCGAAGGTTTCGATGTTAAACTTAATGATATTTCGCGCGGTAGAGGACGGAAGCCATTTTTTTAGTTCTCTCAAACCGAACTTTTTGATTTATCTCGTTAACGAACATTGAAAAAAGGAAAACACGAAAATTTCGTAAATAAATGAAACTACGAAAAAAATAATAAATGTAAATAATAAATTGAAAAGTTCCCTCTGAAAACAGTATTTACCCCCATATCGTCAATCATTAAAACCCAAAAAAAAAAATTTAAATATATGCCGATAGTTTTGAGATGGTAATTTAATTTATGATCGCGTAATTAAAACTATAAGTGAATTTTTATTTATTTATTATTTTGTAGATAAAACTAAAAGTAATATTTTTTTCGAGAGAGAGATTATCGAGAATCTTACCGCAGCATGAGTTCGAATTATAGTTACAAGAGTGGTGCCTATTAAATTTACCTAGTCATTGGTGCAGACGCATGCATAGGATTGATGATCGACGTACGCTGGAAAGTTCTCTTTCTCTCTCTCTCTCTCCCTCTCTCTCTCACTCTCTGAGTCCCAACGAGGGACATATCTCTGCTGTACGCCGATGAAAGAAAAAAGAAAAGAAAAAAAATGTTCTCTCGAGTTGTAAAAGAAGCGAAGTCGCATGTCGCGAGGCATGTCCCATAGACGGTATATACAGGGTAGGCGGACCCCGCGTGCGCCTCGACGATAATATCTGTCCCCCGCAACGGCGGCTAACATCAAAGCGACTGTTCTCCAATATATATATATCTACATGTATATTTGTATGCATGTGTCTGTGTACTATAGCGATATATATACCATATATATGTATATATGTATATGTACAGTATATATGTACCATAGCGCTTAGCGGGCCATGTAAGAGATGACGTCGAGTCGTAGATATAGTATAAGCGGGAAGGGCATAGGGTGCACGAAAAGAGATTCAGCAAGGATTGTCGACGATGCCGCACCTCTCAAACGCGCATATTTTCCACAGACTTATATACCGCGTTTCGTCTACAATAATATTTTCGTGAAAAAATAAATTGAAAATCCGAAAATAATAACACGAAATTCAAAAAAAAAATTCGAAGGAAAAAAAAAAATGTCATAAACATTTATTTTTCATGTTAATTTTCGTTTTATTCATAAATGTTTTTTCGTTTTACTTGGCGTATTAATTTTTGTTTCGTTTTTAGGTTTGATTTTGTTTTGTTAAAGAATTTTTCTCGTTTTTTTCGTGGATTGCGAGATTTACTGGTAAAAATATAAATTACATATAGTTGGACGGGTAACAAATTTTTTTTTAATTACGAGAAAATAAATCGATTTTTTAAAAATGACGAATTGTAATCTATTATTTATACGAATTTTCTGCCGATCAATTTTTATGGTTTTTATAGAACGCCTCTTTTAAAATATCGTATTTCATGGCCATCGAAGGTAATATAATTGCAATGCAATATCTGTACGTATAGATGATTCACAGTCGATTATTACGACTACACGGATATTACGCACGAAATGCGTGAGAAATTTAGAGCGCAATAAAAAGGTTTTGTTATTGAAAAAAAAAAGTAACAACGCGCAATATAGTTGGGTGATTATCGTCGCTGAATGAGTATGGAGCGCTTATTAACTACGCTTTGAAGTCTAATCGCTCGACTCTCAAGGATAACTCGAGTGCGATAATAATTAACGTTAATAAGCGGGCGTGTCGACGACGCGGTCATATCAACGCAGCGACTAAGTCTGACATTTGTAGACGAGCAAAAAAAAAAAACAAAATTGAGACCGACAAGTCCGGCGCAATTATAAATTTCGCATTTAAATGTGACGAAACAAAAGTCAATTTCTTAACTGAAAAATCCTCCCAAAACTTATCTTTCTCAAAAATATCGATCTTAAGAAAAAAAAAAATAAAAAATTTAATTTAATTTAAAAAACGAAAGAATATCGTGTCGATCATCAAATCGATTGAAAAATGTATAATACATCGATGAAGCGTCTCCCGCCGAATTTAACGGCCTGCAACCCCCGTCCAAAAAAGACTTATTTGCGATTTGCAATAAAAAAAAATCGTATCCATCGATGCGAAACGGATAAAGTCGCGTTTAAGTAAAAAAAAAAAAAAATTGTCGCAATGACGGATTTCGCTGATTAGATTAACGTAATGAAGCGCTCGCCGTCGTTACGATTTTCAAGACTCGTGAGTATGTGAACGCTGTCGGCAACAATGAAGAGTCATCTCGTGTGCTTAAGCGACCGAGTTTATGCCTTTCTCGCCTTAACTGGATTTACCGAGGACGTGCGACGTGCGCCGGGCTCATCGGAGTCACACCCGACACGCCTATGTTTGCCTCTCAGCTTTTGAGAGCGTCGTGCCGAAATTTTTCACGGAACACACCGGCAACACCGACTTATCGCACAATCGATAATTCTCCGCGAGATAAATGTTGATCGCGAGAATGCGAAGGAAAAAAAAATCCTATAATGAAAAACAATAAAAAAAAAATAAAGAAGTCTCATGTATACTATCATTCATTTATTAATATCGTTATGTTCATTTTATGTATATATTTATAATATATATTTCATGGATATACTATTAATAACTTAGCGCTAATCCATATTTATAGTATGTATAGTCGCGATCTTTCCACAAATTTTCTAGGCTCTCATTTTTCATTTTTTTTTCGTTTTTTCTTTAATTCTTTTTACTTTAAATATATTTAATTAACGCCATTCTAAATCGTTCTAATTCGCAGCTGTTTTCATTTTTTTTTTTTTTTTTCATACCGATTTCGTCGCACGAATTTCGAAAGGATAAGCAACGTAAAGGTAATTTTTTTTTTAACGTTTGCTGATTTTAAATATGCTATGTACAGCAAGTGCGTATCTCGTTAATAATTACTGTACAAGGCGCAACCGGAAGTAAACGTTGAAACTACGTTTCCGCGCTCAAAAAACTGAAGAAACTTTTTTTTTTCTTTGGAAAGAAGTGTACGGACCACGAAGGGGTTTTCCGGAGTTACGAACGATCGTAAGTTCGATCACTAATGATCGACGAGCAGATGAAGCTGCGCGATCGATCTCATTGGCTAATAATTCGAATCGGTCGTAAGATAAAAAAAATTCGCGAGCTGTGAGCCAAAAAATTACCGAAAGACAATATTCTTTAATTTTTCAACGCGCAATACGAAAACTACGATTTTTTCTTTTTTCATTTTTTTTGTCCCGTATTTCCGTATTTCCGGTACACCCTGTACGCGACAATTATGAATAATTATTATCGATAAGCCAATTTTTTTTTTTTTCACCGCTTTCGTCGCTTCGAATCGAATTATAAATTTTGCATCTTTCTAATTTTGTTTCAGTTTCGCAAAGTCGATTTCCGCGTAACTGAAACCGTCGATAACCGGTGTCGGTGAGACGGGCGGTGCGCCGACGACTTCCGGCAGATCGAGACTCGCGTAGTGAAGAATCGTCGCACCGGGTTGGAGCTTTTCGTAACCCTCGCAATCCAAAGGACTCGGTGTCGCGGTTGGCGTTACGATGGGCGTCGTGCTGCCGCTTCCATCGTCCATTTTCGTCGCATTCGACGCGGTCTTTTGTCCCGGAATAATCTTGAAACCCGCCGAAGGTGTTGGACTCGTGTTCGGCGACGGCTGTACGAGTTTAGCTTTCGCTACGCTGAGATCGCAGAGTCTTTTCGTCATCGGGCTGGTCGGCAATTCTTGTTGCGAATTTTGTACCAAATTTTCATTATTCGCGCGGCACGAAGACGATGACGACGAGGACGATGTGGAAGCGACAGTGTCGTCTTTAACGAAATTTCCTCTCGAAGTTTTCATCTTCGAGAAGGTAATTTCGCCACCGCGTCGTTTCGAAACGGGACTCTGGCCGATCGGGTCGTTAGGCTGATTGTTAAGCGAACGAAAGCTGCCTTCGGCGTTATTCGACCCTTTCGGCTCGTTGGTTGGGCCATTGTTACCCGATGAATTTTCACCGTCGTCTTTTGACGCATTGCCGCTCGTGTTCAACGAATTTGTGGAATTTCTCGTAACCCGCGGTCGATTCAACGTTAATTCAGCGAGTCTCTTGGTCAACGGTGACTGCGGCACGTCCTGAACGTTTTTCATCGAATTCGAGAGATTTTTCTTCGTTTCCGTTGCGGTAGAATTTTGAGAAACTGTTGAGGGGCCGATACCCGGTGCCATGAGAGCGTAATCAGCGCTGATCGACGGCGCGGAGTATATTTTTCCGTTATTTTCGTTTTCGCGCGATGGCGTCGACGAGGTGAACGGTTTTATCGGCGATTGCGGACTATTCAACGAGAATGGAAATATGGTTGCGTTGGATCCCGTTGGCGTTGCGCGCGGCGGCGATGCCGGTGTACTCGCCAAACTCTCTGACGTCGGACTGATTCCGTTTAATGGCAAAAAACTCGGGGTCTTTGCGCTTTTACTTGACGCCTGTATCGCTATGGGCTGAGAACGTTGCGCCATGTCGTTACGATTGCTCGGACCTGCGCGACGATTTCTCGTGCGACCCGTTGCCGATTGTGATGAACTCATGGAACCGGATGAGGTTCCCATACTCATGTTTATGTAATCCTGTTCGTGACTCGGTCGGGACTTGAATGACATCTCGACGTAACCTTCCGGTGGCCGGCGAGGCTGCGGCAGATCCACCGGTGCTGTTCTCGTTACTCCTGAAAAAATAAATTAAATAAATGAAATTAATTAAATGAATAAAATAAACAAAACAAACGTAATAAATAAAATAAATAAAATGAATGAAATTAATAAAATGAATGAAATGAATGAAACGAATGAAACGAATGAAATTAATAAAATGAATGAAATGAATGAAACGAATGAAACGAATGAAATGAATGAAATTAAAGAAATTAAAGAAATAAATGAAAACCAACTCTATCTCGAAAAAAAAGCATTAAAATGAAATTCGCAACGAAATTTAGCCAATGTATTGAATTGACGATATTGACCTGGTGGTCCGTTCATTTGCATATAATCGTCTTGCATCGGTGACGGTACCGGCTTCGGACTCGCGCCGGTTCTCGTCCAATCCTCCATTGAGCTTTCCATTCTCATGTAAGCGCCGTCCGCCTCCTCCACGGGTTTAAGAGTCTTTACAACAGGTTTATGAGCGACGGACGATATCGACGTCGTCGCCTGTACGTGATTATTATTGTTATTGGCAGTGCTGGTGTTGTTGTTATTGTTGTTACGATTGATCTACAATAAGAAAACAACAATAAAATGAAACATATTCCATCAAAAGATAATGAAACAGACGGCATATCGAAGAAGACATTGATGTAAATTCATAAATTAAACTTTCTTGTTAGAAAAGCAGTTCGAGTAATTTAAAAAATTCTAAACATTTTTACAGAGGGATGTCGAAGAGCCCTTTCGGCGATAGGGCAATAAAGAAAAAACATCGATCGTGAAGGTACCGTATCATATCGTAAATTTAACTCTAAAAATCCGTATCTCAACGTAGATATTTTCACACAGCTTTGTGACGCGGAAATACCGGTGACGAATTTATTTTTTCTCGGAATTTGTGAAATCGACTAAATGCTACTATGTAAATGTAGAAATAACGGGCATCTTTTTTTAATACTTTTACCGTCAATGGAATTAAATGCGATTAAAAAAGATAAATGACTCAATCGTCGTTTGGCTAGCAGAAATTCATCTATAATTTGTCTGCAGCAAAATTTATATTCGAAGCACACGATTGAGAATTACTGATTCGCCGACGATAACTGAGACATTCATCTTATTGGAATTTCGCAACCGCAATCGTAATTTTAATTGATGTCTTGTATCTTTTTCTTTTTTTTTTTCGTTTTTAACAGTAGAATTGTCGAATAGAAATTCGCCGCTCGCATCTCTAATTAAGTATCGATGCATTGCAAGGAGAATCGTATATTAACCTTATTAATGCCACTCATGTCGACGTATGGGGCAGTGGTATTGTTGGCGGAAGCGGCGTGCGGTTGTCCGGGCGACATATCGACGTAGGAACTGGTGTCAGTGGCAGTGGAGTAGGATTGCGAGTGCGAATGGGTCGACGACGGTGGAGAACATACGGCTTCCTGTCCGGCGGTTGGCCTCGTAAAATCGAGTTCCATAAGATCCTCCATTCTCTCCGAAGCGACGGAACATCCGCTGTTGTGTCCCCAAGAGCTCGAGAGCAATGGGGCGGAATTCGATTTGTTCGAATTCGCGGCTTCGCCGCTCGGCAATCTCGCGGTAATGACGCTTGCCAAGCGTCCGACGATTTCGGGTCTTTTAGAACGGCTGCCAACGGAAAAAGCGCGAACCCTACTCGCCTCTTGTTGCGCGATGTCCAAACGATTTCTTCGATGCCTATTGGCGGGTTCGGGTCTCGAACCGACGGAATACGCTCTCGTCGGTCGAGCGGATATCTCCTCACCAGGCGCGAGATAACTCGTTACTTTGTCCAAATGATATTCGGAAAATCGTAAATCCGTCGACGGCGTTCCGGAGGTTACGGAACAACTGCTGCCGCCGTGTTGCGACATATCGTCAGGAAAGTGACCATTGTGCTGCGATCCGTTCGATGGATCCATATCGACGTATCCAGTATCTCCGACAGGTGCCATTGGCACGTAACCATCCGGCAGAGTTATTTCCTCGACGAGAGACGAGGCTCGCGAGTGATTGTGATGCTGCTGTATGGCTCCCGTTGCTGGACTCATCGGCATGTACGCTGCAGCGCTCATACTTATCGTTCTTCCGGGACTCGAACCGCATGGGCTGTACATCTCGACGTACGAACTTTCCTGCAATATCATCATATTACATCATCGATTTTATTAATTTTATAAACATGTTTTTCAACGGATACGTCAATCGGTCGTGTTAAGTAAATTTCCGTTGCAAGTAATCGTGTTATGCGTTCGATGTTTCTATTGTGTGATTGACGAGTGTCTATCGTTTCGTAATTTATTTCATGCATCTGCGAAAATCATTTGCCGGTTTTACCGCGTCGGGTCTTTATCGCTATAATTAGAGAATCGAATAAATTTGACAATCAACCTGCGACGGCGAGTGCGACTTGAAGTTTGGAGAGTATTTGTGTGGATGATGACTGCTCGTCGACCACGGCGCGTAATCGTCGAGATTTTCCTCGAGAATAACGGGTTCGTCGGGTGTCAACGAGTGTCCGTATCTCGACGAGGCGGTCGTCTCCTCCAGAATATTGTCACCGCCTTCGTCCATCGATAGCGACGAACCCGCAGAATCGGTGGAACAAGCGCCCGACGCGGGACTAATCGGCATTGATGAAACCGGCGGTGAATAGGACAATCCGCGTCCGTACATCGAATGGGGACGCGGAACGTGGGGCGCCAAATATCCACTGCGCGGATGACCCAATACAACGGCTATCGGGTGACCCTCACTCGTCGTTCGGGCGCGCGATGGCAAACTGTCGCTTCTGTCGCGCGGAGTCGCACCTGTAAAATAATATGAAAAAAAAATCGTTAATAAAGAAATTCATACGCACGCGCGCTTTTTTTTATCCAACATCTCCCAAAGTGTAACCCAATAGACGACAATACATACATAGATACATAAATATATAGAGAGCGAAAATAAAAGAAACCAAATGGCAAAACGATTAGTCTTTTTTTTTGTTTTTTGTTTTTTAAGGAAGCAATAGTCCAGCAATAGTCCAACGTGTTAGTATCGCCGGCCTATACTTCGTTACTGTGCAATACCTGAAATTAGAGTTCTCAACGTCAATTCCTTAGATTCCAATTGCTCAACGAGGGCATGCAATTTTTTTGGTGAATTACACAGAAAGCAAGCGGTGGATCATTTATCGTGCAGTTTCGCAAAAAAAAAATTGTTATTAAAAAAAAAATCGTCGAATCTTCAAACGTTCTTTCACAGCAAATGAAAAACATCAGCATCATCAGCAGTAGCGGCAGGAACAGCAGCAACGGCAGCGCCACTGACGAAAAGAAAACGATCCAATCCTCTCGATTTTTTTTTACTTGTATTTCTTTTTTTTTTTTTTTCGAGTAAAACACAAATTTGGATCACTGTTGGTTTCCTTTTTCCAAGCGTTTCACGCCGTTTGTTAGACGCGTATATTTCGTTCACGTGCGGATTTTCTTTTCACAAATACTTCAGTTGTTTTATGCGTCGAAGACAAATATTGTGGTTTTTTTTTTCTTTTTTTTATCAAATATAAAATAAAAAAAAAAACTTTGAATAGAAGAGAAGAGAATTATAATAAAAGAAATAATAATCTGTTACGCATTATTGGACTTTGTGATTGCGTGTGCTTTTTGTATTTTCTTTTGTCGAAAGTAAAATACATACAGCGTAAAACCGATCTTTTGGATGATTGCGTTTGATTGACAACAACGGCAGCTAATGGCAGCGACAGAGTTCTCTGGTGTGATTTTGTAGGGGTCGTTGTTCGCGTTGATTCTTGTATTGTTGTTGTCGTAGATACTGTTGTTGTTGGTGGTGCTGTTGTTGTTGTTGTTGTTGTTGTTGGCGTCATAGTCATTGTAGTTGGGTTTACAGTTTGGGAATTGTTTGCGGTATGTGGATGACTCGCGACCGAGTGACGTCGCCGGTTCGAAACAGCAGCGTTGCTGTTGCTACTGCCGCTGTTGCTCAGTAGAAGGATGTTGACGTTGTTGATTACGTTGACTATTGTCCCGATGTTCCCAGTCCCGGCAACAGCTGTAAACGACCATTTACCATCGCCCTCGATGTAGCTATAGCCCGCCAACAAAAACCCTCCAACGCAACAGATATGCGACAAAAAAAAAAAAGATTTCCCTCTCACCGAACTATTGTACAACTTTGATATCTTTTTTTTTCTATGTACAGGAAGAATTGTGAAGAATCTCGCGAATTTCTTAGCTCTCCTAATTTGTTCGTAAAATTTCGAGAAACTTATGGTTATTAATTTTTAAAAATTTTGGACGTAAACATTGAATACTTTTCGGCAAATTGAATTTTTCGTACCGATCGTGAATTTCAGTAAATAAGAATAACGAAATGGAGTTCGGTAACTCGGTAGCGTTCTTTTAACGAAGAATATCGATAGCGAGTCATGGAAATTGGATGAATTTTTGAAATTTCTAAACGGAAATTATTTGCAGCTAATTATTCACAGATTCATCATTTTTTCTTTCATTTTTTTTCGATATGCTGTATAGATATCCTTTACAAGGGGGTTAAGGAGGGATAATTATTTACAGCGGAATTTTGTGGGTTTATTGTGGTCGATAGAGAGACAACGTATCTCTAGGAGTGAAGACAATGAGTCAAAGGATTTAAAAAAAAATACAATATGCAAAGAGGAACCGCGGATAGGGTGAGATGAATTATAATCGATGGTGGCGCAATGATAGACGATGAACGATTACAATCGATCGAAAAGCGAACAGATTACATTTTTTTCAATGAAAAATGCTGAATCGTCTTGTGAAAATCTTGGAGCACCAGGCGTCGTATAATTCGTGTCCCCAACAACGAAGGAGCAATGGAAACTAAGCAATTTTTTCCCCCATTCAACATCTTCATGTGAATCCCGAACAGCAAAAACAAATCAATAAAAATTATTAAATTTACGCAAAAAAACAAAGAATATCTCTTCGATGTTTTTCGACATCTCATTATTTCGTCGATTATTTTTTTTTTCGGTATGTAATAATCTCGTGGAAAGTTTCGTAAAATCGTCAAAAAACAACACGCGCGGCAATCGATAAATGATTCACTCATTTCAATAATTTCTTTCGTTTGTCTTTGCTGCGAGGGATATATATCGATTAGTCATAAAACAAAACGGTTTCGTCCCGCGTTATTTCTCTTGTGAATAAAAATAACGTGGTATACGCACTTTTTGTTTCATGTTTGACCAAACGGTATATTTGTACAATTTATACATAAAAAAAAATAAAAAAAAATAATGAAGCGTTAAAAACTACAGTGACAGAAAACAGACCCGTGAGTGTTTTTGAGGAGGAGGTACTCTGTGACTGACTACACTGTGAGGGGGCAGATGCAGTGATGTTCTGCTTCCGCAACGGGTCCACCTGTTCCTTGTTGCTCCTCGCTTCCTCTGTAAAGCCCCGCAACCAACGTGTGTTACTACCTCGCATCACAGCTCGGTAACGTCGACACATTTTTTTTGTTTTTTTTTTCCTCGTAATTTTTTTTTGTTTGGGACTCAAACGTGAACAATCGAAAGACGTAAATGACAAAAATAAAACGATACGAAGAACGGCGGGTCTGGCAAATAACAATAACAATGAAAGTGATTTTGTCGCTCGACTCGATAAAATGAAAATGAAGTTGATAACTAACGGATGTTCATTCGTAAGCGACGCAAAACCGCCTCTTCGGGGGGTTTTTCTCATGTGATTCATTGACGATCTCAAACTCCGCATAGTCGCGGAGCGCGTGAGTCACTAGGATTTGCAGAGAGTTTCATTTTTTGACGAAACTACTCGCACAACGAAAAAAAATAGGAGCTTTGCTCTTTGGTCGTTGTTCGCTTTTTTTTTAAAGGCACTCTTCAAGACGAGAAAAAAAAGAAGGCTTACGTGTCTCCGTTTGGGATCGACGTGTTTCACGCCGAAATATCGTAATGCCTTACCGAGCGGCGAAAATCCATGAAGTTTCGCGCCGGTGTAACGACGCTGAAGCACCGATATCGGTTTGCTAGCCTCGTTCGCCGATGAGCTGCGAACTCTTTGACGCGGTCCAACATCGTCGCGGCTCGTCGTTGATCCTGCAGTTCCGGTTGTACCGCCGCTCGTTCCACCGCCCGGAGGATTTCCGCTCGTACTACTGCTGCTCATTGCGTTCAGTATAGCGTTCTTCATGTTGTACGCTATGTTACTGTCTTCGGCTTCCATCCACAACGATCCGTCACCGGTCACCGCCGATCTTCCGACTTCCATGTAAAATATACGATCCGCTGAGCCGCACCTTCGGATGCATCCAAGCTGTGAAAATGGTGAAAAAAAATTAATATAATTAAATAAAAACTTCGAAACTAATAATAGTTCATCAATATGCATTTGGAAAAAGGTATTTATTCGAACATTTGAAAAAACTTCGTTTAACGAATTATCCGGAATTAATAAAAAAAAAAAACAACGTATACATCGAATACATTATATATATCGAAGTAATGAAAAGTACAGAAACCAAAACAACTGGAGAAACCGCAAAAAAATCTGTAAATTCGTAAAGTAATCGAATCGATGTAGAATAATTATGATATTTACCGAAAATTGGATGGAATCCGAATTGTCCTTAGCCCCGACCTTGACGAGGGTCAACGTACGATCGGTTAAACACAGTCTATACGGCCCGTGAATATTTTTTCGTTCTCCAAGTGCCTTTTTTTGCATCGTAACTTGCCAAACGTGTTCTGCAATGAAAAAAGCTCGTAATTAATAATTTGCTCCGTAAAAAAACGTAAATAAATAATATCGCGACGATATTGATGGAATAATTGTTACCGAAAGTGGGTCGGGGCTGTTCTCCATCCGGTACATCACCCGAAAGCAACAGCATAGCGTTCAACCATTCTTCCAAATCCTTTTCGCTATCCAGGATCAACGAGAAGCAATCGTCTTTCGTGTAGAGCGCTATAACGTGCATATGCTTCGTATCGACTCGTCTGTTTATGTTGAAGCAGCTGCGCATGGATATAGATCTCTTGGGTGGATGACGATTGTCGAATTTTTTTTTACTGTCGTAATATTCAAGACACGCAGGATGTCCAGGTGCGTCGCCTCGAAGTACAAAGTACTTTTTCTTAAGGGTTTTTAATTTTCTGAGATGTCCGAAGCGAACGACAGGCCCGCCAGACGGCGAGACCTGACCTCTGCCCGACGACATCACTACGGACGTTAGGAAACACGTGGTGGCCAATCGGTCGCCGACGCTACCAATTAATTCGCGTATCTGGTGCTCATATGGCAGCGGCGCCGATGTATCACCGGAAATTGCGTTAACCATTCACGAAAACAATTTTGAAAAATATTCCAAAAGAAAACAGAAAAAAAAAACACGATATTTTCGAAGAAAAAAAAAAGACGAGAATCAATTTCGTTTGGCTCTCATTGAGATTTTGTTTCCTTCAGTGACGAGTTTCCGAGAAAATTGGGGTTTCCTTTTTTCGATGTTTTTTTTTTCGATCTCTCAACTACGGAAACATCGCTGTTTGTATGTCTATCTTCGTCGCGCCGACGCGAGTGCGCCTGTACTCAGAATGCACTAAGGGTGCTCCATGGCCCTTTTTCCCCCCACCCTTGACACTTCTCGTTTTTTTTTCTTCGTTTGTTCAGCACTTCATCAAAGAATTGATAACAATTCTTCTCGGACACGCGATCCTCGGTCAGGTCGTTGCGAAGATTTATTGTTTTTTTGTTCTGTTATTGTTCTTTGTTTCACGGCCTTTGAGTTTTTCGAGAGAACCGACAAAAATTTTGTTCGAAATCTCGTGTTATTTTGTTTATCGACGGATTTTTCGCGGCCTCGGAGGTATGTGACCTCGTGTCGAATGCGTCGGGGGGCACGCGCGTCTAGTCTCGTACACCTGTTTTATGGCGACGTTGGACGAGACGTTTTCGTCGTATTTTCCCTCCCCCACCCGCGCCCGTTACGTTTATTTATTTCGACTCACTGCTGATACGACGAAATATAAAAGAAAATAGTCTTTCGACAAAATTTTTGCGAAACAAAAAACGCGGCAGAACCAATAATTTTTTTACTTTTAATGCGTTTTTTTTCTTTAGTTGATCGATTTTTTTATTTCACTCTCGTTTCACTTGTTTACACGATTGTCACTACGAAGCTTACTACGTAGTTTACGTGCCAGACGTGTATAGTTATTTCACGATGTGCGGGTAATTATGTTTTTGTTTCACGAGGCACACGAGAGCGAGAGAGGAGGCTTGACACGATGATTAAAAGGAATAAAAAAAAGAAAAAACGTTATTTTCGAGTTGATGCGACGAAACGCGATCGTATTAGAGTCGCGATTGTGGGAAGGGGTGGGCGGGGGTAAGGTAGGTAGGGTGAAAGTAAAGACGCAAAGAAGAAAAACACACAGGGACACACGCCGCAGCGCGTTCCAGCCTCCGCCGCAGCGCTCTACTCTCGCCTCCCCCCCACCCTATTTTCACACGGAAAACACAGTGAGACCAACACTCGCGCACGCGCTCTCACGACGATCCTGTTTATTTATCACACACAGGGGTGCGGAAGGGGGAGGAAGCACGCGCGATATATATGTTGACACGAAGATTTTTCTTCAATTTTTTTTTCTTTATTACTTACACCAACTATTGCGACAGATTGTTCGCGAAATATCAGCGAGAAAAAAAATACTAAATTCTTTTTACAGTTCGTCAAATATTCGACCCCCCTGGGAGGTTTTGCCGTTGAAGCAAAATTATTGCCGTCCTTGTCTATGCCCCGCTCGTTTTTACTCCTTCCGCTATTTGTCGCGCACTACACTAACGAGACGAGCTTAGCCACCGATTGCACTCATTCGTCACTATACGCTCAAACAATGCACGCATAGAAATGAAAAATTACAATTTAATTGGACTACGAAGGCGTGTACGAGACACAAGCATCGTCGGCTCAGCAGTCTTGTAACGACGATTCGAACGTCTTTCCTCCTTTTTTCTCTCCTCCTTCGTTTCTTTACACACTCTTATCACCAAACTTTGGGAGCATTAGATACAGGCTGCGCGTATAATACGAGATCGCGTGTTTCGCTATTTGCACCGTTTATGTCGAATTTATCGAGAAATATTAGGCGAATTATATTCAAGATAGAGCGACGAACGTCGCACACGCTGTACGTAAGGAACGGGCACTCGTGTCCATTTTGGAAAGGTCATGTGTATGGTAAAGCTCCGCAGTTGTAAACAAGGTTTGCGCATGCGCTACCGCTCCCGAGGGCGTCGCGACGCCCGTTCCCTGCCTTGAATATACACATGACGAAAATATTGAGAGTACAAAATTGCGAAGGCGGAAGACTTATTTTGAAGAATATTTTTGAGAATTGTAATTATTTTGTAACTTACGACCCGTACTTTTTGTGGGAAAATTTTTATTAATTTTTTTGATGAGGACTGTTTAGATCGCAAAAACGGCCCTGTGACGACACGTATATCGCATACAGTGCCGTACCTCGAGACAAACATTTCTCCTTGCCGCTCCTGCCGAAAAAAAATTATTTTTGTTGAAAGTAACCAGCAATGTCGTGAGGTAATTTTACCGACTTAACATATATACATATATATTTTAGTATACTTTTGTCACACTATCGTTCTGCTACGTGTGACGTAAGTTCGTTCGGTCAAAACATCGCGAATAATATTTGACAATAAATATCCAAACCATATATCGTGTCTAGAGCCGCGTGTCTAGTGTAACGTTAGAATCGTCGAAATGGCTCTCAGCTATTCCAGGTGAGAAAACGAAAATTATCTTAATAATACTCATTATCAAATTCTAACCTACAATTTTTTTACACTCCGTCAATAAATCATGTTTTATCGTCATTGCAATGACTCCACTATCATTCGATTTAACTTTTTTACAGAATAATTTGCCGTCGCGGTTTGGACATTGGCAGTTTTCGGAATATCTACGCGTCAGCGTGAGTTTTTCGATGCATCTCGCTTGTTACATAACCTACGTAGCTAACCCTATAATTCCTCTCGAATTTCACCATTTTTTTCATTGAAACTGTGTTTTTTTCGTATTTTTTCCTCAAGTCCCCGTGGAGTTGGGTCGACAGTTACGAAATTCACAGCTGCACCAGCCATCGAGAGCCACGATGAGAAAAATGCGAGATTGAAGCGACCGATGTCTCCGCACTTGACGATTTACAAATTTCAGATAACTTCAATGCTGTCGATAACGCATAGAGCCACAGGCATGATTCTCGCTGGTTATGGAGCGATTTTCGGCTACGGTGAGTAAATTTTTTTTTTTTTTTAACAATTTTCATTTTTGACGATTTCGTTGATTTGACGGAGAGAATTTTTTTTTTCAGCATCGCTTTTTGTACCTGGAGGCGTTAGCAGTATGATTGCGTCCATTGATGCCATGTGCCTGCCGATCCCAATTTTATTCATAGGCAAATATATACTCGCACTTCCAGCTACTTATCACTACTTCAATGGAATTCGTCATTTGGTAAGACAGAGGCGGAGATAAAACGATTTTTTTTAACTTTCCGAGAATATTTTTATGTTCCTTTTATTTATTTTTTTTGTAGGGTTGGGACTTGGGAAAGTTTTTGACGATCAAACAGGTGTATAGCACCGGTTATACGGTACTCGCCCTGACGGTCGGCTCCGCTTTGGCGCTTGCGGCGATTTTTTAAATCGTTTCCGGCAACAAACGCGATCGCGAATGGAAATGTTCGAAAGAAGATGGAAAAGAATTGTTTCGCATTGTGAGTTTGTTGATCTTACGATAAATAAAGTTATTTACTAGTCACGTTCTGTTCGTACCGAATTATTTTATCGATATAATTCGCGTGTCGAACAAATACCGAGCGTCGATAGAAGAAACTGGAGAAATGTTATCGTATTCGGAACGCATCAATCAGAAACTTCTCTGTTTCTTCACCTTTTACACTTGTTTTTTCCCCAATTCAACAAACTTCGCGCGATCCTCGATGTGAGGTCTTCGCGGTGAATTTTTTTTTTTTTTTTTCGTCTCATATAAAACGCAACATCGAGTGGTCCACAGAGGTGTATTTTATTTAAACTCATATCGCCGAGGCTTTTACAACATTGAACAAAAAATATGAAATGAACAATAAATAATGAAATCGAATAATAATTAATCTGATGCGAAGTAAATTGCGAAATAAATGCGAAAGAAAAAAATAAATAAATAAAAAACAATAAAAATTCAACGTTAACTGAACTTAACAACAGAAAATGAAAATGATGTTATAACTCGTATGATTCATAGTAACTGGCGATAGCAATTACGAATAATAAATAAACATATTTGTTTATCCACAATAACATTAATAATAATGATAAGACGAATAATAATAATAATCATAATAATAATAACGATAATAGATTCGCATGCAACAAACTGATTTATAATTAAACTTATCGACGATTAAATTTACAACTCCGCGTGCATATTTCTATATCGTTAATATACTTTTGATTAATATTAAACTTTACGGATTACAATTTAATTACAATAAATTTGTAAAGGCACTTTGCCGTACGCGGCGATTCAACTTCACGTTTTTCTTTTTTTGCATTTTTTTTTTCTTTTTTTTTCGTTTCTTTTCTTTTCTTGTTTCGTTTTATAATTAATATTATTTTCAAATGGACCGCGATTCAATTTTCATTCTACGCTCTACGTATAATTATAATAATAATAATAATAATAATTTAACGATTGTTTACTGCAACTTCGACGATTTCAAATCTTTTCACAAATCCGCCTGCGGATAGATAAATCATTGATGAAGCTGGTGATTAAAAAATATATTTCGGGTGTACAACGTCGAAAATACCTTGCGTATCGTGTAAATTTTCTGATCAAATATATATTTGTATAATAACGTATATATATATATATCTGTAACAAAAACACTCCATGTGAGCGTTGAAAATCGGAGGGATGAGAATACGAGAATAAATATCGAAGTTCGATAAATCGATCAATTCAATCGTCTCGATTGCGATTAAAATTTTGTGAAAAATCCGACTGGCAGATATATGTATGTAATGCAAAAATACACTCGCCACGTTCGTCACGTTTTCTTCATTAAAAAACAGTCTATCAAACGATCACAATAATTTAATCGCGCATAACCGTCGTTCTAATAACTCTTTTGAATAATTCACTACAAACTCCGTTTACAAATGCTACGAATAATATCATTAATCTCCTGATATCTTAACAATATTCTCTAAACAGCATTAATATCCTTTTCTTTAGTTATAATAATTATAATAATATTAAATATAATAATAATTAATTAACAGTAATTGGTTTATCCATAAACTATTTGTGAGCATTTTTCAGTCACGACTCCCGTTATCGTCATGTCGCGAGTGCGCCTTTTTCTTTTTTTTTACCTTTGGCGACTTTTTTTACGCTTTTTTTTTCTTTATTTTACTCAATAGACAAGACGTTTCGGAATTTGAAAAAAAAAAAAAAGAAGTAGAATTCGATCTCTGAGGGCTTTGCAACGAGATAACTATTACTTCCGGTATTTTTTTTAAACTCAATCGCCCGTTTTCCTCGAGTGACGAGCAGTCGAAACTCTCAGCCAATGCGGACGCTGCAATAAGTTCTGTTACGGCTATCGCTTTGCGGACATTGGTCGATACTTCGATCGCTCGTGAGTCGACGATAGATGTTCATCGAAATTAAAAAAAAAATTATTAAATATAAAGTTTGCTGAATTCTTAACGCGGATTAATATGTTTCATCGTTTATTTATCTCGAATTTCGCGACGCCCTGACTATTATATATATTTTAATATTAAACAGAACGATCGAAATCTTCTTATTTATATGTGAAGATCCTGTCGATAGCCTTCGACTTCGTTGTACATATTTCTCAATGGATCTTTCGCGGCGTCGCTATTGAAATTGGGACCCGAAGGTGCTACTCTGTTGTTGCCATTGGCGAGATGCGCGACGCCGTTTTGGAGCAAATGCTGCGCTCCATTTGCTCCGTTTGCCGCACCATTCTGATGTCCATTCTGTTGTCTCGCATTATTAACAAAACCGTTTAACTGCTTTCCCACGTTTTTCGTACCGATTGTCTTTTCCACGTGATTTGCTAAAGCGTTAACACCATTTTCGATAACGTGCTTCGCGACACCGTTCGTCTGCCCTATGTGCTGACCACCGTTTATATTAGGGGGGTTTTTTGAATTTGGGGTGTTGGCGGATCGCGGACGATTGTTCTCCTCTTTGCGACGAGATTGTCGCATCAGTTGATACAATGCTGCGGCGAATTCTTGCTGTACCGACGGCACATCGGTGTCGCCGTCGACCTATGATTTTTCCACATTGGTATCGAAAAAAAAGTAAAGTTATATATATATTTTTTTTCTCAAAATAATTATTCATTATTTCATTAATGAAAAATAAAAACGATTTTTTTGGGGAACCTTTCGATCGGAGATTTGCATCAACTTTGTTTTTACGTAAAAGAAAAAAATGTTATTGTAAAATGGTATTACTAACGATTGTTAGACGACTGTCGTTATCCAACGTCTTCAGCATCGGCAAAGACACCTCACGGAAGAGTTCCAATCGTTTTCTGAAAGCCGACACACTGTCGTCCAATCTTCCGCGACCGAGTTGCAACTTGGAACAGTCTAACAATACGAGCGGTGGTTCTTGTCCAAACTGCGAATAAAAAACACAAAAAAAAATTGCAATTTCCGGTGTTAGTTACATATATGTAGTCGTTAGAGTAGTTTCGCGGGAATGAAGAAGAGAAAACTTTGAAAAGATCGGAAATTCATTATGATGTTTTGGAATTATCGGAGAAAAGTCGGGAAATTTTAGAATTTTCTGGAATTATCGAGAAAAGTCGGGAAGTTTAAGAATTTTCTGGAATTATCTGAAATTATCAGAGAAAAGTGAGGGAACTCTAGAATTTTCGGGAATTATCCGAGAACAGTCGGTAAATTTTAGAATTTTCGGGAATTATCCGAGAACAGTCGGTAAATTTTAGAATTTTCTGGAGTTATCGGAGAAAAGTCGGAAAATTTTAGAATTTTCTATAATTATCGGAGAAAAGTCGGAAAATTTTAGAATTTTCTATAATTATCGGATAAAAGTTGGTAAATTTAAGAATTTTCTGGAGTTATCGGAGAAAAGTCGGAAAATTTAAGAATTTTCTGTAATTATTCAGGAATTTAGTTTTTTTTTTTAACGAATAAGAAGAAAGTTTTTCCCGAATTAAAATGCGAATTGTACGCAAAAATTGAGGGTCAAACCTCGAAAAATGTTCGAACATTTGCTACTGAACCACCGAACATTTCTAAGAATTATCTAGAAAAATCTGCAGTAAAAAACGCATAACAATTCTGAACGGAAACTAAAATTTTCGCGTCAATATTACGACGGCGGCGACGGAGGCGGTGCGATTACGGTTACCTTGCTTTCGAATTCTTGAACCTGATTAAGATCCCTCGGGAAGCCATCGATGATTATACCATCGGTGTCGCGATTCAGCAAAACCTGTTGTTCTATGAGTTGCATAACGATATCTTGAGGTGCCATTTCGCCGGTAACAATAGCCTCGTTGACCAGAGTATTGGACGACGCCATAGTTCGCAAAAGTCCGCCGATGCTAACGTGTACCCAGCCGGGCATATTTTGCACGGCTTGAGTGCAAAGCGTAGCTTTGTTACTTCCGGGACCACCTGCAACATTAACAGCGAAATTTTTTTAGCGATTATATCGCTAAAAAAACCGGGTGATCTCGGCGCCGCGCTTACCTATGACCCAAATAAACGTGGGAATTCCCTTTCGCGGTTTGTTCGCCGTCTTCGCAGGAATCAGTCGGGCCACTGGTGAACGCGGCGAGATTTCCGTAACTACGAGTTTTTCCTTCAGAGATGGCGCACTGGAAGTTATCTCGTGTCGTTCCACTTCAACCTTAAAGCAAAATTAACATATTTTCGAGATGCGTGCAAAGTATCGATCTATGATTCATCGCGTCTACGGAATCGTTTATGAATAAATAAATACATAATTAACAACAATAATAATATGTTATTATTATTATTATTTAGCCGATTTTTTTTTCGCTTTCCGGAATTTTGTCGTACGTTCCGATCATAAATTCGATGCTTATGTCGATTTTCGACGAGCGGTTGATCAACAAAGACCAATTCAGTTGTTTATAAAATATCGTATTTACCTCCGCTTCCAAAGAGCCTTGAGGTAGTTTATTGCGTAGTTTACCCTCCGCGAGACCCAATATTCGCATAACGGCGTCGCGAAAGTCGACGTATACCTCGTTAGGATTTCGTTCGCCGTTCACCTAAACAGAATTGGCAAAAGTTTATTCAGCGGTTGATCGATAAATATAATTTTAGTTCGCGTTCGACGACATTGCGAAACTTTTGGCTTCGTGGCCTCATTCCCACGGCTGATCGTTTATCAGTTATCGGGAAGGGGCCGGCGATTCAAACTGTTCGCACTCATCCCCGCAGATACTTATAAGCTTTTCCATCACTTGTCCCAATTTCACTTGACAATCGAATTCGGAGTTCGTTTTTTTTTTTTTTTTTTTTTTTTTCGTTCGTCGATTAACAATTTATTTACCTCCAGTAGAATACCGCTGCGATCGAAGTACTCGGCTACCGGCATTACATTTCGGTAAAAGTTTCTCAGCTCCATACGCGCCAAACCCAAAATAACGTGTCCCAGTTGAGCTCCGTAATCGATTTGTCTCTCAAGTACCTCTTGTCTCCAGGACACCAGTACCACACCATTTACTATCTGTATCTGCAAAGCGATGAAAAATAGATTTTTTTATAAAAAAAAAAAAAATATTATACGGAAATAAAAATTGTAACGTCCTTTTTTCGATGCGATAAACTGAATTTATTTGTGATTCACAAATAAATTGAGATCTTTGCAATCGAACAAAAGAATGTGACAATTTTTTTTTCTTTTTGATTTTTTTATCATTTTATTCATAACGGTCATTGCATATATATAAATGTATTCAAATATCTGTATACTACTAATATCGTATATTTTCATTAACTGTTTTCGAAAAAAGTTTTCTATTTCTATTTTTTGAAAAAATATATCTTACATCCCTTCCTAAAAAAATATGCGGGTCTGCAATTGTACCATCGCTGCGCTTACAAGGCGTCCGAACTTTTTTTCGAACAATCGTTGCAGTGCGGAAGTTTTCGGAAGTTTTTACAAAAAATCTATCGAAGTCGCGTTTTTTATTTCGAACGCGAAACTTACAATGTTTTTTCTTTTAAATACAAAACATCGCGAATCTATTTCAATAATTTGGCTCCCCACAGGCTATGTCATCTCTCGAATGTTCCCTTAAGTGCTCGTAGACAAAAATGTGTTTATTAAAAAAAAAGGGGTCATTAGCTGATTTTTTTTATTTTTATTTTGCCGATTTTTGGTCACACGTTTCCGTTGTATTTAATATTGCAAAGAGCAAAAAAAATGAAGGAATGACCTCATTCATAATTCGCGTTATCCACGTGTGAGCAACGATTGGTATTAATATTTAATCGATGGACGTGCGGATAGAATATTCGTGAATTTTCATTGATTGCCCAGTAGAGTCAACGTACGATTTGGTGTCATAGCTATCGGCGATAACACGCGCGTATTTTGTCCTATTTCTTCGTTCGCCCCCGCGTCTCGCTTTCTCTTCGTCCGAAGTTCCGGTATCGGAACGCGGAACTTCGCGGTTAGAGAATGGATTTATGATGTGCGTTACGATAATATAAATGGGATAATGGTCAGTATGGTCAATGCGCATTATATACATCCGACTTCTAAACATCGCAAGAGTTGCTGTAAAACCCGTATTTATTCAACCGCGTAGATTGATGTGAAATAACGCCCTTTCGTTATTTAACAATCGATATATAGCAGACGATTTGGACAGCGCGTGTGGAGAGCGAAATAGGGTGGAATATTCAGGAAGAGAGGAAAAAAAAAAAAAGAAAAGCATCACCCGACCCACTGACCCGGTCTCGTGACCTCGACGTCGATTCTGGCCAAATAGTCACGGCTTCCGTTTTGTTGGTTTATCTGTTTTTTTTTTTTTTTTTTATAGAAGCATTTTGGAAATGTGCCACACGGGGGGGAGGGGGTGAATTTTTTTTTTTATTCAGTCCCTTATTTAGATTATTTTACTTTCCCGAAATAGTAACTTGACGAAAATGTATCCCGCTGAATCAGAAAATTCTCACCTTTTCGGCGTATTCGACGACGTCGCGCATATTTCTCGGATAACCACTGACGAGAAAAGTTTTGGCACCCGGTGACATTTTCATCTCGAGCATTAGAACTTCCGCCACAGTTTTGCTGCTCAGCAAACCAAAGTCTTGCATATCTAAATTAAATAAAAAACAAAGTCCAATTTTAATTGATTGCGGTTTGCGCGTTGCGTTTGAAGATCGCTCGATTACACGTGTTATTTTGCTCTCATGATTTATAAGTTATACGGATTTAAGGACATAGTATTTCGATTTAAAAAAATCGACACTGATCCAAGAAGTATAAAAATAATATTTCTATCCGCTATTTCATTGACCTCAAAACTCGGAAAAATGATGAAATCGTAATTCTAGGAGATCGCGTGCCGTCGACACAAAAACAAAAAATCGGAGATATTTTTTCTTTGGTGCTATAAGTCAAATGGAAAAAGAAAATTGTACAGTAGATAACACGGAACATTAAAAAAAAAAAATTTTTCGCAACTGCCCGACACTTTTCTTGTATAAATTTTTTTTTAAATGCAAATTTTGAAAAATCGAATATTTCAATTTAAACCCTAAAATGAAAAAAAAAGAACAAATATGAAATTTTGTTAAGAAAATTTTGACTTGTGAATTAAAATGAAAGAAATTCCGCCTTATTTAGTAAAAATTGCTATTTCGTCAATGTGCCAAATATGGTGTTGTGCCGCGAAGTATTAAAGGGTTAAGGCACATGGGTTGCCACATGTTTCCGCGAAAAATGAAAAGCGAAAATTAAAAATACGTTTAGAAGGTTCGATATCATAAAAAAAAAACGAAAGTCGAATAGTCAAAGTGAAAATGTGTTGCTCACCGTTCCCCAAGGCGTACTGTTGCAGAAGATCGGTCATGTTGATGTGCGTTATACCTTTCTTCTCCTGCATGAGATTGTCGCAATGTGTCACCTTTCCGCTCCCCGGGCCGCCTTGACAATAGCGACAAACATTAGTTAACATTTCGTTGTAGTTCGTTACTATTTTTTTTACAGCTAATACACTGCGAAAAAAATCGGTTGGCAACTAAATCGGCGCTTGCGGGTGGCGAAACAAACGATCGATTGCTTAAAAGATAAAAGTCATATTAAGGCAAGGAATCGTCAATTTAACTAACAGTTAGAATGATTAGCTAAATATTTCTTTCAATTAGAGGAATATTCGCGTCGCCTCTCGCAAGCGACGATTTTTTCGATATAACCGATTTTTTATTTCGGTGTACGAATGAAATTTTATCATCAAAGTAACCGGTATTTATGCTCATACATTAATTTAAAAGTAAAATCGATGTTATTGTAGTATTCACCGAGTACAAAAATGACCGGGACTTTCGGTGCCTCGAATTTAACGGGTCCAACATTTTGCATGGGAAATTGTCCGTCTGGCGGTGTAGCGAGTAAACCCGCTTCCCCTCGCCACCTTCCAACACTTCGAGCATCGCCCTCCTCGAACACCTGCGATCCATTTTGTTTTTGATCTGCAAAAAAGTGTGCAAATCCACAGTGATTCGTTATCGCGAGAGTTCAACGGCCCCCAATCAGATATACGTATATCACATGCCTCACGAAAATCTCATTCGCTTCTACGCGCTTTCGGAGTCGAAAAAACACACAGAAATATGCGACGCGAACATTTTTTTTTCCGAACGTTTCAATTTTTTCGTCAATCATTGAAAGAGGATATATACGTATATCATATGCTTCGCGAAAACCTCATTCGCTTTTATGCACTTTCGGAACGGAAAAAAAAACACAGAAATATGCGACGCGGAAGATTTTTTCTGTTTCGAACGCTTCAATTTTTACTTCAATAATTACAAGAGGAATCCCATCTTTTTATAGTTTTTGAAACTACGGTTATAGGAGTACAAAATTTATCTTCACACCTCTCAACCCCCTTTAGCATTTCAAAAAAAAATTCAAATGTTGCCGAGCGCCCTTTCCCGCGTATTTTCTTCCTCGCAATGCACATTAGTCATGAAAACGCCGGATATTGCTGTTAAGATATATTAAAAATCACGAATATTGGGCTAAAAAAATTTGTTGGGAATTGTATTTAGTGCTGAAAGGAACTTAAAGTTTTTATGCATAAACTGGTACCCAAAATTTAATGCATCATTACGATGAAAAATGAATTCACAGTATATTAAAAATCGTACAGATACTTTACTTTTAATAATTTCCGTTAATTTACTTTCAAAAGAATATCGATTCTTCATTGCTGTTTGACATTAAATCTAAAGTACCAATTTATGCTTCAAACCTTTCAATACCACAATTTTTTTCGGCATTGCGAAACAAAAATTGTGAAAAATGGGGTCAGATATAAATTTATTGTCACTAATCGTTTCGAGACAATTTCACGATCTTTTTTTTATCACAGATCGCGAATTACAGATTATTTCATTCTTAGCTTGAAGTTCGATGTGAGAATTCACATCGTATGGAACTTTTTTAAAATTAATAACCAATAATAATAATAATAAAAACTCCGAGTCTTTTAAATAACAGATAAAACGTTTTTCCGAATGTCGATTTCCAATACTCCTTCAATGGACGATATTTAATAACCCCGAATTTTGCAAAAAATTTCAATATTTCCCTATCTTTCAAGACAAAATCTGTTTTCACAAAAACTCACTGATCATTGGTCACCAGTTCGCTGATCACTTCTCTCTGAAAGACTTTTGCATTTTGCAAACAGCTTAACAAAATAGATCAATAAATGCACGTAGCTACACATATTATAATGTATACTCGACATTTCCCGCGAGAACGTTACAATGTTACGACGCAAATTCGATGCGTCACGAATCGATTTTTTAAATCGTCTCTAACAACTATGTTTTGTTGTTTATGGAAAAAAATAAATAAACATTTGCGTGTCCATCTCCGCACGAAATGTGACTATCGATGTGTACGTGACGCCGCACAGCGATATCTCGTATGCATATATAATTCAATTCACAATATTATCACCAACCCGATCGGATCGGGAAAGAAAAAAAATTCTTATATACGTATATATATGTATATATCATACATACCAGTGTCCAGGCAGATGCCCATAGTAGGTTGTTCGAAGGGTGGTCCGTAATTATCACGGCCATTTACCTCACATGCTTCAAAGTTAAATCGTCCCGTCTCCCTCTCCCCCTTTTTGCGCGCGGACTCGTAATTTTTTTTATCGCCCCCTCAGTTTCGCAATAATTAATTCCTTCCTCTTATATATCGTTTTCTTTTACAACGATTCACACTCTTTTCAAAATTTTGATTGCGCGAATTTCACAAAATCACAAACTGCACACAATACGATCACAAAAAAAAAATTTTTTTTTACGAAGTATCGGGAAAAAAGTATTTCTTTTTTCTTTTTTTATTTTCCAAAGTTTATCCGTGATATCGGATTCTCTGTCTAATAACGGTAGCCGAATTTTCCGAAACTTCGTATTTGGGCGTCGAATCGAGTCTTCGAAGTTTTTTCAAAAGAGACTTCAGCAACAGTCCGAGCAACAGTACCGTCCACATGGGCGAACTTGATCTTGACCGCTGTTTTAATGGATGAAAGTCGAACGTCACGCGTTTCACATATATACGCAATCAACACAGTGTATACACATATACAGTATATATCGTTGCACTGAGTCACACACCGCTTGACAAAGTTCCTTATTTTTATTCACCTGCCGGGCACGACACTCGGCGATTCGTTCAATCGATACGAAATATATATTTCATTAGACAATTCGTAAACTGGAGTAAACCGATGAAATATAATAATTTAATTGCCGATAGAGCGCGTTCGCGTGATTTTATTATGATTTAGAATATTTTTTTCTTTTTTTTTTTTCATTCAATTGATTTTTTTTATCAGTATTACGAGATATTTTTTTCATTGCCAAAAGGACGGAGCGCGTTTTCCCTCGCGACTGGAAAGCTTCGACCGGAATGGCCAGAGTTGTCCCACGCGTTACACCACAAGTTCCCATAGTTACCAGACCTGCGCGCGTAATACGCGAAACCTCCCCCTTCCTCCCTATTGGGGGAGTGATGATAGTTTTGCCGGGTTGTATATACAGTTATAATGCGAGGGGATTTACGATACTAGACGATACGCGTGCAAGTTTCTCGGGGACATTCGTGCTTTTACACCCCCTCCGCAGATGCCTAACCAACAAATACCCTCGTACCGCATAGTTTTGCGTGACTACCGTGCATCGGCGTGTACGCGTCGCATGATCCCCCACTTCAATGTCAAGTTCTCGCAGCCATGAGAGGAAAAGCGACCGTGAGAGGAAAAAAAAATTGTTACGTCACGTATATCGTGTCGCTAACATTGTGCAATCAATTAAGCTGCACGCGGAAATCGGTTATTATTTTTTTTTTATTGGCGATGAATATGACTTCAAGTTTACGTTGCAATCAATATTATTAATCGTTTTTATTGACTAATTTTCATTTTAGTTCCGATTGATCGAGAATGAGATTTTTATTTGGGGACTTTTCGTGAAATCATCGGTTGCAAGTTTCACCCTCAGTTCGAATTTATCTGCCAGTAGGAATCATTTTTTTTTATCTTAAAAAATGATCCATATTTTTGGAACCCTTGAATCGTTCACGTGTTTACTTCACATGCTCGCGAAATCGATAGGGCTACGTGTAAGCAACAAGTTTTGAATTATTTATGTTATTGATATACTTTACGTAAACCAATTGACCAATTTTGCTTCGATCCTCGTTAATCGTGGAGAAACATACTTTTTTTCACTATAATTTCCATCGATATATCGATTGATTAGGGTTGGCGTACCGTTTTTGGTAACTTTTGGCAGAATTGCAGGTATCACGTTGCATCGTTACATTTCTAATGAGATAATAATCGAAAAAATATATAACTATATAAACGGAGCTAAAAACATTAATTTTGTGAAATTACAATTCCAAAAAATTATTAACAAATCATTTTAAAAAAGTGGGTTAACGAACATCCGGACCCCGAATATTTTTTAAACGGAACTTAATTCGTTAATTTTTCTGAATGTATGCGATTTTTTTTATTTTCAAACATCCAGTTTTTCGAAAAAACATTTATCGGTGTTTGAAAATATTTATCAACTATCCGGAAACTTCTCCAGTGTAATTGCGAATGATGAATTTATAATTGTCCGGATTAAAAATCGGAAGTGATCAATTTTTATATTCCGTATTACATTAATATTAGTTATTCATATATTTAGACATTAATTTTATGACGACGAATTTTAAGAAAATTAAAATTTTTAATTTAAGTTAATTTTTTTTTTAATTGAGTTATTTTTGTCTCAAAATCAGTCTTACAGCGCTCTGTATTCTTAACAGCTTAAGTTTTTCGCGACAAGTCCGTTCATTAAAATATCACTCGAAAATACTCGACATAACAGCCGCGGAAAGTTTACCTTGGATCCCGCCGTAGAAATTCAGGGTTAACCGTCTGAGGCACGCAGGTTGCTTTTCTATGTACATCTAACTACTAAAATGTTGTTTTCCTTTTAACTTTTAAAATCAACAAGTTTTTGCTATAAAAAAAAACAAACCATCAACATACCAAGTTTTCCTTACCGACGCCGTTTCTCAGGTGGTATATTTACGCATTAACAATTTCCGCTATAAATAGATTTTTTTTATTTTCGCGATCGACAAATTTTCTTTTTTCCGAATCGTTGAAATTCAATCAATTTTTTTTCTCCGTAAACAATTTTTTTTGTAAACGAGTCAAACGTCGATATTCTTCAAGATTTAAGTCCTTTTTGATTCACAGTGCGCGTTACGCTCCATTACGCGAACCCCGCTACTGTCGTTGTCGATCGTATTTTCAGCTCAAATGCAAGTCTAATGTCTTGAAATCAAAGTTTCAAACTTTCTTGAAGTTCGTAGCTAACGTGCATCAAGTTACGAGCCTTCAGCGCCGTCAACTTACCATACGTGGACATCAACGACTCAAACATGTAATTTACATCGAATTCAGAATTGATGTATGTCTATAGCAGAATGAAAATGAAAGTCACACATGTGAATACTTAGTACTGGTCTGAATGCCGCGATTGCAATATATTTTTTTTCCGTTCGATAATCAATAGATTTTACGTTGTTCATGTTTTGGTTTTTCCGCAAGTATCGAGAATTCTAGAAAAAAAAAAAAATGCGTTGTGTAATATGCACACGTGCACACGTTCCGTTCTGGTTAATGTAATGAATTATCGACTGGTTTTCACGACGTCGTGAATGATGCAAAATATTGTTTCTCATCACACTATGAGAAGTGCTATAAGCGGTATTCACTTTGATACGATAACACGATTATATATTTATCGATCCTTCGTCTATTATCGAGCGAACAGCCAACGGCGGTGTCAACCCCTTTTGTTTATTCATATAAAAAATATCGTATTAATTCCGTGACTTCCTTATACAGGATATTTTATTTTGGAGCGAAAAATGTTTTTTTTTGTTGTGATTTTCATAAAAATGTGTTGATAATGTCGAAATCCCGACCTGTAAAATAAAAAAAAAATTAAAAAAAAAAAGGAATTTCATTAAAATTTCCAAATTTTTCGTTATCTTGCAAACAGTTGTTCAAAATTCCGACGTGGAATTGCGCTGAGAATTTATTACACGATTCGTGCATTTTAAAGTTTTGAATACCGGTATTGCTGAAAGATGAAATTCATCACGTTTATTCATGTATGTTTCTTAAAAAATTTCGGTCAAAAACTTACACTTTTTGAATACCATTTTTCAAAGTTATCCATTCGTATTATTTTCCGCGATTTTCAATTTTTCGAATTTTAAACAAATATTTCAAACAATCGAGTTAATTGTTTATACAAATATTGTATAGATTCAAATAAAGACAAATAACTACGCGTAAAAATTGGATTTTACGAAAAAATAAATTAAATGTCTACGAAACTCCGATATGTTCAACCGTTTGAATTGTATAAAATTTATATCGTAAAAATTTCAAATTTCTTTTAAAAAAAGTTTTGATCCGTCGTTTTGGAAGGACTTTCTGAATAAATGCGATATTTTCTTTACTCAGACCGAAGTATCGTATTTGAAGCGCGAGTATAAAAAAAATGAGAAAACACGTTCCATTCTTGCAGGGAACATTGGCTAATTTTTTTCAATTTTTTGGACAGCCCTACAGCTGCTATAAATCGTTATAAATCGTAAGAATATGCGATAACGAATGAAATTCGCATCAAGAGAAACGTAATAATTTAGCGTGTATCGATGAACGTAGTTAAAAAAAAGTCTGCAACGAAGTATAGCAAGAATAAAGGGTTATTGTAGTTGAAGGTTTAGGATATACTATTGACATTATTTGGAGGATATTCCATCGCGAAACTGGGCTAATGTTAACCGTGTACGTCGTCGTCTTGGAATTCAACCCCCAGTTCTCAAGGCTGAAACGGATAACGGGTTATTACATTTTCTTCGAAGCCCCGTGGGTAATCATTGTCGTGTAACGACGTATTAATATATAGAAATCTATATCTATGGACGGTGGATAGAGTGAGGAGGGGTCGCTTGGCTTTCGTCAATTATAGATACACAGAATAACATAATTGTCCATGTCGTCAGAGTCACGAGAGACATTAGAATTGCCACGTATCTAAGCATTAATTTACCATCGATTTCTCTTGCATACAAAACGCATCAGTCCGAATAGCAAAATTTCAACGATTCGCGAGCGTAATTGCCCCTCTAGTAAGCTTAACGATTGCCCGATAACGCTACATGCCTCTGTCGCGCGTTATGATGTGGCGTAATTTTTTTTATCTGTTCGATGTGCAACGTGAAACTTTTATACAAATCAGTTGGCTCTCTATGGCTCCGGCATAATTTTCAGGTTCAACAAAAATTCGCTCACGAATGGTCCAAAAAATTATTGAATCATATTCAGCGATCAAATCTAAGGAAATTAGTCCTTTTTCAATTTTTATCTAAAGCTCATAGTTTTGACGTTACGAACGGTCAAACATTTAACCAATCAGAATGCACGGTCGTCGGTGGCGCTATCTGGCGGGTCCGGCTTATTGCCGAAATCGTTAATGGCTCGTAACTCAGCAACTATAGGCTCAATCAAGAAGTGGCAAAGGAAAAATTTGTTCAATTTTGAGCGCAGAACGACGTCCGGTTATTTTCTTGTTACGAATTTTTAGCACTCTGTCAATAAATTTAAGGCCGTCTAAAATTATACACTACTTAACGTCGGTTGTCGTTCCCGTGGCATCTCGACAAACATTTGTCTTTACTTTGTCAAACTCGCGGTCGAGGCTTTGACCTGTTTAGTTTCAAATATGGCACTTTCATAAGGAAAAGAAAGCGGGAAGGGGGCGAAGGTTAAAAATTCGCGAGGTCATTTTCGTCTAATGGAAAATATGACAGAGGCTCTCAGACTTCGTCGATTGGGTATCTATGTGTATACGAGTCCACCCTCGTCACCTGAGAATAATGCATGGTACTCGATACATGAGACATTGGGCACCTGTCGACCGCTTACCGCCTTCAATTATTTAATCCCGAGGTCTCATTTTTTTTTCTTTTTCTTTCTTTTTTCATCGTACATATTGCGTTAGGACGCGTGTGTGTCGACAGTACGGCAACGTGACGCTTCACTACTGTTCACGTGAACATTCCTCGTCAAAACAGGATCAATTATTGGCCAACCGGAGATCAATAAAACTATCAGTTATTGGCCAATCAAACATCGAGAAAACTACCAGTTATTGGCCAATCAAACATCGAGAAAACAACCAATTATTGTTCACCTAAAAATCGAGAAAACTACTAATTATTGTCATAGAGTTGTACGTTTCACTTCGATATGACTGCCAATAACTATGATGATTGACTGATAGCTTAGACCTCAGGGTGCAGTTTCTTCGTCGCATCAATGTCACACACGATATCAAAGCGACGACAGCAAGTTGCCGCTATAAGTGAAACTAAGCGCGCGTCGTTGAAAGGTTCAATTAGAAAAAGTTCGAATATAGCAACGAAAGCCGCATGTGCAATGGCCTTTATCATCGAGTTCGACAATATGTGGGACAAGGTGTGTATCTATGTATGAACTTAACGAATGGATAACAATGCGATGTCAATGACAAATTGTGCGCTTGACACGGTGACTCTAGTTTACGAGCGTTTATCAAAATTATGTAAAAGTAATTACACGTAACATAAGTAACTTTAAAGGTCATCGTTCCGACCCGATTCAAGGTCACAAAAAAATTGATAAAACTTGTATTTTTTTTTTTTTTTTGTGAAAAATTAAATTTTTTTTTCATGAAAAATTCAATCTTTTTTTTCATGAAAAATCCAATTTTTTTTTTCATGAAAAATCCAATTTTTTTTTCTCATGAAAAATTTGATTTTTTTTTTAATTATTTGGAAGCAATATTATGATAGCTGAAACAAATTTTCTCGGATGTTCGTATTCAATTTATCGAGAATTAATTTTGGGAACAAAAATATGTTTTTTTTTTTTAACGCCGATAAACTATTGCAGCGAATTTCGTTTATTTTTTCATCGCTTACGTGTAACATACTTTTCACAGTTGTACTTACCGTCAAACGATTGTCAAAGGCAAAAGGTCTCGATCACGCGAGGGTTGGGTTTTTTTTTCAGAGAGCTAAACGAAGTTGAAACAATGTTCTCGAGAATAGTCAATTATTCAACGATCCAGAGAATTCCGCCGGTTCCGTAACGCAGTAACATACGTCTATCGGCCATTGCGTATTGTCGGTTTTGTGGCCAACAAACTTTAGAAACGAGCCGGTTGACAATAATTTATCGCTACCGCTGAATTTCATATGTATACCTCGTGGAAATCGACATACGCGACATACTTGCCAGCGCTATACTTCACCTCTTTATTATTAAGCATTCCCACTACCCGTCTTATAGCTCTATTATTTTCTCTCTAATGCACCCCTTCCCTACCCTTTTCTTTCGGCTGAACCGCAGAATTCGTGACGTTCATTATCTCGAATGTCTCATCGAAATTTAATTAATACCTCGTAATTGGTTCGGAGAAAAAAAAAAAGAAAACTCCATTATTTGTTGACGTATAAAAATTATCAGTTTATTATCACCGCGTAAAAGTATCTCTTATCGGATGATATTAAAAACAACGAAAAAAAAAAAAAATACAATTCAGCATTATAAAATAGCGTGAATATTTAGCGAATGTGAAATGAGTTAAATGGTAAAAATTTTTTTTAAAAATGTCGCATTACTTAATATAAGCAATGAAACCGATGCGAGCGATTTTAAGGTTACATATTCATTTTTTTTAAATTACGCGTCAAACGAAAGTAGTTTGATGCACGGCGAACACAGGATCATTGGGATTCGTTAATGTTATTCCGAACCACGAAGTCGATCGATTTATCCACGGTGGTATTTCCACCGCGTTAAATCTGTTGTTGTTCCTGTCCTGTTCTATTATCCAACTCTCGTGCTTCTTAACTTTATCCTCGTCCGATCGATGCTTCACCATTAGCTTTATTTCTTGATGTCGTCGACGCCAACTTCTCCAGGATTTACAATGAAATCTATGAATATTATTCCATTAAAGGACCGCGAAATTTTTTTTTTTTTCAATTTTAAAAATAATCAATTCGAAAATTGGTAAATATTATAGCATCGGGAAAAAACGGGACGAAACGACGAACCGCGTAAGCAATTTGGAGAGCCATCGTTACGCACATTTTTTAAAAATATTTCGACATCAAACGAATTCGTTGCGTTTATTTAGTGCGTCCGAACAAAATCTAAATGAATGGGACCGTTCTTTGACCATTTTATTTAAAAAATTGGAATAATTCATATCTTTTACAAATTGATGTCGTATACGCAATATTTTGATGTTCCCATTTTTCGATGTACTTGAAAAAGAAAAATTGATTGTAGTCTAAGTGTTTCATATTTTTAGGTTTTCTATATGCGTAATAATCCTGACAATGAAACACAAATCTGTGCTGTAAATCTCACGGAACAGAGGACGTAAATATACGTCCGAATTTCTCGACCAGTCGTTATGTTTAACTGCCGCGTTTAACTATAAAAAATCGCGAAAAAATTCGGAAAAAATTTGAAATTAACGTTAAATTCTCGTTTTTTTCGATGCTTCAAAGAGATTTGTTTTACGGCTTTGGCGTATTGTTGTTACGAGCAAATGAAATCAGCGTTCTACTCGGTCGGCAAAAAGTCTCCCGTACGTGAGCTGTTACATGCGCCAAATTCTTCTACGCATAAAGACTTCATTGGTAAAAAATAATAATTACCTTAAAGTAACAACGAGCCACAGGCAATAAGTGGCGATTAGCATACAGCAGAGTATTGCCAATCCGGTACCTTCCCAAAAGCCTAATCGGGTGTATGCCGACGCACCGATTCCGCATAGATAAGTCGCAGCTATGCACAGCGGCGTTAATACGACGAGGCAGATAAAATCGCCAGCGATACCACGTGCTCCGTGACCATTTTTACTCTTCCACCATTGCCATATCGACTAATAAACGTTATTTCAAAAAAAAAAAAAAAAATTAATCAAAATTTCTAGATTACCGACTCGGAAAGTAAATAGACGAAACATTTTTCTAATCATTTTTTTTTTCGAGCAAACGAGCGTTTTTAACGAGAAAATCGAGTTTGAAGGCTTTGCGAAAGCTTATCAGACAAATAGAGATCATGCGATAAGACTGGCGTTCATACATTATCTACTATCGAAAGATCGGTTTAGATCGGTTGTTGCAAGAGACACCAAAAGCGTCGGAAGTTGAATGAAAATTTTTTTTTTTACGTTTAGCAATGTTTCGATTGACTTAACGCCGATATTGATATCGAATTCGAGTTCATTGTGAAAAGCAAAAAAATGCATCGATGGGGTTACATGGCAATAGCCATTTATCACCCGTTTTTAATGTTTTTCGACGCCTCGTTACGGTTCTAAAAAAAAGTTTACAAATGGCGCTGAGCACTTGTTTTGTGCAAAAAAAAATAAAGAAATATAAAAAAAAAAACAAAATAAATTCAATTTTTTGTAATGTAAAAAATGACTATTATTTGAAAAAAGTTCCGAAATAACAAAATATTTCATTCCTTCGAAAAGAAACATTTTCATCGCTCAAAAAATTCTTGTCACCTTAAAAAACGATTTGTTTCTTCTTCGTATGTAAAATGGATGTTTGCAAATTTCGCAACGATCGGTATTCGACGTCGACAACCATTTCTCGAGACAGCTGGCGTGAATCAGCGCCAGCGTTCCCGAACACTCGCACGGATCAATTAATTCCTCAACGGTAGAGTCTGTAAAAAAAAAAATTTATAATTTCCAACATCGACAATTTTTTTTTTCATTACAACAAATATCATTATAATCGTAATTTTTTTATGTAAACGCGATTACTCCGAAACTCGATGTTATTTCAGTACTGTGACATTGCATTGTAACAATCTAAAAAAAAAAAAAATGTCGACGTCAAACCGATTATTATTATCATCATCCCCGACGAATAATGGTATAAATAAATGTCCCATATATCAACACAGTATCGATAGACGCTGTTTTTCCTTTCCCACTTTACCGTTTTATATCGATCTCCTTTGCATATAGTCCGCGTGGCGGCTCTCCTACGTACGTCAAATGATCGATCTCGGTATCTCGAGATACGAATAAAAAGAAATAAAAAAGAAAAGCCAACTATTCGTCGAAAAAATGAGATTATTATTTTTAATAGTTAATCGAAGATACGAGAGGCTTCGATATTATCATTATTTCGAACATTAACCTCTCGAACAATGTCGTCACTAATTAATTGACTATCGCGTTCCAATTCCTCGCGACCTTACGAGTTCTGTGTTTTATAGTGGTAAAAACACGTCACACACACATAATATACATATATACACAGTTGTAGTAGATATAGCAGTAGAGAAACGACAGATACTAAATATGTATAGAAGCTACGAAGTCGAATACGACCGTAGAGTCTCGTCTAGCCGGCGAGTTTCCATCAACTTTGTTAATACACACAATCGTTGTCGACGCGACCGTGGAACGTTATCTTACTTCCCACGCGGACGTTATCCACTCTCGCGCGGCTCTCAAACTCCCTTCTTCGATCTCTTTTTTTTTTCTTCTTTTTTTTTTTCTTTTTCTTTATTTATTTTTAATACAGGTCGAGTCTAATATCGGTCGACAACATAATGTGGCGGTGTTCGGGGCGATGTAAATTTTGCATTTGAATTCAGTAAGTCGAGAGGACGATGGCCTCGATAAATTTGCTCGACGATAAAATTACCTGTCCGATAAAAGAGTTCTTTTTTTTTTATCGTACAAGAAAAAGAAAAAGAAAAAACTGCTAAGAAGTTATGCAACACAAGTTTTTTAATGCTTTGGAAAAGTTCAAACGTTCAACTTCGGGGTGTAAAAAAGCCAAAGTTGAAGCTTCAACTTTTCCGATTGGTCGACGCGGTCGAAAAATCTTTAACCGATGAGTCTGACCTTCGTGACAAATTCTACAGTAGAGCGTTGAAGTTGAGTTTCTTTTATCCGATGTCGGGGTATCGTTATTTTCGGATGAAAAAAATTTCGACGAGAGAAGACTATCCTCGGTGAGAACTACACTCGCCGAGCCCGACGACGATGGATCGACCGTCATTTCGCGCAAAAACCTTCTCGAGCAAAACGGATACAATTTGCTCGAGTCACTCGGAACACTGCGAAAACACTGAGCCTTTTGTTACCTATCGCTTCTCTCGTATTTGTCGACGATTAATTATCTCTGGCGCACTTGAAATGGCGTTTTTCTTTTTCTAGTTTTAACACCGTACGCTTTATCGAAGGAAAATGATGTATATACGACTTCATGTATAGATCGAGAGAGCCGAAGGTTCGATTATTATTATTTATTAAACGGTTTACTATCTTTGCGCACAGCGCGACGAACCATCGAGTTTTGCGACTTTGTGATTTCGAGACTCGAGATAAACTAACTAAGCGGTTAGGTCTTTGTTTCTGTACGAAATGATTTTCAATTGCGACAGACTGTTCCGATCGAATATTTGTAAACAGAACTTCGGTTAGGTGATTTCTGGCCCAGAAAAATATATAGAACGGTAGCGTATAGGCATAACGTATCTTTCGTAATCTTATCGTCTAATTTGTGAAATTCTTAAATTATCGTCGAGACGGTTTTTATCTCCTGCCGAATTTATCGAAGCCGCGAAATCGCGATGGCTTTTCTTTTTAAATTATGATTCATTGTTTTTGTTATTCTATCGATCTATTCGCCATTCTACTAGCGTCTGACTCGCGAATTAGTTATCTGCGGTTCACGAAAAAAATTGTCCCCTTTTTCCGAGTAACTGCATTTGGCGGTTTAAATGGCGCGATAGACGAAATCAAGTGATCTCGACTCCCGAGACGCGAACCTATGAAAGGGCGTTTATTAAATGGTGTTTATCCCGAAAGCCGCGTGAACTCGGGATTAACAACAAACTTAGTTGTTGTCAATTACGCTCGTCGTTCATCACGAAGTCGTTGTCAACTAAAATTCTTGTTTATTACGAGTTCATTCGTCTCTCGAGATAAACACCGTGTAAACTTCCTGTCTTAGTCTCGCATCTCGCCGCGACACAAAAACTTGAGTGTTCCACGGGCGACACGACCTCTCGCGCCATCTACAATCCACGAAACAGAATGACTCGGACAGACGGTACATCACACCTAATACCCGATGTTGGTATCGTTCGAAATTCCGAAGATGGCGGTTTCTGTTGCTACGGGAGCAGCAACGCGAAATTGAATTCTTCGTGACCGATGGTGTTTTTGCTCGAAATATCAATTCTCACCGAATTACTTTTATTAAACGTTTTTTCAATGATTAAAGTGCCGCAAAACCTCTTTTTCATACAATTGCGGTTACGAGAAACGCGAAGTTATATTTGTAACGGTTTTTTTTCGATGTTTGCACGCTGACATCGAACCCGCGAAATGTAACGGCCGGCGACGCCGGCGTACAGTCGCTTTGAATTCGGTGCGATTTTCTTCGGTTAACGGTAATTGTGTATACAAAAATTAACAAAGTCGCGAGTTCTGTGCTGTGGAAGTTTTCAAGTGTATACTTACCGAAAATGCGCCGCTATTTTTTTAACGGTTTTTTCGCGGGACTTTCGTAGTTTGTGCGTCTCGCTTTCGATCTTTTGACGACGTAAAATTCATCGATTAGACAAATTATTTGCATCGGAACGATCGGCGAATTAAAAAAAAAAACTTTGAAATAATGTGACTTCGGATGAGATATACATCGTATAAGGTATGTTATTTATTATATCTTATGTACATTCAACATCGTCTTGACAACACCATAGGAAAAATGTTTTAGACACATCCCAAAATTTGTTGACGCTTCCTCCTTCCATCTATCACTTCTATCTCACTTTCTACCGTTTGCAACGCTCGATTTCACCTCTCGCTTCTCACACATTGTCTCCATTGACCTTATAATTTATTTTACCATTCCTTTATTTTCGTATTCTTCGTATTTCCGTGACTGATTTGTTCACGTTACTTTATTGTACAATATATTTCGCTCTCGAGGCGCAATTCTTTCAACCGATAATAAGTTAATACATTCAGCTTGGACGATGCAAATTATTATTAATATGTTTGTTTTTCTTCTTCTCATCCTTGCGATCTGTCGATCGCGTTTATCTGTTAAATAGAAAAAGTAAAAAAAAAAGAAAAAGACGAAAATCAAATACGAATCCATCGAGGATCTGGTAATATTGAAGTCTTTTATGTTTCTTTCGCTGTTTCTCGTTGTTAAAACTATATCGTAGCTGCTCTGTGGACTAAATCGTTTTCTTCGATACAATTTTCTCTCTTCTCTTCGCTTCTTTGCTCCCGTGAGCTTATTATTGACGAGTTTTTGCGTTTTTTTTTTTTCAAACTCACAACAAAACGAAGAAAAAGAGTAATTTTCGTTAATAATCGTAATAATTAGATAAAACCTACAGGACGATTAGAGGTTTCGTTAATTTAGTCAGATCTCTGAATAATAAATAAATTTCTATTTTTTTCGTCTCTCCGTTTTTCCCCTCGTCTTCCCGTTCGTTTAATAAATAGTAGTACACAGAAGCGGTCAACGAAGAATCGAGAGAATAAAAAAAATTACGATGCTCTTTGACGATCCGCGGAACGTTTCATTGGATTTTATCCTTTTTTCGTTCCTGACGCGTTTTTTTTTTTTTTTCGATCTATTAATTGATTAAAAAAACAGACCAAAAAATGCTCTTGTAATGATCAGCGTATCGTTCGAAAATTTGTCAATTCTATTTACAATCTATCGCATTCTCGTGTTTTTCCTTCGCCTTTTGTCGTCTTCACTTCCGTTTCTCTCGTCGCTACACACAAATAGTTTTACGGCTCAGAAAAGATTATTAAAATTTGTTTTGTTTTGTTATTTTTTTCGGTGCCGAAAATAAATATCTCAATTGTAATTGTCGCCAAAATCGTATTGGTTACGATTACAATTGTATATAAAAATTCGCGCCGTTTAACTTCTCTACTTATCCTTTCTTACTTTAGCCACATATTATTTTATCAATCTCTCATATTCTTACGCATTCCGTTGTTTTCCACACGGTCCCGTCTCGCATCAACAATCATCATCACTTTATAACCTTTAATTACGAACATTTAGGAAGATGTAATAGCGCTATCATTGATAATTAATATCTTCTGAAATTTTTTAACATTCTCTATATAAAAAATCTGCATTGGGCTTTTTTTTTCTCATTTCGTTTTATCTTTACGTTTATTGCTTTTCTTGTATTTCTTTTTGTGTTTTGTCTCTTCCATCGTCTTTGTTCTTCATAGGCTTAGTTTTTTTTGTTTTATTTGTTCGTTTCATTTATTGTTTCTCGATCGCAATATTAGAGCGATTCGTGTCGTCCTTTGGCTTTTCGTCGATTGTTGTTCTCATCTCTTCGTCGTACGAAGTCCTTCTCCACGATATTTCTTTTTATACACAATCTATTTCTCCACTTTATCTCGATACTTTCTTCATTTTTTTAAAAACTTCTACGTTTTTTCTTTTGTATTGGAATGGACGTTGATTATCGCTTCGTAATGGAATTCGTTGAATCGGTTAAAGACGAGTGTGTGTGTGGTGTGTATTACTATATTATTTATATTTTCATCGCGTCAACGTTTTTCATTTTCGCGACTAAGAATGTGAATTTTTTCTTTGCGCATTTTTGTTTCTATACGCGATTTCGTTTAGGCACGACGAATACGCGAAATTTGAACCCCACATTTGCGTTTTTTTTTACGCTTTAGTGTTTGCATGTGTTTTTTTTATTATACAGTACACGTTGATATGTCTCACGTATTTACGATTTTTCATTCTTTTTGCTTCAATTTAATTTGATCGATCGTCCGACCATTTTTTTTTTGTTTATCATTCGTTTTCATCGAACGAGAAAGCCTCATCGCCACGTTATTTCCAAACTTTTTTCTCCGTATCTCACACACACACTCACATTTTATTCATTTAATTCTATATATAATATCATAATTATATAGATTTTGTTTGTTTGTTTTTTTTCTTTTTTCGTTTTTTTTCTCTCCCATTCGCACGTAGCGCACACACAGACGCTCGATAAATCTCGTTTCTCGTTATCTATTTATATAAGGGTAATAAAGACTATTTATACTATGTATATAGAAAATTTCTTTATACTTTAACCCCCGCGATCGCGAAACACGCGATCATAGCGTGAAAAAGGGAGACAAGAAAAAGCTATGCTCTTCGTTAGCGGTGTGCCAAATAGAACAATGGAAAAGTTGCACGAACTCATTTACTTATCGATTTATAAAATTGAAGAAATAAACGAAATGTTTTAACTGATGTAAAGAAAAATCTTCATCGCTATTCGAGAAAAGTAGGGAAGGGACAGTCTCGCATTGGCACATAATCGGATAGTATTTTCAATAATAATATCGTTGGTCTAACGCCATAAGGTCGCACAATCTATGCTCGAACACAGCCGACACGCCCTCGTGGGTTTGAGCCATCGACACACTCGTCAGGCTTCATCTATACAGATCATATTTATATTTTATAACTATAATCTACAATATCTTACGTCGATAAAAACAAAGCAACGAAAAAGCGGCAAGATGAATTAATAAAAAAAAAATAATAATCTCGATTATATTTCGTCTAAACTGCAGCCCCGTTTCTTTTTCTAAAAAAAAAAAAAAAAAATTACGAGTTTCATTCTCTTTTTTTTGCCTTTACTTAACATTAATTTTAAGCGTTATACGATAATTAAATAGATATTTATAAAACATTCACCGAGCGCCCTCGTTGCGAGGCCATTCACATTACTTATTTTTTCTTCTCTACAGACTCGATTTTTTCATCAAATCGTTTACCGCAATTTTATTCGTTTATTAAATTTATACTTATTATAAAATTTCGCCCTATTTCACACCGGTAAAAGGCTGACTCGTCAATGGTCGGCGATTCGTCGAATCGCCATTTTGTAACACGTTCATCGTCGGCCATTTTGTTTATCCTCGTTTTTTTTTTTTCTTTTTTCAACATTTTCGTCGCTATCAGCAGCAGCAAGTCTCGTTTATTCGTTGAGCAGTCGTCGTATTCGTCTATTTATTCTTTCAAAGAAGCTTCGTATTCATACGCGATAATGTTACTTTTCTTTATCGAACGGCGTTTATTAGGCCGTTTTTTTTCGCTGTAAACATATTTCGCCGTTTCTCGCATCTTTTCCAAGAGTATTTAAACCCTTTCTATCTTTTTCGCTCTCTTGCTCAGTGTGTAAATTGTAAAGCAATTTAGGCAGTGGTTTGCGCATTCAGTCGCTAATTTGTTGCATCCGACGTTGGCAATTCTTTGTGGTTCTCGTCGTTTTATAGCTGCAAGTTGCGTGATAGTTTCTTTCATGGTATTTTTTTTCATATCAATATATCAGTTCCTCGAGTTTCACGTCGAGACAATAGGATCGATACATTTGGAATGTCGTAAGTTCGCGATAAGTTTTTTTTTTTCATTTCTTCATCAGCCTACTTATCTACGAGACGCTATTTGCATGCGGTTGTTACTGGGAAACTCGCTTTTTATCATTCGCGATCTCGAAGTCTTCGTAGGTGGCGTTAGGATCGCTCTCACAGAACGATCTCTAACTTAATATAAAAACCGCGAAATCGGTATGTGGGACTTTGTCGATTATGTTTTCACTTCAAACAACTGTTCGTTTCATTCATACGTTTGTTTTGTATTCTTTTCTTCTTTACGTTTTTTTCATTTTTGTTGTTTGTCGATTTTGTTTCGAAATAAAGGAAAAATCTCTTAAACAAGAAATCCTTGTGACGTTGCGGACATTTGCGCTCGCAGCGCCGTCACGCTGTTCATTATCTTCTTCTGATGACCGACAAGCGTTATGCCGAGTGCCGTTAATTCTTGTACGGTAACGCGCGCCGCCGCTTCAAGCGTCGTAACGCCCGCCCGTTCGAAGCTTTCCGCGTATCTCGACATCTTGATCGATGCAAGCCATTCACTGACCGACGTCAATTGCGTCAGGTCCACTGCGTCCGGCGCCAATGGATTTGTTCCTCTGCGAATTGGAAAGAAATTACGTTAGACATTCCTTTTTTTTTGCCGTCAAGCGATTTAAACTTCTAAGAGGCTTTCAATTCACACGCCATTTAGACACGTATACGTTTGATGCGTATACGATTTTTCAAAGGTATTTGGGACGTTTTTTACTGGAATGAAAAATTGGATTGTTTTGTTCGAAACGAAAGGTGACCGGTGGTCAAATTTGGAACTCCCGTAAGGAGGTGTTACGCTCCTTAGAGTAGTTGCAATGTGACACAACCGCCACTGACCCTTTCCGATTCAAATACTTCCGTCTCAACTCTAATAGTAAAGAACATTACTGGTGAGAAATATTTCTACAAAAAAACCGCTAAGGTACTTGTGAGGAGCTATGAATTATCTACGAGACAATCTTCGATTGTAGAAAAGTTTCCCACCAGTTGCGACTAAGGATCACTCTTCTCGGGTCTTTTTCTACCGTACATTCGACGGGGGGTTATGTACATCTGGAACTCAATTACGTTTAATCGAAAACTTTGGGTTCCCGTGCGTTTCTACGTAGCGAAGAGGTTTAAAACGTCCACTCTATCGTCGGACGAGTTTTTTGAGACTCGAAGATTCTTCAAGACTCTAAAAGCCGAGAATCCATTTCGTGAGGTGATGATACAGTGCATGTACACAAAATGGCGGCGCGAAGCTTCCTCCGCTCGTCGATAGGATCGTTTCATTTTAGTTCATCAATGGCTATCACGCTTATCGGATTTTGTTCACAATTTATTCAACAGGTCATCTCGAGGGAAACAACAGAGTTATTTATAGTTATAATAATAATAATAATGACAATAATAATAATAATAAAAGGAATACTTAACCTATGTAAAAGGGCATTGGATATGTATAATAATTAATATATACACATACAATAGTGCATTAAGGCCGTGAAAAACATATTTATATACAGATTTGTTCGATACCTTAGGAAGTCTTTTAGCCTAATTTTAGTTTTAGGCTTTTATTTTTTAACGAATAAACTGGTATCAATAATAATAAGATTTTCTTTTCTCCTAACGTGATAATAATACTATAAAAATTAAAACGACGAAAAAAAAATAAAGTATATGGTTTGTCGTCAGTGAGAGACAAATCGTATAGATGGGACGAACAATTTACACACGGAAATTGATTATTCATTACTTATACATAAATATTATATGAATACACTAGAAATTTTGTAAATGGATAGAAGATGGTGCGTGTATGAAGCAAGCAGTGCGTAGACAAACTAAAAGGGCGAAGGGGGGGGGGGGGGGTAGTTACACAAGCAGAGGTAATGATGTAATACTGATTTAAATTGGTTTTTTTTTGTTCTTTTAATTGATTTTTTGTAGGTAAGGGCGAAGGGTTCTGTTTTGCTTGTTATTGTTTTACCTTTTTCGCGATTGCACGTTGGACGCTGACGTGGCGGGTGGGGGCGGGGGCGGTGCACCCCTTTCCCGGATTCTGACAATCGTTAGTATCGTGTTAGTGCTTGTAGTACCTTTTTTTTTTGCTTTTTGCGATGCTTTTTGTTTGTTTTTTTCTTTCACTCCCGACATCTACTACCTGCAGATTTTTTAGTCGTCTTTTTATCTCTTTTAATTGATATCTCATTTAGTACTCTTCGAGACATTGTTTTGTTTATCGATCGTTCTTTTTGCCTTTTATAATCCATCAACTGTTCCGGTTTCGATCTCGAAAGCTCTTCCCGTCGATTTTTTTTATTTTTTTTTTACGTTCGATCGAATTTCAAGCTCTCACTGTTCGTCATCCTCGACGCGGTCGACGAAAGTGACGATTGTAGATCGCGTTTATAATTGTCTGCGTTTTTTTTTTTTTTTTTATTTCTCGAGTATTTTTGTTTTTTTTTTTCGGGAATAATGACTGCCATTTGCGGTTGGGAAATATAAATATGTGCGTGATCCGTGTGTGTGTTTGCGTACATATGTTTATAGAAAAAAAAATTTGCATCATTTACGCGTTATGATATAAAACGATAAACCTGCTACGGTTCCCTGTTTAAACTAATGTAATACAATACGACTGTTACTGCTTCGATACGGTAAAAAAAAAATTTGCAAAAAAATGCTTTTCCCGTTTCGTTTTTTTTTTTTTATTATTACGTATAGTTCAGTCTTTGCCGAGTATTATTTACTCGTATTATTAATTTTTTTCCCATTTTTCTCATCTGGTGCGTCTCGACATGATCGAAAGTCTTTTTTTTTTATTTTTTTATTATTTTTTCTCCACGATGTATAAACTACCTGCCGATTTTTGTCTCATTCGCATTTTTCTATCTGTAACTCCTGCCGCTTCTCTCACTTACTTATTCTTCTCGTTCCCGACTTACAATATATCCTATAAATATGTCGATTTTTTTTATCTTTCAAGTATAAAAATACTATTCTACCAATGTTCCGAGCGGTATTGCGTAAGCGCGACGACGCGCGGTGCGCTCTCACTGCTGAATAAGATAAGTCTCTTGTTTGTTCCATTTTTTTGTTTATTTCAATACGTTAATTTTTGTTTTTTTTTTATCAATGCTTCGCGTCAATAAATATCTTATCTATATGTATCGTAAACGGACTTTCGTCGTTGTTTGTAAAAAAAAAAAAGAAAAGACGTAAATAAGAACGAAAATCAAGTTTTTTTATTTTTTTAGCAATATTAATGAATTTTTGTGAAAGACTATTCGTATTTTTTTTTTCTTACTGCTTCTCTAATTCAAGTATACTAAACTAACACGTATTCGTTGGTTGCATTTGTCCTCTATGATTTTTATCCCTTTTCCTCGCGTGTCCCTTCTTCCGTTAATTTTTATCCTCCATAACCCTTTTGTTTCTATTTTATAGGTTTTTTTTTCTTTTTAATTTCTCGCTACCTTTGTTATTAAGATACTATAATGTCTACTAAATTCATCTGATAATAGATCTACTCTTAGAATCCTCAAGCTAACGCGATTTTTTTTTTGTTTTTTATTTTTATTTTTTCGTTCACTCTACGGAACGACGAATCTCATTTAGAATTTGCTGCTCCACCGCGAATAATTGCTTATCGGTTTTCTCTTTATCTCCTCACTTCTCATCATCTCTCTCGTGTCCTCCCGCTGAATATAACTACGTATCTTATTATCTTTATTCATTATTGTATAAATACGATTTAATAATCGCAAAAAACACGAATTCTAGAAAGTTTCTCTTTTTCTACGGATAAATATACGCGATGCATCGGAAAAGATAATCGAAAAGAAAGAACCAATCAGATTCGCGATTCAGTAAAATACAACCAACGGAAACCTTTGCCTTCGCAGACGACGCGGAAACAAAGATAATTCCATTGTTTAAATTCCACCAAATAACGATTCCCGCGATCTTCGCGATCAAATTTTCTCGACGCTCTCGATATATATCATATATATATATAATTCCTCTAAAAAAGTTTCATCGAAAAAAGATCATCATCCTCATTATATACTATGATAACACGTGACACATCGATTACGAGAAGATAAAAAACGTTCTACAAGACGATCGATGATGACGATGTTTACGAACAATATATGTATTTGTATATATATTTTTTTTAAATCGCTTCTCTAATCATTAAAACTGGCGGTAACGCGTTTGCGACTCTGCCACGGAAGGAATTCTCGAAGTTTCACGATGTAAAAGATGAAATCTCAAAAAAAAAAAAAAAATCTTGAAATCTCGAAAAAAAAAGAAAAAAAAAATTCATCGAATCAAATCGTTGCCATTCGTTTTATCAATTATTTCGGGGAAAGTTGTGTTTGTGTGTTTGTTGATGGGCTGCTTTTTCGTTTCGTATTACTATTTTTCGTTTTCATTTAACGCTTTTTCGGACCTATCGCGAGACCCTCAGCCAAAGTGAGTGAACGGTACCCAATTCGGATAAGTCAGAGGTGGTTGATGGGGTAACGCGTGTGTTGCGGCGTGTGTATGATAGTGTAGACTACGTCCGGCTCCCGCTGGCATTACTGGAACGGCAATAGTCGACTGGGCACTATGATGGGACTGATGGCCAACGGCGCCTGTTACGTCTACGAACGGTGGTCCCGGACCGCCGCCGCCGCCGCCGCCGCCGCTACCAACGTTTCCTACGCCTGAGCTATTATTCATCGATTGTCCTGCTTGACCGACCGCGGTACCACCGCCACTTCCACTCGGTGTCGCGTGGCTCGTGACATAGTACGGATTATGCGCAGGTGGTCTCACGCTGTGTTTTTTTGTTTTTTTTTTTTTTTCACAAGACGATGAATAAGCGATGCAAATTTCATATTTGCACGGATTGGTTGCGAATTGAAGATGAACGATGTCGAGTTGTTGTTGTTGACGATCGGATTGGATTGTCGTTCGTTGTTGTTGTTGTTGTTGTTGTCGTCGCAGTCGTACAGTTGGTCGATCGTTGATGGACAGTTGGTTGGCAGAATTGGCAGTGTCGTAGTTGTTGAAGACGGGTACCAAAGACACCACAAAACCAAAACCACAAAGAATTAGCCCAGAAAAAGGGGTTTGTGTGGGACATAAAGGCGGAATAACAATAAAAAAAATTAAATAAAAAAAAAATGTGTAAAATAAAAGCAGTTTTTTGTTTCTCTCTCTCGGGAAAACAACGTAACAGAGGAACATAAGAAACATGGAAAGGATCGCGGTTTTCGATAGGAATTGCTTTGTAAATTAAAAAAAAATTGGATAACAAAAATATACAAAGACAAAAAGCGCCAAAAGCGATTAAAGCTTTTTGAAAGCCGCCGCCACATAAAAAAACGATTTTTTTTAAAGAGAAATTAACAACTTATACAAAATCGAAGTATAGCCGCAAAAAAAAGGATTGTTATGTTTTTTTTAAATCGTATCTATCCCCTTGTCGTCCATAAATTAATTTTGCGTCCAGCGGCGCCGAATGTGAATTTTGAAGAGTCGATAGACACATACGATTGTTGTTTTATAACAACAGAATTCTCGACAGGATATTTTTGTACTGATAAAAAAAAAAGATTAAAAAAAAGAAGATAATAAATAAATGTGTCCAGAAACATTTGCCCCTTTCCAGTAATGCCAATCAGGTTTTCGCAGCGCAGCTAAGAGTGCGTTTCTTGCGTTAGTCTTTCGACTTTCTTTTTCTTTTTTTTTTATCCTTTAGCTGTTCCGAAGCCTCCGGAATAAGATGTGCACGTGATCGCGGGTTTCGCGAGAACTTCCGGTCTAATGGGGCAAAAACGCGAGTTATTCAATCAGCGCAAAGCCCAACATCGAGGCGACTCCTCCATATGTGTTACTCGGAGATCACTCGGAGGAATGTTCGCTGCATACTTATCCTAACGGCGCATTATCGTTCTTTTTTTTGTTTCCTTTCTAAATTCAATCTCTCCTTCCTTCTCTCTCTCTCTCTCTTTCTCTCTCTCAGCGCTCTCTCACTGCACACTTCTTTCTTTTTTCACGATTTCTTTATCGTATCTGCACGCGGCTGTCGGGTAAAAATTAATTTATGGACACGATGGTGGGCATGTGTACGAAAAAATTCGCGCGTGGCATGCGGCAATGATTCATGTTAAGGAAATTATATATGAATGGCGCGACCGCGCTGTCCCGGGAAATTACCGCGAAAAAAAAAGAAAGAATCAGGAAAGAATTATTCGTATCGTGAAGATATACGTTTGTATTAAATCGATTATAAAAATATTTCCCAGGAACGCGCGACGCATGCGTGATGAAGGCGACACATAGTATTAACATATTTCAAAAATCCTGAATAGGTAATATTTTTTTCGTAAATTTTTTTACGAACGAATTATACCGATTGATATTCATTACGTATCTTTTTTTCTATTCCTCAATATTAAATAAAAATTTTTGTATGTTAAATCGCAAATTTCAGCTGTCTAACTGTCTATTATTATCGTCGGTTAACTTTCGTTTTCAATATCTCAGTAGCATTTTCCTATTCCTCAACTCTTTCTTATACATCGATGATAAAGATAATCGATAATCGATAGTAGAATTTTTTTGTTTTTTTTTCTTTGATAAATGAAAATAGTTACGAATTGTTCGTCGATATTTGATGAAACGTGTTTTACCTGTTCTGAGCGATTTTTCTCAGCGTGTCAGGGCTCCGTATGAGCTTATCGAGCGTCTGCGTCAAATTTGCGAACGTTGGCCGATGCGTACGTTCCTTCTGCCAACAGTCCAACATTAGCTGGTAAATCGCTTCGGGACAATCCATCGGTGCCGGCAGCCGATAGCCCTTTTCGATTGATTTTATCACATCCTGATTCGACCAGTTCCAGTACGGGCGCTCGCCGTACGACATTACTTCCCAGCAAACTATTCCCATACTCCATACATCGGAAGCGCTCGTGAACTTTCGGAACGCTATGGCTTCCGGTGCAGTCCATCGTACCGGAATTTTTCCTCCCTTTGCGAAAAAAAGAAAAAAAAAATGTTTTTCTTTACATTGAAGATTATGTTCACTCAATTTTTTAAGCCGAAACATCGATATGAAAGTTTGTAAAAAAAAATTTTTCTTCGGCTATGAAAATGAAATTCATATTAGCGTTTTTTTTTTTTTTCTTAATTTTTGGTATTGTAATTGGTGATTGAAGATTAGGTAGTTGTGGAAAAATAAAATTGGCATTACTCACCCGAGTCGTATATGCACCCTCCGTAGCGCTTTCGATCTCTCGACTCAAACCGAAATCGGCGATTTTGCAGACGAGAGCGGCATTGACGAGTACGTTTCTCGCTGCCAAATCTCGATGTACGTAATTCATCTCGGCGAGATATTGCATACCGCTCGCAATACCACGCAGCATACCGACCAACTGCAGAACCTGAAACTTTCCGTCGTTCGCACGTAGAAACGTATCCAAGCTGCCGTTCTCCATGAATTCCGTGATTATCATCACCGGATTGCTCTTCGTTACGACACCCTGAAGAAATATTACGTTCGGATGCTCGAACTGTCCCATTATCGAGGCTTCCGTGAGGAAATCGTTACGCGCCTTATCCGCCGAACCCGGTTTTAAAGTCTTTATCGCGACGTCGATTTCCGAACGTCCGTCCGGTGGTAATTTTAGCTTTCCGCGACACACGTCACCAAATTCACCGCCACCTGAACAAAAAATCATAAAAATAATAATGAATGATGATAATTAATCCAAATAATAATATTAATAATAAGAATTAGATAAAAATTATTTAAAAATTTATAGATCGCGGAGACAAAAAATTAATCGATAAAACAGCGTTCCTTCTTTTTTATTCCATCAATTTTTTTTTTTTTTTTACGCCGAGGAGATTGTATTTTGATGTGACTGTGAATATTTGCACATTATTCAAATTAAATTTAATTAATTTTCGAAATATTTGCATATTGTCGTTTCGAAATAATTTGTTACAATTCAACTCACCGATTATCGCTTCTATTGTGATATAACCCGCGTCTATTTCTCTTGCGAATTCACGTACAGCCTGATTTGGATCCTCGTAAGTGTGAGGATCGACGTAACTTCGAGCTCCGGCACCACCAGGTCCTCCAGAACCGGCAGCAGCGACGCCGACTGCAGGTGTGAACAGCGGTGTTGTCACTGAAACGTCACCAAAACAGAGTCATTATATTAACACTCGGGTCGGTGCGATTAACGATTTTACGAACGTCATTTTTCTTTTTTTTTTTTTCATCATATGCCTTTTTTTTCACATTCGCACATTCGATATTTCGCACACACGTTTTAGTATCTATGTGTAAACTTTGTTCTGTGTCTTAGCGCTATAAATTTCATTATTCTTTAATATTCTTTATTTTTTGTTCGCTAAAATGAGCGCAAAGATATCCGTCGCTTAGTTAATTCATCAGTTTTAATTCCCATCGATAAAAATTTACGGACACAGAACGCAGGCAGGCAGCAAAGATGCAACACGTGAAAAAAAAAATGCCTTTTTTTTCCTTGCATTTATCATCAGGCAGACGCAACAACACGGACCAAAAAAATTATTCAGCGGCATGCATTACGAATATATAAGACACACTTTCATTCTTGAAATGTTATATTTTTTTTTATCGATTATTTCATCGTTTTCTGTGTTGTTGTTGATGTTGTTTTTATTTTTATTTTTGATTTGTCTTTATAACTACAAAAAAAGAAAATCAAAGATACAATAAACAATAACGTAGTCATTAAAAGCTTAAGAGCAGTGTGAAAGCTTTGAAGCAATCTGGAGAAATGAAAAAAAAAATGTGAAAAGTTATTAAGTAGTTCCCTGACTAATTTTTTAAATTAATCTATCGTCCCTCTCATTGTTGCTTTCGATATTATTTTCGTGATTATCGCGCGATCGAGAAAATGAGATTTTTGTCCAACAATATTAATTTGCTCTTTTTTTTTTTTCATTTTTTTTTCTTTTTGGAAACAATGGACTTACGCGAGGATTTGCTCTTGTTGTTGGTATGGGTTGTCACAATCGGTGAACTGTCCATTTTGCAGTGCACTGTGAACAACACAACAACCAACAAACTGATTGACAAAACGGCAAACGAAAAAAAAAAAAATTAACGACAAAGCAGCGGCAGCGGCGTAAGCGGCAGCATTAAAAAAAACATAACTTTGATAAGCGACAGACTTAACTAACAATTCTGATCAACGGACCTGTCTTTTTCTACAATAATTTTTTTTTTTCGTATAAAAATCTACCGATTAAAATCGTCTAACAAGCGAAAGATCTATAGGTAATCATGCATCCGAAAAATAGTGATAAAAAAAAACGAGAACAATCCACCAGACGAGCAAACATCGAATGATCGTCAAAACCTCTTTTCTATCTATCTACGTATCGTACCGAAAAAAAACAAACAAAAAAAAATCTCTAAAATAAAAACAAAAAACAAGTATTCTGAAAAAAAAACAAAAAAATAGAACAATGAGGGATGCATGTCCGATGCGTGTGCACGAAAAATCTACTTCGAAGAAGAAACGATAGAAAGAAAAACAAAAACGAAAGAAAGTTAACAAGAGTGAAAAATCGGAAAGAAGGAGACAAATTAAGAAGAAGAAAAAAGATAAGAAAGTAGAAAAACAGAAAAAAAAAACGTTTGAGGTGTTTGGAGAAGACTTACTGTAGGTCACAACTAGTCCTGTAGTAGCAGGCGATTGTGTACATTGTTTCAGAGGTTTTTTTGATTTTTTTTTCATAGGTTTTGTTCATGGAGGTGGCAGGTGGTGGTTCGATAGATTAGGGATATGGCGCGCACATGAAAAAGAGAGAATCGAAAGAAATTTCGTTAGACACATTTTCTGGTTTTTTTTTTTCGTATTTTTTTTTATTTTTTTTTTATTATTTTTCTATGGGCCAAATGGTGATAAAATTTCCAATAACTCGATTTTTTTTCAACTTTTCACTTTTGTTTTTCGACAAAAGTGAAAGTTTTTTGTTTGCGTTGGGGGGGTTGAGGGGGTAAGAGTTTGAAAATATATATACTTTCTATGGCGGTTCGAGAGGGTTTTTGGTACGGGGAATATTGGTTTCCAAATATTAGTCACATGACACGAGGGCGGCAGCAGTGAGACAACTATAAAGTGATAAATAGGGGGGTGGTTTCGGGCTCAAGTGAATATATATATATATATATTTATACTGTAATATGTATATCGATAATAATAATAATAATCTATATAAGATATCTATAAGAGAAACGATTATTCGTAGACGTACCTTCGCCGTTTCTGTATTCGAGAGTATCGCAGTCGCTCGGTTGTTTCTTGTTGCACTCGTCCGAAGCTCTGCTGCATCGTAAAATTTCATATTCAAATTCATTCGTAATTGTTTTTTTTTCGTCTCTACACACTCGTTGTTTTTTAATTTAATTTAATCTATTTACCTTCTCAGGAAAAGTACCGTCATTATTATAACTACGACAAGAAGAACGACCACTGCAACGATGGCGCCGGCAATTATGCGCACTTGCATGTTGTCGTCGTCTCCAACATAATCTGAAAAAGAGAAAGAAAAAAACAAAAAATTTAACGTGGAATCGTGAAAAACAAGTTTTTGTCCCTTCCGGCAATTTTTTTTTCGCGACAAATATGAAACTTGTAACTTCATTATTAGAGAAAAAAAAAAACATCGCGTGTAACTCGAAAGGGCGAGCGACAAAGTTTGTTAGCCATTCGTTTTTGCGAGAAGCAACGATTTTCTATATTTTTCAAATGCGAATGTTCCGTTTCTTGTTACGAAAAGCTTACAGAAAATAGAGAGCGAGTACTCCGCAGAGTTAGAGAGCAGTTTTTTCGTTAAGGTCGTTAAGGACCAAATGAAGAACATCGAAAAAAAATAATATATCAATCTTTCGAAAAAAATCGAACCATTGAAAAAATATTCGCCGTCAGGTATTCTCATGTATTTTGTCGCACAGAACACGAATTCGATAAAAAAAAAGTTTAAAAAAAAATGATTTTTGATTTTTCGTTTTCATCTTCCGTTTCGCGAGATCGACAAACAATTTTTTCTTATGCGAAAAAAAAAGTAGTTAATGCTTACCGAGTCCCATGGTGTGCGGAGTCTTTTTATAGACAACCGGCGTGTATTCGCCCCATCCTCTCGTAGTTTTAGCGCGAACTTGAATAGCGTAATCGGTTCCCGGTTTCAGTCCTTTGAACGTTGCCGATAGATCGGACGTTTGGATAACCGTAGCGTTCGTCGCGTCATCGAATCGCGGATAGCCTCTCACTAAAAATAAGCAAACATTCAAATTTTCATTGTTAATTCGAAAAACAATGTTTCCTCACGACGATCATCCAATTTTTGTACACTTTATTAACGATAAATGAAAACCAATAATTCGTCGATAATTGTCGTTCTCTTACCTTCGTATCTCTCGACGAGATCGCTGTCGCCGCTTAATTCCGTAACCGGCGCATCCCAACTGATGCTTAACTCGCTGCTCTTGACATTGGTGATCCGGACATTACTCACGAGACTCGGTACACTCGCTTCCGTCGTCACCGTTATATCAACGTATTCCGAACGTCCGGCCAACGGCGATACTCCGTTTTCCGCGAAAACTTGAAAGCGATAAGTCGTCACAGCGTTCAATCCGGTAATCGTGATTTTCGTATCATTGAAGATATCCTACATAAAAAAATCAAATTATACTTTCAAAATCCACCAAAAATCCCAATAAATTGTGTTAAATTCGCTGTATCTTCATGTAAACTCACGGCATTCGGAATGTATTTGACTCCCATGCTGCAAGCGTCGCAAACGACTCTATACGTAGTGTCCGTTCGTCCGCCCTGAACATGCGGCGCGTTCCACGATAAAATAACCGTCGATTGATCAACGAAGTTTACCGTGAGATTTTGCGGCGCTGACGGAGGTTCTAAAATATAAAAAAAAAGGTATAGAAAAAAAAAGTCTTAAAAAATTTTTCCGAGCGAAAAAAAAAAAATTTACGAAAAATGTTTTATAAAAAAAAAAATTTACTAAATTTTTTTTTTAAGACGAAAAATTAAAAATTCGACGAAAATCTACGATTCGTTTGATGAATAATAATCTTACGGGTGCACGGCATTTTTTTCGGATCGTTCGGCGATCGGTAGTATCCAACGTCGCAGCGACACTCGACGAATCCGTAATCAGGCGCCGTGCTGTGTGCGGGACATTTTTCGCACGTGTGGGAACCCGCCTCGTGTTTGAACTTCCCGATTTGACACTCGGTGCACTCCTGTTTGTCGGTGTCGGCCTGATAGCCGGGTTTACAGTGACAACCACCGGCGGGCAGATACCACTTGCCGTCGCCTTTGCAAAGAAAAGTCGGCTGTTCGATTTTAACCGCATTTGCAACACAGGTGCCGACTGTTTGCTCGATCAGTGCCACTTCACGGCCAGTCGGCGTCGCCGGAAAGTGGGCGAAGTTGACCGACACCTCCGGACAACTTATGTAGTAAACTTTGATCGCCAATATCGATATGCAGGCCCCCTGATCTCTGAATGCGAAGTAAACACCTTTTTTCGTAACCGGTATGGATTTCACCTCTGTGTTTATTATCACTTCGGTATTCGTGTTGAATCTTCCTTCGCCCGCGGCAATTCGACCTTTTTATCGAAAACGAAAAATCGATTGAAGTTTAAACATTTTTTTTTTATTGATCAATCTTTTTTTTTTATTGATCGATCTTTTTTTTTTATTGATCGATTTTTTTTTCATGTATTTACCTATCAGCTTGTAACTGTCCGGTTCCCATGGCGGTGGCTCTTTGGTTGCCGCGTCAAATTCGTAGTACAGAAGACTGAATGTTTCCTTGCAGCTGAGTGCATTGCCGGGGAATAGCGAACAGTCGCGGGTTGTGAATTTTACCTCGATGTACATTCGATTTGCCGGTCCTCTCTCTACGAACGGCGTCCAGAGCCAATTGTTCACGTTGTTGTATGCCACGTCGCACACAACGTAACTGCGCCAATTTATACCTTTGTCGAAGTTCGTGAACGATTCCTCCACCCACTGGAAACAAATGAAATAATCAAAATGTGCGATCGCAATTGGATTAATGCATTTTTTTTCACGATGTATCAAGTTATCCAAAGAATATAGTGATATTCAGAATGAAAAAATGACAAAACCTTTACGATATTTCTTTCTTCGGAAAAGTAATCGTAGAGTTAGAAATTGTCAACGATTTCAACAAATGATATGCGGCGTTTTTATTGATTGCGTACTTTAACGTCTTGAATCTCGAGAGCTATATGCACTCAAGAAAATTGTTTCAAAGACAAAGTTCGCTCGTTTGCGTGCGCCGAATATACGAAGTTACAATTTTTATCACAATTTTTTGTCGGCCGTTTTGCGCAGCAAGGTAATTCAAGTTTCGCTCTCAGAGAGACACACAATCCCAGTGTTATAAATTTCTTTCTCTATCTCGATGTAACCGACCGGATAAAATAAAATTTTATATCCCAACAGCGCAATTTCATTCGAGAAACTTGTGAAAAAAAAAAAGAAAATATATATCGTAAAAATGTTTTTGAATTGTTAGCCCCTTTTCGTCTCAATTCTCCGGCAGAGTCAATCGGAATTCTCAAAGTCATAAAAAAGAAAATATACTATAGAAGAAAAATAAAAAAGGAAAAGTTAGCGCGAAGTTTCGGTATATAAAGTGGAGCATTGAGCAAAAGTTTTCAAGGTACGGGATTGTCGGAATCGGCGAGAGAATCTCAGCGAGGGATGGCTGCCGTGTTGGTTTAGGGGGTCGTAGGGGCATTCCGGGGATGTATATAGTCCCGCTGATACGAGGCGTCTAGTGTGTCTAAGCAATTTTGGCAGACAGCTACGCCGAGTGATGAAATCGTTTTTCTTCCTTTCCCTTTCCTACCCTTCGTTCCCCAACGCCTTTCGCGCTTCATTCCACTTCACGGTATCATAAAAGTCCTGTTCCCTACCATCCCCCTTTCCTGCCACTCGGCGTCGCCAATCTATCTTTTTCGCTTAGCTTTCGCGCTCAACTTCTTCTTTTTTTCGTTCACCGCTGTTATGCGATACTTGTGTGAAATAGCGGAGAATGCGGGAAGGCCGAAGAAAGGTGCATAAAAGTTGTTACTTTTAAGATCCTGAAAGCCATATCATCGCGCGAAACTACGGTCCGGAACATTTTTCTTTCTCTTTGCGTATAGACACAAAAATGAAGACAAAAGAAGGTCCGAAACGACGCGAAGAAGAAAAAAAAAGTGTCTCATTCTCTCCGAAAAAAAAAAAAAAAACTTGAAGCTTCTTTAGTGGCGAAGTCTATTTATCGTAATATTTCGCGCGGAGGGAACTTTCCGCCGAGAAAAAATAGTATTATCGTATACCTGAAAAAACTGCATGAATATTTCATATAATGTGTTTTTCGACGCTATAAAAAAAAAATATGCTTTCCGGCGTCGCTGTCGATTATTTTCAATTTTTTTCGGCATTGTCATCTTATAGCTGAAAAACCCGAATGAATATTTTATATCAATTTTTTTCTCCGCCATGAAACCAAAAAAAAATCTTTCTTTCCGGCATCTCTGTCGATTATTTTCGATTTTTTTCAACGTCGCATTGTGTTGCCATTGCAGCTTGTTAATTGTAAATGAGATGACATTCGCGTAAACTCGATACTTCTTCGTCGTAAAAATCCGTTAAAAAACTACTGCAACGACGGGGAGAAAAAAATCTGCTACTTTTATTACACCCATATCTTTCGCGTCTAGTTTAACTCCCTTTATATTCCATTGCCTCGGCACCGTTGCGGTACCGGCGACACGCGGGGAGGAAAATGTTTCGTCCGCCCTCTCGTGCAATGTAGACAGAAAAAAAAGCGACGAGGGAGAAAAAAAAACAATAAAAAGAGAAAACAAAAAAATAAGCCAAGAGATGAGAACACGCGGAACGGACGAGTAACGTTACAGCCCTAATGAAATTTCCACGTAATAAAGTTTGCGCCTCGACGTGTCTTTCCCCATTCTCTTTTGCTCTATTCTTTTCTCTTTTCCCTCTCTCATCCTCTTCACTTCTTCCTCGTTCTCTCAATTTCTAACTCATTCGGTTCATGCTGCTGCTATGGTAGCAGCAGCGCCTCGGCAGCTTTCCGGGCGTTGAAATGAGGTTATGTTTTCGCACTTTTTTTTTCTTTTTTTTTTTTCGTTTTTTATATTCTCTTCGTTTCGTTCTGCTCTTTCCCACGGCTGCTGTCCGCGACGCCTGCAAATACCATTCTACACTTTGTTTCAGTAGTCTAATATTCATAGTGTATTGTCGTTTCACTTCGCTAACAGACTCAGCTAACGCGAGTCCGCGGCGTTTTTAAGCGACTCTGATTGGCTATCATTAGTCGATTTCGACATCGATAGTTTCGATGTGCGCAAAGCGCGGTATTTGTTACTCGCAAATAAAAAAAAAAAATAATAATAATAATATTTTTCAATACATAATATTTCGAAACACGAGCATTAATATTCGTTTTTGCACGTGAATTTTTATGAGTTTTATTCTTATCCGCATTTTTTGTTTTTTTTTTTTTTATTTTTTCATTCTCTCCTTTTCCTCTTCGCGGTGTTCAGTATCTGCGGATGGGGGGCGCAGGTACGTTCGAAAGAGTGGAATGGATCCAAGCCGCAGCTGAGACGGATTCCTCTTCTTGCAAACAGGAGAAGAATCTTTTTGCGGTCTCCATCTGTTACCTTCTGTCGTTTCTTCGTTTGTATCTCCGCGACTTTCTGCGCGCGTTCTGTGCCCTCAGTCCCCTTTCCCCTTATCTCTCGCCCCCCCAGAAAGCGGTCAACTTCTTCGTCGTCCGCAGTCTCACATATACCGACTCTCTTCACTTCAATTCTATTTTCTTCATTTATTCTTTTTTGTTTCTTCGCCTCGCAACGTTTTATGCTTCGGTCCCTCTGCCTTAGCTGCTCGGCTTGCTTTGCCCAGCGACGCAATAAAACTAATGGTAACGCGCGCTCCGGGATAATTCCTTGCGGTCTGTTTGTCGCGAGTCGACGACCCGCTGTGCTTTTGCCATTCAATACTCGAGACGAAACTTACTTTCTTCGTCGTGGTTGTCTCTTCGCTTCAATCCTCTTGCAACAATGACGCTTACACCCCAATGGACAATGTCACCGAATGGTAAAGTACCGAAAACGATGTTTAATCAATTTTATTCCCATAAGTGGCGAGAGCGCTGGTGCAAAAATAAATTCCGAATACCAGACTCCGATTTATCCAATTTGGTATAAATTCGTACGGTAAAAACGTTTGAGACGGAAAACTCGAACGAATTTTCTTCGGAATTTCTTCGACATGTCTGGCGAGGTGTGTTCAGCGAGAGGATTTCCGAGTGGATTCCGTTGAGGGTTTTGACGATAGAACCAGAGGGATGAATTCGTATGAGCGCGCGAGCGAAAGGCTTATCGGCTTTATTTCTAATGCCGCGGGTGCAACTCATATCTGTTATTGGTCGGATTCGAGAGTTTGGCAAAACCTCGAGTCAACCCCGTGGAAAATAGGGGTGTAAGGGATGAACGAAAAATATTTGAATTGCTCCCCACCGCGATGCAAGTATCGAGTGCTCGGCACACTCCTCGTCACGTCTCAAGAGCGTCGTCTATTTTTCTTCTTTTTTTTTCATCCCTTATTCCGCCGTTATTATTACCGATTGACGGAATACCATTTGAGCCGAAAGTCCGCTGGGAAGTCTGCCACTTCTACCGTAAGGGATTACTTATTTTCTTTGATTAAAAATCCTGGCGGCATCGATTTCGATGATAAAAAAAAAAAAAAAAAGAAAGTACTTAAAAGCGATCGGGGATGGATTTCATCGCGAGCTAAAGGGATATTGCAGAGGAAAAATATCCATAAGGGCAGAAAAGAGAATGAAGTCGAAGTGGAAAGGGAGGAAAGGTTTCGCAGCAGTTAACCACGAGCCCCCGGATGAACGAACTTTCGATCCGGCGTCTGGGATGTTCTTCACTTCGTACTTTCTATCCTCATTTTTTTCTATTGGTATGAGCTTCCGATGCTCACCGGTAGCTACAGTATATGTATATGTATACATAAGTATATATACGGTATGAAGTAGTGGTGGTGGTGGTGGTGGTGGTGCCGGTGGATCTTAATATATATTGAGTTCAACCCCTCGGGAAACTAACGTTCGTTGATGCTGAGGCGGAAACGTTGCTGGCTGTTGCAAGACGGAAGATAGAGTCACGTATAGCGATCCTTTCTATCTCTCCTTCCTTCCTTCCCTCAATTCTTTTATCACCCACGGGCAGTTCTGCTTCTGCAGTCTGAACCATAGCGTCTGGCTACATGCGTGCCATTGCATCTTCCCCTTTACCCATCTATCCTCACACTTTTTTCCCCCTCATACTCCGCTACTTTTTCCTCCAACCCTTGAGAACTCGGGCTGCCGGAATAGCAGGAAAGAAGAGCCTGTTATACTTTCTAATAAAAGAAACTCGGCAATTCCTTACTGCGTCTTTCTGCACTCGGATTCTTCTTCCCTTCACCTTTTTTTTTGTATTTTTTTTCTTTTTCTTCTTTCCATTATCATCCGCCGTTCACCCCAACGGAAGTACGAACGTGTCTTACCAGCAATTTTTTTTACCTTTCGTGACTTACATTTCCGTATTTTATCTCATAGCATCAATTTGTTTTTGCTTCGGGTATTACTCGTGTTTAATGTATTTTATACAATGTTTCAACATCCGGAAATTTTTGCCATCGATCCTTTTTTCTTCGATTTTCTTTTTAGTTAACTGAGAATTCGGATTGATGGGCGCGAAGAAAAATGATAACTTCGGGAATAGGAAAAAAGCCCGCGTGGCTCCCCCGCGTACAGAGGGTGTGAGCGGTGATCGAAAAAAAAAAATTTATTTCCGGCTTAACGGGGAGGGTGGAGGGAAAGACTAGAAAGGACGAAAGACATACCAAGTACCCATCGTCTTCCTTTCGCGAGGGAATAAAGTCGTTGAGAAGGGAAAATAGGGACGTTGAGATAGACAGAGAGTTAAGCGAAATATATATCCAATCTTTGCGAAGTAGAGGATTTATTTATATACCCGTGAATCTTAAGCGTATAACAATTTATAGGATACGTTTAAGGGAGGGCTTTCCATCGTGTGTAATGGAAGATTTCGAATCCCTTTGCCTCGCGGCTTTGTACGATCGAAAAAAAATTATACTGTATCGCGTTTGAAGCGTTGCGAATTGCCGAAATACATCGTCGTTGAGCACAAAATTTAGCGGGAACTGAAAAAAGTCTGTGGTAACCGGTGTAACGAAGGTTTGTGCTCTGATCGATTAACGACCCACCCGATTTACTAAGCATCATCCATTGTGAATCGTCGTTCAAGCTGATTTTTTCGGAGGGTGAGTCTGAATAGTGGAAGAAAAAATCGGCTACAGTACAATAAGGGAAAACGAGCGATCCGTCAGGCGGTTTTGTACCCATTGTACCCGGGGGGAGTCTATCAAAAAATAGTATAAAGTCAACGAGCCCCCGGAGCGGAAAAGATGGCTTTTGACTTTTTGGAAAGAAATCGTCGGGTTAATGTGCATATAGATGGACTATAGAGTCCGCTGGCAACGTTCTAAATAGCGGACGTCGAAATAGATATCAAGCGTATAAAAAAAAAGTAAAACAATGCTAACATCAAATTTATGATCAAATTTAAATTCTTTTCTGCGCGCAACCGCTATATTATAGTCCTTTCTTCGTATCCAATCAATAGAACAATTCGCGATTTCTCGTCAACGCTGATATCCATGTAGAGATGGTTTTTGACGAAATAACAATTCGTCCGGAAACCCGGGCGCAAAAGGTATGACAAGAGAAGCACAAAAGTTTGATTGGAACGCCGAGACTGTGGTAAAAGAGCCGTAGATGCAAACGGCTCGCGGCTTCCGTAGGACGCGAAAGCAGAAATCTCTCTTCAAAGGAAGTGAAGAACGGTGAGGCTGTGGCATGCAGAGAAATGCAAAGGATGGAAAAGAGCGGTTTTCGATGATGCTACCGTCCGCGGAAAGCCGCAATGTCCAAAGTTGATCGTTGCAATATCACGCTCTATTCGTTTCAACCAAAGCCCTCCCTCTCCCCGTTACTCTCTCTTTTTCATCCCTCGTTTCGGTATTTCGACATATTGTCATTTCCCGGAGTCCCGACTGACAACGCAGCAATTCGGCTCTGTATATTTCCTTTCTCTCTGTTACACGCCCCTGTCCTCCCCTCATCCCGAATTCGTCAATAACTGTCGACCAAAGCATTTCGTAGTCGGGTCAGGTCGGGCGGTATGGCGCCGGGGAACAGAGTGAGAAAATTAGAGAATCGAGGGACGAAGAGATGCGCGGTATTGAGGGGTGTCCGCCAAGTTTCGTTCGCTTCTATTATTTGGTTTTCACTGTCCTTTTTCTATCGGTGTCCGATCATCAGAATGTCCACACCCTACTTTTATCTGCCCCTACTGTGGGGGGGATGTTAATAATGGCAGTGCCAGACGAAGAGATCTTTGAGATCGTGTCATGGATTGTGTTTGTCACGCGATATATTCTGCACATGTTTGAGATACGTGAACAAAGTTCCGGTCCCTGTGTGATCAATGATCATCAACAAGATTCTCGATTGTGGAACGTACGATGATCGAGATTTCCTATCAGGACGATTCGGATATTGATCTTCGGGTTTCTATTTTTACAAGAACACTTTTGCGTATCTTTCGGACCTTCAACCATCCGGATTTCTTGATAAAGTTCCGATGGACCAAGTTCCGCGTAACTTATACCCAATATGACTTAATCCTCTACTGTCCCAGACACTCCGTAGATCTTTGCTACGGAAAATAACTTCGGCGCAAAGAGTGACAATTTTGACCTCTATATGTTGCAAGAACTATAAAGCTTTCCACTCACGATCCTAATGCAGTATGTACACACGGTGGATGTTGTCACTGGATTCAAGTGACGGACGACCCCGGCAAACCCTCCGTCCGTATTACTCTCGTGGTTCATTCGCGATGGCACGTCATGGCGTTTTACCAAGTCCATGGGGGGATGACGAGGCGTCACGTGATCACATTCTATCTCAGGGATGATGTTTCTCATTCCGCTCACTCCAGAGTTCATTTCTCCCTTCCAACGGGTCATGCATACGCTATGTAATTTTTGTCGTCCTTCATCCCCCACGCGGCCAATTCTCTTCCTATCCTTCAACTTCCTCTGTCCATTTCGCCTATGGCGGACCCCAACGCGAACCACACATTCCCAGGACCTAAGGTTTATCTCATGCTAATGCGAAATTCGGATTACAAACACCGGCTGCGAGATTTCCCGTAGATTTCAGGCCCTTCGTGAACTGAAACACTTTCCACCGTACGAACTAAAGCTATCGTTTGAACAAAGTTCAAGTTTGACGAAACTAAAAGGAGTTTGTAGTACGAGTTTGTAAATTGACAAAGAGATTAGGCGATGATTCTCGGCGAAATGAGCTTCAATCGCGTCACCCCTAAAGCTTCTCTTCGACCCCTTTTTTGTTTTTACATTTTTTTTTATTAAGAACCAAACTTGCCGAAGCAAGTGTGCTGCTGTCAGGGGTATAGGTTGACTATAGCATGGCGTATGGACCATACCTCGCTCGATCTCCCTCTCGTATCACGACGAGAAATTGACTATATAATGGATTCCCGGTACTGCCATACGTCAAACTGACAGGTCCAGCATGCAGCGGCACCATCACAGCCGGGCACACGCGATGTCTAGGCGAGAGATGGTCGTTTCGCTCAACAGCGAGACGAAAGGGAGACGGGGCAGGGAAAAGCGAACAAGCTGGGGAAGGATATGCTTCGCAGTAGCGGCAGCGGTAATAGGCAGCAATGGTACTACTCGGTTCACGCCTGCCCTCATCGTCCTCGTCGTTCCTTCGATATTAAAGCGAGAATCTCCCCCTCGTGCACATTCCGCATTGACGGCTGCCGCTGTTACGACCCCGTGGCAGCTAATTCGCGATGATATTCCGGTCAGGGAATGAAGCCCCGAAACTAGCCGGTGCACCAATGTGTACCGAGGGTGTTTCAGAATGCCTATGGGTACGACTGATCCGACACATCTTCGCTCGAGCTATCGTACAGGTTGTCAAAAAATTGTCGCCGATTGGCGTAGCATTCAGAAAGAAAAAAAATAAAAAAATGGCCCTTTTTCTGTATAAACCTCAAAATTGGCCTATAGGTACGATTCATTCGGCACATCTCCGCTCTTGCTACGATGCAGGTTGTCAAACAATTATCGCCGATTAGCGTAGCATTCAGAGAACGAAAAAAAATGGCCCTTTTTTTTTGCTTAAACCTCGAAATTGGCCATTTATTTTGACAATCATTTTGAAACCAAAAGATAATTATAAACTTCGAAACAGTTGCGTAACATTTAGATGGCCAACAAAAATGACCCTTTTTCTTTGCAATCAAAAGAAAGACCAATTTCCTATGACAATGGGCCAAAGGATGATTATAAACTTCGAGACAGTTGTATGAAATTTGATGAGATTGAGACTGATGAGATTTCTTTTTGGCTCGAGGCTTCAACGCCATTTCGAAGAATCTTATCATCTCCCTTCTCGCGATCTCCCGACAATTTCAGAGTACCTTAATCCGAAGTTAGAATTTCGTTCTCTCAAATCTTAATTACGAATTCACGAAGTACCATTTTAATGGACCATTTGGGCGTGAATCCCGGTTGCGGCGTGGGAGGGTGCGACGAACGGTGAAAACTACTGCTAACGGTAACAGTTGCTAAGGGCACACGCCGGTGTATACAGATTGCGTGGAAACTTTGCCCGCTGTGTTCCGTTCATAACTCTCTACGCACCGTACTTTGCCTACTCTGTTGCTGCTCGGGTAAATCTCGGGGACTTCCCTGGGGCATGCCTCTGGCCTCGAGCCGAATGCGGAAAGTGTAAAGAAAAATTTATTACTCTTCGCCGAGAGCAAATGGCCTTCTCTTCATTTAGGTGCAACAACGATACGCGCGCAATTGTAATCAAAATTTTCTTTACCATCACCAGATAAACTACACTCTAAGGTGTGCTACACAGCATTTTTGTTACATTTTTTTTACTCTTCGAAGTGTATGAAAATTGACGTCGCGAAAACTGGAGACTCTCGCGAGGCCTCATTTCGGCTGCAAGAACGCCATGAATGATTGCGATAAAATTTTCTCTTCGTCATCTCGTAAACTACACTCGGTGGTAACTTTGACCATTTTTTTTTTCGTCGATACCATTGATGAAAATTGTAAATTTACACGCAACTGCGGCACGAGTCATTGAAAGATTCATGACGAAAAAAAAAAACGTCGTGACTCAGAAGTAATAATTCTCGTCTAAGATTGAACTTATATCCAACGTTGTTGTAGGTTGATCAAGTCGATTCTTCCTTACAACGGCATACACACATACGATATTGACGCATGTAGAAGGTTTATTCAAGAGAGGTAGTGTGCGCGGTTGAGAAGGGAGGCGCAGAATAAACTAACGTGCGGGGCACGCTGCTGGAGATTAGATCTACGAGTATCGATCATGCATCGAGAACGTTGCTTTCCCATCGATTTACTAATGGAAAGACTGGTATTTATGTGAACGGCCTTCGTTGGTCGTTGCCTGGGCTCTGAGTTCGCCTGACTCCACACATAATAATCCTCTCTCTTATTCCATCCCCTCGCTTCGTTTCTTTTTTCTCTCTTTCTCTTTCTTCGTTTCTCATTCGCCTTCGAGTTCGCTGGTTATACTTATGTCTCGCGCGGGTTTCTTCCCCCTTCAAATCGCTGACTGCCAGCGCACCAGTATATATATCTGTCATCTGGCTACGAGAATCTGACGAGAATCTGTTTATTGACACACCAGCCAGCGGGACCTCGAGAGCGCCATCAGCAAAGATCCCGATGTGTGTATGTTAAACGTTAATGCGTTTCCAACGAGATTTACCCGACGATTTTTTTTTTTTTTAGATAAACTTTGCTGATGTCTCGATATGTTGAGAATTTTTCTGGGTAAATGTATATCTTAATGTTCTTTAATGGCTCATTATTAAAAAAATGCATTTTTAAAAATTATTATTACGGGCAATCATAACCATTCGGGATTTTTTTCTGTTGCGGTGCATTTACTTTAAAACGATCGAAGTCTAATTTCGTAATCGTTTTTTTTTTTTTTCTTTTTTTTTTGGCGTCTATAAAAGCATTTAGAGGTAAAATGTTGCGGAAAAAGCGTGAAAACGCTTTGACGAGGGGGATGACTTATAATTGGCACAATTCGTCGCGATGTGTAAGGGGAGATGTCGCGCATTGCCTTTCAGTACCCGACGGGATAAAGACTAGGAAAGCGATCATTATTCCACACGAGATGCTTCTTTTCACCCTGAAAATAACGGCGAAAGTAACAAAAAGCGATCGTTATGGTACGATTCAAGAAATAATGAACGTTGCAAAAGACTCTAAAAAGCTTTGTTCATCCCACGTCGGTAAAACAGTGGGAATGTAAGATAAAAAATAAAATAAAAAAAATTCGATAAAAACTGCGATTATAATCGATTAATTTTATCTTTCATCAAATAATTCACAGTTCCGAAGTATTTCCGCCCTTTTTTTTTTTTTTCAGATTTTTTAAATCCGACTTCGTTATTATTCAATCCGTTCAAAAGTTGCGGACTAAAGAGATTCATAGCGTAGATAAAACGACATTTTTTTATATCGAAAATAGTCACGATATTAAAATAGAAACGATAAATTATACGACTGCGCATTAATATATAGAACACTGTATTGTATTATATGGTTATGCCCTCCCCCCCCCCCCCCCCCCCCCGCCTCTTCCCTCGGCCCCCTCTCCCGCCGCCCCGTTTGTCACAGATTCTTATCGTCCCTTCGGGGACGATGATAAAGTACGCGTAGTCTCGAAAATAGTAGAGCGGTGTTAATTCAGTTGTCAGTGCTCGCACGCTTCTTTCCTCCTTCTTCTTCGTCGTCGTTTTTTACCTCCTCGCACCATCGGCTTCTCCAACACTATCGCTCCTGAATGTCTTATCTCCGAGGCTTCTGCCTCTCTTTTGCCCCGTCTTCCTTTCTGTTTTTCTTTTTTTTATCTTTTTTTCTTCTTCTTCATTTATTTTTCACTCGATCGCGAGTGCGCACGAGCCGCTCTCGAGACGAAAAGATAATTTTAACGACCCACATTTCTCCTTCCTTTATCTCTATATGTCTCTCTTTGCTCGAGCTTCCAAGTGACCTTTGAGCACAAGGATTCAAGTCGGGCGTAAAATTGCTCGGGAAAAACTGTTCCTTCTTTCTTGTTTTTTTGTGCGACCGAACCTGGACAACTTATCGATAACCCTCGAGAGTGACTCTCGGCTCCTGTTGCTCGGTCCTCGGGTCACGTGTCGCTGGGCTCCGTTTTTTTTTTCCTCCTCGACTTCGGCTTATTTTCACGGAAAATGTCGGGAAACGAAAATAAATAGGAAAACCTTTCCTTGACATGATCTGATTTGAGTTGCAACACGAAAAAAAAAAAAAACACGATGTTTCAACTGTAAAGTATATATATCTTTCTCGATTGATTATTTTTTTACCCGAACTTAGTTTTTTCTTCGTAGTTAAAAATTTAATTGGATGCAATCATTTCTATTTTTACTATCTCCCCGATAACCTGCATCGTTAAACCGATTGCCTTATGAAATTTTTATCGTAACCCATTCCTTCTTTTTTTTTCTTCGTAATATCAATTAGTGTGACTTGGCGCGGATGAAAATCGCTGATAATACCTCAGAAAGTTTCTTACCGTCTGGCGATGGGGATAGCTAAGCTTTTCTTGTCCTAATGCATCTGTACGTTTCCCATTACGATTCGGGACGCGCGTGGGTTAAACTAACGAGATGGGGTGGTTGGTTCGCTCCGTAGGTGATGGAACACGGAGGGTAAGGGTGGAAAGGAACGAAGATAGGCGCGAGAGAGAGGGAGAGATCGCGAAAGAGAGAGAGGGAGAGGTACGACGGAAAGGACAAGGATGAGGGGTTGTTTCAGTCGGGAGAAGGTGGAGGCGGGTGGCATGTCTCATCCCGATTCGGGATGGGTTACCATGGCGACCGGTACGTGACCACATTGCTCACAGGGGGGGAAAGACGAGAGAGAGTCTCGGCAGCGTCCCTACCATCTCTCGAACCCAGGAAAGCTCTGAGAAACACACGGAGCACAAGCCCGAGGGCACAACCGAGAGGATATATATCTAGGTGCGTTACACGCTCTTCGCTACAGCGTCGTCGTGTTCGGGTTTCCAGCAGTTCGTTCCCAAAGGCTTTGCGAAACAGGGACGATAGATAAACACACAGAGGACGGTAGTTACGTTGTCGGAAGCAAAGGGAATGTCGGATATTTAGCGAAGTTGATTAAAAATATATATATATATTAAACAGAAAAATAATTGCGTCATTACTTTTGGCTGTTGATTTGGCCTTCCGGCCCGAAAAAAACTTACCGCGGGTATAGAAACGAAGTTCGATTGAAAAATTACGAAAAATTTGTTTTTCCGAGAGACATTTTTCCGGAGGCACGAAATTTGTTTGAATGGCAAAAAAATGGCAAACAAATGGCATAAGCCCATTTTTTATTTTTTTTTTTAAAGAGAGAACGTTATTTATTGTAAATATCGATATAGAATTTTGAATAGTGGGTTTGATGGGGCATAAGTATCGCAAGAAGATCTAACAGGCGGCAGTGTAAATAGATACCTCTATCCACCATATGGCACATAGGAGTCTGCAAGTGCTTCGCATAGCGTAGAGAAACTAAAGATACCTCAGGCAACTGGGGAAACTATAGCGCAGAGCTAAGAATAGATTGACTCTGTATATAGGGTACACATAGAAATTCAGGACACTAAAGGCACCGCAGGCGCACGGATGCTGGTAAGGATATAGGGGTTGGCGCTCTTCGAAGGATCCAGAACTCCTTTGAAGGGTGCCGACGCGTCTCGCATCGCTGATCTCCCAAAAACGAGAAGGTCCTTTCCCGACAAATTGGTCGACGAAGGCTTCATTGCCCCTCAATTCTTTCGCCGCAAAATTCTCGCTTACACTGCAAGCTAAAAAGTTACGGCACCCTTCACTCTCGAATGAACGGAGGTGTGCAAAAAAAAAAAAAAATGTTGAAAAAGGAGGACAAATGCCCGCTCACGTAGATCTTACGAGGGGGTGACTCATCGAAGGGGTGTTGCTGTATCATCCTGAATCGTACCCTCGCCAAGGTACTCATAAACCTATAACCTTATATCAAACTTATTTATTTCGATCTTTTTTTTTTTTTTTTCGGTAAAAAAAAAATAAAAAATATTACCGTAGAAAATTTTTTGAAAAAATCGTCTTTCTCGTATTTTGGTGATTCACGGACCGTGAGAATTTCGGATTTTCCGAAAATTTTACGGAAACGAGATCAGCGGTCTACCAAAGAGATGTAATGAGATGAAATACGGTAGAATCAACTTTGCAACTCGACCACGTACGAGGATCGGGCTCACCGTGACATCACAAAGCTCCCAAAGACCGCGCGTCTTCTTGGCTTTCCAGTCACACATATCCGTTCGTCATTTAATTCGCGGCGAGGCATTTTGTATTCGAGACAAGTGACTTCTATTAATTCGTCGTCTTCCTTTATCTGGTACTAAGCTTATTTTACTATGGTGAAAGAAGAATAAATAAAAAAATAAAAAATGAACAAAAAAATGAAAAATTCAAGACCTCGCGAGCTTAAGCTGCGGTAAAGCGAGTTTTGAACGACGTGCGGGAAGCCGCGAGATCGGGAACGAGGCACGAACTCGCTAACAAGAAATTTATGATCGTCATAGCGCAAGTAACGAAGAAACAACGACGACTATGTGGGATACCGGAATGAACACATAGACTTGATAGATGTTTACGCGAGGGAAAGATCTTTCCACAATCGTGACAGTGGCAAACTGGGAAAGAAAAGATGAAGAAGATATGATCCGTCCGGATTATCTTGATTCATAAATTTTTTACTAATCGCTGAATGAAATACCGCATAGTTAATTTTTTATTTTCATATCGCGGGTTTATGTGCATCAAATATTAAGTTACGAGTAAATTAATGAACAGTTTCGTAATCAGCGAAAAAATAAAACGGATGTACTTAGTCTCGAAATTACAATTTCGTTATCAATATACACGATTAAGTGAAAAAAATTCGTGAAGTCGGGTAATCGGTGAAATTATCGATCCGTTTGTTTGACCCCTTACAGGATGATATAAAACGCTGAAATGGTCCAACAAAATGATAACTGAATTTTTTTTTTTGAAAAATCGAAATTTTTCCAAAAATTTTTTTTCATTATTTATTTTCATGTATTTTTGAATATATTGTTTCGATTTAAAGTCGAACGTCACGAATGAGATATAGGCGTTTTTTTTTTCTTTTTTCGTATCGTTTTTTTTTTTACAATAAATTCAGAGGATATCTCCAGACGAAGTATAAATGAATTTGGGAAAAGAGGGTAAGATAAAAATTGATTAAAAGAACTTCGCACAGGGAGAAAATAGTCTCAAGCATCATTTATGCGACGGCGAGCCAAGAGTCATCGGCATTCATTACACTGTCTCCGCACGTGTCATCCTCTCGCTGGGGCCGACAAGAGTGGAACGGAGTAACGAGCCGAAAGTTAATTCCTTCGATTGGGACGAATGGCTCTCTGATTTTACAAATTAAATCTTAACCAGATGGAATTCGGCCCACACGTTTCATCCGGATACACGTATAGCGCGCTCTCGTGAATTGACGAAGAGAGAAAAACAATGGCGAGAGAAACGATCGAGAAAGAGAGCTCCGAACACGGTACATCACAGAAATAGCGTCCCGACCACCAGACAAACCGACGCCAGTCGTTCTTTCTATTTTTCTTTCTTACTCTTCAACCGTTACTGTAATATCTCATCCAGTTAAAACGCTATCAGTTCTAATAAAAGATCATTCGTCGCTTAGTCGAAACACGACTCGGCCGACGCTTGCTTTTTGTTTCTCCGATATCGTGTTAATGTTTCATTCGTCAAAAAAAATTGTGAGACCACTGAGTGAAAGAAATTTGAGTAAAAATGTCTATACAATGGGGCCATTGAAAAAAAATCGCAAAATATATGTCGAAAAAAAAAAAATAAATAAATAAAAAAAAAAAATGCCGAAAATTAATTTTTTTTTAATATGTATACGAAACGGTCTGAGCGATTGATCGAGACATCTAGTAGACGATAAAAAGTATCAACCAGAGAGCAAATGACTCGCGTCACAGAATCCGATCGGCAGCGGGTTCAAGTCTCAAAGTCACTTCGAATAAATTCTATCGCGCATAGATTGGCTTCTCGACTTCTCTTTATCCGTATCTCGAGTCCCCTCCCCAACATTTTTCTACACAGTTCTCTTCTGTCCTAACATCTCGACTCGTCTGGCAGGAGCAGCCAAGGCGAATGACAAAAATCGACGCGATAGATCGGTTACGGATCAACGTCAAGATATATCGATGTTTAGAACGATAGGCAGTTCTATTATCCTATTCGTATAAGTGAACGGTTAGCTCCTCGAGGTCAATAACCGTGCGTACGATGATCTATGTAACTCAATATCTAATTCAATTCTATGAAGTCATCAATTGTCCGTCGCTCCAATTTTTCTCCACATTGTTAAAAAAAAAAAAAAAAATTATTACGCGCGTACAATTTTCAAATGTTAATAGAAATAAAAAAAATAGAATTCAATACGGAATATTATGGTTATGGATATTTTTTTTTTCGGTTTTTCTTTTATTAATGACAAATAAAAGATTAAAGGGACAGAAAAATAGATCGCGAGAAATATCCGTTGGTGAAAAAGATTACGCGTGAAAAATCATCAGAGGCTAAAGCCGCTTGCGGTGGATATACGGTATCTACGAGCCGTAAACAAGAATGGTTAACGAGTGACGAAAGGGATTAGATTAAATGTGATTTAAGCTTCGAATAGAGAGACGGCGGAGGGAATGGAGGCCACCGATACAGTGTTAAAGAGTCACTAACCCACGGATATAAATACCTAAACGGTTATAGAGTATATACTCTCACTGTGGTGTATATGATACTGAAAAAAAATGCCCATCTCATTCATTGTGTACATCAATTCACTGGGATTAGCATTAATTCAGTATTACGCGCGGCCGCCGCGGGTGTGCAGCATCGCTGGCATTACGGCATAAACACTAAATACCACTGATCATATTTTTAAATATTGAATAATCCATTCGGTTTGAATTTCATCGTGAAATTGGAGTCATAATGCGGAATGGAAAAGCTTCGGTGAGTATCGAGTACAGCATCAATATTGACAATTATAATTAATAAATAATAAATTGTTATAATAAATATTATATATCATTAAATAAAAATGAAATATACTATAATTTATTTTTCATACGTATTATCGATATAAATTGATTTTAAATTTTGTCTATGAGAATTTTTTCGATGTTTTTAACCTCAAAGGTATACTGGTCTCCAATTTTCCGATATTTCGTAAAAAAAAAAAAATTGATAAGATTCTCAGAAGAACCAGCGGTCGTAATTTCTCGAACGTCGAAAAAAAATAATGCAAATCATTGGTTTCCTTGTAGTAAGAAGAATTAGATCGCTTTCTTTGCAGTGCTGTTAAGTCAGGTGATCAGCCAACAGAGCAGATTATCCACGAGTTTCTCGGTAGACAATCTCACTGTCTCGGCGATACATATTTTCACCTCTGTCTTTATCGTCTCGGCCTACCGGCTTCGTAGTATTCGTGATTTTTTGTTCTTTTTATCGTTGTATGCGATCGATTTTCGAATTGGATCTCCCGCACCGTCGCACGTTCATTCTTCAGTTGCGGCCGATGGGTTGCAACTGAAGAATGAAGAATGGAACGGCTTATCTACCAGCCGTTGGTGATCAGTCTCGGCGCGTATTGCTTTGCTCTACTGAGCACAGAGGCTTCGGCAACGAGAGAGTGAGTCTTGTTGGATGTTTGTGCAGCGGGTGTTCCGCGTGTGCACAACGGATTGCTTAGGCTACCTTACTTATTATACGCGTTCGCTTCGTTTCTTCCTCGTTGGTCGGAACGCCGCGCGCTCTCCTATAGGCGATCGGCAAACAAAACGTATCGGTTACAGATTTTCTCTGTACCGGAGCGATGGATAACTATTTATCATCTCACAAAGGGAATCTCGGGAAGAATAACCTTCATCGATAAGCTATGAACTTTCTATTTAGCTTCTTCCTGTATCGGTCGGCGGGCGTTCTTCCTGCTGCTGCGCACGCGTCGTAAGGTGCATCATTACAAACTCACAATGTTGTACATCTCATTTTCTTTTATGTTTTTTCTTTCGTATATTTTTCTACTTTACCGAAAAAAGAAATTGGTAGCGATAGCATCTTTAATTTTTTTTTTATGCTCGGCGTATTTCGGAAAAGCAATCCAAGAAATGAAACGCTGAACGAGAGAGCAGAGACGAGAAATCTCGGAAAGACTCACGAGAAATGAAGTAACGCGCGCTCGCTGTGCACAGGGCTCACATATCACCGCGTGACGTCCTCAGAATTTCGTATACGTGAACTCAGAAGGCAGTTTAGATGCAGATAGGCATGCGGATAGGATTTAAAAAAAGTGGTCGGTGACCGTCGGGGTTACGAAGGAGAGAAAAAGAGGACGACATCGAAGCGCTGGAATCGAAGGACGCCGTAAGCATACGAATGAAATTTTTTTTCTTTTTTTTTTTCAATCTAAATTTTTTTTTTTCCCGAATTTATAATGAGGACACAAGTACATCGTAATAAAAATCAGCATTTACATGGAGTGAAATTTGAGCTGAAAAATAATAATACGAACGAAAAATTCGGGTCTCAAAAATTTCGGAAAATTTGAAATAAAATAAAAATATGTTTTGCGTCATTTGGGGAAATGAAGAAAAAATAAAATACTGTTCTGGATATTCTTATACTTCGCGGAGAAACGGTGTAAAGGTCCTCTGATGTCGTATAGTTACCCTCGCGAAAACTTTTTGATTCTATCATCCGAACTTATCCTGCTTTCGCGATCTCTTCGGTTCTCTCCCTCAATTTTCAGTATTGCCCTTTATCCTTCCGCGGAATCATATACAGGACCACTCGCCTTCGCTTATATATATATATATATCTATGTATACAAGAGCTCATAGCCTCGAGCTGTGCAGAAGAGATGCTCTGGTGCGAGAGAGATCGTAAAGCAGAGCTTCCTCCATCAAGTTGTTCAAATACTCGTGCTAATTCTGTTTGGGCCGTTTGTTCCAACGCGCTCCACCCCCGTTTCTGCCGCGTAGTTCGAGCCTCGAAACTCGCCTCCTTGTTTTCCTCGACGACCTTACTTCCCGTTCTCCATCTCCGCTATTTATTAATAACCCGAACTGTATATCGCAACCCTCTATATCTCACAGCGTCGTCGTCGTCTTTCTATTTGGCTCGTTCGCCCTACAAAGCCCACACTTATTGCGTTACGCTCGCGTTAATTAGCTACGCTAAGCAAAAACGATTATAGGATAACGGCAAAGAGGGAGCATCTTCGCTTCTGCGATTTCGGGAACAACGAACGCAGAGACAATTTTAATAATGGCGGAATAAATTGCCAGAACGCAAATAAAGGGCATGCGAAGTAAAGATTTTTTTTTCAACATTTACAATTCCCAGAAATTTAATTGAAAATAAATTCTCGCGTCGGTTTCCTCTCGCGTATTTAATAAAAATAATTTCCGGTTTACCGACATTGCATCTTCCGATTTCACGATCATTAACCTTAAAAATATTGAGTTTCTATAAAGTTTCGTAAGAATGAAGATATTGGGGTTTTCAGAGGCGTTTGTGGCGTTAAGGTGATGTGAAAATATGTGTGAAACGAGAAAAAAAAATGTTGACCCGTAACTAAGTCTTTTTTTACGTCCATCATGAATCTTACGGAAGCTTTAGGCTTAAGTCAAGCAGCATATTAATATTCGCACGAAAAAAAAACCCCATTTTTGTTTCGTTACCGAAAATGATCGATCGGTATAGTTCAGTCTTCTTAATACTCGCGATTAAGCCCGGTCTATTAACAACCAATGGGATTAACGTCAATGACGAAATTTTCGTAAGGCGAAATCGATCTCTCGATTAAGCCTACTTTGGCGCGAGTTTAATTCCCACCTAATCCCGAAGGAGAGAGGTTTCCCTTGGTAAATGATCGGGAAGGGAGAATAGCGCCAAGACTTGTCGAGGATTCCGGAGAACTTTCCAAGGATCGTATTTCCTGCGGCCTCTTAACCCACATAGAAGGATATATATCCTCTCGGTAAAGATACCGATAGACGATTGAAAAATGAAATCCAATAGGTGAATGTGGGTGTCCAATGGTTTGCCACACGAGAAAAGTCGATTTTTTTTTTTTTTTTTTTTTTTTAACAGCCCAAACGATAGTAATACTAAGTTGGAGCCGGAAATGAGGTCTACGGCCTGAAATCCCGCGGCAGTCGCCGATAGATAGACAAACAAAAAGGTGCAAAGTGGATAGCCCTACCGGATAGTAGTTTTAGGCCGTCACGCGCTCACGTAAGTTTCCTTTTCGGTTAACCGATCGACTTTGCCGGTTATTCGAATCCGAGACCCCTTTACTCGCACCGACACGACAGGACGCATCACTGTTCTTCTGAAAGTCGCTCGTTTAGCGTGCAGACACGAAGAGAACTCGTGAAGAAAAAAAAAAAGAAACGACAGGAGCGTTGGTAGTACCGGCGATTAGCGGGGCGATACTAACGATCGGGAATACCACAGGGCGGTCTCCGATGAAAAGAGAACGAAAAAAAAATCGACTCGAACTTACGAAATAGAAACCAACTGATAATAAAGAAAAAAAGAGAGAGAAAAGTGTTCGAACTCACGAAATCGAAGCTCACGCAACCAACTAATTTCTCTCGATAACGATAGCAGGAAAAAAAGCGGATATCTTCCCTTCCGTATCTTCTAATTCGAAGCATTGCAAACAAAAAGCAATTTGTAACCGAAGGAAAGTGAACCGCGTGGTCGAGCGCGCGTATGGAGTGCGCACGTGAATTAAGGCAGTGTCTTCGTGTCTCTCTTGTGTCTCATTCTTCGTACCGGCATTGCGAGAAGAGGAAGAGATAGAGGATAGATAGAGAGAGGAAATCTCTACCTTCGAGTAGAGGGGAAGCCGAGCTGAGCTCTGTTCATGAAGAAGAAGAGGAAAGAGCAAAGCAGCAGCAGCAGCAGCAGCAGCGGAGGCTGATTTAAACCTGTCTGGCGGCCCGCTGGGCGCTTAACAACTGAAAAACAAACATGGCGCCGGGCGGCGCGTACGAGTCAGCGGGAGCCCACGTATGTTCGTACTGAGGGACCCATAATGCGCTTCTGGTACTCGGCTGGAAGACTTTGGACGCGCGATACGAAAAGCGTCGATCATAGCGATCGCTGTCGTGTGTTTCGTAAAAATGCGCGAAAAAAACAAAAAAAATTCATATACTTTCCAGTCCTCGACAACCGGTAGTTTGAAGCACGAAAAGGGACGAATGTTCGATCGCAAAGAATTTCCGAAACTTTAATCAAATTTTTTTTTTAATACTTACACCGGGCGTCGTCGCTTGTGGTCCGTATGGATACCTCGTCCACTCGAGGCTTTCCTCCGTCGTTGTGTCCAGTAGAACAACTGAAAAATAGAATGACAAAATTCTTAATTATATTCCGCAACTCCATACTGTTACTTCCGTAAAATATCACTTAACATCGCAGCAAAAAAGGTGCTACACGACGAAAAAAAAAGTTGCCGGTACGGCAGGAATTTTCTTATCGTAATAATTCGATTTCGCCGTTCCATATCAAGGAAGCAAATCAGTACGCCTATAACGAAATTCTTGCTGAATCGGCAGGTTTTTGAGGAAAAAGAAGTGTTCATTTCCGTTTTCAACGATTAAGAGACAAACATATCCGTTCGGGAGCCTCTCGTCTGCAACTTCACGAATTTTTGATGCGACCGTTCCGTGAGTAGTTGTGCGATGCAAAAAATCGGACAACTTAGCGTTACACATACAATGCTAAGTAGTAAATGAACCGAAACATGGTGAACTGCATCACAATGATAAAGTTTGATACCCGCTAAGTCTATCGGGCAATTTCGAGTTCAATTTACCGAAAGAGACTCCACAGGATCCACGGAGTCCAATATCCTAAGTGTACACGAGACTACGGGTCTTAGTTATCCGCAATTTGATTAGTCTTATTAAGTCCCCGGAGCTAATCTAATCCCAGCTATCGTTCTGTATATTTCTATCCAGCTGGCAATTCCAATCCCATTCTATTAAAACCCATCGTATAGTCATATCCCTCCCCTCGCGTCGCGCCCTACGCTTCAGCCGGAGTCAATCGGCTGCCCAATCATCTATACAGCTATATTTTTCAACCTTTCAAACTATCATTTAAGCGTTTTGGCATTGAAAAATCGATCGAATCATAAAAAAAAAACAGGTTTTTCGCTGACGAAGCGGATGTTGAAGCTTTTCCTACGCTTTTGTAGAACATTTATTGTAGCTTCTTATTGACAATAGTGTACGTTCGACAATGGCAAGCAAAGCTTTAAAGCACTGCTAGACACTATATAACACATCTGAGACTCAAACCACCCAATGTTCGTCGCTCTCTTGTGAGCGTCGAGACGATGGAACACGCGTACACGCTTTCACCCTCTACCTTCGGTGTCTGTAAGCAAGAGACCGTGTCTGTCCGCGAGCACACATCGAGGGTATCACACAACTTGTGTGTGACTCAAATGCATAAAGGTGTCTGCCCATAATACATGTACTACAGTGTAAGCGACGCTATAGACATAGGCAGCCATGTACAATGATACAAGAGCGTGAGTGCTGGTGGAGTAGAGTCGACGAATGCTCGTAAGGACCTTCGTATGGCGCTCACAGACAAACTGGAACGTCGACGAGGAAGAGACGACGACAAGCTTGGTTGGGGATCGGTAGACACCGGTAGGTTTGGGCGGTGTATGGAGGAAGCATACACGTCGGCAGCTAGTGCACACTCAACCCTCAACACCAACGAAACCGGCGCTACCTGAGTGCGCAACCTAACACGTACGCTTTATCAAATACCATCAAACCTCCTACCGTCTGCGATAAATACATAGGCACAGAGGGAGCACTATAAGAGACAGAGAGAAAGGGATAGAGTGAGAGAGAGAGAGAGAAAAAGGCCGGGCGGTGTTGCTTGAGGATGTCTGCCTGTGTATACGAGTCGTACGGTAGAATATCGACCGAAACTCCCCCTAGTTGCTGGGAACGGTCTCTCGCGCGCGCCAGTCAGCTACCCCCGCGTGTGCGCCTCAGCCATCCCCGAAGCCGACACACCGCGTCAACTGGGGGATGGGGATCAAGGGAGACCGGGGAGGGTTGGATGGGAGATGTTGCGGATGGTAGCAACGACGGAACGACACCCAAGCTCGACGCTAGAGAGGTCTTCCTCTAACCGCTGGGCTACTAACCAATGTTGCCGGTGATATTTTTCAACGCGTCGTTTTGCCTTCTTGTTCAGACGCGCCGGATTCTCTTGAATCTCTAACACCGCTATCAACAGTTACGAGTAATGTGAAGCAATGACTTCCGGAAATTAGAATTAATCGCGGCTATTTGGATTAACAAAGTTTAGACTTTCGTTGAGTTTCGGAATCGAATAGATAAACTCTTGACGACGATCTATGTTGATGTATTCTACGATCTATGAAGAGTCGTGAACTCTGCGTTCCTTTTGATTGGCGTTGGTATATTCCCTAATGAAATAAGCAAATCATAGATGGCATCCAATTTATGCAATGTCTTTTCTGATCCAAAAGGAGTCTCTTCAACTCTATGACACCATCGTGATTCAGGAAGACGATGACGAGCTGTTGAATGTCCTTAATTAAGCTTTTCTTCGGATATCTTCCAAGTCATTGAATGTTAACGGAAATGATATGCCAATTTTCACGAGGGAATTTATCGAATGACAAATACGGCGTTTGGAGTCATGGAAATAGAATCAGCATGGATGTCTGCAAAACAGCGCATCCAGCGGGTCGTTAGAATCCGCGGTGGACACAAGTTCTCGTGGAGCGTATTTCATTGAGACGTGAAGTGTCCCCGAGTATAGAATCTCCTCCCCCCACCCTCCTCCCTCTTCTTTCGATCTGTGGTATATCTTTTTCTCTATCTTCGAAACAGACACCCGAGAAGCTGCCGCTACTTTCTATAATATATTCACGAATTATGGTGAGGCCCGAGGTCGTTATCGAGACGGGATCGTTACCGCGGTCCGAGGTGAAAGTCTCTTCCACCCGGTGTAGTTGTTACATACGTTGCCACGGTGCTCCTTAGGCTCTCTGTGTTTCTACCAGCTTCTCCATGCTCGTCTTTTAAACTATATATAACGGAGTTTACGTTTCTCACTACGATGTAACAAACTCCGTGAAACGTTATTTCCTCTTCTCCGAAGTACACTTTTTGTGGCCATAAAGAAACTCGTCGAGAATCCACGAGACCCGAAGGTGGACACGTGTCATCCAACAAGTTTGGGTATCAATTTCATTGTCAACCTTTACCCGTGACGAAATTATTTTCTTTCGACTGTCGAACATGAAAACGAGAGATCTAACAACTGATTTCATGTGTGAAAAATCTCGGAAGGATTAACAGTTGTCCGACCGATGAAAAGCCCTCGGATCGTAATCCATGGTAATGTGAGCATTCGCCGAACGCATTCAAGCGTTTCCATACAACGCCCAATCAATTTTTACCAGAATCATATACAGTCCAAGTATTCTCCGTATTCTTAACTCCTCTTAACTTTACCGCCATCTATCTCCTAGTTGAATGTTTACGGGTAAAGTCCAAACCGCACATAAACCGCTGATATAAAGCGGATCTTCGAAAAAAATCGTCTGTAAATAATGGTCACATTTGGTCATTAATATCAGACGAACTTTAGGATATTCGGAAACAGTGGCCGATTGTTTGCACAGAATTCAAACAGAGGCAGCGGGAGGCTCTCGAATTAACAAAACTTCGAAACGCAGGTAACAAAACGATATTTATGCTTGTTCTTCTGATTAAGCATCCACCAAAGTTCCACGACAACCCCTTTACAAAGTCGCGTTTGACGTAGTTGAAGCTTGTTTCGGTCATGATAATGTATTAGTTACTATGTTGTCTGGAACGACCTCCCACACCCTTGTTCATTGCTGTCTGTTGTACGTTTTCATGCGTGTGTCTGCGTGTCGCCCTCCCTTTTGCCCACATTCCTGTTACCGGTACAGCGTAGAGTCCCGGGAGAGAAGTACCGAATTTAAATTTCAAATTTGGAGCGTGTCCCAGGGTGTGACGGTATGCATAGTGTCGCGCTCACCCGGGGTCCGGCCTTAACTCACTCACAAACTCTCCGCGCTTGGGTCGTGTTCAACGTTTCCTCTCCCTCTCCCTCTCGCTCGCGGGATCCTCCTGCTGTCTCTGTCTTTCGTCGTGTCCCTTACCCAAGCCATTTCTGTATGTTCCGTACGCAACACACGAGACCGAAAGGTTTTCAATGAGCCCCTTTTCTGGACACAGACAGAAAAGAGGATAGATAGACGAGAGCTCGAACGAAGTGGTGTACCTTTCGACCCCTCGCACAGCTGCGTGTGTCACCACATCGCCGCAGACCCTGCCGGTTGTAATTCGAAGTTTGTACTTCCCCATTCGGGGGTTTTTACTTTAACAGGGTGGGGTATACTTTAACTATAGTCAGATTAGTATTCCTTTGAAGGAATTAGTATTCCTTTATGCAATAAACTCCTTTGTAGGAGAGCTTCAACTTTTGGCCAACTATCGAATTCCAGGAAACTTTACCCTTGTTCTGCATGGGGTCAATTAATGAGGACGAAGGATCACGTAACCCGACATTTTGTTGTATACCATTGATCAAAATTTTCAATATTTGCGACTCGTGTGTAACCGCATATCGTAGTTCATTGTTAACTGGAGAATTTTGCTAACATATATATAAAGCCGTGTAATGCCGATTCGTGTCTGCACCATAGCTTATATACGTACGAGGATTTTGCGCGGAGTATAGCATAGAGTATAATGGTAGATGGCCCGATGTACCCTCGGTCTCGTCTTGATATACGTCGGCGCTCGTTAACGCCGACACTAACGCCAACGTAAGGCCCACACCGAGTCAATTAGATGATAAAAGACGCACGGGAAGGGATGGATGGGCTTTATGGTAACCCTTTCACGGGGGCCCCCTTGGGCAACGAGATTTAAGACGAACGAATAATCACAAATATGGGTAATAGCGCGAAGGGTTGCCAGGGGTTGCAAAAACGATCGGGATGAAAATTCACGGTGATTGGCTTCGCCGCCGTCTCGGGCGTTAATCGAGCAAGGCGATTGATCGTTCCTTTCCTACCAAAAAATGTAAGGTACCCGAATCAACTAAATGTACCTTAAGATTTCAATTTTTTAAATTTTACCACTTTTATCATTATTCACTCGCGAAAAATATGAAATTTCGTTCTATTCCCAAAAAATTTATTGTTTATGGACGAAATATTTTCGCGGAATCTCTTTTGTCAGGTCTCGAAAATCCCAATCAAAAATTCATGTTAAGAGACGATATTTCACGAAACTTTTGCTCGAAGCTCGATTCCCCGAAAAATATACCTTCTAACCTCTCGATGGAACGCATCATTCTCAAAACTCGAAGATTTCCCGTGCTCCATCCTTGCTGATATATTTATACGATAGCGTTTTGCATAAACCAACCGTGTGAGCACAAGCCACGAGAGCGTTGGTGCTCCGTCGCAAGCGCGACTTTAATTGTAAATCACGAAAGTAATGGGCGGGTTTAACGGAGCTCGTTCGCTCTCGACGTATATATATATATATACATATTCAGAAACCTCCGAAGAAAGAAAGAGAAATAAAGTGAAAAGCGCGACAGGCTTCCTCCCACCCCATTTATACCATCCGCGAAGTGCATATCCAAAAGAGTGCAACGTCCCAAAGAGGCCCCTATGCGCCCGTGGAGGACACAAGTAGGCGAAGAAGGAGAAGAAGAGGAAGATGAAGGAGAGGAAGAACCGGTGAGTGTCGGTAAAGGTGCGCATGCGCTTGTCAATGAACGAGTCGCGCATGCGTATACGCTTCAACAATTCTCGCGCTGGGAGAAACACGATGGGACTTGCGACGGGGCCTCATCGACTATATAGTCTCATACTGGCTTCTTCGCAAGACTCTCGCGGACGATTTCCTTGGCTGCCACGGGGACGACGCGTCGGACCACCTACGTTCTTACGACCTGCCCCCTTGCCGAGATCCTGTATATTCACGATTTTATTTAGCCTCTAAAAATGTTACTCGAACACACCCGCCTGGCTTGGCACGTGTGTTCCGACCATAGTTTTACCCCCACCACTGTGTCTTTTCATCTTTCTGCCTCTTCACCTTTCTTTACTGTCGTCTGGATGCTCAACAGTGCCAGAGCTTCGAAGGTATCATATTTGATAGTTAACGTATTTTCCGTTCCCATACCGGTACTGGAATTGGATAAGCTAACAGCTGTCCAATTTGTCGAGAATTCACTTCTTTCTCTCACGAGAATCCAACGATTCTTTTTTTTTTTTTTTTTTTTTTTTTTTTTAAACGTCCGATCGTAGATTCAAGATAAAGAGAAATAAAGAAAGACATTTTTTTTTTCTTCACGATTGGGAGAGAATCGTCGTGGACCATTCTATGTCCCGAATGTACGACAGAATGTAATGCTATAAAGTAGAAAAGAGGTAAGGGATCGTGGGTCAAGAGAATAAAGAACACGTATACTAAGTCACACCTACAAATCGTGTCGCCGAGAGAAGAAATAAGACTGCGGGTGTCTCTGGGACTCGTGAAGCTTATAGTCCAGACGTAGCGAGACGTTAATTACGAGTATTGCTAGACGCCGGATATTGTCTTCATTCCTCCGCTGAATATATGCCGGTGAGACGGAGATGTGTGACGATAAAGCATACAGAGGAGAGCTTAGAATTTTGATGAACAACGAAATAAAGTAAAATGTACCCAATCTCCGAGAAGCGGGATACGTAAAAATGTATAATGCTCAACGATTAAAAACCGAGAAAACTTTCCTTTTGGCAAAATTTATCACTGCGCATAGTTTCGCGAGTGGCGAGAGGTTAAATATTTTAATGCGGCCTCCCGGAAACACAGAATATTTACGGGTATCTTATTGGTAAAAAAAGAACTTTCAATTGCCCGATACTAGAAAATTCCGAAAAGAAACGGTTTCAAAGGAAACATCGCTTACCTTTAAGGCTTAGAAGACCACACATTTGTTTGCGTCTCTTTAACGCCGTTTTTGGAACACAAAAGTTCGTAAACAATTGTTATTAATAATTTTAATTACTAGTGGAATAAAAAAAAATCGGAATGTAACTAAAGTGGCCGTTGGAGGGCCAATCGATGTAATAGAAAGTACAGAAGTTCCATAATTTTTAAGGAGACCTATAAGATAACAAATTTTTAAAAATGTATATGAAAAAAGAGATTTTTTTGAAACATCTTGCGTGCAGCAGACTGAGGTGTGGTGTTCTAGGGATGTTAATAAACATAACATTATCCTTATCGAGCGGTAATTCTGAAGCCCCTCTTTACATACGGTACGCAGGAAAACGGTCATAAGAATGACGACCGCGAGGAAGTTGGTACTTCGAAGTTAACTGAGAACATTCGTGATTCCTCGTTGTGTATATCACACCGCGAATAGCCGAGGTCTTCCATGGAAGCATTGGATGACCCCTATAGAGGGCCCGATGCACACCTACTCCGCGATGCCTTTCGTTTTTCCTCACATCTCTCTTCTCATCATTCTCTCTTCTCTCTCCTCGCCGTATCTTTTTTTATTCTTTGCGTTCCGGTGAGAGGTCCGAGCCATCAGAGGCCCAAAGAGTTGTAAACCTTCCCGAATATCTTGCGGTCAGAGGCCCAAACAAAGTATCCACTGACGTTAATTACGATCACAGGCGTGCAGGGATGATCCCCCCCGTGAACAGTGGTCCCCGGGTGGACTTCGTAGAAAACGTTTTCGGGAGGAAGGGCCCCAACGGTTGGTAATCTCACTGTGTGTATATAGTAGCGACGTAGTCTTTACCGCGTGCTGGGATCCCGATCGTTCATTGAATCACACAACCGTGGCAAGCAAAGGCCATCCGAAGGCGCACGGGAGTCGTGAAGTATTCGTAAAAGCAACGAGCATCCATCAAGTTAATTCACACGGCATTCCGAATTCGGTTGGTGGCACTTTAGGAATGCCGCGAGTTCGGTGGGCCCTGTGAGCGCACACGTCATTCTCAGTTGGGCCTGAGGCCCGAACGGCGCTGCATACCCCATCCGAATGAGGAAGAGTAAAGGACTCCTTGAAGGACGAGCTCGCGAATGTCCGCAGGAAATAACTGCGAGCAGCTACCTCGGGTACTCTTTTGCACGTTCAAATGCCATATGCGCGTATACCTTTCACCCCGCGGTTATGTATTTAGGCCCCAAATGAAGAATGAACGAAAAGATAAAATGAAACGGAAGCTGCAGTTTTGGCTAAAAGAAAAAACAGCACTAAGCTCAATGCTGAATAAACAGCGTTCTAAAAAAGGCATTGGATTCGTGAACTAAGACTTGAAGGCTGAACAAAATTTAGAAAAATGGCCCACAATGCCCCGTTTCCAGAATGCGGGCTGTCAAAATTGTAGCCGATAAGAAGTTCCGTAGCAGATGGCTTGACAATTACTCGAGTGGGTGGAATGCTGCACTCGTTACACAGAAACTACGAAACGACATTTTTCCTGAGGAAAGATGAATTCGTTGTTGAATTTGGACGTGGTGTCCGGTCTTTTGGCAACTTTTGAAACCGTTCCTCTACGCTGAGACGGTGTAATGTAAGACAGAGATAAATAAGGAAAAAAATGAGGCGGAAGAAACGGAAGCAGCACGTGTGACAACGAGGAATCGAGCACCGCGAAGTGGCCGGTGGTACCTGCGTCACGATCGGCACGAAAGCACCATCCACAAGAGGGATAAATCAGACTGTTCCCCCTTCTATATCGCCGAGTCGAAGCGCGAGGGCCAATGAAGTAGAACTAAGCGAGAGAGTCGATATGACCAGAGTTTGTTGTAAGGGGTCACCCTTTGGTCTGAAGCACGAATGAAAGAGGGAGATAGCTAATCGAGAAAGATGGAAGAAAAAACATATGAGGTGCTCGGGAACTTAACCTCAGAGACTCTTTGCCGTCTCCGCGGGGTATCCACGGAGGCGCGCTATGGCCCCCATGTTTGGTGGGACCAAACGAGAGAAGGATGAACGGCGCGGGAGTCTCGGGGTCTTCCAGACGAAGACGAGAAAAAGATGAAGGTAGAAAAGAGAAAAGAGGACGGGAGGGAGGGAGGGGGGCATCACCCCGGAGCGAAGAGTTCTGAACGTCGTTCGGCCCACGCCGCCAGCCACGGCGCAACCGCATCCTCGTCCAAGGAATTACCATTTACATAGCGTTATTATGTTTGTGCATAATGTATGTACACATGTTAAATCAATTATTTAAACAATATGGGGCCCCCTCGAATGAATCCTACGGTGTGTGTCTGTGTCGGGAAGGTGGAAGAAAGAAGATGAAGAAGATGATGAAGAGCATGCGAGGGAGAAAGGGCGCGGTACGAACCGAGCGACTTCGAAACACTTGGATGAAGGAGAGAAAAAGTGAGATCACGAAAAAGAGAGAAACCAGCGAGATACCTATAGGATGCTAGATTAGCCGGTTTGCGATGCTATCACTCTTTTTTCAAATCCTCACACTTCGTTACGAAAAAAAAAACCATACTTTCTTTTTTATTTTTTTTCATAGATGGCGCGATCTTATTTTTTTTTGGGAAAATTCGAGACTAAAAATCATCGCTTCCTCGTACAGGATGTTTTTTTTGTTAGTCTCTTGTTCCTCATTATTCGATGCATTTCATTTCTCGGCTCGTCGTCATGTGGACCTTGCATTTCAATTGTACTTTTAAGTGCACACCGCTGCCCTTCCCTTTCTCTCACTTTGTCTTCTGTTTTTATTTTATGTTTTCTTGTCTTGCCGGCCTGTCCTCTCCTCCTCTCTCTCTCTCTCTCTTTAGCTCGTATATTGCTTGTTCTTGTTGCTCCGGCTTTCGTCGGGCAGACCGAGTGGCGGGTTCAAACGCTGAGAGACGCCCGAGAGATCACGGTACTCAATCCGAGTGGGCGTCGACGCGGCGTTGGCGTTTCACGACTACGAGGTGGTGGACTTATACCCGAAGGACTATCGCAAAGAATAAGAATGGTGGGAGCGAGATATATCAATCATCCGGTTGGAATGGAGCCAAGTCATCATAATATTTATTTGTTTCCTGAGGGGTTTGGGAATGAATCTTGTATATTATATTCAACCTCTTTTGATGCCCCTTAACGTTCGCGGTTCACTCGGTTTAGATCAAAATTAAGAACCCCGTCGGATCTCCGGGTAAAAAAAAAAAAAAAAAAAAAAAATTAATTAAACAAAAGTATAATCGAATATTTCTTCCCTTAATGTAAACAATACTTTTGCCCCCCTCCGACAGAATTTTAATTAAAGATCTTTGAGAATCGAAAAGAATTCGTGCCTCGAGGTGTGGTGGCGGGCGTTCGGAGTAAAATAACGCTCGAGTCTCGAAGTCTCTTCGCGAAGGTTTGCCTATCGGGACTTGAACAACCAGCTCACGCGAGTCGGCTTGATCGTGCGCTGTTCCAGCTCTCTCGCACGGATCTTGACTTCATTAGCCGGCCACCTGTCCGCCACGGTAATTTATGCAGGTCGGTAATTTCACATACCAAGAATATTAGGCATCGATGCGAGTCTCACTCGCTCCTTCATCCTTCCTCTCAGGTTTTTCAACCCCTTCACATCAACTTTTCTGTTTTTTTTTTCCTTTTTTTTTCACTCGCCTATCCGTTTCTCACTCTTCCTCGCACGCAGCATCCTTGTTTTATCATCATTTTAAGGCATCTCGCATGCGTTCCACGCTAAAGAGACCACTCGTGTTCGAGGCGCTGAGAATAGAGTGAGATAGGCTTCGATTTATCTCGGGCGGCTAATGCGTTCCGGGAATCTATTACCGGTATCCCCAATATTGTAATTATTTTATTAACGGAACACTCATTATTTTATTATTTTTATTTGTTGCGCATTTTTGTTTTTTTTTTTTTTTGTCGTTCTTCGTTGCATACCTCGTCTTCGTTATCGGTTTTGCGGAGACATGTATAGCATAAATATTAAGGGTCTATTCACGCGCCATATTCAAAGCGTTTCGTAGAGGTTATGGTCGATGGACAGTGAATCAACGATAAGCTTTATCACGGGAAGGAAAACATAATCGAGCTTTTTCACCGTTCAGCGCAATCGGCGATATTATCACCTTTTTTCCTAAAGTGCTACCTGTATTATTGAAGAGTACGTAGAGTATGCGGGGTGTCTGAGTCACACGGCGGTTATGCACGGAAATACCAGGCGAGTAGACTCGGAACAGCCATTGAGAGGCTTTATCTTGCCTCGTAAAATTCTATTGACGATGACGCGGATGAAAAGCTAAGCGACCAACCAATCCAACCATTCCAAGCAGCCATCTTTTTTATCTCGTTGCTTCCTTCTTGAACTTCGTGCCTTTTCGCCGCAACCGGCGACGACGGTATTTTCATTATCGTCGAGCGACCTTGCGGGAGCGAATGGACCGGTGGGATGAGGGGAAAAAAATAAATAAAAAAATACCGAAACAGCCAAAAGATTTGAATAAAGTGATGGAAAGTGGTAGCGAGAGACCAGTGATGGTAAGGTCTCAGCGTTGATATCCAAAAGACATCGTCGTCTACTCGGCATTACCATCAGAAGCATCAATGCCAAAGAAAAAAGAACAAAGCGTCGGTGAGGACAGGACTTTGTAGTAATATTACTCTTCATTCGAAGTTATGAATCCGTCGAGCGCGTTGACAACCAGTAGGAAATGGAGAGAGGGAAGAAGAAGAAGAAGAAGCACAGACGGAGGAACGAGGAGGAGTGAGAGTGGTGAAGGGCTGGGATACTGGGAAAACACGAATTTCTGTATATTAATATGCAGCGAGACGCTCTTTCAAGCTGAATGTTGGAGACAGGAGTGGAAACAACTCAACGGTAGGGGGGGTTGTTACGAGTTGAGAGAGTGAAAAATATATATAGCACTCGCTATTGTCGTTGGGTTGGATAAGGGTGGTTAAAAAAAGGGCACGTTCGCGCGGATTCACCGTGAGGACGAAGCCGGATGGTGTACAGGGAATGAGAGGATAAAATGGAACGAGATGGGAATAATGGAGCTTGGCTCGGGAAATGTGTCCAACCAGAAGCCGACGCCAACGCCTCCCGTCGCCTCTTACAAGCATTGAAAAAAAAAAAAAAAAAAAAAAAGATCGAAGAAAAAGGCCATGAAAGCCAAAAGTCCCCCGCGGGTAAAATTGAAGTGTGCCGTCCTACGGGAGACCGGGAAGCGTCGCTCGGGCTTAAAGCTTCGCGTGAAAAAAACCTCCCAGAAGTACTGAAACTTCGCGATACATATCCGAATCTGTGTGTATCGGGGAAAGCTTCGTTTAATACTTTTTTTCAGAGCTCCGAACCCTGTGCGCGAATTCATTTCTGTTCTTTACTCGGAACTCTCGCGCTTCGGCAGAATTAGGAGAGAGGCGATAGACCAAACGAGCGTTGGTTGATTTGATTCGACGATGTTAACCGAATGGCAACTCTTATTAACCGTTCGATGTGTTGCGGAAGGCTCACTGCGATTTTCCGTGACTAATTAGTTAATTAGTAACTATCGGTAATTGGTTACGGGTATCGATCTTTTGAGGCTCGAGGTTTTTCCATAAATCGGAGAACTCTGTCAAGAGATACTTTTTCTCTTCGTGATCGGCTTTTTCATACAATTTTTTTTTTTCCTCGCGATTGGAATTAGCGTAGGAACGTTCATGGCGGAGTTTTTGTCGCTGGGATGCTAATAGGCTTCCGTTTTCTATGAGGCTGCAGGCAAATTATAATTTTCATCGAGAGAAAGAAAAAGACTAAAACCGTAAGAAATATCACACGAACTCGCGTCTGTGTGACGGAGTCACGATCACAGAACGGGCCTTGCAAGAGCCCGCGATCAAAGTGGCAATACGAACAGACTGTCCAACAGAGAATTACTTGGAAACCGTGTAAAAAGTAAAAGTAAGCATTCTTAGTCGTTGGCGGCGGTCGCTCCTGCCTACTGTTACGTTGTACTAACGCGGCAGCTCTCGCGGTTCAGGAGCTCATTCGCCATAAGACTCCGTACAGGAGATCCTGTATATACAGTAAAGTCGCAATAAAGTATGACTATGCAGTATGTAGTCCATAGAGAAACATAGAGTATTGCGCGTATCTCGGCAGCCGAAGCGGCCCGGGAGGGTTATATCCACCGTCCGGGGCACCTTAATGCACCTCTCCCGAGGCCTCAAAGCCCCACCGTTCCCTTCTTCCCACTCTCCTCCTCGGATACTTGGTAAACGCACATAAATGTGCGAGATAATACATACTGTATACAGAACTCCGGAGAGATAGTGAGCGTACGTTTCGAATGCGGTGGAAAATACGTAATACGGAGCTAATGCCGCGGTACCAGGGGGGGCCTCGAGGCCCGTACCTCACGCGCTCGAGCCCCGTTGGTCCCTCTTGGCCATTCCCTCGAGAGTTTTATATACCGTACACACGCTCACCTCGCAGACCGCGAGAAATATTCTACTTCTAACTTCTCTATCTGAGGCCCATAGGCTATGAGGAAATTTTCTCTCGGTCGGCTATACTACAATCCGGGCCTTCGAGTCCCCGGATAGTTCTGTCTTCGTTTTATCCTTCGTTGTACCTATACAAGACCTATATACTGTATCTATATACGTGCGAAAGATTTTTGCCATTTTTTTTTTTTTTTTTTTTTTTTTTTCAAGACGATTGAAATTTATGCTCTCTCGTGTTGCCCGGTGTACCGTGAGCGGCTTGCATATCGCATTTCGTCTCGCGCCCGAGATCCTCGTTTTGCGCCGGTTACGCGCGAGAGGCCGTTGCCGTTGGGGCCTTACTTTCTCACTCTTCGCGAGAGGAAGAGAGAAAGGGAGTAAGAGAGAGAGAGAGACACTCGGAGAGCTTGACAAGTTTATTTCATCGTGGTCAAACGCTTGCTCTGAGTTTCTCCTCTCCTTCTGGAGTTGATACTAATGGGTCTGAAATCATTTCGACTGGAAAAGATAAGGCCCCGAGCTCGCCGACAGCTTCTTACCCACCGACGTCTGTGTATCATCCCACTGAGAACCGTTACGGTTTTCCGTAAAAAAGATTATCATTTTTTTTTTTTTTTTTTTTCGAATATCGACAATTTGCTCTCGACGCGCACGAAGAGCTTAATTGGAGGGAAGATATCAATTTTACGAAAGATCCAAAGAGAGAGAGTTCCTTCCTCTTTTTTTTAAGGAATTTCAGTCGTCAGTATCATCGAAATGTTTTCGCGTATCGGGAATTATGGATTCAAAGTTAATTCGACAAATATTTTGTACCCTAAATTATGGCGGTAATTTTTTATGCGAAATTCGCGTCTCTGAAACAATGTCTTCAATGTGATTGTCTGGATGTCGCGATGTATATGACGTTAAGTCAATAGGGAAATATATCTATAGGTATAAAAATTTGGTATTTTCACTGTACGTATCTCAGGAAGTTAGTAGTTTTGAAAATTTGCAGACCTTAAGATTTTACGTGTCCTTAAATAACATCAACGTGTCATATTCGTCACTAGGATTCTACTGTATCAGCGATTCTCCTTAATTGATTCTACGCTTAGGCTAAGTATCAAAAAATAAGAGATGCAGATGCATCAATCATCTTCCGCTTAATTCAGCAATTGCAGCAACGGGCTTCGCCTAAACTCACCCTAAGGGCCTTAACATCGAGGCGTTGGTTTCCAGAGAGCAATGTACTCATTTCTTCAATCGCTCAATCATTTTTTTTCTTGAACGATCGAGCGATTTCCCTCGTAAATAAGTGAGATACGATAATATACCCCAGAAATTCATATGAAGTGGTAAGCAGTTCGAACTGTTCTTTTTGTCTCTTCCAATATCTCGTACGAGAAAAGTGCGAGTAGTGGGGTTAGGAGAAAAGATCGAAGGAAGGAAGCGAGGGGAATCGACGAGGCCCTTGTCCTGCCCGATAGGATGCTGTTGCTGATGTCCATGCAGCATCCACTCGGGCCTTCGCTTCTGCTGCCGCTGCTGCTGCTGCTGCTGCTGTAGCTTCGGCTCCTGGTGCTGTGAGTAGGTAGGTTGTGGTACAGGTATGCAGCACGAGGTGGGCTGGTCGCGGGCATTCCTGCGGCGTTGCCGCGTCCTCTTATTCACCTCCCGAGGAGAGAGCGCGGCTAGTCTCTTGTTGTAGAGTAGTGTAGCCTGTACCCCATGCGAGATTACGTATAGCGGTAGAACCGAGAAATCCCAATGGCACCAACAGAGATACATACAGCGGTGAACTATAGAAGCGCGAAAGAGAAGGCAAACTAAGGGACTTGGCGCTCGAGAGAAGTTCGAACGCGCTGCGCCGATCGAGAAAAGAACATACCAGAAGAGAAGCCCGGAGTTCCTTTCTGGCTGCGGCTGAGAGAACGAGGGAGAGGGGCAATCGAGTTTATATCTTGGTCCTCTACGGAGATCAAACTTCTTTTACTTTACGTTTCTTATCCTTCTTCCTTTACTCTCGAAGCATGACAATTGAGAATTCGGGCGGTATCCAAGTTTTTATCGATACCGCTACCGGCCATTCAGGACAAGTACAATGAACATGATCCTTACACGCTATCGTTTCTTGAGCCAAAGGATCCAGAAGCCAACGGGGGATAAAGAAATAAAGAATTTTTCATGATGGGAAGAGAATCTCATTCGGGAATATCGCAAGAACGCAACGCAATTTTTCGGTCCTGACGAATAGTTGGGTTGTACTTGTTCGATCTTTTTTTTTTTTTTTTTTTCAATTTTTTTTTTTTAAACAAAACCTTATTCGGCTCCTCCTCCAAAACCCAATATTGACGTCGAAAAGTCAATGAGACACACTATCGAGTTTTCTAGCTCAAGGCATGCTTAGGGATGGAAAAAAACTTGTGTCTCAACGAAGGAAGAGAAGAAGAAGAAGAAGAAGCTTTCAGACGAAGCTAAGCCTGAGGAACGCGACTAACTCGAAGGAAAAGGGCATCCTACAAGCTTCGGGAGCTTTGATGGAAATTTCGTTAGGGATTCTTTCAAAGTCGAGGAACACCGACTTGTGTATCCTTCGATGTAGACGCGGAGATACTTGCGGAGAACTCCTTAGGGCAGAGTTTCGTTGATGGTAGACTGCTACTTCTATCTTTTCGATCCCCCTAACTCGCTTACGTTGGTTTTTCGCCGAAGGTTTTCCGATGCTCGGCGAATCTACTCGATAGGACGCGTAAGAAAAAAAAAAAAGGCAAATTCTAAGGCTTCCGAATGACGAAAAGAGGTCAGGATGAAAGAAAATTTGGATGCAGAGTATACGGTACCCCAATATCGAATTCAACCCTTGTAAGCCTACAAAATCGTTTTGAAGAAGCGAAGACGAGAAAAAAAAAAAAATTTCAAAAAATTGGAAAAAAAATTTCGATCGTATGTATGAAAATTGAATGATGTAAAAAATTTAGCAATACTTGGTCTTTCCGTTTAAATTATACATTGGTCCAATTTATCGTAACTTTGGATAACATTTGGATAAAAAGGGTCGAATAAAAAGGAACGATATATGTAGCCGCAGCGTTCCCTCTGTTGAGATGGAACGAACCACGAGATAAAATAAGAGGCAACGAACGATGCATCCACGTAGCGAGACTAACGAGAGAGGAAGATGGGGAATATATAGAGGAGAAGGCATGGGCAAGAAAACCCGAGAGTTAGTTTCTCCCTTCCCTTCTCGGATGCGCCCGGAGTCTCCTCAAGTCCCGTGGGGCTTTCGCACAGAGAAGATATCCACGGTGAGTTCCGTTAAACGCGTTACGTGTACGAGAGCAGCAGCAGCAGCAACACCGGCAGAAAGCAAGAGAAGCATCGAAGTCTTGGCGAAAAGGGGAGAGATACAAGGATATAGCGACGGGTCTGAGGAGTCTACAACGAGGCTCTATCGCTCGACCAGACTCGTCTGTCTCGGAATATCGTTTCACGAAAGTTAGGTGAATTGAGAGAGTGCTTCAGTGGTGAGATGCTGAAGCCTTCTCCAGTAGTTATGGAGAAGCTAACAAACCAGCCCTTGCGTTTTGATGCAGTAGGTACGAGCACTTCGCGAGCCAACCAAGCAAAACTTTACGGGGGGGTTGCCGCGAGTGCTAGAAAAAAATTTAGGCAATTCCACCCTTCTTCGTCGAGTTTGAGTTGCTTTTCTTATCCTATTGAAACTACAAACATCGCGATAAGACGAAGAAAAAAAAAGAAATTGTAGGATGATATTGACCGTTGAATACCGAGGGGCTGATATTCTTTCGGTATAATTCATACACCGCCCCGTGTACACGGGTACGCATCAAACTTAATCGTTGGATCTCGTGTAATATCCACTCTCACCGTTATATCCCGTTCCGAAGTCGGGTTTCTAACGATCCCGGCAATTCCGAAGATTGCTCGCATTACGAAATTATTGGTATCCCAGAAAGCGGAGGGTAGCTATTCCGGGCCACGTGGTAGGATGAAAATTTATTCGAGGGGATGAAGTGAAAAAGAAAGAAAAAAAAAAAAAAGAAAAAGGAGAAAAAAAGAGAGAGGAAAGAGAGAAGAAAAAAGAAAGCGCGATTCTTCGACGAGAGTATCATCTCACGCATGCATACAATATGGACGCCCATATATTGTATGCGCATTTCTGTCTAACCAGGCAGTTTCGCCAGCGGCCTTAAATTTCTTTCCATCCTTCTCGTTAAAATATGGAAAACGTCTCCCCGGGAGAATGCAAAGTTGAGCTTCGATTATGAAGTAAAACGGCTTCGTGCGGTCTCGACGCTGAAGAAGCGTAATGGGACAAGAAGGATTGGATAAAGAAAAAGTGATGATCCGAAGGGATACCCTTGAAGTTGATGATTATGCAAGCGTGGTATATGGGCGCAGACCATAACAGGGACCCCGTTCAGCTCTATATATCGACGTATCCTTGGGTATTAATTCGTTCGAAGCTTCGTAGAAGCCTACTTACCACTGCGGACAAGTTTGCACCGGTTTTTCGAGGCTGTAAGCCAAGTGATCCGGAGTCCATCAAAGCCCGGGGCCTAATCGAGTCTACGATTGGGTCTACGCAACTGGTTTACCAGTTTCATCGCTTATATGGCAGAGGCCATCAAACGTGCTGCAGACCCACGCGAGGCTACATTGTCATTATCAACAAGTACCTTTACGGTAGTTACCATTTACAGACATTTCCCACTTTGATTTATGCCGTTGATTGATCCGAGACAATCAACACCGGAAAAGTAAAACGAGACTCGTCTGACTGCATTCGCAAAGTGTTCTTTCTCGCGATTACGAACTAATCGAAGTGGTCAGTTGACTTTACACTTTTTTCCGGTATTAATCCAAAGTCAACCGGGATATAGATAAATCACTGAAAAAAAAACGATTTTCGTATCTTTTCGCATAAAATTTTTTGCGAAATCAAAAAGATCGAAGAAAATTATCGAGATTCGCGATCTATGGAAAAAAATCGTCCCGGTCACATATTTGGGTTGTTTTTTCGCGGTAAAAGAAGAATGTAAGAAAAAATTTGATCAAAGATGAACGAAATATTGGTAATCGCGAAAAAAAAAATGTTATGAAGAATTACTATTATTATTACCTTGTTCAGCGTGGGTCCCTCGGAGGCACGTGAGCAGCAGAAGGAGTACAGGAGCACAGGTGGCGAAAAAGTGGCAGTGGCGGCGTATCACGTCCGCCATATTGAACGGGGCCATTCTTATCGGGCAGCCCGCTCACTCCTGGCCCCAACGGCCGCGGTTCCTCTCGATCACCGAGCGTCACTCACTCCTCCACATGCCTTCAATCCTCACGCACTCACACACACACGCGCACCACTTTCTTTTCTCTCCACTCTCCACTTTTTCACAATAATTTTTTTTTTATCACTCACAATTTTTTTTTTTTTTTTCGTTATTTCGTTACTCGTCAATTATTTTCGATACGCTTTTTTTCAGCCACGAGATACGTTTTATTTACAGTCAAATCTGTGACGAAGGTATCGTCATTGTTTTTATGCCCCGTCGATCTTTTATTCGCGAGCATCTATGCACAATCCCGGACGATTCGATGGACGGACGTCTTTATTTTATCGATGATATTATTTTTTTAATAATGTTTTTTTTTTTTTTTTGTGAAAGGGAAAGGGAGGGAAATTATTGTTTGTTTGAAATACGCGCGTTTTTTAGTCAATGCTCAGGCGCGATGTCCGTCGCATCGCTCTCACCTCTTTCTCATCGTTCATCACAATCTTCGAAATCTTCTGGTGAACCTTCCAATTCAACTGTTGCATTATCCGAATTATTGATCGTCGCTACTTTCCCTTCCGTTGCAGCATCTGGAATCAAATAAAGAAAAAAAAACGTTCGTTTAAGAAGACAAAATTACAATAATCATTGTTGATTTTTTATTTCGTGACCATTCTACTCGAACATCGTAAATTTAGCTCAGGTGCGTCGGGAAGGTATTTGTCAAACCGGAGACTTCAACCTATTCACGTATCAACACCTTCCAAATTTGTAGGTAAATTCTGAAACCGCTTTTTTTTTAATTCGAAAAGTTACTTCTGTGGTAAAGAAATCGTCTATAACTATACAGTTATGTCTATACAACAGTCTTGAAAGTCGTTGAAAAAAAAAAAAGAAAAAAAAAACAACGAGAACTATTGAAACAGCGATCGTCGACTCCCTTTCATCTGTAACACCTTTCCAACTTGAAGTTTTCAAAGTCGTTGACAACTGATGGCCTCAATTTCCGACGATACTAGTTGACAACAGCTTTCAACTTATAATAAGCGACAGAGACCAGCAATCATCAGTGGAACTTCACAGTTTACCGAATCCTCAACAGTGAAGTGTTTCATTCTATTTCTCCGCGACTCACTTGATCCCAAGTGTTCTCCAACATAAATCTCCACATTCCTTCGGGACAATCTTCCAGTAACTACATCTCTACTTCCTATCCGATGAAAAGTCAACCGCGAGACACTTGACCGGAGAAGATGATGCGTAACAACTCGAAACTTCTCGGTCGGCATTGCGACAATCATTCGGCTGCGTTCTCCGACGCTGCGTTCTGCGCTCATCACTCTCCGCATGTATTGCTTCCTTACGCGGGGTCTCTTTATAAGTATGACTACTCGAGGTATATATACATTCGATGGATGAGCGTTGGTTGGTTGGTTTGCCGCTTCCTTGGACGGTTTTCTCTCGGTTTGTACTCAGCCCGACTTCGGTCTCTCGACTCGCCGAGTGGCGAGACCCGCGCGTAACCGGCTGTCCTTCACCGTGGCATGACCGTCGCTTGCTTCTCATCGTTGTCGTCGTCGTCGTCGTCGTCGTCGGCGGCGGCCGCTGCTTGCGGCCAGCCAGGCGGGCAGGTCGTCCACAGCCCGGAATCTCTCAATCTGGTTCCTCTACTTCTATCTCCCTCTTTTCATCTCCTCTACCATACACGGCAGATACTTCCACCTTGGAAGCATGGCGAACTCATGTAGGGGGTACTACAGCGTACACTGGACGATCGTCCTTCATCATCAAGAGTCGAGTATCACGACTTTAGTGTTATGTCGTTATTTTCATTCGAGCGATAAATTTTCAATGACGAATTCGTTTGTTTCGCGGAAAAAGAAATCACGAAATTTCTGAACTGATTCATGAAGTTTTCAAGTTCTCAAGTCGTTTTTTCCGAAAAGTATCATGTAATTCAGGTTTTTAGATACTTTTATAGACCGTAATTCGATTATCGATAAGTATCGATAATCGACATTGTATGATCTTCGATGTGTTTGGTATCTAAAGACGAAACGATGTTGTGTTGGAGTTTATGATGATTTTTTTTTTTTAAGTCATCAGCGATGATGAAATTCCGTGTATGCATTTCTTTTAGTTACAATGAGATGAGGAAAGAGAACCGGGATGAATTTTCAAGGACAAGGTCGTGTTACGTGCGGTCACATGTGTGACGCTCGAAGTTTCTAAACCTGCTAAAGCCGCTCGCGGAGGCTGATGTGTGGTGAAATTGACGATAGTCGGGTAACGCCGTCATACGGAGGGGGTAGAGAGGGTAGGGAGGTTGTACTTGTGGAAGATATGGAGGGGGTAGACACCCAGAGGTGTGCAGGAGAAGGGTAGGGGCGAATGAACGAAGAAGAGAAGCCGCGAGAAGACGAAGGAAACAAGGGCGAGAGCGCGGGGAGTAAAACGAGGCAGAGTGAGGGAGCAATGAACGAAACTTCGGGGGTGTTCCGTCGGAGGGATGGCGAAAGGGCGTGAGAGGAGGGCTGGCCCGGCGAGGAGATCGCGGAAAGGGGTGAGAGTTACCCAGGATCAATACCACCGGGTTTATCCATCTCCGTCTCTCGCTTACTGGCTTCTCACTTTCTTCCTCTCCCTATTCCTCACGTCTCGTCTCATTTTTTTTTTCTTTTTCGTTGGCCTACCCTCAGGTGGCGCCTTTCTATATCCATCTCTCGCTCCCTCGGCATTTTATCTTCTTCTTTCTTTCTATCGCATCAGAGTCCCTTTCTTTCCTTCTTTCACGTTTTTTTTTTTCCTTCCTTTTTTTTTTCTTTTTTTTTCCACCCCCTCTAACTCTTTCTCTCTTCGGCACGAACGGGGGAGAGGGCCTCGGGGCTCTGGCGTCTCGCTATTCTCTTATTTTTCCTCGTAAGGATAGGAACAACGCAGACAAGCCTGAGATAGATAAAAGAAGAGTCGAACCCAGAGGGACGAAAAAACATGAAAGTTGGACAAAAATTCATTCGATACGTAGAAAATATAATAACGCCCACTTGTGGTGACAAATCAAACTTTTACCGACGCTCTTGAATTAACGAAACTTAGAGTTAAAAGATTACCTAAAAAAAATTATTACGAAAATTATATACCAACAATTTTCCGAAGGGAAAAATATGTCTCTTTGGAACATTTTTATCCGATGAATCGTTCGGGAGTTACGATCGGTCAAAGATAGAACCAATGAGGCGTCGCGCACGCTGCACATATGTCCCGCACGTGCGTCCGAGAGTTCTCATTGGCTGCTCTATTAAACTGATCGTAACTTGCAAGCAGCGCATGGAACAAAAATGTTCCAAAGGAAAAATTTCTTCAGTTTTGATTGGCGGATACATTTCGACAATTTTTTTTTACATTTTTTGTAGCACCCTTCGTACCAAGATGTCATTGACTGTAGCCGCATCAAAGACGAAAAAAACTTATTAAAAGAAGGATTCATACTTGTTAAAAGAAGGTAAAAATAATTGAACGAAGAGCTCTGGGCACGGATACAAGAGGAGAAGGGTGAAGAAACGGCACGAAATTTCAGACTGCCGAAATATAGCGACACCCCAGCCTCTGGGCTTAAGAGGAAGCCAAGGGGGAGGAGCGTCGTAGGGCAAAGAAGGAGCGCAAAGAACAAAAAAAAAAGAAAAAAAAACGTGGTGTACGTTAACGGGCAACGGTCTCGGTGATGGTGTTGCTTGTACACCTGAGCACAGGCTTCGAAGCTCGGAGGCTAAAAAAGAGTGAAACAAGGTTGGGAGGGGGATACGAAGGCGGTGAGAGAGAGGAGGTAGGGGTGGAGAGGCTTTAGGAGTTCTTCTAAAGCGGGCAAAGACCTTCTGGTACCTCTTTCCCTCTTCCCGAGAGAGCGAAACCCGCCAAGATGCATCCACGAAATTGCAGACTTCAGTGGAAATGCGGGCGGCTCTTGGTTCGCCCGCTTGGATTTTTCGTTATATCAAGCTAGTATAAGGCGCAACAGTAGTTGTGCCATAAGTAGTCTACGTTCAAACTCTCCGGTACATATACATATATGTATAAATCTTAAGGTTTGGTTGGATTTTTGACGAAACGTTCGTTTTTTCCACTACAACGTTTCGCGATCCCACCTCTTCCGGGTAGATTTTCAGCTGTAGACCATGCGCGACGAGTGGCTTCGTGAAAATTTTAAGATGTCCTCCTCTGGTCCACCCTTTTTACGTGATGCGAAGCGCGCAAGTTGCCTCGTTCGTCCACCGAATCCGGCATCAACCCTCTATGAGCACCTCAATTCCTCCCTCATCCACCCCAACTTTTGCGTTACTTCTACCTCAGCCAACCTAGGAAAATCCGTATTGCCCCACCCCCCTTCCCCTGTTTTCACTTACAGAAATACTTTTATACAGTGCACACACTCAAGTGTAGCCAACCTATCCACTTTTCCTTTGCCTCGATACTTCAACTTTTAACTTTTAACTTTTGTTTTCATCACGCGAATGAAATATACGAAGATGGTAGTAGTACCAATTGCCGAAAACAGAGATTCTGGAGTAGAGAAAGAGACGTAATCCCAAGAGTTTCCAGCGAATTAAGAACACGATGAAAAATTACTGAGTCTCTAGAAAAAGATGGAGATTTTGTCTGCAATGCGTTAAAAAAAAATGGGAATAAATCGACAGATGTTTCGCGGGTTTTATCGATGGTTTCGCGGTAAAAAAAAAGATCGAGAACATTTGTATCGTTATCGCAGCTGGGATATTGTTCCGATTCAACGAGCTCTTTTCACGATGGGCTGAGCTTTTGGCTCATCTTCGACAATGAACAAGTCGAAGGCACGGGTTTCAGATCAGGTAACACTACGAGGAACGAGAGGCAAGTACTCGAGCGGGCAAAGCCCTCGGTTCTCTTCCTCTTTTTAGGCCCGGAAGCCGGAGAGCTTGAAGGGAAGAGAGGACGGGGTTGATGGTTATCCGGCCAAGTTGCAGATTTTTCGGTAGTTCACCCCCGTCGGCCTCGTCTCTTTCCGTTTGCTCCTTATTTGAAGGCTCCACTCACCCGCCCCTTTTCACATCGCCTCGGATAGAGAGAGAGAGAGAGAGAAAGGAGAGAAAGCCTCGAGTGGTCGCTCTGAAAATTCGGTGGCGTTCGTTGACGCTGCCGGAGAGTGGAATGCCTTCGTCGTCGACAAAAGAGAATAAACAAAAAAAAAAGAGAAATAACTAAAAACGAAGAAGACGAAGAAGAAGCGAGGGGAAGTGACGAAAGAATGAGGCTGAAACCAGTGGACAGGAATGTCGCGTGTTGAGCCACCGAGGCAAAGGCTTCTTCTTCTTCGTCGTAGCGCCCGAATCCCTGAGCCTCGAGAGGAGAGAAAGAGATCGAGAGAGGCATCTCTCGAGACTAGAGACTCCAAGTGGTACCAAAAGAAGACCAAAGACACCCGGGAGAGGGGCCTCCTGCTTTTTTCGTCAATCTTTTATCCTCGAGGATGCGACTCTACTTTTTCTCGACGAAAGAGAGAAAAGAAGAAAAAACGAAGAACAAGGAACGAAGAAATCTACAAGAGGATACCTGAACAAGAAGAATAATTAAAAAAGTGGAGGAGGAATATAAAAGGAAGCTGATGAAGCCGAAGGAGAAGACAAAGAAGAAAGATTCAGGATGCTATTATCGGAATGGTTGGCGCCGGTCATTTTTAAACCGCTCACGTGAATATCGGAGTCCCCGAACGAATATCGAGCATCCGTTCCCATTCCCCCACCGCTGCCGTCGTCTTTTTTTTTTCTTCTTCCATCTTCGACTTGAATCCGAAGAACTGCAGCACTCTTCGAGACTACTTAGTATCCAGAGTGCTACTCGAGATCTCCCGGTAGGATCCGCGAGAAAAATCGTAACTCGGTCGATCTTTCTGAGAAGATTTAGATTTTTCGGTCGGCCTACTATTTGCTCCTGCGACACGTAACGCCGCGGAGACGGTACGTGGCAACTTCGAATGAGGTCAGGTCCTGGAGGACATGACCTATATCCGCATTTAAAAAATGTCGTTTCACCGTTGGGAAAACTTTCCGCGCACGAGTTGAGGCCAAAGAATGAAATTCTTTTGGATCGAAAGCCAAAATCAGTTGAAAAGAGGGCAGTGCTTGGATTTGGAGGCAATCAAAGTTTTATTTTACTGACAAACTTTCGTCATTCGAATTTAATTGAAAAATCACTTTTTTCTTGGTATCAGCAAATATTTTCAAATATCGGCAGGAAGTTTCAGGGAAAATGCGATGTGAGCGAAACGAGATAAATAAATCGTCGATGTATGTTTTTTCTTTTTTTTTTATGTATTGATGTCCTTTATTTTCCTTTCCGGGCGAAAGATACGTTGTATGAAAGATGTGTAGAAATATTTGGGCGGAGCGAATGGGCGTCGAATGGGCGCGTGGTCCATTCTTCAATCTGTTTCCCTTATCCCCTTTCCAACATCCTTCCCATTCGAAAAAATCCATAGAAGCAGCATCAGCATCCGGATTCTCGTGTCTTCTCGCTTGGAGATGTGAGCTCTTCGGAAGTTTTATCCTCGACGCCTACTTTTACCCTCTTCCGGTTCTCTTAACAACACGCGAAAAAAAAAAGCCTACGCTTCTTATTTTCCGAGATTATTTCACAGTGCGCTTCTTTCTCGACTCGATCGAGTTTTTCGTGTTCGGCGATGCAAAAAATATATCTTTTAGACGTTAAAGGGAATATTTTCGTACGCGGCTTTCCTTTCTTATCAATCAGAATGAAAAATAGCGTTAAATTTTTTTTTTTCGTAATGCTTTTTATGAAAAACAGAGCTGCATTTGTCGAGGAACTGAGGACAAGAATTCTCAAAGGAGGGGAAAAAAAAGACGATGATGAAGGGCAAGAAGTGGAAGAGGCGGCGATCATTATGGGCAGAAGATGAAAACTGGCAAAGTAATGCGATCCTTGAGACCTGTCGGTGGGACAAATTCTATTTCCGGTAAATTTAAGACCAGCATATCTCTCCCCCGCTTTCCTACTACCCATCACGATTTATATCAGTAGGCTGCAACCGGAGAATTTCGCCCCCATCATCGCTTTCTCGTGTTCTCTCTCCTCGTGTTTCCTTTCGACTGGCTTTCATTTCTAGCCTCGTAGATGTAACGGAAGATGAAGATATGAAAAAAAAAGATGATCGCTGTAGAGTCAATTTTTTTCAATCAATCAAACTTTTTTTTTCCCCGCCTATCCTGTCGCCCTTTTTTTCTCTATATATTACGCGTCGAGTAAATTCGTCTCCTCAAACCGACCGCAGGGCGAGACAAATTCTATTTCCGATGAATTTAAGAGACCGCTGTGTCTCATCCCTTCTGACTTTCTTGTGACACTCCGCTGTTGCGGAGCACCCCGAGAGCTCAGATTTATTTTACAGGCGATCTCAGCCTCCGGTTTCTCCGGCTTAGCACCAGACTCTCTCTTCATCTTTCTATCTTTCACGTTACTCTTTTACTCTTATTTCTTTCGTTCTCCTTCTCTCCACTTCTCTATCGTTGCGTCTCAAAACGGCGCGGTGGCGCGCAATTAAAAAAAGAAAAAGAATAACAGCCATTTGAATTTAGAATAGCGCTTTCTCGCTCAGTTCTATATCATTTTTTCCTCTCTCTCGCTCTCTCTCTCTCTCTCTCTCTCTCTCGGCTCTCCACTTTATTCTACCGTCCCGGCGACGGAACCGAAAGAATAGAATTTTTTTCACTCTCTGCTCATAATTTTCTATCCCTTTGCAATATTTATTTTTACAAATTTTTTTTTTAATTCTCCCTTTTCGTAATTAAAAATCATGAAGCCGCAGACTTTGTACTGAAAGTGCAGTAATGTATTTTGGCTGTTTCACGCAGTCACGACAAAAACGCAACTGAGTAATTTCGTTTGAAAAAAAAATTACAAAAATATCTTATTTAAAATAATTACATACGCGCGGACCTTTGCAATTTCATTCAATGGAAAATTTTACATTGTGTGTTTCGCGGCGTTCGGAGTCCTAACGATGTTGTTTGGATCACAAGAGATCCCGCAGAGTTCTACGGAAAATGCCGTTTTCGGAATGCAAATGACGATTGCGTATTCTGCGGAATCATCGCGGTTAACCCAGATATCATCTTGATGCAGACGCGGCGGCGAAGGCCACACACGTCTCGCCATAGTTGTTTTAGTCGTTTCGCTTTGGCTGCAGATTTTTTTTAACCCTTCTCACGAGGGACTCTCACGAAAGCATTGCCTCATTTTACCTTTTTTTTTTTTTTGCGCAAATTTTTTTTTTTTTTTTCTTCGATCTTTTTAATTCAATATTTTTTCTGCCCGCTCTTTTGTCCCTTATATCGATGAGATTCAACGATGCGGAATCATTGATCCTTTGTTTCTTCCAGTACGTCGAGTCTTCGGCACAGTCAGTGACGTTGGTGGCCCCCAGAATCCCCTTCATCTTTCAGCTATGCGAATGAGCACTCAACCGCAAACGAGAGTCGTCCAGAAACTCTTATGAACTATGCTATTTAAGTTTGTATTAAGGCTATTCTACCTATACGTATACACGTGAAATCCCGAGTTATGCACACTTGTCTGTTATATATGTAAAACATTGTTCTATGATGTAGAAACAAGAGGTCGCTCGCGTCTCCGCATAGTCGTTCATTCGGCTGATCCTTCACTCGCTGATCTTGAAAATCAATCGAACCCTTCCTTCGCTCCGGCATATTTTTTTTTTTTTCGCTCCACATTTTTTCTCTTTGTCGGGTTTTTGTTCTCCGTAGTTACAACGATTCACGGCTACTTTGATCTTCGAAACCATTTTTTCAAAGTACTTTTATATTTTTTTTTTAATTGTTCGAACGATGTATTGTACAAAGGTAAGTTACAAATTGGTACTCAGCGGGCAATAATCCCTTCCAAATAGACTTTTAAATACGAAAAAAAAAATTTTTTCGTGTCATCAATTTTTGCGAAAATTGAAATTTTTAATATTTTCCATCTGCGATAAACTTGTAATTTTATATTATCGATGTAATTACGGAAATTTCGAATATCCGATCGTATTTTATCGGAAAAAAATTATAATATTTTTGATGGGGTTGAAAACGTTTTTTCGTTTTTTTTCGAGACGAACGAACGCGGATGAAAAACGTAAAAAAAATACTTCGAATACGGCTACGCTTCCCTAAAATGAAGCTGTAACGTTGATAAAACGAAAAAAAAAATTGTTTTCGCGCGCAACTGAACTTCCCGGTCGTCTCGAAGTTCGCATTATTACCAGCGAAACTAATTGGAGAAATCTTCGCGCTATCTAAACTATAAATCGATTTTATGACGGACCTTTAGCCGCACTCGCCGATATGCACTTTATTATTATTGTTATTCGTCTCGGGTTTACGCAGCATCTCGATGAAGACGCAGATCCTTTACTTGGCTCTTATACATATTCACATCATGTGGGTTATGTAGGACGCATGAACGGATGAGGACGCGATGTATGCAACATTATTATGACTCGTACTATAGTGAAAGCCTGGAAGGTGAATTGTGCTGTTCGCCTCTACTCGAGGGTTTAGAAAAACGTTAGTAAAAAAAAAAAAAAAAAAAAGTATAAAAATTGACGCTATACGCGTTGCTTTTCGTTCGTTCTCCGCTCGCTGTTCCACGCTTCTATACGAAATCTACTTTCACCGCTGCGGTGGCTCGGAGAGAATGGCATAATATGCACTCGACTTCAGTCTGCCGGCGATGTGTTACGAAATTTCCTATACACAGGCGCTCGTCTCTCAAGCCCTCCTCTCCGACTGCCTTCGTTTATTAATCCTAACTGTGGTACTCCCCGTTAATGCACGAAAAAAAAAAAAAAAAAATAGAATAAAAAATAAAAAAAAATAAATAAAACGATAAATGCGAATCTTAGTCGTGTCGACGCGAAGCTTGCAAAGTCAACAATTCCGTTTGAACCCCGAGAGATAATTCGAGAACGTAACGGATGAGCAACTTGACCCCCGGCATATGCGTCAGTAGGGAATCATTGCACGACGTGATACGACGAGCCAACTGCTCTGCCATACGCGATACCATTGACTGTTGTGTGCACCACTCCGATGGCTGTTTCGCCATATAGCTTCGTACCCACAGCGACCCAAGAGTCTAATGAACGGTTACGTCGTTAAATGGGGTGAATCCCCAGCGCGGACGGAATTCTTCTCTTTCTCTCTGTCCTCGTGGCCCACGGGTCCACACGTGGATGAGAGGGGAAAAAAGAAAAAAAAAAAAAAAAGAGAGTCGAGCGGAGTTTTGACGTCGAACGAGAACGATTCTCTAATGCCTACGACTGCGGGTGGAACACCCCATGCTGGTTTTCCTTCCTCTGGGAGCCACTTGTGCTGCGCCACGGGACCTGCTATCCTCTCCTATGTCAGTTTCGTACGTCCGGATGAAACGGACTCTCTTCCCCTAACGCCGAGGGGAACAAGCCATTGGCCAATAACCCCGTCCATTATATACGCAGAATTTTATAGCTCGGAACTTTTGCAGCTTATTTTGTACCACAAAAAAAGAGAGAAAAGAAAAAAATTCGGGGTGGAGATCAAAGACGATGAATAAAATTTTTTTCGTAACATAACCTCAATATTCATTTTTTTTTTTCGGCAATTGTTTTTTTTTTTTTTTTTCCGGAATGCCTATAGTTTTATGAAAAATTTATCGTTTATTCATAGACCTCGAAGCGAATGGAGACATTCGTTAGAAATTTAACGAAAAATATATATACTAAAAGGGAAAAAGGGACGCACGCGATCGACGAAGAAACTCCGTCGTGGTTTCGAGAGAATACGGGAACGAGGTTTTGGGAAAGGGGAGGGGGAGGGGGAGAGGAGAACGAGAGAGATAAAGTCGGTCGAAAGAAAACGAAAGCCATATGGCTCTAGACATCTATATGGGGGCCGAAATTATCGTGCGGGCGCGTGCTTCATATTTTCTTTCACCCTTCGTGAAATATTGGGCAACGGCGCTTCCACTTGGAGTGTCGTTCCCGTTTCTCGCACTCCGAGGTCATGAAGAAATTACGAGCCACCAGAGACGAGTGAGATAGTGCCACACATTTTTCTGCGTTGTTTCTTTATTGATAATTAAATATCGCTCTTCAAATATTATTATTATGATCGCAATATTGCTTTTACGATAATATCATAATTAGCATTAAAGGAATCTTTCGAGATACATAAAAGTTCGTAAAAAAACATCGCGCGTAAGAAAAAAAAAATTTGGAGAATGCGCGGTGTATTTCGTTTATCCCTTAAAAAGTACTGAGGGAGAGAATACGGGTGGCATGAGGCGCGAAGAAATGCCCTTCGACCGTAATCTCAACGATAAGAGTCGTATAAATCGCCCCGAGTGGTCAAGACTCTCCCTGTTTCATCCCTATCTACATCTATTTTTCCCTTCCGCCTCTGAACTCTTCTCGTGCCTCTGTCTCGCTTAATTCTTTACCGCAGCAACGATTTTTGGAGGCACTTTAACGCTGATACATAAAAAAACGATGGAAAAAAATAGTTTCGAGGATCACGTTTCGCTCCGTTTTTTTCAGGTGTCTATGACTCTCATGACACTGGAATCTCGAAACTTTTCGAGCGCTCGACAATCGCTGTGCTATACAATGCGATTGCGATCGTAGTTAGTGCTTTCGTAAGAAGATGCATTCTTGTATTTTTTTCGTAATAATTGAAGAAATGCTGTCCTTGAATCATTGAATTCCATCGGGACAAACGCGCCGCCTTATTAGCCATGGAAGGTCGCGCGTTCCTCTCGTTAACCCTAGTAGCCTCGACACTTCCGGTCTCCCGGTACTGTCCGACTCTTTTCAAAGGGTAATAATAGTAATTAACGCCCCGGACGTGTAATGATCGAACGAACAACCGTCGGCACTGCACTCCCTTTTTCTTTTTTCTTTTTTCTATACATTTAGATCTTTGTGCGATCGCTCAATGCCTTTCGCTCGACATTGTCTTCAATCTCGTTTACCTAATAACGACGCGAGTGTCGGGATATAATATCAACGACTGTAGCGGACGTCGAATTGACATTCGAACTGCATATTCTTGACCTTAAGACGTCACAATAACATTCTCAATGCCCCAGTCACTCGAAGAACTACAAACCCGTAGACTTATCCGGTTTTGATAAATTACTTCTAAGACTATTTCGAGAGATCGATCGATCATTTTTACTGCTTGTTAACCGAATTGAGTTCTTTCAAGTGCAGCATTGATACTGATTTTTTAAATTGATTTATGTCGTAATTCTTATTAACTCGCTACCGTAAAAATAAATTAAAATTTTAGATACCTCTGTGAATTTTTATCAATTTTTTTCGCACAGAAAATCTGTTAAAAAAAATCTGTAAAAATTCATATAGGTGTCTGAAATTTTAATTGATTTTTTTTAGTGGTACGAAATTTCGTAATCAGTGGTACCGCTTGTACTTTAATGATACGCGGGATCCTCGCCGTTTATCGAAAATAATTCCCCTTTAAACAATGGTATCGACATTTTTAATCATTGTTTTGCTTTGCCACAAAAATAAATTACACCCTAAGATACCTCTATAATTTCGAGGAAAAAAAAAAAAAAAAAATTCCTGTAAAATTTTTGTTACCAGTCGAACTGCGACTTCACACACCCGGCATTCGTCGGAGCTGCAAACAACTCCTGGCAGGCTGTCGCGCGATGAAAAGAGTTTATATTTAAGTTTCCTGCGCTCTCTCGAGGGAGGAGGCCTGTGGCCCGCACAGAGGTTTGAGAAAATTCTTCCTAATGGATTCTTAATGACCGCGGGCCGGACGGGTAGCTGCGGAAAGAGATACGGCACAGTCGGTAGCTACGGATCGAGCAGCGATGACGCCTACAACGAGACAAGATACCGTCAGGGAAACGAGAAGGCCAACAGCTGATGCAGCCCTTTGCCTTCGTCTTACACCTCGATGACGGCTCGAACTTCAACGTCTCTCCCGTGAAGGCTTTTCGAAACGCTCTTTTTTCTTTTCTTTAATTCCCTCTGAAGACTCCCCTTCCCAGGCGTTGACATATTTGACGACTCCGACTCTTTAAGAATTCTTTTTTTTCTTTTTTTTTTTTCGCTTTTATGACTCTGCGCGTTATCGACAAGATATCATCGAGCGGTTTAACTCGCGATTGCAGGTGAAAAAAAAAAAAAAAATGTGACGAAATTTAAACGAAAAAAATTGAACGCGATTATTGACTCGTGAGATATTCGATTAGAAGAATAAGCGGCGCTTTTGATGTGAACAGCGAGATCGAGGAATACGATTTTTTTTATCTACCGTCGTGACACTCCTTCATCCCGTCACTTCCTTTGCTTTATTTATCTCTCTCTCGCATATCGTTTATCGTTTAAATACGCGATCACTCGATAGCTGCAAAGGTATTGCACATTTATCTTTCGTCGTATCGCGAAATGTTAAATTAAAATAAACACGAAGCCCGCGTTCGGTGAAACTTTCAATGGCGTTCTGCATTTTATTTTTATCTTCAATTTTTTTAACGCATCTCGGAATACGAAAAAAAAAGACCATTTCATGACCCCGTTGGCGTCGCACGAGATTCGGAAGAAGTCAAGAGGATCCTAACGAAGACTGACAGCTTTCCCACGATTCTCGAGGACCGCAGAGCAACAGAGGAACGTGTCAAGAGAGTCTCGTGTCGTTCTCGGAGTGACGAAGCTTGAAGAGACTCAAAAAGGATCCATGTGATTTTTTTTTTTTTTTTTTCGAGACACTGAATCCTCCGGCTGTGTCACGCGGGCAACTAATGGAAAAAGATTTCTCTCTCGATCTCCGCTCGCGACTCTCCGAGAGACGCGTTATCCTACGGGCAGCCTGTTCACTGTCACAGTGGCTTAAGCCTTAAGTCCACCGATGTCTCGTCATCAGTCCGAAACGAAACGCGTCCAGTGCGCTGCATATACAATTTTTTTTATAATGTATCTATCGCGAAAAATAAAATACGAAAAAAAAAAAAAAAAAAAAAAAATTTGGCGAAAAAAAATGTTCCCTCGATCCGATAATGAGGATAAGAACTGTCGCAAAAAAAAAAGGAGAAAGGTGAAAAAAAAGTGAAACAGAAGAGCACAATGCTCACGTCACACGCACACCCCTTCAGCCGAAGAGCGACGCGCAGCCAGTGAACTAACAAACGCGTAAGGCTAGTCGTTCTATCCCCGACTCCCAGTCTCGGGGTTGCTACCCCGATTCCCTTCGTTGCTGTCGAGAGTTCAGACCCAACCCCCATCGACCACCCTCTTCGAGAGACTTGCGGGTTTTCCGGATTTAGCGTCTGATTTTTTTTTCTCTTCGTCTTCTTTACCCACCTCTTTCTCCATCGTGTTCGCGGTTTCGTGTGCGTATTTTATATACGTTCTTTTTGTCTTTCGTTCTCTCCAACCGTTCCGGCAGCGTTTTTCTTTTGCCTCGATCCGCCACCACACCTCTCGCTTTGACTCGATTATACTTCGATACGTCGAAAAAAAAAAAAAAAAAAAAATTCTCACCGCCAGTCGATTCCTGAGATGAAATTCGGCGGCGAATTCATCGACGGAGCAATTCGAGAATTTTTTTTTTTTTTTCTCGAGCGGATGAGAGCGGAGAAAAAAATGACGATAATGAGGGGCTGCAATTATTGGAAATGTCGCACGCAGTGCAGAATCGAATAGGTTGGAGGATTGAAAAAAAAAAGAAGATGAAAAAGACAGTTAAAAAAAAAACTATCGACAGTTCAATATAGATTCGTCAATGATTTGGCACAGCGTTCGTGCGGAGTTGAATAACGTATATATACCGAAAAGCGGCGCTCGCATCACATTCGCCAAATTCCTGTAATTTCGTAGCTCGTGTCTCGTTCGCAACGATTGGCTACCGGTCAAACGATCCACCGGTGTGTGTACCGGTATAAGAGGGAAAGTAGTTTGTTTCGCCCTGCGCACCGAATCGCTGACTCTCTATCTCCTCGTACCAAGTCCCCGCGACGTATCATTACCCGCGTTATTACACTCGACGAAATAACATGTTATTATCCGTTGTACCTTACGTGTGCGGCCCTTGCAAGAATGAAATAAGCAAGAAAGGGAAAGATGCACCGAAAAAAAAAAAAAAACAAAAAAGTAACAAAATATATATCTGTTTGACCTGTGATCGCGGCAAAGTTCCTTTTACCGTGTGATATTGTACTCGTTTGCCTCGATGTACAGCCAAAATTTAGCTATATACTTTTTTTATGTTAATTTTTGTTTTTTTTTTTTTTTATTTCCGAATCTCATGTAACGTTGAAAAAACTTGAATTCATTGTTTCATGACGAACAATGTCCGAAAAAAAATGGCGCGGTGAATTTTTTTGAAAATTTGCATATTTTTACCGCAAAGGTCGAAGATTCGTCGGAAAAAATTTGAAATTCGACATTCGTGGAAGTTATGGTTATTTATTTTTATTTTATTTTATTTTTTTTTCATTTTGTGTAACCGAAAGAAGCACGCATCGTGCGTTGCGAAGAAATTCGTCGAAGCTGCGCATTTCATGACTGTAAAATCAATTCCCGAGAGTTCCGAGAGGTTCGACGTCCTCGAACCATTGTTGTGAAGACTGGGAAAAAGCAACAACAACGGGCGCAGCAGCATCGATGAAACGAATAAGAGAGAAGAAATTCAAACTCGAGATTCGTTGTACGCGCGAACGGTGGAGAACGGAGAGCGAGGCGAGGCTTGGCGACTGCGCCAGCAGCGCGAGTGTAGTATATAGGAAGAGAGTACTGCATCGCGGCGAACAAGTCAGCAGAAAGGACGCGCTGATGATCAAGGGGTGGAAGAGAGTTCGAAGAGAGTACGACAACGGTCGCGCGCGGTTTCTCTCGCTCACGAGAACGGCGAGCGAACGTGTCACGCCAATTACGCGAACGGAGAGGCCGAAGGGTGCGGGAAATCCCCGGAAGAATATGACAAAGAAGAAGATGCGAGGAGAGAAAAATATATATAAATAAGAAAACGAAGACATAAACAATTTATTCGTATCCTAAGCGCAAAATATTTCGCAACCCACCGAACCGGAAAGAGCCGATCTGCTTGCCGATAAATAAAATTTCTGTAAACATTTTTCGGAGCGTTCAAAATACCTGATAAAGAATGAATGTCTGAACATTTTTTCCGCGAAGTTAATTGAATATCAAAAAAAAAATGTTTTGGACACTTATTTCCGTTTATTTTTTTTTTCGCAAATGAAAATTTTCCGAAAGTAAAGTGCAACATTTGTAAACGAAAAAAAAAAATTTGCTTTCAGTGATATTTTTCTTATAAATTTGTAAGCTGAGCTAAAGTATCCTTAAGATTCGCGCGCCTTCTCCGCTTAACTCAGTGATTCTCGTACATTTAATGATACACACAGTTTGAAGAAGTGGGAGAAGGAAGTGAAGAAAGAACGAGGCATCGGGGCGACGAAAGAAAGTGGAGAGCACCAAAACTGTACCGTTAATGCACACGGGAGACACTACAATGCTTCTTCGCTTCCTTCGTCTTTTTTTCTTTTTTTTTTTTTCACTCAGCACTCTTTCGTTCAACTTTTAAAATGCACAGCAGTACAGGAAATTTTTACAACACGTAAAGCGTGACTTTGATGACGAACCAAAGGCAAAAGTGGAGCATCTTGAGATGCCAAGTTGTACGACACACACACAACGAGTGCCGAGGATAAAACTTGCAGAATTTGGGTCTCCGCTTTTCGCCATCTGTTTGTGAGCGAAACTTCAGCCCCTATTACCGAAGAAGCATTAGTCTCGTGGGCTACCGAGGTGAGAAAAAAAAAGAAGAAACGAACACACCTTTGGATATGCAAAAAGTAAAGCTATTCGCGTTTCTTCGTCGCCATTCGTACTTTTATCCGTCTTTGATTGAAAGAAACTCTTAGGATACATCGTCTATACCGCGAAAATGTCCGAAAGATGAAAGATTCGAGATACAAAAAGCTTAAACTGTGTCACGTATTATTTTGTAGTTCAGTAATACGGTGTAAAGAATATTTTCGAGAATTTCGTAAGTGATAAAAGAAAAAAAAAAAAAAATTCTAAGCAAATTGACAAAAATTTTCTCGAGAGCGAAATTTTTCAAGTAGATCGAAAAACGCGGATAAATAGATTGCAAAAAAATTATTTAAAAAAAAATTACGAAAAAAATATCGAAGTTTTTTCGATAGCGCGGAAAAAGAATTGATTCGTTGTCGTAACTTAAAGACGACGATGGTATGGAAGGGTAAAAAAAAAAACGCTTCTCGACGTTGTTCTTGGAGGAGTTCGAGGTGTACAAATATTGAATTGCCGGGTCGCAGAGATCTCCCGCGCTGTTTCTACCGTTGATGTTTGTTCTAAGCGGCAGGTATATAGGTAGGAATAGAGAACTCGACTTGGATGGGAAGATTGGTAGTTGGAGGCGCAGCGCTGAAGACCCGTTTGACTAATTAACTAGCGTCTCCGCTATAGCTACCGTCAGCCAGGATACAAGGCTCTGACCTATCGCACGTTTAACACACTGTAGAAACTATGATAAATCGGGTCTTTTAAAATTCCTACGAGGTCCTAAAACTCGGATCTCTTTCTACCGCAGCGTATTTCTCTTCCCAATGTTCTTCCGCATCGAAAAAAATCGACGTGTAACAGTTAATCTCACTGGTAAAACGAATGAAATGCACAGAGGGAAAGAGAGGAAAATATGCCGAAGACCAGCAGGAAGAAAGGTTGAACAATTGAGACGCTCGAGAGGCCGGCATACACGAGAGTGCACTTTGGGGGTTCGTAATGTGCGAAGGAAAGCTAAAGAGAGTTTCACAGCGGGGCGAGAAGGTAAAAGTAAAGCGTATGAGTGGTCGAAGGGTTTCCTCCTTTTCATATCGGTCTCGAAGGTAAAGACGACGTGGAATTTCGAAAATAATTCTACACAAGGGAAACGTATCTGGAAAAGCAAGTTAATACTTCGTGAGACTTGACTGACGTATCTGATTTTTTTTTTGACCCTTGAAATAAATTTTTTCTATTCTATTTGAGATTTTTTTTTTTTTTTTTCGATAAGATAAAAATAAGAAAAAAAATAGTTTCGGTCGTTGGAAAATTAAGTAGGCATAAAAAAAATCGTGAATCGCAGGGAGGCGAACACGAGTCTCCAGGGTGTTTCCGATGGTCTCGAGGTCTTTTCAGTAATGCACTAAATAATGCATATCCATTACAAATCCCCCGTATGCGCCCCTCTCAGCGGAAGGATCTCGCAGTAAAGGCATCTCCATTATTGAATAATAGATCAAATACGACGTGAATATATTAATATTAATACGAGGAATAAAGTGGTAAGAGCCCACTGTGTTGCCCGGAGGTTAAGGAGATATAACAGAGTTAAGGGTCACCGGCAATAGATCCAAACCGAGAATAGCCAACGAGGGAAGACACACCTTTCTTTTATTCCTCAAACTTTGCCGCACTCGAGAATAATTGATGAAAAGTGCGGTTATTTTAATATTTCATCGCAAATAAAAAAAATACCGGGGGATACGAATCATTAATTAATCGACGCGGAACATTTTTTTTTTTTTTTGGACAATAAAGATGCGATTGGTGGATAAAAAGACAAAGGGTTTCGGAAAATAAATAGAAAGCCAAAGACCTGTGTGACCATTTCGTAGTTTCGGTCTCACGAGACGTACGAGAAAAAACTTTCATCCCCGTCAGCGAACACGAAGGGGACGAAAGGGGTTCCGTCGAATAGAAGAAATGGATAGAAAGAGAACATAGGATTCTCTTCCTGCCGCTCACGTCTTCAATTTTTTTCCTTACTTTCTTCCTCTTTCCTCGTTTCATCTCGAGGGTTTGGGTCTCTATGCCGAGTGGAGTTTACTTCCCTCGAAAACGACTCCGGGGATGTCCCTCGGTCAATTTGTCGAGTTTCCATTCGGCGCGCCAATTTCGTTCGTTCACTGTGGTAGAAGCCTTCGCTTCCCACATACATACTTTCATTTTATTTCGGTATATAAAAAAAAAGATACATTTTTTTATATATCCTCGTAAATTTTGAATTGTTCTAACCATATAAGTTCGAGCGTAAGATGAAAATTAAAAAAAAATTGAAAGCCAAACAAACAAATTCGTGTTTTACGGAGTTTCCACTGCCGGGAGTCCCCGTGGATGCGTTTAGGAGAAGACAGGAAACAACGACAACAACGCGAACGACCCGCGTATCCGATGTTTGTTTTTGAGTTGTCGTTTCGTCGCTCGTGTCTTCTCGCGCCGGGGTGGATGTAAATATAGTTCTTTAATCTTCGCGCCGCGTAAAAAAAAACGAGATACAGAGAAATAGAAAAAAAAAGACCATAACCCCGAGAAAATCCGTATTTAGGCGATGGACAAAATCAGTGAACGAAAAAAACGGACGATAAAAAAAATATGGAATTTTTTTCGTTACAAGTGATATACGAGAGATTCTCTCGCGTCTATTCAATTTTTACGAGGTTTTTTTTCGTGTACATTTTCCATTTTTTTATGTTTCCTGTGGCGCCCCGAAGCCCGTTAAATCGATACATAAACTAATTTCGGAACTTCGGAGCGATATATAATTTTATTTTCATTTTTTTTATTTAAATAAATTTTTTTTAACATTATTCCGGATTAAAAAAAAATCGCGATCTTTTTATTTGATAAATAATTATAGTTATTATTGCGATATGCTTGTACGAGCTTTCGGCTTAATTCCAAATTGCGTCGGTAAAACCAACAACCCATTCGACTCATCTGTTACGTACACTCGCGCGGCTGTTTATTTATTTATTCGGTAAACTTTCGAGGGGCTCGAGAGCTTCCGGGGGTCAGCATATTCCAGGAAGTACCATGGCTCTCACTCGCACAAGCGTGCAGTTTAAAGCGAAGAGAGGAGAGGATTTAGTGGGGGGTGAAGAGAGAGAGAGAGAGAGAAAGAGACGCCGGGAGGAGGAGGCAGTTGAACAATGACCAACGCGAATTGTTTGCGCAATTTACCGTCGACCAAGTCATAAATATACTCCGTGCCGAGTAGGTAGGAGGAAACATTATAGGGGAAAACTGGACAACACATTCGTGGGTGGCTTTTGAACGCAGATTGCCGAAGCGCCCACTTCGCGCGAGCAATCCCCGCGTTCCGCTTAGGGTTGAAATATTTTTTACGTCGACGAGGGACCGAGAGACTTTATATTTCAGTTTATTTTTTAATATCCACCAATTTAGCATCGCGTAAGTCCCCTAAACGTTCCCACCGATGAAATTTATGGCTCCCGATTTTTTTTGTTTTTTTGTTTTTTTTTTTTTCACCAACGAAACATTGTTTTACCGAAAAATCTTTTTTTCGCTTCCAAAAGCATTCAAATCGATCAGTTATTACGCCGGAAGCGATAGCGCATATTTTCGTGTCCTATCATTCGCAACATAAAAGATTTGCCCGCGATGAATATTTTGAAGCGTTTTTGGAGTGAAATCGATACAACCGGATGGACGAATAGCAATTCTGTCGAAATTTAATAGCGACGTAGAGAACAGTATAAAATTTACCGGATGCTAAATTTTCGCTTCCATCGGACCGACGCGTGATCGTTCAAAGTCGAAAATTGTCGAGCGAAATGACAAAATTGTACGAAAACAAGAGGATAATGATGAAAAAAAATTTTAAAAAAATAAAAAAAATAACAGTATCCAAAAAAAACACGAAACAGGAAGTTGAAAATGTGAAATCGGTATAATTATTGTCTTTCGTGAAATACTCCGCGATCTCTGCCCGGCATTATATTTACCGAAATATATATATATATATATTGTATATATTCGTCTCGTAATAAAGGAATAACGAAGATACCACTCTGCGGATGGACCGAGTGGCCTCTCGCACCCCTAGACGTTGCGATAAACCATTCTACGTTACGTTGTATAGCACCACATATTATATATTTATCTCGCGACAATGTGAATAATAATGGTCAGTAGCGTGAGGAATAATGAAGGTGTCGGATGGCGAGCAAACCCTTAATAATTCAATCGGATAGCCAATGACGCCTCTGGGTGGTTAACCCTACCGGTGGATTACACACGCATACAAGTGCACATATCTCTCCGGTTATCATTGTGATCGTCATTTGAATTTACATCGGTATTGGTATCGCTTCCAGATTGTCCCCCTTTCGTTTCACCCATACGTTACCGATCGTACGTGCATTAAATTCCACTATGAAAATCTCGTCTTTTGCTCGCATGAACTTTCCGTTCGTATGCGTATGTTTCTGTGTGTATATATACGGATGCATAAGTATCGGTGGATATAAGCGAAGAGGCCGCAACTCTCCAAGAGAGCCGCGAATGTGCTTCAAGGCTTTGCGATCTCTCTGTACGCGTGGCCTCGAGGGCATCGCCGGGACTCACCGATAGAAGAAGACACACGAAGATGAAGAAAGGGAATGAAAAAACGAAAAGAAGAAGAAAATAAAAAAGGAAAATGTAAGAAACGAGCGAAGACCAGAAGATCGCGGGGCGTAAGCCAATCAACCGGTCGTAGGATCGCCGGGAAGCCAGCATCCCAGGGCAGCGGCAACAGCAGCTACAGCAGCTACACAGCGACGCTCACCGTCGTACCTCTGGTGACCGTCCGTGCAGCGGCATTAGTATGCGTTCCTCATTGTGCCTTCTTGATTGGCTTACATATTTTCCTCGCTCGCTATCCACCTTCGTTGGACCCCTCTTTTACAGTCCCTCTTATCCTCTTTCCTTCACTTCTCTTCGTTTTATTCTTCTTTCCGCTCAAACTCTTCGGCTTCGCCTCCCATACCTCATTTTATATCAAATTTTTCATCTTTTTTTTGTTCACGTCTATAATTTTGCAATCAATTTTGTATTCGTGTCATTGAATAAAACAGACTTTAAGGTGACATTGTGAATTTTTGGAAATTTTTCTTACGATGTTATCGTAATATTCGAGCTGATCGAAGATTTCGCGAAAGACACACTTTCGATCCTCCGATACGGATGAATGTAATTAAATTTTTTTAAAAAATGAAACAAACTGTTTTACGAGGCTATTTTTTCCATTTTTTTTTTTTTTCAAAATTTATTTCTCACTTTTGACTAATATTTAAGATGTCCAAAAATTTCGTAACGACAAACCGGAAGTTGCCATTGAATCGCGTGTCAAAGTCATCTTTGGGCTTTTTGTTTCGTACAATGGCCGATTAAAGTAATCAGGACGCAGAGACAATGGAATGTTTCGTCTGTTGCGTGTACGTACTTTAGCATTATTTGAATGTGCAGATAATCAGAAGAAGTCCCGAAGTGTGAAAGACTCCGCGCGCTCGGCAACAGCGGCGGCTTTTCTGATTCTTACTATACCTCTCTCAGGCCTCTGTCTGTTCGCTGATGACCCGACGCGAAATGTAGTCATTAATTCACGAAACAAAAAACTAACGTTCGTCGCGTTTATACCGGTATATACGTTCAATAGCCCAGTCTCCCGCCGCCTCGACTCACGCCGCTTGGAATTTCACATTGAATTCCACTGTATGGCTCTCCGTATAAAGATCGACTAAATATTCCGGTAAAAAATCATTTTTAGCATTAAATCTAACGAGCAGTTAATTTTTTTTTTTTTTTCACCTTAAACCTTAGAAATGAAATTTTTTGGATGTAAATTGATGAAAAAAAAAATGTATAGCTGCGGGGGGGTTACAATCGTTTTCTTCTTCCTCTTCATCTTCTTCTGTCGGTCTGCCGGGTGCGTGGGGCAATCGTTTCCCGGTGACTAAAATATCCAGAGGCACTTAGGCACTATCTACAAAGGCTAATGTAGCCGCTCTGATATAAAGGTGAGTCGGCCGACTGTGAAAGATCTCACTGGCTGCTGGCTTGCCTCTGCACTTCTTCTCATCCTTCTTTCTTTTCAGCCTCACCATCGGCAGGCCCTCAACGCGGTCTTCGTACGGACCTCGACTCTCGAAGCCTTCTGCTACTTTTTCTTTCTTCTTTTTTTCCTCTCGTTTCCTAACTGTCGACCATGTCGGGATTGAGAAATCACGAGTAACCGAATGTGGCGAAGCGTCAAAGAAGCTCGAACATTGACAATTATTAATCCCCTCGATTTATCTATCGATTAATAAGATCGAAGAAAAAAAAACCTCGTCTAGCCGAAGCCTCTTCAATTATTAATCCAATATGAATCAATATCGATATCGAAAAAAAAAAAAAAATCGTAAAAAAAATAATCACTACGCGTATCGAAAACATTCGCGCCACCGTTTCATCGATTTCGGATTAAAAAAAAACTCATCAATCTGCAACGACATCAGATTTTTGTTGACTGCGATCTTTTTTTTTTCGAACTTTATTAATTTCTATGCAGTTTCGTAGATGAACGTAGTTGGGATAAAAACTTTTTTTGAACGTTTACCGACCGATGCGATCGCCCCCCCCCCCCCCCCCACCCCCTCCGCCGCACTCCTTTCCTCCCTTGCAGCGCTGCAGCGATCGAGCGGACAGCGTGACGTTTGCATATAAATGAATAAATGGAAGGCGAGTCAATATGTGTTTATTCAAATATATGCATATGCATGCGTGCCCCGGTATATAAATATACATACGCCTTCACTTTAATGTACCCCCCACTTTTATTTTCGTCCTTTTTTTTAAACTATCCTTCTCTTTTTCTCTCCGAAGCGTCCGCGAGAACAGGCTTAGCACTCTCTTTCGCTCCTCGAGTTTCTCCTCTGCCCGAGCCTCACGCTCGAGTGAGGCAAACTCTCGATCCTTTTTCTTCGCTTTTTTTTTTTTAATCTTCTCTCTCTCTCTCCGACGATCGGAACGGCCTGAAATCATTAACCTTTCGAGTTCCTCGACGATGAGAGTGGCCTCCACCTCCACTGGGCACAGAGCATCACTGGCCTCATCTTCCGTAGAACTCGCGTATTGCTCGTCGTCAAATTTACCGAACACCGTTCTAAACTTTTTTTTATCATTTTTTTTACTTCTACTTTTATCCCAAAAGTAAAAAAAAAAAATTAGAATGAAATTGGTTAGCGAGTGACCATTGGTTCAGACTCTCGGCGAGACAAAGGGACGATTTTTTGTTTCCCACCGATCAAAGAAACGTTGCTGCTGCTCCTGCTGCCGCAGGAGACGATGGCCACAGCATATCGAGCGAGTTTTTGACTCGAGTTCGATACGCTCTCGTTATTTTGCCCTCTCCCAACCGCGAACGATGAAAAAAACGAGGAAACGGAGCAAAGAGGAACTGAGAAGCATCCAGACGTAGAGATGACCATCTTTGCAGCTTCTTCGTGTAATATATATATATATATATATATATTTTTTTTTTCTCGATTATTTCCTTCGCTACGGTACAGCAGTTTCCTATCGATACTTCGCGTCGCATCTTCTTCTTCGTCGTATTTTTATTCATTTAAAAAATTTCATCGTCTTTACCGCGTCTGCATTTTGATTTATTCTCGCGTGTAGCTTTTCGTCTTTCGGTAGATATTTCTAAACAGCGAACACACGCAATCGGATACGAGTCATAGCAGATACAGAAAAGAGACGGAATATATAATAGAGAAGAATTGTTTTGAGGTGTACGCGCCGCGGTTAACGGGGGTTTATAAAGTGGCCGGGACTCTCAGCGATTCCCCGGCGGGGTTTACTCGCTTCTCGGAGGCCCAACGGCAGACACGAATAACCGTTAGAACTGGGCCTCTCTCGCACGATCTCTACAGCGTCCGAGAGAAAGGATGTAATGTACGAGAATAAGTTTCAAGCTATGTATACTCGATCATCCGCGAGAATGAATCAAAAATCATATTCTCAATGCTTTTAATCCGCGAGACTCGCCGGAGAATGGAACGAGAACGTGCGGCACCTGTTGGGGCAAATCGTTGCCGGAACTACTTTTTTTTTTTTTTTTTTTTTTTAAACACAATTTTTCGTAATGCGCCGAAAAATTTGGCCGAAATTTTTAATCCCAGTTTTGAAATGGAGAAAAAAAATGGCGGACATTTAAGCGCATATGTATCGAAATTTATGGGGCGCAGCGTTTCGATTTTTATTGTTCGCTCGGTACACTCCGTTTGTCACGTTGGAATTCAAAATTTCACGGCGTTTAGAGATCGCGCGACGAAATTTCACCCTCGTTCGCGCTACTTTTGTCATTGTTACCATTCACATCGGGAACTGGCAGGCGGTCTTTCGAATGTTTGGACCCATCGGTTCGACTTATCCATCGAAGCATATTTCAGGACTAATGCGTGCCGCTGTATTATATTGTCGGCTCTACGATGAGTCCTAATACCGTCACGTTTCGTTCGAATTCCAGGGGAATTTTTTCGGCCACAGGCTTTGTTGTTTCCGAGAAAAACAGCTGGCGACGCTTCGAACACGAAATTTTCGTGCATCTTGAATATTGTGCGAAAAATATATTTTTTTTTTCAGGAATTAAAGAAATGGAAATAGTTTCATCGATAAATGAATTTGATGAAAATTTTAGAAATTGTCCGATTTTTTTTTTTTTTTTTTTTTTTCAGGTATTAGAGAATCCAAAATTGTTTGCTTCATTTTTCAAAAAATATTATATTTAATGAGAGGATATACAATTTTTTAAAAATTCTCAATAAATGAGAATTTATTTTTGAACAGATTACCGGTTTGCGAAATGTTTGCACGACGCGGTAGGTCCCGAGCGGCGCGTTATGAGATTTTCTGAGACTACGGCTCACTCTCGTGTTGAGGCATTATTGCTGACAACCCAAGAGAGCTACGACCGGCGTGAAGAACTTTTGTGAGTTTGAAGATAAGCACACTTTTGCGAAGTGTGTAAACTGTAAAAGCGGAGATGATCGGATGACTCGTGTATTCTTCTTTCGCCTTCTTATTACGCGCGTGGGTCGAGGAACTTACTGACGAGAAAATAATACAATTTTTTTTCATTTTTCTCCATATCGCTCTCGTACGTTTTGTTTTTTGTCACATACTTTCGTCGTCGCGAGGCTCGTTGAGAGTTCGTGTGGCGAGGGGCCGAGAGTGAGCAGTGAGGCTCTCTTGTGAAGTCCCTTCACTTCCTTCTTCTTTGTCTTCGGGACACACTTATCATCATCCTACGAGTGGAACTATCTCGAGAGATCGAGAGAACACGCGATGGAATAGGACACACAAAAAAAGGGGCCTAAAGATTACAAGTTCTCCGTCGTCGAACAATTCGAAAAAAAAAAAGATTTAAATGCGGAAGAAAAAAAAAAAAAATTTCGAAGATACATCGAAAATCAATTTCGTCACCGAGAATCAAAATTGATTACACAAAATCGTATTTTTACATAACCTTGAGAAATGCTCCAAAAATAATTTTTTTTCGAGTTTCACAGACGTCTCTATAAAAAAAAAAAAATGTACGCGAATTTAAGTCACGCGAACTTCCACCGTAATTTACGATCGTTAATTAAGCGATATTCGTAATTTTACGCTTAATTCTATGAAACTATCGATTTCATTGTTTCCGTCACTCGATGCCTATCAAAAATTTGATCCCGTTAAGGAAGCCACGCGCCTACCCTTTAAAGTGCGTATAGCAGGCGCGGAAATAAAATAGTCAGAAGGCCGAGAGAACGCATAGCACGCGTTCATACGTCCCTAAATCCTCCAGTGGACATCGAAGGGAAAGAGGGGGATTCCCCCGTCGTACGGGTAGTGTATTATACTTGGGGGTAAACTAGGATTAGCCGGGGTGCTTTATATAATGAAAAAGACTCCCAACGTATGGAGATATCCGTGAGGCACATGGGGCAATACGCGAAACTACGAGACTCGGTATAATTATACGTACAATCGTTCGCTCCAAAAAAAAAAGAAAAAGCAGTAGTAGAGGCGCGCAGGGCAAACCATGTCAAAATCACTGCTACCGAACCGACTACTGAGAATAATTGTAAGAAAAAAAAAATGAAAAAAAAAAAAAAAAAATCTCGCGTGAGTGGCGAAGAAGGCAATGAGCTCTCCTTCCTTTACTCTCTATTCTCTTACGTTTCTTTTATATCTATTTCGCTCAAACTCTTTGTGCACGAGAGCCCGAGAATTCTTTGAGAAAGTGCAGCACGCACCGCGCGCCCGAAAGACGGCGACGAAGATGAAAAATAAGAAGAAGAAGAAGACGGCGGAGACACATTGTGAGGACATATTACAATGGGGTAAAAGGCATATAGGAGAGGGAGCTTCTCGGGTGGACTTCCAAAGCCGGAAAGAGGTACGCCCCCTTCCCAAAAAAAATTGGCCGTCTCGAATGAAACGAAAAATTAAAAAAAAAAAAAAAAAAAAAAAAAAAAAAAACGCTACCGCAACCCGACGAAGAGACGTTAAAAAAATATCGAAATTTTCTCTTTATCCGTTTGATTGGTTTATAGATTTTTTTAAACCATAATATCGGCAGAAAAATAATAATAAAAAATAGTAACTAAGTATCGGAGATTATGAAGACGAAGGTAAAGTGGGTGGAGCACTTCTCGATGTCACCGTACTTTTTTTTTACCGGGTCCTTTAGCGGTATTGGAGAATTAGTTTTGTTGCTGTGAACGTATACCGTCGCCATGGTGTACGTTCGCGTTCACGGCATTTGGGGTTTGTGTGGGGAATATACCAGGGCGGGTGTAATGGAAGGAAGGGACCTGGCCATTGGCCAGATTCCCATGAAATTCGAGAGGACGCGAATATAAGGCTGCTTCGGTGAGCCGGTTGATGACGACGACGACGACGAGACGAAGGCAAAGGCGCTTCTTGCCTATAGTGCTTTCTCTCTCTAACCCCCTGATATTTCGCGTTCCCTATGTTATATACATATATCTCCGTCTCTATATCCCTTTTTCTTAGCCCATTCAGCCGGCAAACGAGACGGTAAAAATCGAGAAAATAAAATTTGTTCAAATTATGACAGCATGTAAAATAGCGAACAAAACAAAAATAAAGAAACAGCGAAAAGAGAAAAGGCGTTTGCATGAATACGTTAATAGGCCGGTGGTAGTAATGCTTCATAAAAAAAAAAAAAAAAAAAATGCATTCTTTTCGATTCTCTCCGTATCTCAATTATTCGGCTAATTATTAAGGCACTCGTGTGATATCGTAATATTAGACATTATTTTTTGAAATTATTAAAGAAAATAAGCAAATGGGTTTTAATCGAAAGAAATTTAAAAAAGTCTAAATCCGACTAAGAAACATCGCGCCCTCGAAAAATAAGCTTAAATTCCGTGCTAAACTATAACTCCCTACGCCTGCAGCTCGTTATTTAGGGTCCGAAAGAGAACTAAGGGGGAAGGATCATCGCTGGTGCGTGCACACGCGCGCACACGTGCCGTGATTCCACGTATAAAACGTTGAGAATAATTCGCAGTCAAATAATCCCCGAAAAACCGACACGTGTCCAGTGCACACGCGCGCCTTGCTAAACGTGATCGATGCGCCAATAAATACGAAAATTCTGCACCAATTTCACTTTGCTTCGTGTTTAGTCTGCAACGAAATGCAGGAAGACCTCGGAACTGTATTCTTAATTTTTTTTTTTTTTTTTTCGTATTTCGCCAAAAGGGCGCTTTTTTTACGTGAGCTCTACGGCTCAAGGTCTCGTCTCGCCAGGGGAACGCGAGACGTTCTCAACCTGCACTGCGACCGTACGGAAGGATCCGCACGGAAGACACGGTCCCATGAATTCTCAACTCTTTCAGAGTAACTTTAGATCTTAGATTAACAACGACGATAAGAATACGAATGGGAGAGAGCGAGAGCTTTGAGTTCGCGTAGTAGCGGACTGTGTGTACCTCGTCGGTTCGTCGTTTTGAAACATAAAACCAGATCCGAATCTGTACGGCGTGAGTTGCATGGAAGATTGTTCGCTAGTTAGCTTCATTCGTTCGAAAAAGAAAGAGCGGCCCGTGGATTTCGGCGATTGGCAATCGATTTATTTTTTACTTTCAAAACTTCGATATCTCCACAAAAAAGCAATAAAAAACAACAAAAAAAAAACTCCTAATTTTTTTAATAAAAAAAAAAAAATTCAATAGCAGCATCAACAATTATCGTCGTGCTATTCCAGCAGTAGAATTTGACACGATGGAGAGTTACAAATTGAGATTAATGAAAGAGACATACAGATAGATTCGAGAGTATTAATAACAATAATAGTAACGCAAAAAAAAAATTTGACTCTGAGAATCTCTCGACTACCCGAGTCTACACAGACAGTCAATCACTGACGACACAAAAAAAAGGAAAAAAAATTGTTTCGTCTTCGAGAATCTAAAAAAAAAAAAAAAAAAAACGAGTAGAAAGGGAGTAACGAAAAATCGCTTTCGTGAACGAGATAGTTGAATGGGAAGAGGAAAATAGAAATAAATGCGAGAAGTAAGGAGAAAAAAAAAATTTCCCCACTTTTACTACCCCGGCGTTCGAAAATAGTTCGAACTCACGCCATGAATCCCCGTCGTTGTTTTTCTTTTTTTTTTTTAACTGCATTTTCTACATTTCGTTCGTTTCATTCTAAACTTCGCGTTCGAATGCACGCGCGATACCACGTTGCGTATTTAGTTGGCGATACATAGTTTTCGGAGTATATAGCCGAACTACTTTTGTCATTATTTCCAGGTATAGGAATCCGGAACATCGTAGGCGATGTGCCGTTGCCTACTTCGTCGGGATCGTGACCGGTGTGCGTGTTAGCTGCGGGTTTCCTCGTCTTTATTCTAAACTCCCATCGACTATATACTACGAGACTATAGTGTATCAAGCGGTAGTATTATAAAGGTGGAAAAAGGTGTTGAGTCGTCGGAGGGCCTCGCGTTCAATCGCTTTGTAACACTTTCACGATGCAATTATATATAGACGATCGAACGGCGAGACGACAACGACGACGACGACGGAAGTATCAACGTTCACACAGTCGTACGAATGAGAGGTCTTTTTTTCTCTAATGATATACGCAATCATACGAAATTATAAACACTTAGCCACGAATACAACGGGACATCGAGACGCAGCGTTAAATATAAATACATCGAACGTGAAAAAGAATCATAATAATTGAATAAAAAGGAAGACACTTATTTAATAGCATTTCCGCAACGAATATTAAATTAGGAATTAAATAAACGGTACAATCGTAAGCACTGAGAAAAAAATGCATTTACCATTGTCACGAAACAACGAGCGATAAAAATATATTTTACAATCAATTTTACGTACTTTCAAATAACGATGTACTGCCCGCTAATGAAATTTTTGGACAAAAGAGAAGAATTAAAAAATTTGACAAAATTTCGTAATAAAAAAAATTAAGACGAACAAAATTTTTTTTTTTTTTTCGTGTTAAATATGAAACCGACATAAACTTTAATTCTGAGTGAAACGAGATATTCGTACAGCAAAAAAAAAAAAAAGACAATTTTCAGGACTCGAACAGTCAGCGAGTGAAACGCAATCATAATTACACAAGCAGAAATGGACACACGGGAATAAATAGAAACTCATAGAATCGCACGGACTCGTAATACCCGTAATGATTATTAATTGCTTGAAGATTGCTCTGCGCGTGAATTTCCTCTCACTCTTCAATTATATTTCCGTGTCTGTGACCGTATGTGTGTTTTTTTATCCCGTCTCTCGCGTTTTATTTGTTTTTAGCTTTCATTTCTAATCGTTATTATTACTAATCGCGCGATTTTTTTCCCTGTTTTTTTTTTTTTTTTTCTTTCTTTTCATTCGATCTTTGGGTCCGATGTTGCATGTATAATTTCGGAGTCGCTGAGCATCGAAGCGTTGATAATCGCAAGGACGCGAGAAGCAAAGAGATACATACGCGAGACACAGAAAAATTGTGTAACTGAGAATTAACTTTCGCGAGGCTGTAATCGAAGGTTTGGTCGTGTGAGAGAAATAAGAAAAAAATAATATGGAGATTGATATCGAGGCGAGAAATCTTGACGCGAGATAAAATTTCTAACGATCGCGGAATATAAAAAAAAAAAAAAAATACGAAGAAGCAACGGAACGGAGATTGTACGTTCGGATAGGAGGTTCGAACTGCTCTGCAGTGAGCAGCGGCCAGGAAAACGTGAAGAAAATGTAAGTCGTACGTTCTCCGGAATAATAAACACGGAGATCGTCGCTTGGCACGTCTGTTCGAGTTTTATCTGGAAATAGGTTTCGTCGAAATTTACTGCGCGAGATGTAAAAGACAAAAGGAAAAAAAATATATATATATATGCGAAGAAAAAAAGTGGCGTGAAATACGTGAGTCGCAGGTAACGGCAGCATCAGTATTACGAGAGTGAAACGCGGAGTAACGGGGCTTACAATTTTTTGGGGAGGGTTTTCGTTGTTGGCTCGGGCGCAGGTAGGAAAAGTGAACAGGTAGGAGAATACAATGAAAAAGCGAGAGAGAGAGAGATAGAGAGAGAGAGAGAGAGAGATGAATACGATGAATCCCCTCCCTTCAAGCTAACAGATAGCACCGCCATAAAGTTGCTGTAGCTACCTGACGGTTTTCATGGCATTGGGGTGACTGCGTCGGGGTCGGCTATATAACTGATAACAATCGGTTAAACCGCACGTGAAGCTGCGACAACACCCGCTGCAAAGGGTTAACGATCGTCTATTGTCGAATCGAAAGATTTTCATTTACTTTCTAAATTTTACGATAAAAAAACCAATTTTACGACGTTCTCGTGAATAGAAATAAATTATGAATGTACTTAAGATAAAAATTTCAATATATTTTGAGTGGAAATGATCCGTATTTCATTTCCGGTACTCGATTCTCGTTCGATCTAAATAAAAAAAAAAAAAAACATCGAGTTTTGGAGGTTATGTATGTCATGTTACGAAAAAATACGATAAAATATGATTTTTCTATGGTTTTTGGAAAACGCGCGATGTATTTATGAGAAAAAAATAATTATCTCAACTCTTCGCGAAACACCCCAATTTTAAGCAGTAATATAAACAATCGAAATGATAAGAAGCGCGGAAAGGGGTCTGTCGGGACGTCGTACGCCTCGATCGTTCACCGAGTTCGAGGTATGTGTTGTTTGTCGATGAAAAATATTTGCACGGAGAAACCATGAGCTCAAATAGCCATGACGGGACGTCGGGAGTGTCGGCTGTCATTTTCCGAGTGGTAGATCGTTGTACTCGCTCTTTCTTTCTCTCGTTCTCTCGCTCTATGTGGCACCGGCTGCGAACGTTTCGCGACGCGTGCGAAAGTCCGCGCCCTATGTACTTTACGCTGTGCACATACGCTGTTACCTACGTACACACGCGTTTATACAACATCTCCCTTTCTCGGTGTGCGTTATACAGACGAGAGAAGCAAACGGCGAACGTTCAACGCTCTTAAACAGACCCGTACGTAATTTATTTTCGGCAATTACCAAAGTGTTTTAGGCGACACTGCGTTCGATTAACAAACTTCGATTATTTCGGTCTGTTGTCATTTCGTACGAAATTTTGAATACGCGAAATATTCTATCGCGTGAATTTAATTAAAATTGTGCATACGAAATTTAGATTTTGTTAAAAATCAAAGGTGTTATCATTGTCATTGATACAATAATCGCATTATCGTTTATTCAGCAGCGATAAAATAAGCTAATTTGTTTTGTAAATACTTCGCGATACGAAGCCAAATTGAAAAAAAAAAGTTTGTTGTCGAAAATATCACAGAATTTTGATCGGAAGATATTTTAAGGATGCATTTTTCTTTTTTTAATACTCACTGACATTAGTTCGCAACGGAAATGAAGATAAGCGATATATTTTTTTAGCGTAACGGCACAAAACGATCGCAAACTTCGAGATTGATGATTAAATTTATTTGTAATTCGCACAAATACAGATTCGATCTAATGGAAAAAAAAAGAAAATGACACGAACCTCGTAAAACAATCCGGAAAAATCCTCGTTAGCCTCGTAGCCACTGTAGCACACACTGTAATTTTTCTTCGAACTTGAAAAGGAAAAACTCCGAAAAAAAATACACGTTCGAACGCACGAAGAGTAATTTGAGACGTTTTACGTTTCTTTTTGTCTGATTACGGAACTGCCCCTCTTTTTTTATTTCTTTGAAAATCCACACACTTCGAAACTTCGCGAAAATATTTTTTCGTTTAACTTTCACCACTTCTCCACGTTATCTGATCTTCGGAGACGTGTTTAGTGGAAAAAAAAATTCGTTCTATGCACGTTTTTTATTCACTCGCGAGCGATCCGTGTACCACTGGGGCGGGGAATTTCGACAATTCGTTTTTTTTGTTACACAAATATTTTCAATAATTTATAGAACCTCTCGGCAGCTGTGCCGTACCGAATTATTGGTTACGGTCGATAGAGGTGCAACGACGATGAGTGCAAGCGCCATTTTAGCCCGTTGCAGCGTTTCGTTCGTCGCGCCAGGGCGAAAGGTGGATATCGCAGGGCAGCACAGCGGCAGGCAACGAGGTATCCCGGCGGTCCTCTCTGTGCTCTGCTTGGACGCTTTCACCAAACAAAATCGATCAAAAGATCGTAATTATCTCTGTTACGAAACGGCACAATCCTTTTCACTGTTCGCTCACTTTTTTGTTTTCTTTTTGCTAAACAACCCTCCACTCAGTTCGAAATTCTTGTTAATAAATAAACTGCACGTAAAGTTGATATTCACAAATTTTCACGAAAAATTACGATGATCTGTGAGATATCGTTTCATCTCTCGAGTCGCACATTTTTTAAAAACTTCGTAATCGTGTTGTTGTTTTTTTTTCTGTAGACTTCCAGATTACGAGATCACTTTCGAAAATCCCTTCGATCTCCAATTAAATCTTCAGTGTTAAATCGTTTTAAACATTTTCTGTGTCACTCGCGAGTTGCAACAAATGCCAGATGTCTTCACTGTGCTTTTAAAAATTGTTATTGTTTTTTTTTTTTTTCGCAACCCAAATCTCTTTATTTCCTCCGCCACCACTTGGCGGGTTAAAGAAAAAAAAACGAATGAATTTTTTTAGGGATACGAAGATTCAGAGGGGGGTTATCGATACGGGTAGAGGGGGCAAATGATTGTGGTTTAGTGTCTTTTGTTATCGGACGCAATGAAAAGGACAACGATTTATATATATATATGCGATATAAAAGGTGAGAGAAGAACTGTTTCGGGGTGACGCGGTTCGCGACGGCGGCGACGAGGGACGTTGTATTCACGGTGTGGCGGCAGCACGAGTCTCTCGGACACTAAACTCGCGACGAGACGCTTCGCGTTACGTCCGTCCTTCGCAACGAGTGAACACGAACTGAGTAAGAATGCTGCTTTGCCGCGACAGAACGCCGAACCGCAGCGGCAGCAGCAGTTCTCAATCTACGAGGGGTATAACCCAACATCGAGCGAGGGAGACTAGCCAGCAGATCGAGCCAACCGCCACATACTCCAGTCGAGCAGGAGACCGCCGGGAGCTTGCCCGGCTGGTTTTCATCGTACCGCTATTCGGAGGTATTACACTTGACGGGAGACTCGGACTATAAAACCTCGTGATGCAGGGTGCATATTAATGCTTACAAGTAAGAGAAAAAATGGATGAATGAAAAATTATTGAAATGATAATAAAAAAATACGACATTGTTGATAAATAATCATAAACTAACGTAACCTATCGAATAATCGTAATTTTATTAAATTTTCAAATCTCGAACTAGACGAAATAAATCATTACGAGATTTGAATTTTTTTTTCGAACGATGAATGTGTTAGTTGAGCATTTATTTTAGGGTTTTTTTTACAAACTTTCTTCCGAGTTAAATCGTTTTTTTCTTAATGAATGCGGTGTTGCATGTATGCGCGCCTCGGTTAAAGGTTAAGTCTTGACGTCTTTCGGAATTTTTTTTTTGCTTAGCGATTATATTTATGGTAATTGACAGTTGATAATACTTGAATTATAGTTATTATTAGTTGAGACAATCTTTAATCAGTCTTTCGCGCGATTTCCCGCTCGGGATTATCGATTGTTTTTTTTTTTTTACATCGTCAAGTGTAATACGCGCGCATGCGCTCCCTCACCAACGCGAAAACCCGAAAGATTGACATCAGCCGTTCTCAAACTCGGGCCTTGCTTCTGATGCTGCTGCTTCACTTGCGGCTGAGCTCTTGGCTTGTAGCAGCCGCAGTTGTAGTGGTGGGTTTGCTGTCCACGCGCACTAGAATGTCTCGGGGTCTTGAGACCCGATCCTGCTATGATTACTTTCCCTGTTGGCCTCTGCTGCGCTCAGGTGCTCCTCTTCAGGTGTTCTCTTACTCCAGCGCTATGGTACTTTCGATCTATTTTTCCCTCACGAATTCTCATTGCAAATATCGAAATCGTTAAATTATTTATTTATTCGTTTATTCGCTCGATTTTTTGTTCACTCTTCGATAGTTTTATAGCCGCTATTCTTCGGTAAAACGTTATTTAATCTCGTCTATCGTTTCGTTTGACCCGATGTCTCCGCGCAGTCTAAGCTCGCGGCTTAATCTTCTTATCGGCTCTCGCGACAGTACATAAACGATTGAGGTATTGGTTTTTTTTTTTTCATTGCATCAAATTCTCGAGCACTTGACGTTTTTTCGATTATGATTTATGAATCACGATATAAGAGATATAAGAGCTATCGAATTGACGTTACAATACGGCTGACTTTCGATTCTTTGATGTAAAAACGACAATACCGATGTTCCGAACGCATTTTTTTTTTCGACGACAAAGAAAGTACACGTTTACGTTTCCGTGTAAACTTCTTCCACTTTTTTCTTTCTTTACGAACTCGCCACGATTTGTTTGAGTTTACGAATGAACCGTTCGAAAGATCGCGAATCAACACAGTTGCACGATCATCGTGAGAGTTTGACTCACGCGCTTGTGAGTAATTTTCGTAATTTCGAGAAAACTTGCGATAACGTTTTCATCGTTAAAGCGTCGTTCTCCGCGCTCATCGGTAAACAATGTCCATTGATATCGGTATTCCGACCGATATAAGATCGCGAATCACTTCCAACTGTTCAAACGCGAGGATTAATCACCGTCGTTTGATATACATAGTCGATGATTCAATGTTGTGCTGGCATTCTTTTATTATTATTATCTATTCAACAGGGGCATTTGAAAAAAAAAGTTCGATCTTAACTTTTTTTTTCGTTTTATAAAATCGGAATTATTATTTTATATTATTTTCCTGTCGACTCCACCGCCCAAAATTTTGCTAATCAACTGTATAATGACGCGAAAAAAAAAAACAGAAAAACCCGAAATAAATAATCGCGACGCGGAAGTAACGGCGACGTTCATCAAGCGGCCATTATAACCGAAAAATAAAATAAACCAACAGCTTGGGAATAATAAAAAAAAAAGCAAAAAGGAAGCTTTTATTAATCCCCGAATGATCCACCGGAAGCTTCCGCAATTAGAGAGGCTTCGAACGAGTCGGGAACGCGCCGCTGCATTGCTAGGGGATTCTTGAGCGAAACGAGACGATGCCAAATAAAAAAAATTTAAAAAAAATGTGGAATGAAAAGCGACGGAATTGCCGGGCTTTCACACGATGGATCTCCTTCCCGCCCTCTGTCCTCTGTTTTTCTTCTTCTTTTTCGTTTTTCCACCTCAATTCATCGGGAACTTGCCGGCGAATTTATCCATCTCTTACCTCGTGGCGATCCTCGCTACCGGCATTCTTTTCTAATCGACAAATAATTTGTACGACAATTACGAAGGCGGCACGAGAAAAACTGAAGTCTGAACTTCACTGTGGTCCGACCAATGATAATCGGGAACATAGATAATCTCAGATTTTAATGAATCTGTCGATTTTTCTACGTTCGTAATTTAATGCTTAATACGAAAACCCGCGTCAGCATAGAAAAAAAAATTTCGAAAATATTGAAAAAAAAAATTCGGAAATATCGAAAAAAAAAAAATTCGGAAAGGTCGAAAAAAAAAATTTCGAACATATCGAAAATGAAAATTTCGAAAATACTGAAAAAAAAAAATTTCGAAAATATCGAAAAAAAAAAATCGGAAATATAGAAAAAAAAAAAGATAATATAATTTCGTAACTTCACATTTCAACTAAATAAGTTTGCAAAAGTAACCCTCTAACTAGAGTCGGTTTCCACCCAAACGTTTCCATAACATCGCGATGTATTCTGTTTTCTGTGTTTTTCCCGCCGAATTGATCGACCCCTCGGATTTCTGATTACTCCATCGATAAACAGCAATATCTTATTTTTTAATTTTTTAAAAAATAATTTCGAACTTTCGCGTCAAACGTAAACATTAAAAAAGAAATTCCCCAATTTCGTAATTTCGGCGTAAGACTTATGTAAACGAAACTACGGAGGCAATATAGTTATAGGAGACGTAAAAGAGCGAAAATGGAGTGCAGAACGAGAGAGTGAAAGAGACGCGAGAGAAATAAATAGAAAAATAAAAAGGGGGGGGATAGAAATAATATGAAACAAAAAAAAAGAGAAGAAGACGAAAGAAAGAATAGGAGAACGACGACAGATTGTTAGGAATGGAACAGAAGGAACAATGGAGTCGGCCTACTAGAAACAAAGGAGAAATATGGTCCCTCGTGGAGAATCGTCGTAGCCGTTGTCGTCGGCACCGGCGAGTCTGCATGGTTTCCATGTCTATACGGGGTACCGTTCGCGCGTTCGCTAAGTTGGTTAGCTAAGTTCATTAGCGAAATTACGAAATATACTGCTGCCCCAGCGTCGCACTTGAACGAATATAAAGATCGTACGGGCGCATCTGCATTGGTGCGTTTCAAAGGTTGAAAAAAAAAAAAAAAGATCGAAAAAAATTACGAGTCATTGTTTCGTTAATTTAATTTTTTCTTCTCTTTCGCGACTTCTCTTCCGAATGTATAATTTCGTTATCGCGATCTTTCCATCCGATTGCGAATCGATCACCGCAAATCGCCGCCAAAGGCTCGCCGGTTGACAAAAAAAAAAAAAAAAACGTAAGAAAAAAATTAACGATACGCAAGTTGAAAGAGAAACGACATTCGCGCGAAAGATATGCTTTCGAAATCGGAATGATAGCTAATGGATAAACCGAGTTTTCGCAGTCGCTTGGCTTTGAGTTGCGCGACAGTCAATTACCAAATAGCACAATTCCGCGCGAGCAAACGAGCGATCGTTCGTTCGACGAGATGCCGATTAATTTTTTCACCCCGTTTTCATATCGTTATTGGAAACGATTGCGAATAAATTTCGCAGAAGATCTCGAATGCGTAATAACATGTCGGAGAAAAAAATGCGTAACTCCGAAAAAAAAAAAAAAAAAAAATCGGCATACGCCATATTTCATTTTGTTTTTTGTTCCGGAAATGTTGGGCGTCGATCGATCGCGTATTTGAGACAATTTTCGTGTCTCATTGTTGCGCGATGTAAAGTTCGAATTTCAAGTCGATCGATCGTGCGGTTCCGATCGAGTCGTTCGATCTCTCTATCGTCCGAGAGCCTTGGAACGATCGATTGATTGATTTTTTCGTCACGGCCTCTGGAGCGATACCGAAGCTAAGTTATGTGTTCCATCGGGAGTATCCACGGTGTGCGCGCGTATGTGTGCGCGTGTTGTATGCTCTTGCCGATCTCCGCTCGACCTGTTGCTCCTGCTGCAGGTGGACAGTGACGGGGACGAGAACGATGATCATCTCGCTACACTAGATAGATACAGAGACGAAGCTCCCGCTCTCGTATTAGTTCACGAAGCCATCGGTGGAATCTCACCAGTCATCGGAGACGAATTCCACCGGTTTTCAAGCGCTATTGCGCCATGATTAATGGCTTTTTACAGTGTCCGGCTCGTGGAAACATATATCGATATACCTATATATATCGTTGTATATATGTCTATATATATATATACTATATATAATGAAAAAGACGAGGGATGCTCTTTAACGGCATTGTAAAAGACGAACCGACGAGAGAAACGAACAGTCGATATAGAAAGAATCGAAGGGACCGGAAGTGGGACCCCACAAGCGTAGCGTAAAACACGATCGATCGGGATCGATACTTTTTATTGATCTTCGTCATCGGCCGATGCAGCGATACTTTCGATATCGTAAAAGTTATCGATTCATTCGAGTTTTCAAAAAATTCTCTTTAAATTAGTGAAAAATAAAGAATTTGAATTTAAAATAAAAAATTATATAGCGAAACATAAAAACTCGTGGGAGTAAAATAAACATTATTTCGAAACGATTTTTTTTTTTTTTTTTTTTTCGATCTCTGTCTTGAGAAAACGAATATTTCGCGATGCGCAGGAAGGGGAAAACTATAAAAATACCAACGCTCGAAGAGTTGGACTGAAGGAAGAAGGATATACAACTCCAATAGCGAAGACGAGAAGGCAATGAAGAAAAAATAAAATAAAAAAAAACAGCTTAAAACAAACTCGTTAAAAGCGGTCCCGAAGTCATAAAAATCCGAAGCGCAGGTATATACTAACGATCTACAAGTCCGCGCGCGAGTTGATCCTAATCTTGCTATATCCTCGTCTCTGTCTCACTTTCTGCCCATCCGCGCATATCAGATATGTGTTTGCGCTCTGCAGGGCATCACGAAGAGGCCCGCGGTGGGTAGTCAAGGCTCCGTTTAAATTTTAAATAAGTAAAAAAACGAAATAGTCAAAGAAGCGAATAGAAAAATATATATATATACATATATATAAAAAATAATAATAATAATAATAAAAATGATACGAAGGAGAAGAAAACATGGCTGCGCGATTTAAATAGAAACGTTGTTCGATGATATTCATTAAGAAACATTTTTTTTTCTCATTTTCTTGTCGATTTTTTCGTATTCATTGACTTTTACAGTTTCGATACCTATATATATCTTTCGTTCGTTCGTCAGTTAGCATACTTCGCGGTGGGCTAAAACGATTTTTTCGACGATTTTGTTGCTCACCAAAAAAATATATATACCGCGAAAATTTTTTCGAACGACTCTGCAGGAAGTTAAATTTCTTTCTAATTTTTTTTTTTTCGAGTTGCTGTTTGTGTTCGTAACACTCGACATACCGCGCTAATGGCAATATCGGTCGAATGAAACTTTAACTCTTTTTTAAATGTCTTCTCTACGGTTCTTTATTATATTCCACGGTAATGCATGTCTTCCGAAAGCGATTTTAGAAATTTGTCAGCCGCGACACCAACGCGATGTTATTTATTGCCTCGACGCTGCACGAGGAAGAAGAAGAAGAAGAAAAAGACGAAGAACGGGAAGGGAGATAGAGTGAGCAGTGAAATTCTCTCGCATAGCTTCACCTCTTCGTTTTAAGGTGTCTCTTCGCCAACGCCCCTCCCTTAAGCATTTTGCTCGGATTATTAATGTCGGTAGTCGACAACGTTGGATTTCCGCGACGGTAAATCCTTCTCCGCGATGAAATAAATTGAAAATTCGCGGCTCGACGAGGTATAACTTCACCGTTCCGATATTCGTGGGGCTCTCGATTCTTCACCTCTCTCTCTCTCTCTTTCTCTCTCTCTCTCTTCGCGTCTCGCAATAATCGGCGACAGCAATAATTGCGACCTGATCGCTTCGTAATTGAATAAATGTGGATAATTAGTCGTTACCGCGACTTATACGCGGCAATTCGCGTTCGATCCTCCGGCTAACCTCCCGATCGCTGCTTAACCGTCACCGCAATCTAATTTATATTTAATCGCTATCCAATTTAAATAACGTCGCTTACTAATTTATTTAAATTTTCAACGGTTTAACGATCTCATCGAGACACGAGACGTTGCGGAAGGATATATACTTCGATCGCAAAAATATCTTTGATAAGATAATGATGATGACGATGCATGAAAAATATTTAATCGCTGCACTCGTATATCCCTTCTTCGTCGACGGATGAGACTGTTGAAAGAAATTTGCATAGAACATTATAACGAACAACGATACTTTATTGACAAGAACTATGTAAAATAAATGATAACATCTGTCGCGATAAATAGCATTACGCTATTCGCTTCTTCGCCGTTTTCACGTTGTCGAGAATTTTTTTTTTCTTTTTTTTTTTCGATAAAAGTTTAACACGAAAAAACTGTATCATAATCGTCACTGAGATAAAAAAAAACCGATATTAACGAGAAAGAGTATTAACCAAAAATGGCGGCAAATGGAAATATTAAGTTACATTTAGATGTTACTAAACATTTTTTTAAAAATCAGATCTGAGGCTAAATTGATCGCGGAGCGTAAAGAAAGCTGCTGGATGCTATTGGAAAGAGTAAACGACAATATTTCCAATAGCATTTGGTAGTATTCTTCGCCATAAGTAATGTGTTTACCGTTGGTAAGCGACGCATTATTTGGATTTGTTAGTTTTCTTCGAGACGGCAGGCGGTGGAACTGCTTGCTTCGGATTAACTTGCGTCTTGTGCTTCTTACTCTCAACGTGCTGAGCGAATGAATTTTCCGAATGGAAGGAACGATTGCACGGGGCACAGTAGTATTGTCCTAAAATCGAGAAGAATGAAAAGAAAATAAAAAATAAAAAATAAATGTAATTACTGATTTAGTTTCGTTGTTAAAGTATCGGCAATACCTACCCGAAGGGGTTCTATAAATAGAGTAATCTATGGCAGACGTCACCGGCTGCGCGGTACTGTCGTTGATTTCATCTGAAATAGAATTATTTTTTCGTTATTTACATCGAAAAGTAAAAATATTGATCTTGTGAAATATTTTAGGTTTTTTTTTAATTTCTAAATACCGACCAACTTCCGTTTTCGCGATGCCGTTCATCTTCATCATTTTCATGTGCTTTGCTCCGCGTTTGTGCGTTTCCAATTGTTCCAGACGATTGGCTGTTACGCCACAGAGCTCGCAGCGAAAAGCCGGAAATGGCCAGGCAGACGCTTGATAAGTATTAGTTGGAACGGATGGCATCACCGGCGGAACGATCGGTGTTGCCACCGCCAGTTCGGAGCCTCCGAGAATCGTAGCTTGAGGTTCGCTTGAAAATGGAATTCCGATTCCAAAACGACCCGTAGGATCGATCGGTGTTTGATTCGGTTGCTTTTTCGTTCTTAAACATAAGGCACACAAAAATTTTCGTTGATTAGAAACGATTTTTAAATACGGCAGCCATTTCGTGGCGTTTTCCGCCATTTTGTTTAACGCACTTTTGCTTCGTTGCTCCTGTCGTCGCTCTGATATGTTTCTTTCCAGCGTAATGCTGACTTGCATCGATTTGCGACGTGAACCACGTTTTACAAACCTTAATAAAAACATTTTTTTTAATCCCAAATATAACATTTTTACGGAAAATCGAAATTAACTATCGATAAATTATCCCGAAAATACTGACATCGCAATACGTGTTCCAATCGGCGCTACTCGTGGTGCTCGTAACTTGTCCGTCGTCCGGCTTTATTTTCTTAACACTTTGATTAAGAAACATCGATACTTTCTTTTGATGTGGTTTACCCTCGTAATGCAGTTTCGCTTGAAGGGTAGAATTCATCTAAAACAAATAACGACGAAAAATAAAAAAGAATATCAATCGCATAATTAGTAATAGAAAACTCGTTATATTTGTCAGATGAGTGAACGATTCTCACAATGGCGTTGCAGAGATCGCATTTCAGGGGTTTCATCAGTGCCGAAAGTTCCCTCTGAGCATTGGCCACTCTTTCTGAATGGCAAACGATTGAATGAGATAATAATAAATCTTAAAATCTGAGATTATTTTAACTTCTTTTGTAAAATGTTTACCTGCATCCTGCGCAGGATCTATACATTCGCTTTTGCGTTTGAAAAATTTTCCCTTTGACTTGCCGGTGGGCGATACAACTTTTTGATTATTGTCCGCCCACGGATTTGGGTCGAACCACGTTCTGGTCGTGGCACCGACTTCGGCGGTATCCGAATCTGTTGGGACCCACCAGGGCTGTTCGCCGCTCGGCATCGGTGGTGCTACCGGTGGAATAAAGTACGGCGTTTGAATACCACCTGCAAACAACGGTGCACTCTCGCTGACGAAGGATTTCGCATTATTGCTCGATGTTTTAGTTGAGCTTTGAATTTGTCCACTGGTGGCGCCACTCGTCAAATCAGCATCTGCCACACCGATTTTTATCGTTTCCGGTATCGTTTTCGAAACAATTATTTCGCTGACTGCCGTATCAATAGGTTTATCCAAATTTGCTGGGATAGTCGCCGCTTTTGCGACTACTGCGTCCGAAATTATTGGCGGTGGTGGCGGAGGTGGTGGTAACAAACATTCCAGACCTGAAAAAATAATTTGCCGTAATTCATAATCCCAACGACGTTAAATTATTAGTGTTCGATAAAAAAGATTTTTCGTAAGTGATTATTTTTTTGTTTCCGACGAGGTAAGCGACGGTGCTGCCATTGGCAATAGTGATAGCTACCGCAACTAGTTGTACCACGTGACGCACGGTATACATTATCAATTCTATTTCATTAAAAAGATATACACAAGTCACTCTCTACCTGGTACTTCGGGATTTTCAATGGTTTTCACAACGTTCGACATTTCAACGTTGACCTAAATATATATTGTATATCGCGAAGCTTTCGGCGGAATTGTTGACAATGAGAATAATTTACGACAGTCGAGGGAATTCGTTCTTGCGCGTTATTCAGTCTCACGGGTCATCCAGTAGTACTTGACACTTTGCCACTAACTCTTTCGGCACCGGTAGACGTAAAGTTAAATGTAAAGCGTAGAAAATAATCCTTGAAACTTGTTGTAAAGAAAATATAATGAATAGGAATTTTCCGGGCTCCGAGGGACCGCGTGAGGTACAATGTTTTTGTGAACGTTTATGTTATTATTTTGTATTATAAACACGAGCAGACGCGGCGATTATGAGATATCGACCGGACTGACAAAATGGCCGCTAGTGCAGCAGCGCTCAGCGCCCGCTATTCCATACAAACTGTATAGATAAACATTATCTACCTTACTGACCGTTGGACTAAGCGGCATTTAGCTTTTTTCTTTTCCGATTTTAAAGCAACACATCTCGTTCGTCCTGTACAGACGATCGTTATATATGCATCAATCTAACAGGGTCAGAAAAAATACGATATATTATATACATATATATATGTATGTGTCATTTTCATTTTATTTTTTTATTGGCGTCGTGACGTCATACCGCAATGAGGGGCGCGCGCGATGCGCAGCATACGTGCGCAGTATAACGATCTTAGTCGCGCGTCAATCGTTGTCGAGTTAGGTTGCGTCTTGTCCCTCGAATTACACAACATGTAAACAAAAATTTGAATATTTGTTGTATACGCGATTCGATTTTACAATGTGTATGCAAAGGAATCGTATGAATTAACTAATCGTCTAATTCGCGTGAATAAAACTCGTGAGTTTTCGTTTATCGTGAATCAAAAACAACGAAGTCAGGAAGGCATAATTAGGAGTGACGCGTACCCGCCTAAGCACGTAAGTAATCTTGAACCTTTACGATTCGTAAAAGCTATTTTTCATGTTTTATTCTTCTCCAATGTTTGAGGCGATTGTCAATCGAAAAAAATAGGAATCAGTGTACAAAATATTCGTTAAATTTGAATCGTTAATTACGATCAAAGTGTCGTAACCCATTTTCTTTTTGAATCGCAAAATCAAAAAATTCGTAAAAAATGTCTCGTTTTCAAAGAATTTCGAAAAAAAAAAAAAGAAACTGTAATTTCATACTTTAATTTGATCCGAGTATTACGAATCACTTTTTTTTTCTCAATTTCAAATGTTCACGATATCAACTAATTTACGAATTTTTCTCTCGACAGATCGATACTTGTAGAAATGATTTCTCGCTACCAATGAGACGATGAAAGATTATTCAGAACTTGTTATGAAAAGTTGCTGACCGATTTTCGGATGAACGCTGCAAAATGTAAAAACAACGTATTACCAACGTAGAGACAAATGGAATACGATTCGGCCTCAAGTTGCGAGGGGCGCATCAAAGATTTAGAAGCGACAGAGGGTCTTCCGAGAGCCGGTGGTTCTCAGGACAGAGTCTACGAAGCGCATCCTCAGTCAACAGCTATCCAGTGGTATTCATCGAATGCATCGACGCGTCCAAATCCACCAGTCGTCGTAAAGCGTACTCTGTCCACTCAAGTAATGGATTATTATCACAAATATTCCCAAAATTCGTCTCTCGGTCGATATTTCTCGCTGGCGGAGGCGGGCGCTTCGTCCGATTTGGGAAATTATTGCCGCGGAAATTACGGAAACGCTGACGTTGACCCGAATCGCGACAGTTGGTTGATTCTCTCGTCGGACGAAAGATCGCGAACGGATTCGTCGATGCCGCGCGAGAGACGCAGATGGGCTCGTCCTCCGCTCATTGGTCAACCGTCGGACGCGCAGGCGTCGTCTTCCTACGTCGGCGCCTCGAGTCCTGACTCTCGCACGCCATCGCCGGTGAGCAAACGACCCGCGACATCGACGATTCCTGAGGAAAGGAATGAGAGTCGCGAGACCCTCGTTGAGGTTCGCGAGTCCGATGTAAAAGCCGCGTCCCCGACATCGAGCGTCGCATCGCATAAACCACTCGAATGGGACAGCGGCGCTGATGTCGGTTATTTCAACGCACTACCGCGTTGCAAGGAAAAGGACAAGAAACTCTGTACAATCGAGCGGATGGCGTTAGCGCGCGGTTGTTCCGCGGCATTGCGATTGGATCCCGAAGGAACGACGGAATCGGCGAGCAGCCGAAAGAGTCAAAAGAATTCGATGAAACCGGACGCGACCTCGACGCCTCTATTGGGGGTTCACGCTTTCGTAGATTCCGAGAGCGAAATCGAGATAACGCCGATAGTAAAAAATCATCAATCAGCCGTTATATCCGTCGGCGAGATACAGACCCCGGAAATTCTTTGCAAAGCGGGAAAAACTCGAGAACAAGAAACGCCGAAAGTTAAAAAAATTCCCGTAACCGCATTACCGATAAAGTATCCAACGGAAGGTTGCCGTTCAGCGAAATCTCACGATCCCCAATCTTCACCATTGAAAAAAAGCTCATCGATGAATCTTTTACAATTGCCATTATCGAGATTATCTCTCAAACGCAGTCAAAGCGAACTTAATTTACGCGTTAAGGAAAAAAAAAATCACCAAACTTTGCCACCGCTGATCTTCGACTCGACGTCTTCCATCGCTACTGTCGTAAACAAACCCGCGACTTTAGACAAATTTATACAGACGAGTCTCGACTGTATTTCTCAAGGTATTCAGGTATCACCGGTCGACGATGAGACCAATGTCAATCCTCGAGAAACGAAACTCGTCGACAACCAGGAAAAGAGAGGAGAGAAAGAAGAATTCGAAGAAGCAGAGCGCAAACCTCCACTGCCGAAGAGAGCGAGCAGTTTGGTACCAAAATCGCTGCACTCGATTCTCAAAAATTCGAATACTTACGACGTGCGCGATCGTCGGCGTAATCGAGAGATCAACAACAGCGAATTATCGGAGAATTCAACGAGATCGCGGGAAAGAGATAAGAAAAATTCGAGAGAAGAAAAAACTGATAGCGGAACGAGCAGAAGAACGGATACGAGTTCATCGGAAGCATCGAGAAACTCAACATCCGCACCGGAAGTTCCGGTTGAGGAGACAACGGGCGAAAACACGACTGGTAGAGCTTCCAATAGTTTCGAATATTTTCCCGGACACATTTATCAAAACGTTCCCCCCGGAAGTACGAGTCACGTATCGTCAGTGGACACGGGACGAGAGTCGCGTTGCTCAACGATGCCGAACACGAGTTCCAGTATCGACGAGAAGCTTTGGGGAGATTCGGATAATCTCGTTCGCGATCTTGAGAGAAGCGTTAATATATTAAAGAGTCTCGTCGACGCGAATAAATGCGATAAGCAGGTAAAAAAGAGACTGATACATCACGTAATAAAGCGACTAGTCACAGCGAAGTACACGGACGATCGCATAGATCGGGATCTCGACGAGAATGTACCGTGGAATCCGGCGGACGCGCGAAAAAAAATTTACCGGAATGAGATAATTCAGGCGTTGGCGCAAAAGCACAATACGACGGATTCTTCGGCGGATGATTGGCGTCCGCGAAAAAGAAACGTACGCGCCAGTTCTTCGAGTCCAAAAAAAGTATCAAAGGAAATTCGAGTCATGAAGGAGATAATAGATTTGGCGACGAGTCCCGGAAGCACGGAGAACAGCGATAAATTTCCTTTCGATTGCCATACCAATCGCACTGTTATGGATGGAAGAAAAGCGCGAATGGGTCTGCGAAGCGACGATCGTCGTCGCGAGACGCAGAACGATCGCGATAAAAGCGAAAGTTCGGAATGCTTCGTGCCATCGTCCAACGCTCAAGCGCCGTTCAAAATCGATAGTACAAATATATTCTACAGCGTCGATAAATCGAACGAAAAATTGCCACAGACTTCCGAAGCCACAGCAACCACTGCAACAACTTCGGGGATGACATCGAACGGAAATCCGATTACCGAACGCATCGTATTGGTTAAGGAACGAACGCGTACCGAGAGCAACGAAACCGATTGGCGGTTACCGACGACGATGTCGGAGCGCAGATTCGAAATGGGAAGACGCAGCAATTCGGAGTCGGGCGACACGAAACTAATTAATTACGCTGAGATGGAGAAACGGAATCAACTTGTGTGGATAACCAATGAGATAAGTCATCTCTGCAATTTGAAGCGATTACTCGAGGAATCGAATAAATCGGAGATCGGTAGCAGAGGAAACAATTCGCCGAGAAAGAAATTTCCATCGGTGCCGTTGGGACAATGGATCTTAGGGGTGGAAACGTCGCCGGACAATGAACGACCGACGAGAGAAAAGTCGGCAAAGAAACTCGAGGAGAATCAATGGTCGTCTCATGGAAATTTGGCGAGAGATCGAACGGATCGGCGAATAGTCGATAAAGTCGGACACACGAGGAAACGCAATAGTTGCACACAAACCGGTAGCGACGGAGGGCCGAGCGGTCATTCGAGAACCGGTGGCGAAATCGTTTCCGCTACTATACCGCTAATGGTTTCGACATCGACTTCCCGTATGGATCGCGAAAAAACTACCGATACTCGCGAAGTTTCGGTTCAAACTGTGCCGATCGCGAGTCAATGCCAAAATCGTTCGGAGACAAGCGGCGATGAAAAAATTCAACAAGTTCATCGGCACGTTTGCTATTGCCAAAGATACGCGGCGCATAGTCGGCACGCGGCTTGCATCGTTCATTCGCCGGCGAGGTATTCGAAACACGAGAAACCGTTTCAAACGCCCGCCTCTCACAGACGCGAGGATAGACCGATAATAAGTCAATCTGTTGTTTGTTCGAATGCGAAGAGCACGGATTCGAGAAAAGAGGCGAAAAATCAGTTGAACGCGAATTGCAAGTCGAAATGGGCGATACGAGAGTTACCGACAAAGAAAAATCGTTGCGAAAGATGCGAAGGGTACAAAGAGGTCGCGAAGTCAGATAAAATCTCGAAGGGTATCGCGATAAGTTTGAAAAAAGTGCCCAAAGGCGAAACCGAGATTTGCGAATGTTCGAGCGATTGCAACTGCGACGCGGGCCAACGGAGGAGTCGCGCAATGGAAAAAAGTAGCGATAAAGAAGCGGAGGAAGTCGAAATCCCCGGATGTTGCGGCACAGCCAGCGAAACCGAAGAACCGCGATGCACCTGCGACCTCGAAGATGATACGAGAACGAAAAAAGTTTCGAAGAGTCCGAACGATGAGAGCGATGAAGTTAACGGCGGGGACAAAAAAATTGCTGAGAAAAGCTGTAAGTCTTGCAGAACTTGCGGCACCGTTTGGAAGATCAGAGACGGAAAAGGCGCCAACAGAAGGTGCAAATGCTCGCAGGATTACCTTAAGCCGGTTGCTTACGAGTTGAAGTTCGACGAAGCGAAGGAACCGAAGGAGAGACCGAGAACCTCGAGAATGGAGAGCGGCGAAAGGGGGAAAATGAAAGATAAAAATGAATCGCGCGGAGCAAATATCGCTGAGAAAAAGAGTCGAACAAGAGACAGTCAAACGGTTCCGAATTCGGCGAGAAATCGAGGAAAATGCGCCTGCGACGAGGCAGAAGTCGCCGAGGAAATTGAAAAAGAGGCGGTGGAGGAAATTGAGGACGAGGACGACAAACCCGGCACTCTGAAGGTAATATTTCGCAATAATTGCGGCAATACAATTAATAATATAGTTGAGTTCTATACAATTTACTCGCAAAATGTTTCCTAAGGTCTCGAAGACAATAATTCACGACAATTAAAGTAATTAATAATATAGTTCTGTTTCATACAATTTTCTGGTTCGGCGTATCCTAAGGTCGTCGCAGACGTTCTCATGTGTATTTATTTCTTTCTTATTTCTGTTCGAAGGAATTTCTCGCTACAAACAAACCGGAATTTGTCGATAATGTGGAAACTCGTCGTCGATATATGACGGAAATATCGCAACTTCGGCAATTAAAGAAAGAGAAGCGCAAGCAATTTTTAGCAATGGCCGGTACATCGGGTTTCATCAAACCGCAAAGATCAGCGAGAATTTCAACGGGTAAACGAACGTTATTATCTTTTTTAGTTCTCTCGATTGCACTGCAAAAAGCGTCGAGGTTACAAAGTGACTACAGTTGCTGATATTATTCTTTTTTTTTTTTTCAAGTAAATGCGCAGAAAAAAATCAGCGACTACGAGATGAAGCTGAGGCTTCGAATGCGATATTTAAGACTGAATGAGGTGCGCAACAAGCGTCGCCAACGTGAGAAGGAGGAAGAGACTCGCCGTAATCATCTGATGGCTAAACTTTTTGGTCAAAAGTTACAACAAAAGGTATTGAAGGGTCAAGTCGATTTATCGCAAAGCGTCAGCGTAATATCGAATCTATGATCGAAAAAAATAACGAATCTCACATGACGAGACGAATAAAAGAGATTTCATTTTTTTAATTTTATTCCCAATCCATGACATTTTGAATATTAAAATCGTGCGAAGAGGACAAGACGTGGACTGAAAAGTACAAAAATTAACGAACATACAAAGAGAACATCAAATGTGTATAAAATACGCAAATTTGATGATTTCTTTTTAATTATTATATAATTCTTTAATTTTAAGAATGGGTTTCCACGAGTGAAGTGTTCATAATACAAACAGTATATATAGTTATTAAAATAAATAAAATATATATATAGATATATATATATATATATGAAATATGAATTTATTTCATTTTCGATACGTCGTAATCGTCGTTATTAAAATGATCAAGTAATAAACTGAAGATGCGAAGAAGTACCGGGTTTTGGGTAAATTATCCTGACATTACCACAATACAGTAACATTTTTTATTTTACCAGCAGCTTTGGCTCGCGAGTACAGTTTTTCGACAATATGGACAAATTTGTCGCCGACGCCAGGAGAAATGGCGGTAACCGTTGCAGGTATAAAAATCTCGTCAATTTTAGCACAGTCGGCAAAAGAATATAGCGTATGCCACTCGGGAGAAAGTGTATTTTCACCTCATGTGCATTTTTCCTCTCTTTTCGCTCGCGCATCAATCTTCACACTCGATGAAAAGACGCATTTTTCTCCCTTAATACATAATTTACTATTATGGTCGTGAAGACCAAAACGACTGTTTCGTAAAAGTTACCCTCGTTGTGTGTATTGCGTTCGCCTGCATATGTCTGCTTGGCGGCGGACTCGCTGCCTTCTTCTTCTCCTTTTTCCTCGTATTATGGTTTTATGCCGTGAGGCACCAGGACTCGCTGTCTCTCCGTTCGGTATCCGTGGCTGCTATACTCTGGCCGCTATCCTGCTCACCGGGCGCCTCGTGTCGGTAAAGTTCACTGGTTATGTAGGCAGCCGTACATAGTATTAGATAGTAGGAGATTCGTGATAGTAGGAGAAAGTTTTCTCTTGCGATTTTCTTCATCCGCATCGCTCGCATAAGGCCGTGCAGCTTAGCCTTAGTAAGAGATAGTTTTCTCTTGCGATTTTCTATATGCTTGCGCGCGCGCGCTTCGGTATCGGTCAGACGATAGAGTAGGTCGTTGACCCATCCTGGGAGTTCGTAAAGTTTGCTTCTGTCAGTGTGTCGGCTGTTACTTCCTCTATTAGTGGCAATATATCGGTGGAATCGGCGAACGAGGGTATCTGTGTTGCAGTACTTAGTAACCACCTGCAGTTTGCACGTTAGGCTTTTCCTTCACAATGTCATTGGACTGATCAAGCGACGCCAGTTGCTGAGTTGCTGAGCAGCTATAGAAGTTTACCGTCGATGAGTAATTTGTTTCTTCTAATTTTTTAATTTTTTCCACGAGCGTTAAGTTTCTTCTGAAAATCCGAGTCGTATTGCGTATAATTTTCATACTTCGCAGTTAATATTTATTTCACACGTGACGGTGACGAAAAAAAAGTTTGTAGCGCAAAAACCTAAACGGCGTAACCTTGTCAACGTGGGAGTAAAAATCATATCGAGCAAAAAAGAAAACCAGTGAAAAATAATTGATCACCGTAGCGAGACTCGCCTCGAGGTCGCGTGGGTAATGCGCACCGAGGACTCGTTGAGTCGCCTATAAAACAATTGAAACGAGAGCTCGCAGCCGATAGTACATCGATACCTCCGTAACAAAGTTCGACCGATAGAATTTGACTCTCGAAAAAGACACAAAAAATCGTTGAAAAATGCCTGAAGCAGTTGAAGAAAATGAATATTTGGATCGCATATTGAGAGACTATTTCATCAATGATTTTCGCACCGGTTATATAAACGTCGATGGCGTTTGTCTGCCGGAATATTATAGCAAATTTCGCGATGCTATCGACAGCTTTCAAGTACGAGATGACGATGTGTGGGTCTGCAGTTTTCCAAAAACCGGTAGGTTACTATTTCGGACTTTTTTTTTTAATTACAACTTTCCGCTTTTTTTTTTAATGATGTAATAATTTTTTTTTACTCGCTTTCGGATATTTAGGCACAACGTGGACGCAGGAGATGGTATGGTGTATCGCAAACGATTTGGATTTTGAAGGAGCGAAAGTTATTCTATCGAAGCGATTTCCCTTCCTGGAGTAAGTTTCGTATCGTGAAATGTAAAAAAAAAATAATTGCCAAGTGAATCTTTTTGTTACAGTCACACGATACTCTTCGATTATAGGACAATAATTTCGCGAACGCCGGGTCTCGAGTTTCCCGAATTGGTGACGGACAGCGTGTCCTACGTAAATAAAAAGCCGAATGCAAGATTCATTAAGTGCCATTTGCCTTACGATCTTTTGCCGCGACAAATTCGCGATGGAACGAAAAAACCGAAAATCATTTACGTGACGAGAAACGCAAAGGACACGTGTATATCTTACTACAATCATTGCAAACTTCTCGAAGGTTATCGAGGATCCTTCGATGATTTTTGTCGTCTCTTTATCGCCGGCAAAGGTAAACTTACAATGGACAATGTTTTTTATTCATTCGAACTGTTAAATTAACTTTTATTATTGTTTATTTCTTTTAGTTTGCTATGCGCCGTTTTGGAAACACGTAAAGGGTTTTGCGAGTCGAAAAAAAAACGATAATCTATTGTTTCTCACTTATGAGGACATGAAAGCCGTAAGTGGGGCATTTTTGTTTTAATTATAGTGATAAATAATAGAAAACACTTTAACGTCGATAATTGTTTAATTTAACAGGATCTCGCGTCGGTAATACGGAAAACTGCCGATTTTCTCGGTAAAACCGTCGATGGTGTATACGACAGTAACAACGTTGAGATTTTGATGAAACATTTGAGTTTCGAGAGTATGAAAGCAAATCCGGCTGTTAACTACGAGGAGGCTGTCGATATAAACAAAAAATTCAACCTTATTGAGGCCGAAGGAACTTTTATGCGGAGCGGCGAGAAGGATCAGTGGAAACGCCAAATGACTCGAGAGATGAGCGATACTTTCGATAAGTGGATTTCTCTGAATATTGAGGATACTGGACTCGAAAAGCAATAAATGAAAATTATGTAAATCTCTATTATTAAGATAAATAAAACAATTTACTTGGTTTCGGTATTTTTTTGAATTTTTTTTACTAAATATATATTAATTCTGAAACGAAATGCGACGATTACTACAGTTACGCGCGATTTTAGACAAAATTTGTTATTACGACGATACATATGGGATGCGGATTTTTTTTTTTTTTTTCGTATTGCAATTTGAAACGACGGAATTTTTTTTTTTTTTGTAGAAAAACATGAAATTAGTTTTTCAGTATCGTTTCAATACATCGATTGAAATTAATTTCCTTTTCATATCCCGCAAAAATATTTTTCCGATACTTTTTTTTTACCGCTCACTAATCTGCCAGTTATTTTGCTATCGACTTATTTCGGACGGAAACTTGTGCTTGTTGCGATAAGAAATATTTTTTTATTCTCTACCGGCGCTATATCCTTCGGCAACAGAAAATCCGGAAGTTGCTGCACACGTCTCTGCAGTCGGTATCAGTGCGATTCGATTTCCGTCATTCGCAGTTTCCTTTTTAATTATCATTTATTTGTTTTTTTTTTCCATAAAGTCATAAAAATGATTATTTTTTTTTTGTCGTTTCAAAGCATTAATTCAATTTAATTTACGTTTCAATGACCTTTACAACTATTTCTCCGCCATTTTTTTCACTGTTTCCTAATTTGCCTGTTATTTTATTATCATTTTAATATTTCATACGAAAATTCGCATTCGGAGCGATAAGAAATATTTTTTTTATCTGCTACCGGCGGAGTATCCTTCGGTAACAGGAAATCCGGAAGTAGCTGCGGGTGTCTCTGCTGTCGGTATCAGTGCGATAAAATTCTACTGAGTCGCAGTAGTCTACGTTTTCATCTTCACGATGGAGTTGTATGAATGAATTTCATTACTGCGTTCCATTTCATGAAAGTCGATCATTCCATCGTTATTATATAATCCGTTCAATCGGCACATAATCAATTCTTATTTATCTTCAAATTCGATGTCATCCCCTCTCATTTTCCTCTCCGTTTCTATTGAGGATCTGTTTGTTTTTCATTCACGCAAATATTAATCCCTCAGCATACACGCCGCCGCGATATAAATCCATTTCATTTCGAAGATTAAAATGAAATTAATTTTCGTAATCCGCGAAACAATAACTCGCGAATAATATCGGTTGAATTGCCGAATTTATATACGAACAACGAGTATCATATTATTTTCCTTTCGGTGTACCAAATTTTTTTTTTCGTATTATATATATTTATATATAATTTTTAATGCTAAAAAGATTGAAGCAATTATCGCTATTGTTCCGCAGAGAGCGTATAACGCTATTAGGTGTATTGCGCGTCTCTGTAATGAGAGTAGCGTCGTCTTCGCACAATATAATTCTGAAATAGTCGGCGGACCGTTTGATGGTCTCTTTCCGTTTCTAGTAATAAACGACCGATAATAAACGAAACGAGAGAAATATAAAAGCACCTCTCGGCGTTATATCACTTATATACAGGTATATTAACTCTAACGAAGAAACAGGAAACAGAGGGTGAATTTTCTCTTCGCAAACGGGAATAGTCCACAGGGGGAAGGTGAAGGAGGGAGGGGGGGGGGGGGGGGCGTGAGGGGCATCGCGGATGAGGGCTATGCAAATATGCGTTGTGCGTTTTAATTAAAATTCTACGAGGTCGTTTTGTTAGCGACGCGTGCCAATCGTCCCGGGGCTTTGCGTTCATTCGAGTAAACTACAGTTCTTCCCGCATTCAGTTATTATTTTATAAAGTTAAAAATTCGGGTGAAAAAAAAAAAAAAAATCACCGGCCGACCTAAATAGTATCGTTTCTGCGATTGAGGAGACGAAAAAAAGTTGAATACGAAGATCCGCGTTGTCGCCTCTGAATAAAAATGTACAATGCCGGCGTTTGTTAAAACTTTTTACCCTTTCGGTGAGATCTTAGTATCATTCACGCTACTGTTGCAATGCTTAGCCGCGATTAAACTAGAGAATCGCATAGTGAACGTTTTTGGCGCTACAAGTATCTCTCATTGGATTCAGCACCCTGCCGGGCGTAATCGGGGGTTTTGCCTATATTTGTACTCGAGTACAATCGACGATGAGTGGTTTATCATTAATGCAAACGCTAATAGGCATTGCGTGCCGAATGGGTGGCAGCACAATGGGAGTAGTAGGTAGAGAACCGCGAACAATGCAGTTGCATCGTCGTGTTGGCTCGATCTTCGCCCTTTTATATATACCTCGATAATCGCTCGGAGAGTTCAAACACACAAAAACGACTTCGCGTCTAACGAGCGAACGATGGATTATCAACGAGATCAAGAAATAATTAAATGATTATCAATTTAGATCGTATACACACGAAAAACGATTTAATTACGAACAATTTAAATCAAATACGTTGCATAAATGTTATGTTAGGCGTAACTGTATCGAATAGAATTCAACGAAGGCATGCGAATGAATTCGGGAGCGACTCGGCCGGTATGCGATATCTGCTTTTTTTTATCCCACATATCGGTATTTTCTCTCTGATCGGTCGGCACTCGACTGCAGTACGAGCGCGTTGTTCGTATACGTATGCGGGTGAGTAAACTGAAATTTCTGAAATTCCTGGCGGAGATACCTATCGAAGTTTATTCCACACACAGTTTCGGCGATTAGAAATGGATTAGTATCGAGAAGGGAGTGGTGAGAGGGTAAGATAAGGAAAAAAATGTTTTTAAAAAACTATATCTTAACGCGAGCGCTAGAAATCCACACGTGGAAAAAGTTGCCAATGATTAAAGGGCATATTGTACGTTTGTCGAGAAATCGTCCCATGGTAACCGATCGCCTTCCCTATTTTTCGTAGGGTGCACAATCTGTAGCCCTTAAAAAGACGAAATGTCACTGCAGAACTGACAGTCGCAGCAGTATTTCCTTTAAGGTTTAAAGCGTACGCACCTTAAAAAAACATCATAACAGATTTCGTTATCGACTGAGCGCGGGTTGAGAAAGTGTTTTACATGACCTTAACTGGTGGATCTTGTACCTTGTTAAATTTCAAACATATTTTCTCTTTAGCGCAATGTGATTAGAGCTCGTACTCTCAAACTAACGGCAACTCAAAGTTCCAGCCAATGAGAGCGGTCCGAGCGCATTAGCGCGCTACTCAGCGCAGCGCCTCATTGGCCGAAACTTCGATTACTCGTAATTTCGTAACCAACGATCGAATCAAAATTTGCTAAAAGAAAAGTTTGTTCACTTTTTAATCGCGAATGCGATCCAACAACTTTTGTTTTCGTTTGTTCTTTCAAAAGCCTTTATCCGTATTAGACAAATGAATGTCTACAGCGAGCAAATGAATAGATAAATAGATAATGGTATGAAAGATACACGAAGAAAAGCATCAGAGAGTAGGCTGAAGATTTTCCAAGCTTACGAGGGCGTCCCCGCGTGATGTGGTTCGCGCGTTGCGCGCGAGGTGCGCGTTACCGCATAGCATAGGGCGGGCAGAGGTAGTGGAAAGAGCCACGTTGGAAGAGTAGTAGTACAGAGGAGTCAGTTCGACGGCGACGCCGGAGCGAACGAACCGACACCAGCAGGACGTGCCTTCGTAGCTCTCTCGATCGTACACGTCGATCTTTCGATATTTCTCTTCCGTGACTCGCGCGAACGCAAACAACAAATAACAACAATTCTATTTTTCTCGCCGTAGTCGCTACTTAATTCCTCTTCATCTTATTCGCTATATCTCTGCTTCTACTATTTTCCGCTTTAAACAAAAAGAAAAGCATCAAAACATCGCAAAGCGAAGTTAACAATATAGAATAAGAGATTCATTCGTCGTTGGCTTACCATACCGACTGCAAAAGAGGCAAAGGAAGAAAGTTACAGATAAATAAAGAACGAGCGGTAATCGAAGCCGTTCGATTGATTTAACTGACTGCACTGCAACAGTAAAAGACTATAATTGAGGCCATTTTTTTTCTGGTTACAGAGTGCGAAATTTAACGCCGAATGCGGCTCTATTTATCGATAATCGTTCTGTAAACGAAAGAATAAGTTAACGTGTGTAAAAACCGTACGAGGTGAAACTTTGGGTGCGCATCAAGTGCGTTAGGCGCGGTCCTATCCGCTCGGCGTTCGATTTTTCCAAATTATTTCTAATCCATTTTCGCTCTTTGTTACATTCAAACGAACTATTGCGAATGAAAACGTGAATAAACAAAAAAAAACCGAAAAATACCCGTTTTTCGAAGGAATTTGAGTGATTTTTTTTAAAACGCAAACTGTGTTTATCTATAAAACACAAAGTGCACGATCGCGTAAAAAGGACTGGAATAATAAAAATAAAATAAAAGTGTGAAAGGGGGTTGCGGCGAAAGTGAAAAATCGGAAGGGACCGTATCGTTGAAACATCAAAGATCGAAGATATCTCGGGTTTGAATAGAGGGTGTGATATAACGCAAACGGGACCACAATGGCGTTGAGGATGATCGCGTCAACGCGAATCAACATTATTTCCACCCTCATCGTCGTACTCGTCCTATGTATCGGTGAGCTTCCTACTATTTATTTTTACCAATGAAAATTGAAAAAAAAAAAAATTTTGAAAAAAAAAAGTTATTAAAAAAGTGTATTTTCACATTTCACACGATAAATAAACCATAACCATAACCATAACCATATTTTCACATTTCGCCGCGATGTCGATGTTTTGGGTGAAATTGCGATTGAACTCAAATTTCATCTCGACTTTTGTTCGTTTTCCAATTTTTTTCTTTCTTTTTTGTTCTTTTTTTTTTTTTTTCATACAAATTTTTTTCCGTCTTGATACGGAGCCGAATTGCGAAATATCGGTAGTTTACTGCTGAAATCTATTATTACTTCAATCTGCTATGTACAAAAGTCCTCCGGGGGAGCCGCGGTCGTAACAAGGTCGATCGATCAATTTAATTAATCGTACGTCTAGTCTTATTGCCAGTTTGGTAGAAACCTTCCCTTCCCTTCCCTTTTTCGCTGTCTGCGCGTCACCACATTCGCTTATACGGTCGAAAAGTTTATTAAAGTTTAAATAGAGCGGTGGTTCGTCGAATTCTTCTTGCACGGGCGCGTGTCTCCGCTCATCTTCCTTTTTTTATTTCTCTACAAATATAAAACAGTTGGCAAAATTTAATTCATTTCAAATCGTCGTTTATCCGCGCGATACTAATGAAACGACTATCGCAAATTCACAGGTCTCAGTTGCTTTTTTTTTTTTTTTTTTGGAGCGAAACATCGTAAAATTAGGATTTTTTAATGTCTCGAAACTTCGGCATCGCTTTTATACGGTGCACAATTTAGCGAAGCTGCTTAGAGAAGGTCGCAAAGCCAGAAGCGCATCCCCCTTGATAAATGAATTTGCGGTTGTGGTACTCGAGTGGAATACCGTTGCTGGACTATCCACAGGGCTAACAAAGAGCCACTACGCTACGTTTACGTTGGTTACGATGGTTGGGTAACTTCGCTACCCGAAAGATATACACAAAGTGAAAGATACATTTTCGTACACATAGAGAAGAGCGAGAGATTGAATCTCCTCTCGTCTTTGCACCGACTGCACCTAATTTCGGCGTAAAGTTTTTATAAAATCAGAAACGGAATGAGTTTGTACCCGAGAGAGAGGGAAGACGAGTCGCAAGAGTAATCCTACGGGTATAAATTTATTCGAGAATTATAGGGGGTTCGCGAGAGCGTTTAATCTACAATGTTTTAATAACCACTTACTTCGTTGGATATCTGTTGAAACTATGCAATTGTATTCTCGAGCAGAAGCCCAATGAAACAATGAATTTCCGCGGGACGTTGCAAAAGCGTCGTGGAACATTCTCGTTCTTGCAGCCGCGGAGGATTAATATTATGTATAACACCGGGTAGTAAAATGGGGTATAGCGGCTTTCGTAGAGATAGAAAAGCCCGCGGGTGTGCCAGCAGAACGTAAATGTAATTTGTGATCATTTTACTCCCGAGTATATAATAGAAAATGACCACAAACTGAAGCCCTGTGGGTCCATACTGCGCATTTAATGGGGTCGAAATAATCTTGAAATACACAAATTTTAATCTTCGATTAAGCCGCCGCTGTAATCAGCATTGCGCACGTATTTTTACGATGTAATATCGTTTTTGACGCATTAAAAAAAAATTATTTTCGCCTTTAAGCGCAATTTGGATGATATTCGATTTTTTTTCGAATTCTCTTAATGGGAAATATCTTCGCGTTATTCGAAAAAAGCTGATAACGAATTCGCTGTTCTTCGATCTCTCGTTATCTTCTCGAAAATAAAACCAACGAAAGAAGAACACAAAGTGCAAATTTCGGAAATCGGTCTCCGCTAATGACTTAACAATTTATTTTCGTTAAAATAAAATTACGAAATTCCATTGATATTAAATAACTCATATAAAAATAATGAAAATTGAAGACGAAAATTATTTTTTTTTGCGAAAGTTTCACGCATTTTTTTTTTTATTTTCAGATGATTTGTTGATTTACATCGATTTATAAAAAGTGAAACTATAATACTGTTTTCCATATATTTTTTATTTCGATAATAATTACGGATATAAAAAAAAAGGCGCAAACCCCACATCGAGGTCCGTCCCGTCTCTGTGAGTTGATAACTAAGTGCCAAAAGTGTGTGTCGTGTTGCAGAATTAATTTATCTCCAAACATTGAAATCAAACATAAACATCCCTATTTCATCCGAATGCCCTCACCATATCGTAACATTGAATAATAGTCATAGTTGCGTAAATTGGAGTAGCGTTTACCATCTCATCTCGCGCTATTTAATTGCTGTTGGCAGAGAGCACGTTGTACGTGCGAATGAGGGAAATAGTGGTTCTCCAGTAGCCATGAGGTACAGAGAGTAGCAAACGACACAACGATGAGTAGGAAGGGTTATACGCGCAGTGAGTGGTATATACTCTCGCGTACGTTTAGTGTTGCGTCTACGAGTTGATTTTACACGGTTCGGTATCGATATTATGCTGTATTCGTGGCGGACGAGTGGTTGTGTACACGCGATAGATAGATAGACAGAGAAGAGTTTTACCACTGCGGGATCTTCTGTTTCGTTGGTGCAGTCGGTGAAATCTCGATAAATCTTTCACATCTGCTTCGTGTTTTCATTGGGTCTCTTTCTCTTTCTCCTTCACCCTTTCCGCTCTCGTCTCCTCGCGTTCTGCCGACCCTATGATATCGCTATTCTGGCGTTGATGCCACCAGGCGAAACGGAAAATTACGGCAGGATAATGGAATATGTGCGGCGAGAGAGCGAGTGAGAGAATTGAAATTACGAGGGTTTTCGTAACTCAATGTTCGAAACGTTCCCCACGTCTCTTGAGTTATAACGAGCTGACTATGTGAATCTATATGGAGTGGAGGAATTAGCGGGATTGATGGATGTATCAGCGCGGGATCGTTAATTAACTGATTTTCGGAGCGCATCACAGACAAAAGAATATGATGAGAGCTTCGAAAAGAAAAACGCGAAAAAAATTGATCCGATACATCACGTGTTTGAAAAATGAACAAATATTGAATTGAGAACAGTCTGCTTTAACTTTCTTCCATTTTTTTTTTCGTTTGCATATCTGTATTTCTTGACGAGGATCGACGGATCATTAAATCGAAAAAAAAAGTAAATATCAAACGATGTAGCAACTTAAATTAAAATGAAAAAAAGTGTTGCAAAATCGAAGAAATGTCGTATAAAATACATATTACATTTTCAAAAAAAAAAAAAAAATAAAAATAAAGAAATCTTAGGAAATAAAGGAAACCAAAAAATAGATAAAAACGCGAAGAAAAAGTGGAATTGGCTCTTTATCTGCTGTACATAATTCCAACTAAGTGCACACGTTGTAGTTTCCGGTCGAATTATAGTAATTTTCGATCGCGAGTTCTCTTCCGCAACGAGTATATTGATCGCATATACGGCTGTGGTATATCGATACACAACGAAGCTGATAACTACGGCTAATTCGCCTATCAGGAATTTGTGGAAACGGAGTCCTGTGTAGCCGTTGATGAAATTCTCGCAGATCGTAATCCATATATAGTCTCTCCATCCGTTCCATTTCTCATCACTTTGGCTCTTGATATAGTTCTCTATCCCGGACTGTAGTGCATTCGCAGCTCGAAACACACGTCTCTTTTGTCTCCCGTCGGAGTCACGAAAGAGTGATTTATAGCGATCATACATGAAAATATGCTACCGTCCCGTTTCGTGCTTTTCCATCTATTGAATCTTTGGATTATGCTGTATGAGAGCAATTTATTACGGTTTCTGCTTCGGATTACCTTTCCAGAAGCTGTATCTATTCATACGATCTTTCATCTCGTTAGACCCATTATTTTCACGGATTCGTTCCGTTGCGAAAAACATTTGTCTAGTAAAGTATTGTTTATTTAACGATCTCGAGATCAAAGAATGCGTTCAGCTTTCGTAGCTAACTAACTGCGAATACTACATCTATACCTTAACCCCGTAGACGTATTGTTTATGCGTTAACGCAGACAGTCGCAACACAGGTTAAGTCGGAACGGAAGCTGTAAAAAAAGACCGAAGATTAAACCCATTAAGTATAAAACTCTATTGGATTAGAGTGCATACTGCGGCACGTAGTTTTTTACAGTGCCGTATTCGCTGCGCAAAATCTCCATCTTTTTTTTTTTTACAGCATGTGCTCCGATTTGCCTCGTGTTAGAATTAGCCACGTTCTTCGTCTAATCTATCGATTTCACATCTGACATGCCGAAAAGTAGTATTTTACGGCTACCTAATGCAACGGTAAAAACACCCAACCGGTCAAATCTCCTCAAGTGGATGCGCGTCAGTAGTAAATGTCGTATCGAGCTTCCCGATCGAGTAAATTTCACAACCCCTATCATAAATAGAAGAGTTAAGTCGGAACAGAAGCTGTAAAAAAAGATCGAAGATTTAAGCCATTAAGTGTAAAACTCGATTGAATTAGAGTGCATACTGCGGCACGTAGTTTTTTACAGTGCCGTATTCGCTGCGCAAAATCCCCGTCTTTTTTTTTTTTTTACAGCATGTGCGCCGATTTGCCTCGTGTTTTGATTAGTCCCGGTCTTCGGCTATTCTATCGACTTCACGTCTGACATGCCGAAAACTATTGTTTTACGGCGGTCTAATGCAACGATAAAGATACCCGATCGGTCAGATGTCCCTAAATGGATGCGCAGGTATATCAAATAGATGCGCGTCAGTAGTAAATGTCGTATCGAGCTTCCCGATCGAGTAAATTTCGGAATCCCTATCATAAACAGAAGGCAGGAAGCGCGCGAGGGTATATCGGATAGAACGTGCGTTAATAGTTCAATCTGGTAACGAGCCGCAGGACGTAGTTGGAGCGGCATAGATATATATAGGAGAGATGTAACAGCTTGCTTAGCCAATCGCCTCGTAATTACTGCAATAGCAAACGCGCTTCCTCCGTCCAACTTCCTCCCCCTGAAACTCTATGTTGTAACATAGTTCTCTCGAGTTTCGATGCTAATCCTGTCCCGTTATACGATTGATTTCGCATATTTGATTCAACCGATAAAATTACGTCATTCGAATATCGTCCGCTATCTTCAATTTTCCCAATTTCTACCACAAGCTCTCGTGACCGCAATTGGCTGTAAAATTCTCCGCGCTGATAGTTAAACCCCCCGGTAAGCCTCGGTAATTCGCGCGCCCCTATTCATGGAGAGACACGAAGACATTAAGGACGTTTTCCAATCGTCCGATGCTATGGCTTTAACGAGCCCCCACTTTGAGATTGAAACTTCTCCTCTTCTCGTCAAACTATCCGCAGCTCTCGCCTCTTCTCCACGCCGAAGATATCCCCATCTTCAGCCCTCGTGGATAGAAAGCCTCGACGATTATACGAGGCCGTTGGAACCGCAGGATTGCGGAAATTGTGGGCTATCTACACAGGAGAATCAGGTGAAGAGATAAGAGACGTTATCATGCTATACGGGACGTTCCAAAATTCAAATTACAGAAAACTATAAATGAAATTTCAAGAAGACGGAAAATATCCAATAAAAACTATGGCATCAAATACATCACATGGAATTTCGAAAAAAAAGTATTGACGATTCGAATTTTCGAAAGAAAAAAAAAAAAAATTGACATCGATTCAAATTAAAAAAAAAAAAAAAATTCAAATAAACATGATTGTCGCTATGAGGAAACAAAAGAGAAACTTTCCATTCGATGATAAAAATTTGAACTGTCGCGGCGGGTGAAAACGTCGAACGGCAGAAGAGGAAACGGTGGAGAGGGTAGAGAATGAAGATAGCAATTTGATGGCTCGTCGAACGTTTAGTCGTGCGCGTTCGACAGGGGTTGTAAAAAACGAAAAAAGAAAGAAAACGTTAAAAAAAAAGGACGCGCGAGTTGTACATACGTATGTAACGTTCGAACGAACGAGCAAACGGTTTGCGCTATATTAGCTATCGGTGAGGAATGAACGGTTGAAGCAAAAGAGGTATGTAGCTATCTCTTCGAGGTCCACGTGAGCGGCAAGTCAAAGCTCGGTTTTCAATTTCTCACAGCGGTAGCCGTGACAAACGACACACTCATGACCTGACCAGCAGCACCAGCAGCCGCGGCAACCAGCAACCAGCCGGTATTCTTCTGTACCGCTGTTGCTGTTACTTTTGTCATTCCCTTTTTCAGCCAAGAGTCAGACATTTCAGGCTCTCTGCACGGCTGCACCGCGAGAGAGTCTGCAACGCCCGCGATATTGGACCCACGGAAATTGCTGTCCGAATTCCCATTCCCTGGCATAGATCTCCCTTTTTCTCTGTTCTCCACGTCCTCCGTTTTAATGTATCCTCCGCGTAACCATTGAACACAAAATTCTTCAGTGTTGCCAAATCGATATTAAAAGTAAACGATATTTCATAATACCAAATGATTTTCATTCCGTTTTGTTTTTGTTGAAAAAAAAAAAAAGAAAAATGAAAGCGAGAAAGAGAAATAGGGAAAAAGCATCAAACTCGTATCTCGCGATGGCTCATCTCTGGTGCCAGCTGTGACCCAGTAGAGACTATTTCGATTCTCATTTTCATTCCAGTCTCGGAAAACTCAGTTTAAAGCCGAATTCTCGTTAACGTTGGCACGGCGAATGTCTCAACTTTCTTTAATCATCGTTGCGTATTATTACTAAATGTTAAATATGCTATACAATGTTTCTGAACAAATGGCATAATGACAGAGATATTCGGAGCGAATACGTGATAATATTAATTAACGTTGGCGGCAAGATAACAACACAGTTATATAAATTTCCGGAGTTTGAGTAGTTAGATATATTTCGTGGAATACCGGACGAATAATGCCACTGACATCTGCCGCTAATAGTAAATGTCGGGTATTCGCAAGCAACGCAAACTCCTCAAGGATTCGCTTACGTATGCGTCCACCATGAAATGATTAACTCGCGACATGCAACACAATGACGACAATGGGAACAATCGCTGAAGGTGATATTCACACCGCGATATCAAGACAGCAATGTTCGCCACGTGTGCTACAGGACGTTTCCAAAATGAAGCCAAGAAATCGTCGAAGTATTATCCGTTATTTAAGGGTAAACACCCTTTGGATTTAAAATTCTGTTTTAATGAAAGTTGTGATCGCGTTGCCTCAAGTGGTCGTTAAATAACTCGAAACAAAGTGTACTCTCGATTTTTTTCCTTTCCGTAAAAACATTTTCCGAATTTTGCGCAATTCTACAAGAAGACAAAAATTCTGTACAATTCACGATACATCTGGTAAAAAACATCGTAAATTTCTGATATTGCGAAGCCAATTTCGCCACTTGTCGAAAATTACGATAATTATAAGAATTAAAATTTTGAAAATTTCATTTTATTTCTATGGTGAAAAGTTCCCATAAATGTGGTAAAAAATCTCATAATCTCGAGCTTTTTTTAGAGTAGGTGGCGCCACAATCGAATTTTGCAAGGTGATATAGTAAATTCTATCAGATCTTTTTCTGCGCGTAGCTATATTTTTTGTTTGTTTTTTTTTTTTTCTATATTTTGTTAATAGATCTCTTATACACGTGTTCGCGACAGCTCACTTCTCACTAGCCTCGTAGCTCGGCACGTTCCACGACCTCTTACCAAGTTACTATCCTCCGCTGGCCATAGATCTCGTACTTTATAGGCACTTGGCAGAGTTTCACGGGGAGGCGTGTGCAATGCCGGACAGGAAAAGCACGGATCGGGTGAGGTAAGAGGAGGAAAACGTTGGGTATGAGGGCGTAAGAGTTGGTGGCGAAGGGGAGGGGAAAGGGAGGAAACATCGAGAGCTATCGGGAAATCTTGTTCAAAGTTTGATCAAGTTTAGGAGCCGTCGTCGAACCTCCCACCGTCGTCTTGTCCTTCTCCCTCACTCGCCCGACCGAGGGCTATCCATTTTTCGAATACTATTCCTCCCCATATACATCGTACATTTCCACTTTTTTTGTGTTTTCGCCCCTTTTTTCGATCTTTTTCTTAACTCATTCGATTTTAAACGCGCGATCGTTTGCCATTCGTCACGGGTCCCGAGTTGTAGATATGACGATGCATTATAAAACGGTCCAGAGATAGGCACGGGGGGAGGGGAGGAAACCACCCCCGGTTTCGTACCGAGAAGTTTGCGCATCGTGAACCACTGCGGAACGGTCCGAACTAACGCGGATCTGCAAAATGCATACACCAAACTGGTAGTCTGCTTCTGGAACCAACGAAATGGCACGGGTAGTACCAAGCTACTCGAGAATCCCATCCATTATCCTAGAAACCGAGGGACTGGAAGGTCCAAGCGCACGCGGTGGTCAGCCTTTCTTTTTCATTCCTGCGGGACTCTCATCAGCAACCATTCTTCCTTACCTCGGACAATTCACCGAGATAAATGAGCCGCTCACCGCCGAGCGTACGCGTACTCTAATCTTATTATACCCTCATCCCATGTTGTTGAAACTTTCGTGTTTCTGAGTCCGCTTTGGCCTCATCTCATTTTCTCGAAACTGGCAGAGAGACAATTGGCTCGGAATCAGAAAGTGACTAAATCATTCTATTACGTTTATATGTGCCGCCAAAGTGTTATTTCGTTGGTTAACTAAATAAGCTGATAAATTTGAATTAATAATTTCGCATTTGCAACTCAAAGCCGCAGCATACAATTATGGAAGAGAAGTTCAATCTTTCAGCCAATGAGATCGCTCGTGCGTCGTGCGCGTTATCGAATCGGGAGTAAAAATCGGGAAATCGAATTGGGGAATAAAAACCGTGGAAACTTCTTTCCTTTGGAAAAAGTTTCTACGATGCATAGCTTACGAGTTACCGAATGACGAAGTACGCAGCCAATGACGGCATCGCAAGACGTTACCACTTTTCTTGAGCTTCTATTTGCTGAAATGTTCACTAAAGTCGTAACTTGGAAACTATGCGATGAAGTGAAAAGTTTCGAAGACAAAATTTGCTTACTTTTTAACGCTAAGTGCTGAACTATATATGTTTTTTTTTTTTAAACTTCTGAAACTTTACGAGGTGATATTTACGAAAAATTGAGAGACAAATCGATTTTAGGGACGAAAAAAAAGATTAATTTATTATTGATAGGATTTTCGTTATCGTTTCATCTTTAAAGGCGTTTGGGGCACTTTTTTCGAATGGTAGAAGCGCGTAAAAACGCTTCCGGATTTTTTTTTTTTTTTTTTTTTTTCGGAGAAAGGGGCCGCGAGAGGGACACTACGAAAAGAGAGTTTGAATTCGGGGCACGTGTTGGCGCGGAAGCCAAGCGAGTTTTATCGCACCACTCGTTTTACCTTTACCCCCTCCCCTTCATCTTGCCCCCTACTCGCAGCTCTCCTGTGCGACGCTGCTGCAAACACCAGTGGTACCTCTGCTTATTCGTTCCGCGGTAAAGTACCGCGAACGAAAAACCGGCAAAGCGTACCTTACGTTTTTATCTTCTCGTTTTTCTCACGTCCCACCCGCGCTCTCCCATCTCGTCGGGGCGATGGGCGCTCATTTTTCCTTTAAACTACTCAGCCCTACTCAGCGTCGTTTGATAACGTTTCAGCCCCATCTCGTTTAGGCACCACTCTCGTTACGCGTTTGCACCTATGTCCCAAACCCATCGCGCGGAAGTAAAAAAAAAAAACGTTCAAAATTTTAATTAACAGACTCATAATACATCGCGACTGGGGAGTAATATTCAATTTTTTTTTCGTAACGACGACAAGACAAATATTTATAAAGTATAATTTTTATTCTCGTTTCGAAATCACTTTCTATTACTTATATCGGAAGATCAATAGTAAAAAAAATTAAATTTTTTTGTTTCTTCTGTTTTTTCGCTAAAACAACGAGATGAATATTTATAAAGAATTTTTTTTTCTGTCATAAAAAAACGATACTTTGACATAAGTACCTCTTTTAAGCTTTTCTTTTTTAAGATTTTTTCGTATCATATTTCGAGTTGATCAATTCTTCGTAGAAGGGAACAGCTTCCTTGAGGCAATTTGTTCACAAATGACAAGATCCCGCGCGTGCTCAAGATTTTCTTTCCGAGATGAGTGCCGAAACTCTCGGTATTCCATCGTCCACAGGGTTTTTTTTCGTCTTCGTGATTCCTCCGAACTCCTCACGTTCGTCTGACCTCGCGAACCATTTTTTTCGTGTGCCATTCTCTCGTAGGAAATTGATATTCGAGTTTCTGAGAATCGCCGCCGGATCGCGAGGGATCCCCCGCAATAATATCGGCAATCGTCAATTATTTTTACTCGAAGAATCTTCGATGGACGTTCGCCTCTCCCGTGTAGCCGAAAATCATTAGCAATGCAAAACATCTCTCTGAACCCTTTTCCTTTTTCGTAGCATCCGTATAATTTTGTTCGCGAAGAAAATTCGAGTTCTCTCGCAAAACCCCCGGACGCGGATCTGTTTTGCATCAAATTTTCAATTCGCCATATCGAACTTTCCGCATTTCATACTTTATTATACGAAATATTTCGCGGTAAACGTTGCAAAGTGTTTGCTTCGTTTCTCGCGTGTTATTCGCCCGTAGTGCGATAAATGATAGAAGAGAAAGAACGAAACAATGCCAGTCTTTCCGGTAAACAGGAAGTCTCACGGAGTATGTGAGCGTTACGTACTGCTAAGCGTCACAGTACAAGACTCGGGAGACGTGTAGGGTGTAAAAGCACAAGAGAAAACGGAGCGGAAAGTATAGAAGTAGGAAGAAAGTGGGAAAGCCCCGGGCCTTACCGCATACCGGAATCGGAAGGAAGTTCGTCCTTCTCGCTTCCAGCGTCTTTGCGCAAAGGAATCCCCTGGCAAAGGGAAACAGAGACAATCCTTTTCGTTTTGTCAAAGGGGGTTGGGGAGGGTTGATACACTCGTCTAGCCTCGACAGCTACGTACGTGATGCATATGTGGAACGAGAGAGGAGAAGAGAGAAGCGAAGAATTTCTCTCTTTCCGCTCGTCGGCATACGCTCGGTAGCGTCATTGTTGGCCAAACTACCGGCACTCGAGACTCCTCGCTCTTTCTATTCCACGTGTATGTGTGTTCTCTCGTCTCTTTTAGGGGGGATAAGAGGGCGACAGAGAGTACCCCCCCCCCCCCCCCCCCCCCGAAGAACGAGAGCCCGAGTGTTACGTGCTCAAACGCTTCAGTGAAAATGTGTGTAAACTCGTTGAAAAATAGAACAGCTCGGTGAAGTTTGCGCCGGAGGGCGTTAAAATCCGTGCGGCCTCAAGATTTTTCTACTTTTTTTTTTTTTTCCTGAAAGCTGCACCTCGACGGTCGACTTGCACTCTATACTCTGAAAACGGAATCGAGAATGGAACAAGTATAGGTGTTGCATTACGCATTTCTTAAGATCATCTATTCAACCCGTAATTTCTTTCGAAGTATGGTGACGGCTTTTCGTACATCAAAAAACCTTTAGTACGCATCGCTGTAACATGTAACTATTTCTGCTTACCTCATTAATGTACTATAATCGTGCAAACGACTCGACTAAACGTGCAAAAAATCTTTACGACACTTTCGAAAGGTTGATAAAGTTCTTTGCGATTTTTATCATATTTTTTATTAAGCGTTTTTTTTCTAATTAGTGTAGAGTTCATCACTGTTAAAAGTTGTTGCTTCTTAAAAAAAATTTATCACATTCTGAGATGATACGGTTTTTTCATATTTTTATCAACTTTCTCGCGATCTAAATATCTCATATATATTTTGAATTTTTTTTTCCGTGATTTCATAACATTGTTAAAGGTCAAAAATGTTTGTGAAGGCATTTGTGAATCGTTACCAATTTTCTATAAAATTCTTTTAGGGTTAACGTTTTTTTTTTTTTGATTTTACCAATTCCGTAACGAAAAAATTATTTGGTATTTGTTCCGAAGTTTTTACCTATGACAACATAAAAAAAATCTTGCGAAAGGTAAAGATAACGCGGAGAAAAGAAAGATATGAATTGGTAACTCTTACATATCCGTACGGAGAGCTTGCAGCCTCCCATTTCGGCTACAAGGCATACATCCCACTCTCCGAAAGTGGCGTGCCTTCGTGCAACCGAGAAACTTTGATCGTTCCATTCGCACTCGCGCGATCTCTCCCACTCTCGTCGGTGTATTAGGCCGTGTTGAGCCAATTCTCTCGCCAAGTTTACCGCGAGAGAGAGTAGAGAGAGAGAGAGAGAGAGAGAGAGAGAGAGAAGCAAAAGCTTCAACCATCCAAGCATTCTGCAGTCCACAGGACTCCGTAGATTTGCACTACTGCAGTACGGACCTCATACTCTATCCTCTCCCCTTCGCCAGTGCCTCGAGAACGAATCGACGAGGGGTGTGAGTTCGCTACGAAGCTTTCGTGTGTTTCCATAATACCGGCGAATATTCGCTGCAATTCCAACTCAAGTCTATACACTGCGGTAAATAGTACCTAATACAGAGCCAGTCTACGGTACAAGCCGACAGTTGTGTATTCCCTTCATTCCTTCCGCGAGTCGTCAAAATTTCACGAATGCAAATGTCGTTACTCCGGTCGCCTCGCGCCTCATTTCTCGTTGTGTACGGTCCGTTGCACTGCTCAAAGCTGGTTAGGCCAATTCTCGTCGAATACGATACTATATACTATATATATGAGACATGGAATAAAGGAGTTCGCACGAACGAGCCAAAGTTTCGACAGCCGCAGCCGATTGCACCGTTGAGAATCGCACGTCCTTCCCGTAAACAGCTATATAGCGAGGGGGCGAAAGAGGTAGATATGCGCCCGAGAGTCGTCGAATGTACGACGGCGAGGGTTCTCTCTTCTCTGTTTTTACGAGTAAAAGCCTCGTGCAGCAAAAGCGTTCCCCGCTGCTACCGGAAGAGCTAAAAGCAGGTCGCGAAGCACATATTTGCCCAGAACCGGAAGCGCATAACGGGAGGGGCGGTTGGAAGTTGAAGAGGATGAAGAGACGATAGTAGGGCGCACCGGCTGCATTTACTTCGGGTATGAAACCTTCTGCGGCAACTGTGATCGCATTTTTAATTATTTATCGACTTCGCGAAGTTTCGAAACTTACGAAAGAATACCAATATTATCAACACGGAGAGTTTGTTCAAAGGTGAAAAAGTTGTCTGCAAACATTTTTTATGCAGAACCTCGTATGATATTTTCTAAGACAATAAAAAAACTTAAACTCCTCCGGTATATAGAAAAATTAATGTTACCGCTGTTCGAAATAAGTTTACTTTGAAATTTTTTCGTCGCATAGAAAAATTTTCTTGCACGAAAAAATGTATGCGTTTGCATTATCTTCGTAGATGAATTTCGTTTAAAACTCCGTAAAATCAATGGCATTCGAAAATTATATTTTTTAATTTATTTCGTCATCACATTAATGATTCATCGAAAAAGCTCTATATTTCGAAGAAAATAAAAAATTTACAAATGAAAATAATCAACGTAATTAAAAAATGATACATAACCGCAGCGCGTAATAGTAGAAAAGCACGAAATATAAAAAATAATTGCGGGTAACCTATAGTTCGAAAAAAAAATGTCATAACATTGCAGAATGTCATGTGCACGAAGAAATTTTTTATTACGAAAAAATGTATTCTTTTGAATTGCATTTTTACATTTTTATTTTTTTTTTTTTATACATTTCATAAAATGATAATAATTTTAAAAAATGTTACTTTCAACTCACTATGTCATCGTAACCAGGAATCAAAGACCCTTCTGCGTTTCAAAACGAATGAAATAAAAAAAAACGTTGCAAATAAAAATGCGAAAATCAATTGAAACAAAATCCATTCTCGTGTTGCGTAATAATAGAAAATCACGAAATTGAAAGATAAGTCGACACAATTCGGCTGTGTACTTCAGATTAACAACGAAAAAAAAAAAAAAAAAAGTTGGCGTATCCGACTGTGTAGATACGACCGTGTAGAATGCATGCGCATCCCGGGCGATAGTGCAAAAAGCTTTATCCCTGTATACATCCCGAGCACCTGGCGTTGGCCCCTGGGCTAGTGAATGGTTATTTCCCTCGAATTATCATCATTTTCCATTTTCGTTTCTCGCTTTTGTTAGTAGCATCGTAATTATCGGGAAGCTGGAGGTACGAAACGCGGTGGCGACGTTGGCTTGGCTCTCGCGGCTCGTTGACTTTTCGGGTTCTCACAGTGGATGCTCGTTGTACCTTCTACCGTACTTGTACCTTATACACCCAACTATAATACTAATGGCGACGTTGGGAGGTAGAAGGGGATAGGTAGTTAGTTGATATAGCCCTCGCGCGACTGTCGTGTGTTGGTGGCTTGGCTTGGCTGGCTGATTCGCTCGGGGCGCAACGAAGGATGTGCATGCGGTGTATGCAACGCGGGATCCACTGCTACAGTTTCTCTATCCATCTCTCCTTACCCTTCTCTCGACTATCTTTACTCGCGTCGTTCACAGAAGGGCTTATTTTTGTTTTTACCCTCGGGGTACTGGCGAGAGGTTTCTCTTGGGCTCTCTGCACACCAACCCTCTCTGTCCGCACTCCTCCTGCTGGTTCTTTCGCTCTTTTTTTCCGCTTTGCTTTATTTTCGTCTTGTTGCTTGTGTGTACGTGTAGCCAAGGTGTACATTGAAGTTGTCGAGGATGGTGCGGATATGAGGGGAGGCGACTGGTGGTAAGCCGCGAGCCACGTAGAAAACACGAAAGGCGGAATGGTTATAGAGATTAGCCTGAGGATAGCCTCGAAACTACGAGAGTAGACGAGAAATGAGTAAAAAAAAAAAAAAAAAAGTAACAAGAAAAAACTACGAGAAACAACGAGGGTACGAGAGAACATTCGTTACCAAAAACTAGGCGAAAAGACAATGAAGAATTTTGGGACGGTGTCCCGCACACTACGATTGTAGTAACTGGCGAACAGAATGGGAGATAAGCATTAACAGGACCAACGCTATTTTCGAGAGTCTTTCAAAGAGCTTCTAGTTATCGAGCTCTCTCCCTCCTCTCTTTTTCTCTCTTTCTCTCTCTCTTTCTGTGCACTTGACACCACTGAAATATTGGAGTGCAAGAGACGTCGGAAGCAGATACGAGATTCGAGGTAAAGAGAGGAGAATCTCTTCAATGCGTGTCTCAGCGTCCAGCGCCGTATCGTGATTCGGTCAGTTTTTTTTTTTTTTTTTCGTGGAGGTAAAAGATGATGCTGTTCAGCAGCACATTTTCCAAGGATTCCGAAAGGATTTTTTCTGTCCGATTCGAACAATGGTTCAAGTAAAGAAAACCGAGTCTTGCGTGAGCGGAGCTCCATGGATTCTTGAATCAACCAAAGATCTCTACGTTCGCCGCGTAAATAAACAAAAGATAGATGAACTCAATTCTCGAATTACATGATTTCCAATTGTAACAGAATTCTCGTAAAAAAAAAAAAAGAAACGCATTAAATAGGATTCTTTAAAAAAGTTTCGATATCCAAGAAAGACGAGTAATGGCGTCAGAATTACGTCTAATGTTAGGATGCCGTGAAATTATTCATGGCAATTCGTATTTTTGAAAATTCAAGACGCGTCGCCGCGTTTTTTTTTTTCGCGACAGCACGCATGCAAAACGGTGAAACTTTTACCAAGATACGGAGATATATTGGCGTAAAAAATTGCGATGGCTTTGAATTTTTGCCCGAAAGGAAGCTACGTAATGGCTTACGATCATTTCTTTGGAAAAAAGCGGTAAAACTTCTATCAAGACAGTCGTATTATCTCTTGAATTCGTACAGTATCGCGCATGCGCGTCTGTAGAAATTTCAAAACAGCGATGATGCACGACTGTCGCGTTATTCGGGTGCCGTATAACTGGACAAGGTATTGTACTTCTGGGAGCAATGTATGTATGCCGTTGGAGACTATTTAAAGAGCACTTGGCGAGATAGAATCCAGTAGATTCCCGTTCGCAGTCGAACGAATCCATTAAACGCGAAGGATCGATTACTCTCTCGATTGAACCTCCTGCAATTGTCGTTGATCGGGGACACTGCTAACTGCGAGAGCGGGAGAGAGTTTCGCTCGGCAGAGAGTCTGCGACCGTCGGATTCATGGGAAACACAACGGTAACTGGTGCACGCGCTTGGATTACCGGAAATGCGTGAGAGAACGATAGATAAAGCGCGGATAGAATCGTTGAGTGATTAGCGACGCTGTTCGAGAGTTCCCCGTATCTCCATATATAGGCTCTTGACGTTTGCAACGTTTAAGTACGGATCGTTAATCTGTGAATACGCACGTTGGCTCTTGGGTATCCGTCTGTGAATCCTGCCATCGCGCAGAGAGAACATCTCGGGCCACTTCTGCGACCACGATATGTCGCTTACAATTAGTTTCCGCTCTCCCGGGTACCGCATAGCTTTCGTTCGTTACGCCGTGAGAGACACACGAGAGATCCAAACGTACAGTCACGAGCATCGGTGGTTTGGCGCTTTGCCTTTAGCTAAAGGGACGTGAAGCATATGTATTGGGTAAACGAAAGACGACTCTCGGAACGCCGTGAAATCATAGCCCATATATGAGGCATTCGACCTTAAAAATCATTTTTCACGATCATGAATGTTCTTAGTCAGCGTTGTGCGATACATTAGATCGATTTTTCAAAATCGAAATTCTGTTCCGCACTAAAAAATACACCAAAATATTGCGAAAAATTCTGAAATTCAAAATTTTTCAAAAGATCGCGAAGTAAAGATATGGCGATCTGAATTTATATCAAGTCTCGGAAAAAGGTTTTTATATTTAATTTTTTTTGTTTTCCGCTGATTTTCGAATTATAGTTTTTACATTATTTAATAATCGTTACGAAAAGTACCTTTCGGCATTAAAAAAAAAAAATCCGAAACACGCGATATACTTAAATTTGAAAGGCGTTGTTGAAAAAATGGAAAAACAAATGTTGAAATGTCCACTTGGCACGAAATGCCGCGTACACATCAGTATTATATAGTACCGCGATCGACGACAAGACGATACGTGCGAGATAAATCCGATCAATCCAGTCTGATTGAAGCCGTTACGTACCTACTTTTTCCGTGGCTCCGCCCGGCAACGCGCTGCAACGTGCCGCTCGTGATTCTTACCTACAGGTACAACACGAGACGAGAAAAGGAATAGGTGCATAAGTTCGATATTGGTTTGTATCTTGGCTCAGGCCGTCTCGACCGAATTTCGTGCTTCGCTGGTACCCAAGTACCATATACGAGACTCAACTTATATATAAGTACGAAGAAAAAAGAGAGAAAAAAAAAGTAAAAAAAAAAAAATCTACGATAGTATAGAGTGAGTTTCTCGGGACTCCTCGATCTATCACGACTTCACCGAGGCATTTTCCAGTCGGGGCTCAAGCTTTGTACGTGGTTCGAGTCTGAAATCATCGTTTCTCTCACTTCGTTCGATCTTTTTTTCTATTCTCTCTATTCTCTCTATCTCTGTATGTTTCAAAGACTGCAGACCGCGACTTTGCCGAGGTTACGCGCTCCTCTCCCCGATCTATGTCTCTAAAGCCCGTGTCACCCCTTAGTGTGCGCTCACTTCTTCCATATTGCTTTTTTCGATCTTTTCTCGATGCCATTCGAACCTTAAGGTTCACAGTTACGACGATGACCGATTAACCGGCACATGGTCAGACTTTGATACCTGCTGTAAAAATTGATCACCAAAGAGAAACTCTTCCATCGGTGGAAATCCTTCTTTTATGCCCTTAACATTCTTATTCCGCTCAAGCAATCGCAAGCCACTTAAACCCTCGCCAATTGGGCTTTTGCAGACGCGTAGAAGATTCTCCTGAACCTTTTTTGCTTGATTTGCATGCCCCATCTATGCTGTAGACAAGTATGTCGTCCACTGCGCGAACCCGACAAGTATGCGTTCTCTATTACATCGCGGCAACCTCATCAACAATTTTCTCTGCTCCTCCATTCCGTTCGTATACAACTGCGTTCCAAACAAGGTAAACCGTGGTCGCCCAACATTGAAACTCGCCTAACAAGGGGCATGTGGTACGCGGCAGGTATCATCTTCCACTTGGTACACATACGCGGGACAGCAGCTTTCCTGCAATCGTTACGGCTTTGTGTGCGTCAACGACCCGTCTCGCATTTCTATACACATTCGTTTGTTCGCTCTGTCGGACTCTCTGGGGGGAGAGTAAAGCTCGCGCGAGAGAGTCACGGGGGCGAACGGTTCGTGAGATTAAATCGTCCTACCAGAGCTAATCTGGCAACCTTTCTCCCGCTCTCTCTTACCCTCTTCTCGTGCAAACTGTATGCATTTTACTGTACACACACAGAGGACAGAGATACCGTGAGTGTCCAAGCGTGTCGTTTGCCTCCACAGTTATTTTCGCACTTTGGACCTCTCGGTTCGCACTCTCGGCATTTCGAATCTCTGAAGCTTTTCCAACTCTCTCGTGTGGCGCAACCGAACTATAAGGTAAATGACAGAGCCGAATGAGTTTCTTTCCATCTCGTGGAGGATTCTAGGATCTCTCTACTCTACTCTGTAGCTTTTTACGACAAAAGTGAACGACGCATGTGGGAGCAGAGCTCGAGTCTCCCGATACGGTGATGATACGCTGGCATATATATATATATATGATATCGCAGTGTTTCAAGCTCGGGATTCCCTTAAATCCTACATTATTGACAACGTCGGGGATTTGTGAGGTAAAATAGTAAGCATCGCAGAAGAGCATCAAATAAAAAGCAAAAATGATGTTTAAAGTTGTAGGCCTTTCACCTTCGTAATTTCTTCTTTTTTTTAATTTTTTTTATTAATCACCAATTAGAAAGATATATTTTTACAAAATGGAGAACAGTACTTCCCGTAATCAAAATTGAATAGTTTGGTTGGTCGAAAGATTGGATAAGTTGGAAAATTTCGGAGGATCGCGGCGGCAAAGATGCTGATGGTGAATTTTGAATTTGAGAGATCGGAAGTAGAGAATGAATGGTGTGGATAGGTCCGGATGAACTTGTATTATACCGAAAATCCAGTGGAGACTGATGGTCCAAGCGTAGTGAAGCGAGTCCATTCACTGAAGCTATCTGGGTCAGTTTGCCCAACCCAGCTGTCGTGGCTTCGTCCTTATCGTCTTGCAACTCTCTCGCGCTATGCATGGTCCATGTTTCCCGGAGTACCAGATTCGCCCGGTCCTTTTCTCACCCGACTGCCACACCAGTCCGACGTTTGGACTGTGAAGCCTCTCGGTTCCTCCGCCTACTTCCAAAGCACCACCAAAACTCACCGCAGCTTGCCTTCCCTTCTCTTCTCTTCTCTTCTCTCCTCTTCTCCTCCTCTCCTCTTCCATCCTGTTCACGACTCGATTCGCCGTCTAGTTATCTTAACGATCCTCCACCGCGTCCTCCGACGCTCTCTCTCTGTCCTTTGGCCTCTCTCTCTCTCTCTCTCTCTCTCCCCCTATCAAGCAGGACGGTGGTTTCCTTATATCCTGACACTATTCGCCTGAAGTCGAATGCATGTTGTGAGAATATTCGCCCTCCAGCAAACTCGAATCTCATTCGAAATATCAGCATCACCGGCTTTATAGCTTTCATGCTGAAATATTCGTCCTTCCGTCACGATACGTTCAAATACGAAGCATCTTCGTTGGAGGTTTGCTATACTACTGATTCGTCGCGTATGATGATAACGAAACGACAAAAAAAACAAGCGATTCGTGAGATTTATTGGCACTTATGGCATCGGAAAGAGTTCTCGGTTCATCAGCTTTCTTGTCGACCGGATAGGAATGAACGTTAGGCTGGGAGAGGTATACGTAGTGAAGAGCAAGTCGTGGTGGACCAGCGAGATTGGTAGCGTTTGATCCTCTATAGATCGAGCATACCGCTCGAATTGCTCGACTCAACGATCTTACGCAGTTGAGCCACGAGCTCGTGGAACGGACATACGCGTGTAGCTTGCAGCTGCGGTACGCCAGCATATTCACGATTATCGAGCTGACTGAAGCATGAAGAGGGAAGTAGGAGACAGGAGGATAGTCTATCGAACTTGATGCTTATATTGCCTCGATGATGGACCTTTAGACGAAATCGTACGCCGACCCCTATTGATACTTTAACGGAATACTAGAGATACCTTACTGTACTTCGAAAGCCCAAATTAATTCGAAAGCCATTCGATTGATAAATCAAAATGGCAGATTGTTATACGAAAATTTCTTTTCCTACAGTTAATAAAATAAAAATAATAAAAATGGTTGTCCGTTGATTGCACTGCAGCTGAAAACCGATCACGAGCAGCCGCACGCGCGCGTGCGGAAAAAAAGGGAAAAAATATATTGATTTTGGCAATTTATAATTCCGACTTTAAGCTCAAACCGCTATTGGAATTGTGTTCGACCGGAAAAAATACACGGAGATACGTGGTACAGAACGGTTTTTTCGAAACTTCAATTTTTTTTTCGAAATTTTTTTAATAATGAGAATCGTGCTTTTGTCGTATTTTTCATCGCTCTTCAATGGCTCGAGATAATGGTTACTGAGATTTTGTTCCATTAGTCCCCTATTTCGCGTATTGCCTCATTTTTTTTTTTACTCTGTAAGTATCGAGATTTTCTCATAGTTTCACTGAGAAGCAAATTCCGGAAGAATATTATAAAGTGAGGAAACTAACAGTCAGTTAGAACAAAAAATATTTACGAAAAACTCAACTGTATAATCCTCTCTTCTCTGAGCGCATATTTTCGTTGAAAATCTCGATGTTTAAAAAGATCGCAATTTTTTTTATAAAATAGATTGCGAAAAAAATTGTTATCGATCGACGTTGCAAAGTTCCATTCGATGTATTTTTTCACCGCGGATCTATAATCTGCGAATGTTTTCTTTGAGATCAAAGAGACTTTTGTTGAAAGCCGAACAAAGTTTCTTACGAGTGCCGAAGAGACATATACGGAAACCCGTTAACCCGGGCGTCTGTTAATAGCAGCTCGGGGGGTCGTGTGAATAGAATTGAATCGAATTACTAGCCGTAGAGTGTTATAGAAGTAGTAATATAGGAGAAACCGTGTTATTACCTCCTTTCTCGAGCATCGATTGTTTCCACCCTCGTAGTCGCGCCCGCAGCGTCAGCCCGCCTCTTCTTAGTGTAATAAAGTCGGATAATTAGCTGGCTAAGCACTCGTCTTTCTTCGAAGCGCGTTTCACCCGACTCTTTACCTCGAGAGTTTCCACCGAGTAACGACTCCGAGGCCCCAGATGGGTCTCTCCTACTCCAAAACTCTACTTTTATCCTACGCCCAGCGGCATTATCACTCTCATTTCTTTCTCTCGTATATATTCATTCTGCAACAACTGTAAGCCGCGGTTGTATGAGATGTAGAAGAATGTAAGAGAGCCGAGGGCCACGGAGGATTCCGTGCCTAATCTGAATCTTCAACCTCGGCGACTACGGGCATCAACGCTGGGTGACCTCGTCCTCTTGTGCTCTGCTTTCCTAACACAGACCAACCCCTGGCAATAGCTTCATTACCGCGGGTGAAACTCCAGTGCATAAAAAAAAAAAAAAAAAAAAACTTCCTCGAAATATTTTTTTTTCTTATTAAAAAATGGCGGATTTAAATTTCAACCCTACAGTTTGCTTAAAAGGGTTTAAAGATTTCTTATCGTTACTTTCCCATTGTTAATCAAACGCTTGACGACAAGTTTTGGGTTCAGAATGTTTAATCATTGTCTTCATTCCCTATGTAACTGTCTCCGTGTGAGTAGTTGATGTTCTCGGAGGAGTTATGCCTCTGATGGAGCCGTATGAGGCTTCTGCGTATGACAAACGTGCAAACAAACAACTTTCCGGAATATATATGGTTCCCACGGTAACTTCGGAGGGGTGAAACATATGTATCAGTGTGTTGACGCTACAGAAGGAAAATCGTATACTGGAGGATTCCTTCTCTGCGTGAGTGACTCGGTCTCTCTGTTGAGAAGCGAACATCTCGAGGGATATCTGATAGGGGATGAAATTCCACGAAAATGCAGCCCGCCATGGGTGCGCGCTTCCTCGGATTCCACTGCGTCGTTTCGCGATATTGGTATCCGCATTATACCGCCGGAAATCTCTCCTCTCTTGTACCGATACTACACTATCACAATGCACCATTTTACCCTAAGTATATCTATAGATATCAGCCCTCTCGGTGCAGTTGCTAATACATATACACTTTCCTAATACATATATACATGTATAATGTATATAAGAGGTTACGTGTACACGTAGCAAAAGTCTCTCTGCTCCGTTCTCGCTGCGGCTTCAATCGCTATAGCTGTATTTACCCACAGATTATTCGGTGAAACCTGAATTTTCCTATATGCTCTCGAACTGATCGCAAAATCGAAGTTACCACCGAAAATTCGGATAGATAGTCGGATGAAATGGACTACTTCCGGTCAATTAACCTCCGTGAAGAACAACTTTTAATAGCCGAAGATCGAAGTTTCGACATGACCATCACGTGCGCTAAGTCGGTCAAATTTTAGTTTCATTTGAAAATACCGAAAAAGTAAAATAATCGTAAAAGAAGGTCGTAAGAGGTTGAAGAAAAAAATCAAATAAAAAATTGTGAAAAACACGCTGCGAAGAAATTTGGTACAGAAATAATTTAAAATGTTCAAACGCTACGACAGCCCTGAACTTTTCGTTACGGTGGAAAAGCTCCAACGCGATGGATTGATTCTCCCGCGTCGACGAGGTATGCGAACTGTAACCTCATGATTGCCGCGGAAACGGCGAAAAAGTTTATATCGAGTGAAGACGAAAATTTCGTTGTACCGCGAAAACTCGCTCGACGTCTGGGCGTCGTCGTTCGCCGAGGTGAGAGCAGACGAGACACCCGGCAGTGGTGCAAAACCGTTCCTTCCACCCGACCGAAATATCCGTACATTCCATGTTCTTGGGGTACTTCCTCAGGGGGTGTATAGTCGGTTAAAGTGCGCGTGATAGAAAGAGAAGCAAAGAACTATTTCGTGGTGTGAGCGTTAGAGAAACTCTCTCGCGGACCAAGTTTTGATTGTTTTCGGAACGGTACCGACCTCGTGGCGCTTTCCCAAACTCTCTTTCTCCTCCCTACTCTTCCGTGATTTCATCCCTTCGGGTCGGGCACGCGGCCGTATACCGTCAGTTCCGCTATCCCCCACCGCCCCTCTTAGTCCCCTTCCCCTTCTCTTTGCGCCGTTAATTCAATCGCATCGTTGATAACTTCCGGTCGTTACTACCACCGCGAACAGCGGGAGCTACAGAACTCCGCGCGCAGACACCCTGCAGAGAGAAACCCTCGGATTCTTCCTCTCTCTCGTTGGCTCCAGTTTCACGCCCAGCATTCCATTCCATTGCATCAAACTATATGCAAGCAGCGAAACTTGTGACCAAGGATTTTTCTATCACCAAGCTTATCCTTACAATTTTCATTCGCGACGCTTCATAAAAAGAAGGAGAAGATAGAAAAAAAAAAAAGCTCGAGATGAGTCTCCGATACAATGAGACCGAAGCCTGAAGTTATTCAGGAACGTCCATTCTCTGCTCTACGACTCCTTCCTCTCGTTATTCCAATTATAGTATTGGATAATATAATTGTATCATAAAAAAAAAAAAAAAAAAAACGTTTTAAGCTTCGGTAGGCTTTTTTTTTATTAATTTCGTCCGGTGTACCGTATTCTTGGGATAAATCATCGGATGAAACGAGGAATTCGTTTAGCATTAATATGCGATATAGTTTCGGCGAATGAGAGAATTCGGGCCGAGACGGCTGAGAATCGTAGATGCGGCTGCTCGTGCTGTCGGTTACCTATATCTACGCTCCAGATTCTCCTCCCGTTGGTCCTATATCTATCCTTCGCTATGTCCCAACGTACGTATTTGTCTGTGTATTTAACCTACATGCGTTCGCCGCAGTTACATACCTATTGCCTTATACCGAGGCACACACATGTCGTACTACGGCGATGCTATGTCGTCTTCGTGGAGCATTACTACGAAGATATACATATATATACATGTATATAGACATGCAACACGAATTGGAACTTGGTGGGCGGAAACCTCGGCAAATCTACTCTCTGCTACTCTGCCTCTTGATACTCATGGCTACTTCCCTCGATTTCTCGAACTCTCGCGCAGGTTGTAACGGAAATTTGTCCTGCAAAGTGTGGAATCGTGTTGAACGCTTCCAATGATGATGCAAACTTTACATTTCCCAAAAATCATGTAAACTTTGCGATATCAAGTTATGACCCAATGTAAGTTTTCGGGTGACGCGATCTATCGTCGATTATCTTTGGTCGAATTCTGCAACTCCTCCTAAGTCCGCCATTGTAAGACTATCAATTATCTTTGACAATAGAAAAGTTTCATACACTTTTTGAAAACTCGTATACGAAACTAATTCTTTTGTAAAAACTATCGAAGAACATCCGAAAGTCGGTGCTCGACGTTCGAGTTGTTTCCAAACGAATACGAAATACAAATCGATAGCGAAAGATTGAAAGCAGAAGGTCTCGCGGAGTCCTTGAGGCTGTGAAAGGGAAGCGTAAGGGTGCAAAGTCGCGAGAATGCCGGATGGTTGCATCGGGAACATTCGGCCAGTCAGAGACGACGGTACTGTACAGATTCACGGGAAATTGGAAAAGTTGCAGCTTATCGAAGAGTCGGTCTGCCGAATGGGGGAAGGAAGGGGAGGGACGCGGCGTAGGTGTCGAGAGAAACGTTCAGATAGCTGAAACGCTCGACCAGCCGTCGGGCAACGACCAAAATATCGTATTGGAAATTGGAAACAAGCTTTAGTACGTTTCGTCCTTTAGTGACGAGTTTCACAAGTCGACGACACCTGATTCTTGATCCTTTCGTGTAACTCTTGGGACTCCTTGCCGAAGGGAACATTTTGGGGACAAATAATCCTCGTCTAATTTTGGACACCTTTCATGTCGGGCAAATCCTTGCAGGGAACGCGTATAGACCAAACTATTTGGAAACATACACGGGGGAAAAGCTATTGGTAAGCCACTGTACGAGTGTCGGTATGTTCCAAGGTTTCAACTACGCCGAGCATTCCGTTGGCGCATTCCTATTAGATATTATAGATGTTTGGAGTTTGCCAGGTCATTCGCAGGTGGACGGGATGTGATCGTTGATAGAATTCAACTGGCGCGTTGCTTCCGCTTAGATGAAGGAATGCGCCAGGAGGCGGTCGAAGCTCTCGTCTCCTGCTTTCCTATACCGAATCGAATGCTTAAACTTGGCTTCGGGATCTTTCTCCTCTCTCTCTCTCTCTCTCTCTCGTCAATTTATGAGGGGCCCGAAGCATTAAACGAGATTTTATGGGCAGTCGTACGAATTTTCGGATACGACTGTGGAACGTTGAAGCGCCACACGTCTCTTGGAATTCTAGGAATCGTAGATTTTTCTCTTTTGCACTCAATGGACGCTGAGCTCTGATGTCTTCTCACTTTAGATCCTCGTGTTACTCCCTTATACGCGCTTATGTCGAGAGAAAATAACCGGCTCTGCATGCCCCGACTGCACGTAATGCCCAAACCCTGCCACTCGTTGCTCTCCAATGCCACTCTCTCTCTCTCTCTCTCTCTCTCTTTCTATCTCTCTCGATGGTTGCCTTTCCAAACTTTGAATTTTATGGCGTACCCTCGACTCTCTCACTCTGCACCGTCCAGGATCGGTTCACGCGCTAAACTCGGGTGTTCTATCGTTATTCTCTTGCTTCTCTTTTGCTCTTAAACTTTTCCGCGGATATTATGCCCCTTTACCTCACGATATTCCGTAAATTTCCTCTACGTTGGTATATCCTATACGTATATACATAGATATATATTTGATATGTCGTATGCATGACCGTCGTAAATCATATCGCGATAGAATCAGCACTAAAATTTATCCCTGTCTTATCCAATATCGTCACCATGTTTTCGTCTCTATTACTCTGCTACCAGCTTTTTCGCAATCGAATTCAAACCTTTGGAGCTACGATCGCAAATTTTTATCGACGCAATTGGACATATACGGCCCTATGAATGAACTTCTGACTTTTAAAAAATTGACTATATTTCTTCGGAAACATCGCGACTCGAAAGACCCTTTTTTCATGAGTCGCAATCTTTTTTTTAACCCCAGACGGTCATACAGGACTCTTTCCCGCCATCGCACTTTCTATTTTTCCACATTTTAAAATGGTGTCGAAAAGGATTTTTTTTCGTGATTTCGGGATTTATATCAACGTATTCAGAAAGTTCTAAAACAAAAATCACATTGAAAAGAAATTTTCGGTGCGCATGCGTACGAAAAAAGGGCTTTTAATCGATTGGTTCTAAATTTGGTTGGAATTGTCGAACGAATATGAAAGTTATGAATTTTTCATTATTTATTGAAAAAAAAAAAAATGTTTCTACTCGCTGCACATTTCCATGTTTTCCATTTGCTTGCTTTAAATTTTCGTCGAGTGCTTTTAGTATTAATATTTGGCAATTTTTAGCAATAATCGATATATTAATTGAAATTTAATGAACCTTCGGATTCGCTTAAAAATTACTGAGGAACTTCAACTTCGCGAACGCCGGATCGAGTAAAAACAGATAAATAGAGTTTCGTGTAAATGTAACGTTATTAAATTGAAATCCCGACAATTAGTGAGAATTTAATCTGACTTACTTAATCTCTACAATTTGCGGTTAATAAAAATCGTAAAAATTGAAAACTTTCATTTTGCTTCCTCATTAATTTCCTTTTCCCCACAAAACTTCATATATAACGAAATCAGGACATTAAAGGCGATGTTTTCACGTAGAAAAAGCTTTGTCTGTAAAGGAATTTATGAAGTAAAAATGTGAAAACTTTTAATTTCCGGAGTTTTTTAAATTACGAACGGTATGAATTAAAACGCTTCAATGGAAATGACCCCAAAGTGATCGATTGAAGATAGAATTGGCGGTGTTTCCGTCTGGAATAGCGTCCGACGAGCTTTTATCGCAAATCATATTTCTCTATAAGATTATTTACACTCACCTCCCGCGACTCGGACTTATCGGGATTTTTATATGAACATTAATTCATCAATAAACGATATTTTTTATTGTTCAATTTCCAGGCGCGACGGAGGCTATAAGATGTTACAAATGCGGGCAATACAACGATGGAGTAGGAAGCATCACTCCGTGCATCAATTACACCGCTCACATGCATCTCGAGGAGTGTCCACCTTCGGCCGAATGGTGCATCGTGAGTACCAATCGTATTTTTATTATTATTGCGTTTAAAACATCGAAAATTTGAAGGAAAAAAAAAACGAAGTAATGCTGCGACTAGCTGTTTTTTCAATAAGAATTCATCATTTCGCTACACCCTTAAAAAGAAAGAACGTGTATTTGAATACACGACGACCGGGAGCCTTCGGGGCATTTTATTTCATGACTCGGCCCTTTTTCCTTCCGTTTCTTTCTCGAGGTTACACGCGAGATTCCACTGATCCAAGAAAGTTTGGCCCATCAGTTGAAGAGGAGGCGCACAGGCGCTCGCGAATTTCTAAATTTAGCGGGGACGTTCCGGCGCCGAGGGCGTCTTGACATTTTTCCAGCGGAATAACGAATGACGTTATTTACCGTATTTCGCTCTCGGGCGAGCGCGCCTTTTCCTCCGATTGTGTCCGACCTCCGTATTCCGCGATGGACCTCCGTTTGTCCACCAACCCTCTAGAATTTTTCGAGCTTCCGATTTCCATCTACGTCCGTTGCTTCCCCGTTTTATTCCACTGGTCATCTTTTTATCACAATTTTTACACAATTTGTTTCTCGGATTGGCCAATCTCTTTCGACTTTTGGCAAAGTACATAAACGTTCGAGTCGTTTTCGGACAACAATGGAAAACTTTTACGTACTCGCGACCGCAAAAGTTTAGTTATTTCTACTGTACCATCGTTCCATTTTTCTTTTATTAGCTACACAGGCATAACCCAAGCCTATTGTCAATAAAGAAAGTTAGGTTAGGTTAGATAGTATTCCCCTTATTCCGTCGGATACCCTTCCCGGTTTTACGGTTCCCTCCTCCCAACATTCCCTACCCACGCGCAGCTAATTTACCTAACCTTTCCGGTCCGCAACTGACGTAGCTACACTGTACCGCATTGGCTGGGACCACGGAAAACCTGCGGAAAACCCTTGCAAACGGTCATATTCTACCAATTTTTCGGTATTTTCTGCACCTGCGCAAAGTGCAGAGAACACGAAGGTCTCAAAAAAATGAGTCTTCCGCTCAACGATTATTGCGCCAACCAGCGCCGGCTAAGCGGTCACCCATCCAAGTACTGTCCGCGAACAAAGTTGCTTGATTCGGGTGATCGCCGTCGCCGCGCGCCAACGCGCCAACGCTCCATTCACCTTTGCCGATTCCAAAGTTTATCCATTGATCGAAGTCCGATTGGCCTCGAAATGTATATGGCGACCGGTAGATACCAGGAAAATTGGTCCAAGAACCGTAACCAATGCCCTTGGGACAGAGTTCGCCCCTCTCGCGAGAGCCCGAGCCTCCCAAAGCCTACCAACCCTTATTCTCTCGACTTGCAGCAACATCCGGTAATCGAATGTGTGATCTGCACTTGCCATACGACAATCCAACGCCGGGAGCAGCCCGCATCGGCATTAATATACACAGTCGCGAAGGCCGAGAGACTTGCCTATTGGTAACAGCTAATAGCTAGTAGCAGCCGCGACCTCTCGATTGCATTATTAGCCTCGTCCATTTAGCTCCGTGAGTTAAGTGCCCAGGGGTATTCGTCCCCATTTCATCCTACTACTGGTTCGCCGTGATTCACCAATCTACGTATCCATCTATCCAGAGTAGAGTTAGAGTACAGAACAGATATAGCCGTAGCAAAATCGACCCGCCGATACAGAGGAGAGGAGAAACGCAGAGGAAGGGTAGAGGAGAAACGTCGACGTCGGTCACGACGGCACGAACGCCCCTCAACGGTAGCAACCCTCATGTGAGCCTAAGTTCGAACAACCTGCCCTCAAAATCGACTATTAATTATCGCTCGACCAACTGCATGCCACCTACCATCACCCATACCACTTATCAACCTTACAGCGCTGCGTTCTCTTCGATCGGTCCATGTCCTGTGTCCCGATTCTGACGAACCTTCACACTGTTACATACTGAAATTATTGTACCGGAGAAAGGGCCTTTCGTATTATTGTTACCGTGTCAGATGTCGCTGTAACTTGGATATAGGTGGCAAGAGATGAATAGAAACTCAAACAACAATCTCGAAACAGAGATAATGATGTTCTGCAGAGAAAATGAAAAGCCGCGCATGACTTGTATAAGGCGTCGAGCCGTTTATGCAGTACCAATGTCTTTTAATCGGCCAAAGTTTCATCCCTGTGAGACGCTCGCAGCCTCTGCGAACTCATCTGTACGACTTCGTATATACAGATATTGATAATAAAAGAAGAGAGACTCGAGAGACAGATAATACGGATATATAGACAAGTACTCGACAACTGCTGCGGAGAATAATGAAGAACCAATGTTCTACAGCGTCAGACAGAAACTTACGGCGGGAAACAATCTCTGTTGCGAAATCGATTCGTTCTTTTATCGGCTATTTCTGTTTCTCGTTTTATCGATTTACACGGTGCGTCATAATCCATAATAGTCGTAAAATCACTGTAAAATCGAATAATTATCTATTAAAAAGTGACCGATCTTTACCCTTTGAGATTATTTTATCCATCGCGCCGCTGGCGGATTATTGAACTATAAAAAATACATCGAACGAAGTTTGACCTCTGATTCGCTGACAACTTTATCTGCTTGCATTCCCGTGGAAATTAAGTATATACCGAAACACTGAGATATATCGATCTTTTTTTTGCATACGTTCCGTGATATATTCGGTAAATGTATATAAGCGATAGAACTTTTTGCCGTTGTATATAAAGATATATATTTTTTATATTCCGATGTACTCTACTTTTTCGGGGAAATGCTGAGAAGTATAGGTTTTGAAGAATTTTTCCAAAGGGAGAGATTGCACACTTTTTAAAATCGGAATACGATCATACAGTATCCGCCGAGCTATCTGATTGGGTGAACGTTCGGCAGCTTGTAACTCACGAGATATGCACCGCGGAGATTTTTTTTAAAGGGAAACTTTGTTCAGTTTTCAAGCGTTCGGATGGTCGTTGATTTTTTTTTGCCGATATTTGGGACACTATATATGTTCTTAGTAACGTGGGACGCTGTCGTTACCACGGTGCACGGTAGCGCCGGTATGAGGAGTGCTGGTTTCGCTGATCCAGCGGGCCATTTCGAATCTGCATAGAGATTGAACGCGTTGTAGAAACGTCGTTAGACCGTCAAAACTTGATATTCGGGGCGTATAGAAATCGCCCCTCTCCTATCGCAGCTACTAACAGTCACTCACTCTCTCTCTCTATATATCTGTTCTCACTTTGAATCGAAGCGAGAATCACGTCGGAACAATTCTACTCGCGGGGCGCGAAATCTCGCTGTAGCTTGTGGATTGTGACCCAAGCGAATACTCCGCTTCGGCACAGCGTTAATCGAACGGGGAAACTAAATGCGAGGGAGGAAAATCGCGAAGCGCTTTGGTAGAACGGACCGATTGGATATCGATGTTTAACGGTTAACGTTTCTCCCTCGAGAATTCGACTATCGATTGTGACAACGAAGTTCGAGACATTGGAAATCCACACACATAACGAGATTAAGGGGGTAAAAAGAAAAATCGGAAAATAAAATGTAATCGAAAAAAATTGTTTTCTCGACATTCCCCCATAAATTGCCGAGTAATATCGGAAATCTGTTATTGCTATTCCCATCCATACAACAGCGCATTCTTCTTCTCGATTGCGAGCGATCACCGTTCGCTCGATTGAACATCTTCAGTCTTAATAATTCCATCGTCTGGTTCCGAGAATCTGGAGGTGAACGACAGACTGAGGACCGTTCAACGTTCAACGCCATCCGTGAAGGGATGCGAAATAGACCCGCGATTTGGATACCCAACCGGACGGATTTGCTCCCATTATTTTCCGCTTCGTTGAACTAACTTACCGACGGGGGGAAAGGGGTGACTACTCCGCTCTTACTGTACCGTACAACTCCCCGAATGAGAGATAGTTCAGGTGCATGATTGCTCGGCGACCTTTCTATTTTCCTCCAGAAGTTCTCCACGATTATCGCAAACGTAATGTCGGCAACCGATGCCTGCTGCTTCTGACGCTAATGCCTTCTCGTGTGCAGTTACGGAGATTTCGAACAAAATAAAATGAAAATAACAGGAAGAAATGGCCAAAAGATAAATTCGTCACAGAGCTCGTATAACGCGCGGCAATTGCACACGATGAATAATTGTTCGATGGCCTTTCATGCTGTACCCGCGTTACGAATTATTCAGGTCGTCTGACACGAGAGCCTTGTAGATCGCAGGCAATTGCCCAAATAATTTAGACGACCTGCTTTTGATCTATTTAACAGCTCATCTTCAATACGCTTTTTTTCTTCTCTCTTCGCCGGCCTCCTTTGTCGGATTAAATGACAAGAGATTTCATCAGGTGACACTCCAAAGGCCCTCGACACCCTCGAAATATGATAAATAATTGCTCGGTGACATTTCCCCATCTATTTAACTTTCAGCGGTATCTCTCGCAAACTCGTTGAGACCTTTTACCAGAAAGGATTATCCACAGATGCATAGCGCCTCCCCGGTAGCTTTTCATTTCGTCCTTTTGCTTTTCTCTCTGTTCGCTTCTTTAATCTCCTTGTTTCTCGTAACCCACCCCCTTCCCTCCATTCCACTCTCTTCGTCAGGTTTTCTTTCATCAATCTAAATACGGACGGGTTCTCTTCTCGTCTCTTTTTTTCTGTACCAATAGCGCAGTTAGTGTTTTTTTTATTTCATTTCGAGACAAAATAAACGTACGAAGAATTTATCTCTCGCGGTCGGAAGCAGCGTGCCGACGCGAAACTTTCATATCACTCGACTCGCTTGATTAAAGTATAAAGTATTATCTGTGTACGACTACTAACGCCCCCCGAAGAATGCGAGTGCAAAAAAATTGGATATATAGAACACATTGTAGCGTCGAACGCTTCGTCCTCTTTCTGCCAGTCGAGCTGTCTGCGCTCCGCGCGAACATCTGTTAGGTTGAAATAACAGCGTCTACAGTACATACGAAGCCGCGAATGCCTTTCGTGCGCGAGATTAATCGACGAGAAAAAGCGATAGAGGCGTAACGAGCAAAGTTGCCAATTATTTTCTCATCAGTAGCATACATCGCAAAGAGAGCGCAACAAAACGATAGCACATGTATTAGACATGCGCACGTCGATGAATGAAATGAAGAGAAAATTGTGCGGAATACTAATGCAGTGCAGTCGGTATTCAGATGGTTTCTTTACATTGAATCGTAACATATATACGGTAATCTCAAAACTGTGGAAAAAAAAAAGAAAAAACTATACCGCGCGTATTCGCGATAAAAAAGGGAACGTAATTTTTCGTCGAGAAAATGTTTCTTCTTTTCGTTTTTCGAAGTACCGGAACGAAACAGCTGAAGCCAATGGGAGTATCGCAACGTGATACCAATTTTTCCGCTTTCTCGTTCTCTGAAACTTCGACCGCTCGTAACTCGAATACCGTACGCGAATGAGAAAAAATTTCAAAGCTAAAATTTGTTCACTTTTAAATACTGAATAAAACACCTCGTGTCATTTTTTTTTTTTTTGCGATTTTTTTTTTTTTTTAACTATCTGCACGCTTTGCAGTTAACATTCGGTTGATTAAGCGGGTAGATATTCATCGAGCTGTGAGCGACTTGAAACGCTCGTCGTATGCACCGCAGTATGTTAATCGTAGATATTTATAATCGTTTTATAACGAATGACGGTATATAAAATGCACGTTGATATAGTGGGGTGTGGAAATGCGTTAAATATTTTGCGACGGAAGTATAGGTAGCGAGATCCCCGGTGCGAGTTTTTAACTTGTCGCTCCGCTGCTCCGGCAAGACGGGTTATGAACTTTACGTCATAACGTAGTTAGCGGCGTGATTCACACATGTATATGCGTATTGCAACGTCCGCGTTGAGCATTAACCGGATGCGGAACTAATATCGCATTCTCGGTGCGCAACGACGAAGTTGTCCACTGTAATGCTATAAGAGATATGCGGAACTTTTTTTCTTTTTTTTTTCGCTTTTTTCCGCTCCTCTTTGAAGCGACGCGCGAGTAGCGAGCTGAAATTTCGTACGTTGCTACAATGCAGCTGGCTGATGAACTGCCGCCGTGGTATAACTGCAAACGACGCAATTTGCGTGCACTGACGAGGGACAGGGAAAAACGGGGGCGACTTTCACATACTACGCCGGGAAATTGACGTTGCGAGAGTGCAAAGTATTTTTTTTTTCTTTTTTTTAATGCTTCATCAAAACTAGAGAAACAGAGAACTTCCATCTGGAAAACTATGGACCTCAGGTAATATTCATCTGGAGGCAAAATTTCTTCGCCATTTGCGCGTCACGACGATACGGCAGTTTTTAACTTCCGACTGTCCGCCAGAAACAAAAAGACGAAACTTATGCGTTTCACGGAAATTCGCGATGTTTTTTGTTCCGTATGTTTGTTAACAAGTAATTATTCAATAATTACTTGTTATTTCGATAAGTTGTTATACACCCCGACGAATAGATTCATCAGATTTCATCTTTATTACACGATTAAATTTACTAATAACCGCGACTTTTGAAAAAAAATTTTTTTTTTTTAAGAAACATTTTTTTAATAAGCAATACGGCGAAGTTGTATCGAATAAAAAAATTATAAAACTGAGTGACTTTGAAAAAAATAAGTTAATGGATTTTATAGTGATGATGGATATTGCTAATTAACAATTATAAAATTTCTTCCATTATTATCGTCACAATCGGGAGACGTCTCTGTGCACAGAAAGAATATATCCATCGCAGTGAATGAATTATTATAAAGCAATATAAAATTTTTAATACGATCCCAACTGCGAAAAGTTCGATCAAAAAAAAAAAAAATTACGTATCTTTAAAAAGAATGAAATAATACATTGTATAGTATAACAAACATAAAGTAACTCTTCACAGAAAGAATAAACAAATCCCAATCAATGAATTTCTCAAAGGTAGTTAACTCGACGAATTATCGTATTATTTACGGCAGAGGCTTCCGATAACAATAATGAAAGAATTTTTGTAACTGTTAACAATATTATTTATTGCTATTTAACAAATAATTGCGTTCCATTTAAAGTCATTTAAGTTGATAGGTTTTTTCATCCCTTCGTTTATCGTTTTGCAGTCGATGTTTTAAAAAACAAAATGTATTTTTTCGTTTTTCCGTCGATTTTGAAATACCGTACCGAGTATCTCATCGATCGGCGTTTTCGAATAAAACTAATGGCGAGAAGCTGTCGAAAAACAAAAAAGTATGGATGTGAAAGGATATCGGAGGATGGGGTTCTCGCGGTGATGCTTTTGCGAGCCTTGCCACGGATCGTTTTCCACAGCGAGTGGAAAGATAGCGAAGGCCTCCATAAATTCAGTGAAGCGAGAGAAGAAGTCCGTGTGCCGTTGCCTGTGGGATGATTCATTCTCGTGGCGTGTTCTCATATTTTGCGAAAATGTTTGCCAACCCGTAGGGTTTCACGTATTTCCAACACTCAAACGATCCGTCGGCTCTCTTATTTCCCTCTCAGTTACGTCTTCGTCCGTTTGTGAAACAAATGCGTACGCGTGACACACACGCGAGATAAAGGAGCGCATCTCTTAGAGAGTTAGTTTGTAACATTTCGAAAGCATAGACGACGAAACAAGAACAAAGCGCGTATATGTGACAAAGGGCTGAAAGTTATACATGTCGGTTGTGGGATAGAAGAAAATGGGCTCTCAGATACAAAGCACCTAACGATAAGATAGTTTTTTGCTTGAGGAGAAATAGAGCCCTCTTGGCTTTGGGTAATGCTGCGCCCGTAAGTCCGGGGATAAGTGCTATGCTTATCCTACTCCATGACGACTTGTTTCACCCCCTTTATCCCGAGAACCGCATATACGATACAAGTGGATAGGTAAACAACGAAGTAAAGGGAAGCTTTCTGTTTGCCTATACAACGTTTGTTCTGTATCTATATAGAAGCTTCGGTACAGATAAAAGTAGTGGACAAGCGCTAGTTTCAGAATAAATATCCTATCGAAAAGATCCCCGAGGGGAATGTTTGCCTAGTGGTGTAGCGGTGATATAAAGGGGCCAAGAACACGAGTAAGAAAACTGCAAGAAGATCGAACGTCTTTCGAAAGCCGCAGGGATAAAAGAAAGAGAAGAAAAAGATCGAGGCGTGGGTTGTCAGTTAGAAGAGGTTTCGCCTACTTAGTGTTAGAACGTTTCTTTCCACCAACGTAAAAACAAACGTGCGCAGGGAGTTTCAAAATTGTATCAAAATAAAAAGAAAAACCTGTGCGATCGGTAGTATCGATCGAAGAGTGAACAAACTTTTATCTCAACAAAAACCGTCAAAGACGCAAATTTTTTCAAGACATTGAACGACAAAGTTTCAGCCAATGAGAGCGTCTCAACGTGAGTCCAATACTTATCTCTCATTGGTTACAACTTTAATGCCCGGTGTCTCGAAAACTGTGCGTCGGAAAAAGTTTTACCGAAGAGGAAGTTTATCGTGCCGAAGCCAAGAACACGATCGTTTGTCTCACTCTCTATTGTCTCAATTTTTTCCTCATCGACCTCTCATTGGCTGAACTTCTATGACTGGTTACCTCAAAAGTTACGCGTAGAAAAAAAAAAATTCAAGAAGAAAATTCGTTAGTTTCGAAGCCAAAATCAGGCATCGTACGTCTATTGTTCCGATTTTTGGAACGTGTATACGGAACATCGTAAGGTTGAACGCCGAATTTCAGCAGTGCAGATCTTGTTCGGTCAGCCAGAGTTTGCAACTGAGTTTTTCTTGTCCGCGGCGCGTCTTTCCTCCGTCCACCTCAGGATCATTCCATTCTTCGTCGCGGCCTTTGCGTCCCGCTTTCGTCCTATTCCTGTCTTATCAGCTGCCCGTTTAAACTTTCATCAAAATTCAAAAGAGCACGTAGCACCCGTCCCCGGCGCCTCTGAATAGCGAATTCTCATTCTTTCATTCTTCCGACTCTATCTCCGCCACCTATAATACCTTATGTACTATATATAAGATAATATTGAGTTCTCCCTCTCGTCTCGAAGCATCAGCCGCCACCTTACCGTAGGAACTCGATCCCTCCACGCCAAGGCCCGCATTGTAGACTTGCGTACATCCTAAGTACTATGGAGTTACGGCTTAGCGAGAGTAAAATTTATTATCGGATTTACGCGACCGGAAAGGAAGAGGAAGCTGAGCGAAACGAAGGAAGGGAAGACACCCTTCTGTACTCCAACCCCTGCATATACTTTCGCCTGACGTTGTAACCATCCCGCTTACCTTTCACCCAATAATATCATGAATAATTAACTTGAGGAATGAACCCTACCATGTTGGTGCCGACGGTGTTGAATACCGATTTACCCCGAGATACGGCGTTACCTAACTCCCCCGTCTCATCCGGCAAATTCACTTTTGCTTCCGCTGGATAGTAGCTTCAGGAAACTCTACAATAGACCTATAGGCATATAGCTTCGGAACTTTTTATAAGATCGATCGGTAACCAATGAACAACCCTTATCGTTGCCCTCCTTATACTTGTTGTCCTCTTGCAACATCGCGAGGCATTCGAGTTTCGGGGGTTGATAAGTGGAGTCTGAATTTCTCCGGATGGTACCGTTAGACCGTCGAGAGTTCGAGAGATCGAAGTCTGCAGTGTATATCAAGAGTTTTGCCGACGTAAGTCGCAGTTCCGGGCAGTTGGTACTAAGCGGTGGAAGGGGTTCTGTAACAACTGGTGAGGACGGATAACCGCGTTATCGTAAATTCGTAAGGATCCGGTTTGGTCTATGTGCGGTCAAGCAAGCGATAGCGAGCGAATAGCTTTGAAAGGAATGAAGTAGAGCGTGGAGAACTCGTCGTTCCTCTCTATCGAATTCCAACTGTCAGAGGAGCCAAGAATTAACTCTCTTGTCTGGAAAGTAAAGCTTTCGCAGAAGTAGCCAAACTGACCGACGCAACTTCATCTCTCAGGGGCTGTTTCTCGGCAGTACAGCGGCTTAAATCACACTTATATAGTCGTATGTATGTGTATATTGATATATATGTATCTATCTATATACATAGTTATACGAAACGGCAAAATTGCACAATGGTATAAAATAGTGCTGAATATAGCAGACAGTTGTAGGTTTCGTGAGAAAGCACCGAAAGGGAAGAAAAGGCGAAAAAGATGAAGTGGGAACCTTATGTATGTGTGGGTAGAGATTGGAAATTGAGGCAGGCAGCGCCGAGCGCGTCGACGATGAAGAAGAGAAAGAAGAGGAAGTTGAAGAAGCAAAAGCGCAGAGAAGGGGTTAATGGCTTCTGGACTGTATCGCTGCGGCGGCTCTCTGCAGGCTTTCCTACCGGTGTGTGCACTCTGTGCGCGACTCTGAAACACGGCCTGCTCTCTTTTCTTTATTCCACGGTCTCTCTAACTCCTTTCCACAGCGCCCTCGTTCTTTTTCCTTTTCTTTTTCTTTCCTTTTTCCTTCACATCTCTTCTGTTTTTTATCGTGATAACTACCTTCAACCCACCCTCAGACCTTACTGTTTTTCTCAAGCGAAAAAAAAGATATATATATATATGTATATATAGAAAAACTCACGCGAGCGAAACGCGCAAAAAACATAGTCGACCCAACGTTACGAAATTGTTCCAGCAACGTGTGGTTCGGCTTTTAACGGTAGCGCCATCAGGATCGTTAGAATAATCACCAATTTTAACAGGTTTCAACGGCACAGCTGCCGGCTCAGTGAACACGGAGAAAACGTGCGGCGGGATAACGAAACGTTGACGAAACAGAAAAAAATCTAACAGAATTTGCCAATTCAGACGGAAAATCGAATTTTTCAAATTTTTTTTTTTTCAACCCTATCATGCAGTGAGGAAAAATTCTGTTATTCTCGAAGTCGAAGCAATTGAAAAATTGCGCGAATAGAATTGCATCTTTTTTCTAATAAGTGGTAATTTCGATCAGAAAAATTGCGAACTTTCAAGAACATTTTTTTTTTCCGCGCCAAAGACTGGGATTCAAAGGGTAAATAAGATTTGTCACTCGGATTATAGACCGGATGACCATTTTTTTTTTTCGTATATATGGAGTTTCATTTGATCGATTCTCAATCGAAAATGGTACCCTTCAGGTTGAGCGTAAAAAAAAATTATTGACGATAAAAAAAACATCCCCGTAACAACGATTTAGTTACGATACTATATATCCTGCGTTTGTTTTTTGACAAACCTTGAAACCCTGAATCTCGCAAAAAGCCCTAATACCATAGAAACTACCGCTATTCTCCGCGATATTGAATGGCTATATGGAGTACCATCGAGGACCAAGATGGGAGTGGGTTGACGGGTTGAAACGGGCCAAATGTGTGGAAAGTGCGCCAGCTGCGTGACTCCTATCCTACAGCTGTACAAGCTATGTGTCATATACTTTTATACATACGTATACACACATACATTGACCCTTATATGTATCACTGGACAGCGGTCTATATCACACACACATACGCATACACAGCGACATATGAAAACCTCTCCGGTTTCCCAACCCTCACACTCTTTGCCGCATTTTCCGGTCGATCGGGTAAAAACTGAGGGGTTGCGCGCGCGTTCCAAACGAGAGTAGCGAGTCGCGAACTAGCGAGTGTGACGAGTGACGAGTGTCGACCCGAATTCTACGTCGTTCTTTTTCCTCTTCTTTCCCGCTGGGTGCGATTTTTTCTTTTTTTTCTCCTATTTTCGCACAGCTTCCACGTCGTTGGCTACTGGCCCGTCCGCTCGCTGCAGGCAGGAACATCCGCGAGAGAATCTCTCGCGACGTCCACTGCGATGCTTCTGCACACCCTTCATCCCCCTCTCTGCCTAGCGATGTCTGTACCTCATTCTTCAAAGGGACGAAGTGACTTTCATCGCTCAGCTGCAGTATAATTACTGCACGGTCCCCGAACGAAGCAAGCAGTGAGAAAAACAGCAGGAAGAGAGCTTCACGGGCCATATGGAAACCGAGAACAACCCTCGGCTGTACTCTCCATCTACTCTTGTCTGCGCGAGAGGAAGACAACGCTTTAACGGCCGCGACATGTGCCACCTCTTTGTCCTCCATTTTTTCTTTTTTACTCTATCTTTGCACTATTTTCTGTCCCGTTTTTTCTTTTTTTTTTTGCGTTTGTCCCACATCCCCAACCTCTCGATGACGCTCTTCCGTCCTGAGCGTTCCAATCTACGCGCTCTCGCATAACACGCGAGAGAGCTACAGTACCGTATCTTCTCGTAAAAGTACGCGAGCCTGAACTGCTCTCTCGACCGCATCTACAGCGATGAAAAAACGTAAAATTTATTGTACGTGAGGGGTAGTTTCTGCCGCAGGTGATTCACAGACTGCTGGAAGAGAGCGCAATAACGCTGTAGTTACCGTATAGTATCGAATGAATGAAGCGCTATAGACGGCGCGATTCGAATGAGATAGCGAAATTTCTGTGGGCTCGGAAAATGTTACCTCTCGCCGCAAGAGAACGTGTTTCAGACAGCCCCGGGGCTTAACATGATGGCGCTATGCCATCCGGAGAGAGCCTCTCCGACTCTAACTGACTTGAACTTCCGGAAACGCCGGGGCAACTTTTCTCGTTGTAACCGCAAAGCCTCGTAGCCTACCGGATCCTCTCGTTTGCAGCATCCCTATCCGCAGTCTATCCAAAATCTAATAGAAACTATTATAATCTCCGATATGTTGATCCCCGTTTGTAGGTAATCGTTGTATTTTTTTTTTTTTTTTTTTTTTTTCGGCCGCAACTTCGATACTATGGGATTCAAAGGGGATCCTCACTAATCCTATCTGAATAAAGGCGGGAAGCTGTTGGTACGGAATTTTACTCTCGGCAGACATGATGCATTTTTTTTACTGCTATCGATATGCGGCCCGAGCTTAAGCCAAAATTCCTATCGGAAGAATTACTTTGTAAAATACCCATCAATACTATGTAACCGCTTGAAAAAATGATTTCGTTATATCGTAAACAATCGATATCGTCGCAATTTTTTCCACGTGACCCGATGAGAAACAACGCGTTTTTGTACTTTCAGCGTAAAATTCGAATTATTATTATACGAGTATATCGAACATCGTAAGATTTGATTACATTTTGACGCGAAAATTTATTCGACTGTTATTTTGACGCCACATTACCAATTTTTTTTTCATCCACACTGATCACGAATATGGCGGACATTATGTATTCTTTCGTATCGTAATTCGATTAAAAAATTAACTTTGGAATTGATGAAAAATCATGTTTTCGGCGATTATCGTTCTAAAAACAGTAATTGCCATTTCCGATATTACGAATTTTCGTAAAACGTCGGGGGATGAAAGATAATGACAGAGTGTCGAATAAGTGAGCGCGTAGAATGTTTTCAAAGGGTATATCGCGAAAGGAATAGAAGAGTATCTATATAGATGCGAAGATTAATCTGGTAAAGTTTTGCCAGAGATTTCCGAAGTGGAGGTCGAGTCACGTGCTGAGACATCGGGGTCGTGAGAACCGTGATTCACATAATCTCAGTCGTCTCGAGAGAGCGAGAGAGGTTTTGGATGGTGCGGAGAATAGGAAGAGAACTGTGGAGAGAAGATACCGGCATTATGCCTCCAATTTCCGGAGGGATTGCCCGGCGATTCCAGTCCGTCGCGCGTTATCGACTCCGCGTTCACTCTATCTATGGACAGTCCTCTTCTTCTGATAGCGGTATAAACCACACTTTTCGCCTCCTTCGCGTTCAACCAATTTTCGTATTTTCTATATAGCATTCGTAACTTTCAATGCCTCTACGGCTCGCTTTTCAATATCTCGAAGCTTATACATCGCCGCCGGTCCACAAATTCTCGTGTTTCAAAACAGAGAAAATCTCGTAGCCGAGCGCTTTAAAGCTTTTTAAATCGAAAACGATTAAACATTTTATCAACGAAACGCGATAAATTTTCTCGATAAGTTGCTAATCTGCAGAGAGCTGTAAAGTTTATTTTTTTCCAACTCATAATTGCTACGGCGATAAATGGATTAATTTCTATTATCGTTATTATTGTCGTTATTTATTTCAACGAAATTTTAGACATTTACCTTTTTTTTTTTAATCATCACTCATCGCCATCTTCTTTCAACTCATTGTATACTAAGAGGAATTGAGCGCAAATTAAAAAAACAAAAGACTGAAACAAAAAAAAAGGGGGAAGGGGGTGATTTCGAATGGAATGGCGAGTTGCCGAGCGTGAAAGCCCTCCCCCCCCCCCTCCCCCGCCCCCCTCTCATCCCCCCTCCCGGGAATAACCATAGATGCACTACATTGTGCCGTCGTAATTCTCTTCCATTGTAACCCGTGAGCCGCGGCGGTTTCTCCCGCGGTGTATATACCGCGTCGAGAGAATTTCCACTATCCACTATTCGCTCCCTCTGCCGCCCTCTCGAATTCCTCGACGAAGCCGATCTCTCCGGTTCTCCGGCAACTAATGTTTAATAGAGACGGTAAATCGTCGAAAGTGTAAGGGGGGTTCTCTCATTGTCAGCAAGTCCGGGCGACACCATTCTCCACGGAAAAACCCCCTTTACCATTGCATGCTACCGGTATACACGCGGCAATAGTATCCTCTCGCGCTGTGCTCAATCTTTAGAATAGTTTTCAAGAATCTTATTTCACCCTTTTGAAATCACAATTGATCCTATTTTATCCTTTCCGAGTTAAATTTAATCCTTGAGAATAGCTGTTTGATAAAAATTCGGAAATAAAAAAATTTTAAGAATTTTTTCGTCGATTACACGTTCGCGTAGAGAAGTTCTTACTTTTGAGAAATCTGCTCGTAGCGGCGTTAAGCAATACCGGAAGTTACAGACCGGTATAATATCGCATCAAAGAGCCGACGGGCTTGACTCGTCTCGGAGTGGACATTGGGGAGATGAAACGTCTGGAAGTTTCATCGGAGTGAATATAACGAGAAGTTTCGTCACTCCAGGAAACGGACGCCGTTTTAAGCCTCGTCGCTCTCGTTATTACTCCGTTTTGCTGGATCCCGGGATATGCCGTACTTATAATAGCGATATATAGAGACGCCCTATTCCGTATCCTCTCTCATCAGAGAGAAAAAAAAAAAAAAAGTTTCAAACTTTTTCACCTTCCTGACGAGAGGAGGGACCCCGCGAACGAAGGAGAGAGGGTATAACGTCGACGTTAACGAAGTGATGTCTACCGACGCCGCAAGGAATTATTAAGTTGAACCTCCTCGCCGGTGCCATCTCGTTCTTAATTGGAACGTATAACTCTTTCACTCTCTCCCTCTCTCTCTCTCTCTCTCTCATTCTCTCTTCCCCTTCTTCGGTAAACTCTTCGCCGGAGTTGCAATAGCTTTTTTCCTGCACTCCGAGCTTTGTATATCTTTGGTACAAAGTTTCGTTTTAACCGTTATACCGGTAAATAATCTCCGCAATCGCAACAGTTAATTTGCATAGTGTTCGTTTTCACTGTTTAATTATTCTGTATAACTGGATAAGAAAAAGACTACTGATGAAAAAGATAAGTAAGGCTGACAAAGTTGAGGCATCACTGATAACTCATTAATTCGACTATCAATGAGTAACGATTTAAATCGAAATTCAGAAATTTACAATAAAAAAAAATGACGAAAATCAAGTGGAACAAATTTTCAAAGATCGCCAGTCGGAAGAGAAAAAAAAAATAGAAACAAATTTATTTCTAAACATTTCCAAAAAAAAATGTCTTTTTTACTCTTCGTAGTTAAAAAAAAATACCGATATTTGAAAAAAAAAGTTAGGCAATTTAAAAAAAATTTTTTTCATGGATAACGCTCCGTTTTCTAACACAATGGAAGTTCTACTGTAATTTCATCCACACGCGATCCAACTTATCGACAGAGGCATAAATCTTATAAATTGTAACTGAATCTCTGTCGGCGATGCGACATTTTTCGTATATTGATATATAGATATATATTATCTTATAGCTTTTCACTCTTTCGAATGTACTGTGTTGCGTTGAATGCTGCAAAGTAAAGACAGAGGAGGAGAGAAAGTGGAAAAATATATGAGAAAAGATACCGAACAAAGTACAAACCGCGATGAAAAGCGACATTACTCATTCACAGTGGAGTTTTCGAGTTTTCCACTAACCGCCAGCGTGGCTGAGAATGTGCAAATCAACGTTTTGCCAACGTGGTACATGACGAGAGAGCGGACGGGAAAGGCTTTCTGCTTGCTGCCTGAGAGCACGAGAAACCGGTGTGCCGTGTTCTCTCACGGGTACGGTCTGGTTAATTGTAAATCGGCACAGACAAGAGGGGCTTTCCGGATGCAGAAATTCTAGTTTCACAGTACTACTTGCACACTCTGCTCATATATGGAAACTATGAAGAGATGAGAGAAGAACTGAGAGTTATACGAGAGTTTCGCTGAGGTAACTCTTCCCAAATTTATTCTCGCGGGACGAGAATATATATTTACAATTCCGTATATGCCGCGTATACAAAAACTTTATACAAACTTTTTTACGATTTATTTTTTACGGGAACACTTTTCTGGTGTCTCGTAGAAATGAGGAGATAATTGTTTTCGCAAAGTACACGAAGTAATGAGTGAAAGGAAAAACTGCTGTGACCCCGAAGGTTGTCAGGCGGTCGTCAATTTCTTCCGTCTGTGGGCGTCGGAGGCACAGTTGGAGAGGACGATGGATCGAACAAGTGCCAGAAGTGCTGAGAGCGGCTCGAACTTTTTTCCTTTTCTTTTTTTTTTTTTTTCAAGCTTCACCCGACGCATGTCGAGCAGCGTTGGCGAAAATCTCGCGAAGAAATGACGATGTCGAAAGAAAGAATGAAATAAAGAGGGGAAAAAAAACGGGCGAAAGAATGAAAAAAGTTGATGGTCGGGCTAAGGGTTGAAAGGCAGTAATACGAAGTAGTATATGGAGCACTGGCCACCGGGAGCAAGTAGCGAATACGAGAAAAGAAAACAAGATGAGAAGAGCGAAAGAGATGAGCGGGTCGGACGAAAGTTCGGTGGAATATTGGATCTCCGCGGTGAAATGGTGAGACAACGTAGAGAGAGGAGACTTGGAAGAGTAGAAAAGCCGGAGCGAAAGTTTTTCGCGGCGAAGCTTTTTACCGCGTGTCTGCTTTCGCGTTATTACGTGAAATTTTCTCTTGTTCTCGTACCCCTTTCTAATAATCCTTTCTAACATCAATTTTTTATCCCGCAATCTTTCGCGCAAATAACGAGCTTCGCATTTGCGGATAACATCCGACAGTTACGGAACATAATTTTTTATTCTTTCCATAAATTAATGATCTACGAGTTACGAATACGAAAAAAAAAAAAAAAAAATTTCCGGTATCCCATCCCCGTAATGTTTTTTCGTACCTTTATCTGCTAAACGACTCGAGCGAACTTGACAGATATTAATTGCGCCAAAAATAATCTACAGAGAAAAGTGATTCAGCGGCGAACGTGTAATGCGATTAAACAAAAATTTTTCAAATGCTATTTTCGGTTACATAGTTTACGCATTCCGTACAAATTGTCGGACATTATTCAGTTGCGCAGCAGCAATGGCTGAACTCGGGGTGAAACTTGTGTTAACTTATGAAAACTTCGACTGTGTATACATAAGGTATAAATTGAAGTAGTAAATAACGCGATGTTAGTATTATAGGATCCCCGGCGCGGTCCACGTTGGGATGCTGCGGTGCAGAAGAAAGAGTGGGTGTAGCGGTCGAGAAACGAATTTCGCATAAATTTTCATACCCGTCAGTGTGGGACAGGGTCGGGAGGGGAACAAGGGTTTTGCGGCTATAGGGTAAAACTCTGTATAGTGATGAAGGTATACGCGTGTAAACGCGAAAAATTTGATACACGCCGCTCGCTTACGCTACCGAGAAATGATCGATAGTTTCTCTCGTCGTCGCTTTATGTTCTTCTCACCCACCCTCTCCGCATCCCCTCTACATTTCCGTACACGAGACTACACATTATGTTGTATATATATATACAGATATATCGAAAGAAGTCTGCGAAGCAAGAAAACGGGGATTCAGACAACCCGAACCACCGCAACGTACAAACTCGTGTCCCTTTTTCCCCTCTTTAAACTTGCAGCATCCTTGCTTTTCCACTCGTTATTTCTGTTGACGCTGTTCTCTCACCTTATCCCGAGATGCTTCAATCGACTCTCGTATTTCTTGCAGATTTACGACATTTTTCTCTGTTTTACCGACATTATCCCGACCGAATTTTTGAGGCTCGTCGACGCTAATTCATGTGCGCAATTATGTTCGAATTAAACGTTTTTCGTTCCTCTCGCCTATTTCTTGACGCCAAACAATACTTTCTTAACTTCTCGGCTATTGTTTCGTGAAATTCTAAAGCCAATTGCGCAATAAAAGATTTAAAAATGTTTGTATTACCGCTGCCGAAAAAAACAATCGTCATTCTTCAATTAAACACAGGATCGCGATTGGGTGATGAAAGTACTTAGTGAGAATTCTTTCGTTTGCAATGAGCTTAAGACGGCTTGCAGAGGGTTGTTCTCTTCGTATGCATTATGCAAAGCGAGCTTATGTCATTAGGAATACCGTGAGGGTATGATGACGGGAAGTATAGATATAGATTATTCACACGGTGGGAGGTTATAGGCTCGTAGGTAGTTGCTAGTTGCTAGTTGCTTGGTTCTCGTTGGCTTCTGACGTTGCTGTAGCTCGAAGGTATGCGAACGAACGGCGACTAACCAACGACGGAAGCCTGTAAAACGGGAGGGTGTATATAGCGCAGGGAGGAAAGTGGATGAAATAGGTAGAAGCTGCGAATACCAGAGTGGGACACTCTCACCAAAATGTACTACACAACTTGCTCTCGCTCTCTCAACCCTCCGTTGCATAGTTTAATGGTAACTCTCGATATTTTCCAACGGAGTTTCTCCAGCCTGGGTGCGCGACGTTATGAGCAAACTGGAGATCGCGAGAGAACCGGTAGGCGAAACACTCGGCGGCATATTGTGGGTATATTTTCGCGGCCGGTTATATCGACAAATTTTTCGTACTCACATCAAAGTGTATTTCCATTCGTTTCGAGTCGCAATGTTAACACATTTTTTTTTTATTGACTACTTTAGCATTTTCTCCTCAATTTCGGTTAACTTTAGGGAGAGAAAAAAAAACTAATTAAAAATAAAAGAAAAATTCGTTCCCCCTCGACTACCCGGTTTCGGAGAAACGAGTTTTTCAAAGGAGTTCAGCCGTAGAACCGACTGAGGAAAACGTGAAAAGGGTGGAAGGAGGGGTAGGGAGAGGGGGTGTGGTGCGGCAGGAGAGACTGCTCGAAGAGTCGAGTGAGTAAGTAAAAGTGGGCAAACGTAGGAGAAAATCGAGCAAAAGAGGTGAATAGAGGGAAAGTCCTTTCCCGAGGCGACTAACGCGCCCACTCGTTCGTACTCTGCTCTCTATCCATCTCTCGGTTTTCTTTTTTTAACTCTCTCGGCCTCGCCAAGCCAACGAGCGATGCAGAGTGATTCGAAATTATGCAGTCCCTTACGAGTACGAGAGGACTACAAGGACCACGGTGGCTGCGAGGATTTGGCCAACGTGGCAATGCCACTGCAGCATACTCCATCCCTCTTACGAGAATGCAAATTTTACGGCTAAAATGCCAAAGCGTATACTGTACGTATGCATGCATCCACGAGAGAGCGAATGATAGCGGATCTCTCTGGCATCTATACCGGTTAGGACATATGCCAACCGAGAACACGAGAAATCTTGAATGTCAAGACTTTTTGTCCACTTAATTGTAAGTCTTCAATAATTTAGTCGCCGATACATAGCGCATACAAATGTCCCGCATATTGATTAAACAAAAACTATAAAATGTTTGAAAAACTTAGTCAAATTATGTTCAGGACTCGAAACAGTACCATTCTTTCCTTTGAACTTTTTTCATTTAACGTTAACTTTCCGAGTTACGAGCTACTGAAGTTTCCAATGGGGGACGCTCCAGTGGCGCCGTCTATCGACCGCGTCCTCAACCATCAAATTTTCAACAGCTCATAACTCGAAAACTATGCACTGCAGAAAAAAATCGTAAAGGAGAAATGTCTACATAGTTAAAAGGAGAATACGACTAAATATTGTTAGAGTACATCTAAGCCACCGTGTATACTTGTGGTGCAACTCGAAGGCGCCTGCACGTTAAAGACTCAATTCTCCTTCCCACCACCCTTTCCTCCCCCATCCAGTGCCATCAGGTCCATAGCGCGTTCGTAGTTTACACGCCAATTTTCCGCTTACTGCTCTTACTCGACGTCGCTTCTGGCAGGTAACGATACTGTTATAGAGCACAACACCGCGTCCTCCTTCCGATACATGCTTTAACACACACATATACGCCTTCATGAACTTCCATGGCGTCTACACACATATCTCCCGTTGCACCGCTTCTACCTTAATCCTCGCAAAAGACGGGAAGACACGAGCGTAAGACGATAAGCGTTACAGTTATATAACAATGATGAACAACCGATTAACGGAGCCGATCCAACAGATCGTTCACAGAATTTCAAGCAGTGTCCAAGTCGGGTTCACACTTTGTTCGTGCGATATTTCTCTGTTATCGATTTGACCTCCCGACGAGGCAACTCCCAATGAGATTCTCACCGTCGGTCACGGAAACGATCTATCATAGTCTTTCTCGTCTTCAAGATCGGCGCGTTTATATCCAATCTAATTAAACTGCTACGATAGCGATGATTGTGCCGCATCGGAGAAGCTTAAACCCAACGCCGCTTTCAAGACAATGAAGAATTGCAGAAAAATCAAAAAGTGAAGAATGAGAGGAAGAAGATATCGCGTACTTAGAGCCGTAGAGTTCGTTTTCACGTTTACCGAAAGTAAGCAACGAGGAAACGAGGCTATCCAGGGGAAGGGGAAAAGGATGGTGCGACTCAGACATCCGACTCGTCCGAAGGCGACCCCTTTTCATTTGTCTCTATTATTCCTTTATTATGACGTCACGTTCGTGCCAAGTTTCTCCAGTTTCCCCGGAGTTGTTGAAACGCGAAGGCTCGCAGAGGTTGAAAAGGTGTGAGAGAGAGTCCCGTACCATCGTGTCTGCTACCGATAGGGGGATAGCTTTCCTGGTGAGCGTCGAGGGTATTACCGTCAGGCAAGCAAGAGCTCATTCTTTCTCTCTTCGTTCACCTCACTTCCTCTCCTCCCATTCGCGTCTCCTTTTTCAACTTACACAGAATCCCAGTAAGCTTTCGCGAATTGGCCTCCGGGCTTCCGACTCTCTCGATGCTTTTCCATTCCCCGTGCGAATCACTGAAACCTCGTTTGGGCCATCCTGGGGTCCCAACGTCTATAGAAGTCATTCCGTACTCTTCCTCTCCCAGTAATCTTTGTCTTCACTTTTCGTTTCTACCTTTGTTACGATCTTTATCCACTCGTTTTCCTTACTTTTTCTTATTCTCTCGACGCTCTACAATCGAAATTATCATCGTTACCCAACTCAAACGAACTTGTTATTTGCTCAAAATCAATTTTCACGGAGATCGAAGTTGATTACGTTATTGCACGGAGCAGTCCAGACGCGAAAAGCCCCCCCGTCTCTTGTGTGCTCACAGTTCCCGAGGTTCAATGCAAAGAGCCAGAATGTGTGTAAAGGGCACCATTTTATGGTGCATCAAACGGATTCGCTATAGGACCTATCGACAGCCTCTATGTATCCTCTATAACTAGCTGTGTGTACATTGCCACTACCCTCCCCTTCCTACACTAGCTATGTGTATATAACAGGTCGAAGATACATGTATAGAACGCATATTGGCCAGGATGTGGCAGAAACGCCTGCAGGAATAGAGTGCCGGCTACGGAGGAAGCATGAAACGTACTGGGGGTATTGGCTCCAGAGGGTTGTTCCGAGGGGTGATACGCGCGAGCTACAAAGGCGGCGCTCCTGGATTTGACACGATGTTGGCAAAGCAAAGCGTTTTTGTACGAGATTAAGTGATTTCAAGCTCGATCGGGATCCACGGCGACTATGCCAACTTATCGGACTCTACCCTATACTTTTCAATCTGCTCGTCTTGTTTTCCTTTTTTTCCCTTTTTTTTTTATAACATCCGCGCTCTATAGCGATGCCTATCTACGTGATGCCGTATCTATTGAAATTCCGCGCATCGCACAAGGGAATCTAATACATCGGATTTATTGTCTCGGATATTTATACATGATTTTCATGAGACAAGATAAGGAAGATATATAGCTGTCTCTTTTACCGACCGTAACGATTTTCATGAATATTTTGTTTTGTACCACTCAATTCGCGTTACGCGAAATGCATCGTAAGCGACACAGGGGACGCACGATACGGGTTAAAAGGAATATCGAGATATCGATATTTTTAAAAAACGGAGAATTGTTTGGTCGTTTAATATACTCTTCTTTACCTCGGCGCACGTTGATTGTTAATATAATTTGATTTTTTAAAAAGCTGTTGGAAATTCATGAAGATATTTTGCAGTTTTTTTTTTTTTTTTTGGGAAAATGTGAAAAGAGAAATTAGTTATAAATATCCATGCAATTGCTATTGTTAAGAAGAAACAACGTGATTGGCGCTCGGAAAAAAAGCTCCCTGAAAGTCAAGGGGTTGCATGCTGTGTAGTCCCGGAAAAGGGGGAAAAAAATTATTTTATGTAAAAACAAATCGTAACATTTGTTCACGCAGTTGTACGTTTAACTACGTGTGTACGTATACCAGTAGCTAATACGACGAAGCTTTTCACGCGACTGTATAGAGAAAGCTTCCATGGCACGACGTGTTTGAGACTCGTGCCAACGATAAATCTCGGTTTCGTCTGTAATTGCACGTTTCCTCTCGCAGCCTCTACTTTACCGAGACTTTTGCCCCATTCCCCTACTACCGCCCGAACGGGAAGGCCTTTAATCGGCTAGACGCCTCCTCTCCCCCCCCCCCCCCTCCCCGTTGATTTTCTCATTCTCTTCAACTTCCTTACACTCCCGCGAATTCTCTCACGCTGTGGGCTCTGTTTCCGGTTCATCGCTGAATAGAAACGCTCAATGAACGAGTTTTGGCTCAGTTATTCGCGGGCTATCACGGTATTTCGATGCCGCGAGCGTACCGCAAATGAGAAAAAAAAGAGTAGAGCTTACGTCGAATAAAAAAAAACTGCGAAAAACTGAGTTTTTTTTTCATTTAATTCCGAGCTGATTACAGACAGTTCAATTGTGAAACTTTTTTCTCCGTTAACATAGTTCTGCAAAAAAAAACTTTGATTAAAAAAACATAATTAACAAAATTTAATGAAAACGATATTTAAAAAAAACACGGTACCAGCGAAAAAAAGTTATTAAAAAGTTTTAGAAAAAATGTCTATCGGAACGTTAAATTGTACTTCACTTTAACGTTCCAGTGGATATTTTTTCGGGATTTTTTAATCAACTTTTTTTTTCACCCCTCAACCGCGAAAGGTTAAGTGACGATTCGACCCCTAACAGCTGATCGAGGCGCAGGAATAGATATAATCACACCGAATTTGACACGATCTGCTTGCTATAGGATAAGCTTGTTGAAATTATCATCAATTCGTAAAATAGTGAAATTCAATGAAATGAAAAGCATGGAAAGCCTTAAAATGCATGTTGAAGGGGCAGAAGGGGATAGCGGATTCCTCCCAATGTTCAACGAAGTTCCATTTGGAGTTTAGGCGAACCCTTCTTCGCTCTGATAGGTTTAAGTTCGGCGATATGTATATATGTATATAGTACGTACACATAGGACGAATCTCTGAGCTCCGAGAAGCTCCAATTTCGGAGTACGCGCGAGCGTATAGAGGAATTCGATCGCTCGATTCACACGACAGAGAATATCGTTTCTTTCGTATCCCTTTTACGTTTGCTCCTCTCTGGGCTCCTCGTGTCCCCGTTTCTCCTTCGACCTTTAGTCTCCATCGGATTCAACCTCCGCGTTACGTATATAGTACACTAACCTAACTGTAACCAACCGCGCGTCGGCGACTCCTCTGCGAAAATCTAATATACCCAGAAGGCCAGATGAGAATCTATCGGAATCGCATTTCGACAAAGCTTTTCATAAAGCGCAGAAAGATTAAAGATAACGATACGGTATATCGATGAACTGTAATGGTCTACGTGCGTCGTACCAACGAATAAACAGTGTCATATTTTATGCAACAATTCATTTTCGATTTCATCATTTCTATGTGTGAAATCGTCGATAGCAGCTAACACTTCATCATTCATAGTTCGATCGTAGTGTGAATAATCAAAATTGATTTTATTCGATTTATTCGAAAAAAAAAAAAAAAAAAAAATTTGTCACTTCCGATGGGGATTGTCGTGTCGCGTATTAATTTGGAAACAAATTAATTGATAGATCATCGATCAGCAAATAGGACAATTATTTTGGGTCCAAAGTCAGCGAAACATTCGATATCGACGAAAAATCTAAAAATAAATCGCAGCCTATGACTGAATTCCGCGATAACAGCTTCGGGCTCTTCAAATATCTCAAGAATACACATATATTTGTTCGAAGCTTTTACATCGATGCGTCTTCAAAGAAAAGTAGAATATGCACTCACCCGACCGGAACTCTGTGCACTTTACCTCTGTGTTTTACCTTTATGTTTATGATTCATGAAACCCGATACATCTGGTACACGAGCTTTAATATTGTATAAAAAATGACTTTTACTTCCCGCGTGTTTCTCGCTCTCTCGATGCACTGCACGTATACGTCGCGTTTAGATTATAGATAGTAGATGTTTGATAGGATGTACGTGTTCGCCTGACCTTTGTGTTAGTGCAGCGCACATACGGTCCGAGAAATTCAACGAAGCTGCTTCTCTAACCCAAGGTGAACAAATGCATCCCCATTGTACTTACAAATTGCTTCAGCTACGCATACAACAAAGAGCGTAAAATTCTTTGCCCGGAAAAATTCTTTTCAAACCTTAAAAAAAAATAAAGAAAAAATAAACTTCCGAATAAAAGTCGCAAAAAAATTTGAAAACATTGAAACAACAACTTTTACACCAAAAGTTCTTTGGGTTTTGGAATAATGAACGATTCCGAATTTTTAAAGATTTTTCTTCCATTGTACAATTGCAGTTTCACCTTTGATCGAAGGGGTTGTTTTTGGCCGAAAACAAAGATTTATACTACGAGAAATTCTACTGTTCATATATTGTTATCGATAATATGAGTGCACGTGAACGTTCGTGGTAAATAGTACGAACATAGGGTATTTATAATACCGCAATAGACGAAGAGAGAGAAGGAGAGAGAGAGAGCCGCCTGGTGAAGCGCGGACGTTATCAATTATCAATTTTGTCACGTCGCGGCGCTCGCAAACGAGACCAGGCGACCGCTACATCGTTCACAATGCTTGTACTACTAACCGTGTGCGATATATATCGAACGATCTGCGATAATATAGCGCAGGTATGCGCGACTATGAACACTTTTTTTTTCTATAAATGCGTCCATTTCGCAAATTCAGGGCAATTGCTGTGGAACGAAAGAATCGATTTCGTTTAGGACTCGAAGCTAACAGCCCGCATGGGAAAAACATAAAAATAAAACAAAAAAAATAAAAAAAAATGTCCAACTTTAAAGTAGTTTCAGGGGACCGAGAGAATCAATTTCAACAAGCGTCGGAGCCTAATAACCAACGCGGTGAAATATTTTTAAAAATCCAAAAAAAAAAAAAAAACAAAAAAATTTTAATTTAATAAATAATTACATTCCATTAAATTTATTTATTTGTATTTTTGTTACAGAAATACGTGAGCGAAGGTTCAACCGTTCGGGACTGCGTGCCGAATTGCGTCGAAAAGGGTAAGTTTTACGAATTCTACTTCCATTTTCTAAACGTATTTCCTCACATCGTCTGTAAGCCGTCTACAGTCTTAAAAAAAATATATATATCTATACATATATGCGTAAACCGACATGTTGAAATTTCCCGTGTGGGAGTCGATTCACCGACGGGTGGCGAGAAGGATCGACCTTTAAATCGGCCACGGAGCTTTGATAGTTGAAAGATTTTCTCTCTATATTCCCAGCTTTGAAGTTCCTTCGGCAGACTCTCCCTCTCTCGGTCTCTCTCTCATTGCTTCCCCCTCTGGGAAAATCTCGGAACGCGGAAATGCGAGTTCATCGCGGTACTATGCCCACAATCTCACTCGATTGCTGAATACCTTTGCGTCTTCATACCCCGAACTCGCGCAACCGTGAGTGCATCGTAGCTTTGTACTTTCTTTCTACTTTCATTTGACTTTTACCTTTAATCAATTCAACCCTCGAAATCTCTGGCAGTATTTATTGTTAGAAATCTCTGATTAATTTAGAACGCAAATGCGATGAAAAAGATCGGAAGAGTTGAAAAAAAATGATTTCGACACACTGAGAAAAAAGATCGAGGCGGTGGGTGGTGAAACAAAAAATTCATTCACTGAAAGAAGTACTTAGTAAATCATACAAATTGCTAATTAAATTGACCGTTTTTTACCCTTATTATGACAATTATTTCTTTTACGCGTCGGATCATTTGATTTGTCATCAACAAGCGCCGATTTAGTCGACTCAACCGATTGTTTTTTTCTGTGCAATATCTGCTCGTCTGTTCACTTCGGGATTATCTACTAGCGATTGTAATACCTATTGAAACAAAGAGAAGTCATATATGATTATGGCGATAGTGCGGATAACGAACGATATATCCAATGCTCGTACATCCGTGAGCGCAGAGCACCTTTGAACTTTCTTTCCACTTTCATTCGGCTTCTACCTTAAGGCAATTCAAGGCTCGAATCCTCATAGGATTTATTGTTAAAAATCTCATCTACACCTTTGGATTTTCTTTCCACTTTCATTCGACTTTTACTTTAAATTAATTGAATCGTTGGAACCCATGGGATTTATTGTTGAAAATCTCTGGCTACTCTTGAAGTATAAATGGGATAGTAAAGAACAAAATGGATGAAAAAAAAAAAAAAATACCTGCGTTCGACAATTATTCGGTGACTATCTACACGTCTGTGTACTTCGGATTTATCTACTCGCTATAGAAACAGTTAATGATACGCAGAGGAGGCATATGCGATGACGGAAGAGCGATAGGGCAGATGATGTACGACATCCGTGAGCGCAGCGCACCATTGAATTTTCTTTCCACTTTTGTTCGATTTTTAACTCAAATCAATTCAAATGTTGAAACAAAAAAAAATTAATGGAAAAAAATAAAAACGATTAAAAGAAAAATATTCCGACAATGAATTCCGTGGCACCATCTGCATGTCTGTGTACTTCGGACTTATCTACTGACTATAATAATATCTATTGGTACAAAGAGAAGGCATATGCGATGACGGAAGGGCGATGAAACAGATGATGTACGACATCCGTGAGCGCAGCGTACCATTAAATTTTCTTTCCACTTTTCTTCGATTTTTACCTCAAATCAATTCAAATCTCGAAACAAAAAAAAATTAATGGAAAAAAATAAAAACGATTAAAAGAAAATTATTCCGACAATGAATTCCATGACTCCATCTGCACGTCTGTTTACTTCGGACTTATCTACTGGCTATAATAATACCTATTGGTACAAAGAGAAGGCATATGCGATGATGGTAGAGCGATAGTGCCGATGATGTACGACACGCGCACAATGTATGGAGACTGCTATTAGACGTGTATATATACACGCATTGTCGCGAGTGGTAGTAAAAGGCCCCCAGTAGCTACAGTTTAGCTTCGCCAGAGAGTAACATGGCATGGGCGTCGGTTGTCGAGTCTCTCCTGTGCTATAATAGTTGCTATACCGTCTATTGAATACAATTTGCGGGACACACGTTGCAGCTGCCACGCGCCCGAGAAGGTAGCAGTAGAGAGAGAGAGAGAGAGGGAGAGACAGAATGGCAGGGAGAGAGAGTGCGAGAGAATGGGAATATACACGATAAAAGTGATTTATAGGCCGTACGTGACTTATCATGGATCGACAAGCAAACCGGGAGACGTTATTCACTCGCAATGGTCTCGTCGGTTCTCCTCTCGTTTCCTCTTGGCTTCGCAAAACCCCACCGCTCTCCCACACTCGTTGCACATCCACTGGGATTAATAATAGACGAGCTCTACTCACTTTTCTCTCAACTCTCGACTCTCCATTCTTTTCTAAGCAGTTCTTGAAATTTCTTTCATCAATTTATCTTCACTCTCGACTTCTTATGTAACGGTGTCTGAAAGCCTCGGAGGGTGTCCCCACCCTTTCCTACGGTTCTAATAGAATATCAAAGAATGAGGATGAATAATGAAACTCACAGCGCATATCTGTCCGTCTGTGAATTTAATTTCGCGATTTTTTTTATTGTTTTTTTTTTTCGTTTAAAGTAAACCTTCGGGCGTTCGATGCGGTTTTTTTTTTTATTCTAATGTTTCTCCAATTGATTCGCAAATCGATGCGAATGGACTATCATTACTTTTGTGTAACGAAAAAGCGATAGAACACTGTTTTTTTTTTCGATGACAAGGGAATCGCGAGGGTGAAAAGATTTTTTTTTTCTCATTGGTAATCATAGATGTAGAGCAGTGGATTACATTTTCTAGATAGAGCGCGTTGATATAGAAAGATCTATGATATTCCATATGAATCGTTAAGCTACTCTCCTATCAATTCGGATCTCGCGCTTTCTCTATACTCGTCGTACCATACCTCTCATATAAAGCCATTTTCACTCCTCTCGAGATCGTTGCTATAGAATTTATTAAATCGTTCTCTTTCCGGCACACCGGTGTCCCGGGCTATTCCATCAGGCGGACAGACGTGCAGACGGATAGAGAGAGACGAAGGGGGTCGAAAGGGTCGAGGGGAGGGGTTTGGCCGCCGCGTACTCTGGGAACTAACCCACCACCGAATGAACGTCATCGATTTCTGATTGCGCCGCACCCGCATGGTCCTGCATCAGCCAACTCTATCCGCGAATCCTCTTTCATCTATCTTTCGTACTCTCTTCCACATGCTTTTCGTACCACCAATCAGATACAGAGAAAACACGAGAGATCGAGGGATTAAGGGAGAGATGGTGGGGGGGGAGAAAAACATAATGACCATCGGTAACGTACCGAGCCGGACGCGTGTTCTCACATTCCTGAATCACATAATTGTTCTTCGGACTTTCGATTGAGACAATATGACGTCAACCGGAAAAACGTATTAAATTCGTTCGACAAAGTGCACAGTCATTACGCTGCACATCGGGGAAAATTTTTCTTTGCCATTTTTTTTTTTTTTTCAACTCATTAATTTACGAGTTACGAGCAGATCAAGTTTTCACCAATGAGAAAGTTCCCACGACCGTGGGGCTCCTTAACGACGGCGTTTACTCCCCGCCCCCCCCCCCCCCCCCTCCCCCCTCCCAAACACAAAAACCAAATCGTCATCAAATCGTTAAAAACAACTCGCAGCTCGTAAAACTACGCCGCAGAAAAAAAATTGGAGAGGCAAAAGTTCGCCGATTTTGAACGCTTATTAAGGGTGTATCGTAAGATTCTCAGCGGGAAATGAAATTCAGAGAGAATCTCGAATACTGCCGAATCGAATGAAAATCTAAAAATTTTCAACTACTTCTATAGAAAGTGTTGAGAAAAGTTCCCATAATTATTCGCCGATATAATAAAATAGAAAAATTATTAACGATTAGTTTCGAAACATTCATTTCACAAATTATTCGGTGACAAATTTTATTTTAAGCAAAAGTTCATTCGTTAATTTTTCTGAATGCATGTAAATTTTATTAAAATTGTTTCTAATTTTCGAAAATCCGATTTCTTCAAAATCTACTTAATCGATATTGTAATGCGATTTTAACGCAAATTGGTATCCTAAATTCGTGACTCATCATCGGTAAAAAAAAAATTAGAAAACATCCCTTAAAAATGTAAGAATACAAAAAATACACTCAGAGAAACCAACGAATCAATTTCTGCTATAAAAAGTGAGATTACCGAATAATTTGCTAAACAATTTTATCTTTTTTTTCGATTGTCTTAATAACAACTTTATGGCATTATTATTATGTGAAATAAATTTTTGTAGCATTTTCTACGCGAATAATTTTTTTTTTTTAACTGTCATCCTATTGTATAATATTTAAAATTCTCTCCGATCCTCACTTTCGGTTCGAAACGTAACGAAATTATACGCCCTCCTTAATCCGAACATATAACAAAATTGTTATACCATTTTTTGGATTATCCGAAAAATGTCGTATCCGACATTCCGCGACATTCGCAAAAATTACGAAAAAAAATAGGAAACGAAGCGATAAGCTGACAAGGAGTGATTGAAATGTCGATAGTTAAAAGTTTCGTCTCGTGTTTTTGTTCGCTGATTGCAGAGGTATGGAGCACGAGAACGTACTGCTGCCAGGAGGAAGGATGCAACTCCGGACCTTCAATAAGATCGACGTCGTCGGTTGTCTGGTCGTTCGCCCTATCGACGATCGCTCTTCTCCTCGGCGAGGAGGCACTCCGTGGCTAACTCCGATCGGAAAACCGCCCCTACGCTAAATCCCAAAAGACTCCAGAGGATCCAAGAGAGAGCCGTATCTCGTCGTATCTCCGACGAGAAACAGTTCGAATTATCAGCTGCACACGGGGATCCTTCGAGGGACGTCGACCTCTTGAGCAGCAATTGTTATCATTATTATTATTAATATTACTATTATTATTATTATTTTACTATTTACTTTTATTATTATTATCTTTTACTAAAATCATTCAGACAGAGCTTCCCATCATCTACAACGCTTTTATCACAAGTTGCACCTATCCTACATCTATCGATATACTCTCGTCGCGTAAAAATTGATCTCGTAACGGTTATCGGTATCGAACGAAGCACCGGACGACAACTTATATTAATCGAAAAAAAAAAAAAAAAATTCATCGACCGATGCTTCGTTTCGTTTATATATCCATTTCTCGAATAGACATCGTTCCATAACTCATCGTTGGACGAAAACATAAAGCAAAAAAAAAAGAAAGGAGAATAAAGATCGGCAGTTCGATTATTTAGCGTTTCATCTATTTCCGGACTTCAAATATCCTCGACGATAATAATCGAGTAAACGCGACGAAACGATGAAATACTGTAAATAAGATCGAGGGACCGTGAGAGGAGAGCACATAGACGAAAAAGAAAAATTTTCATTATAACGATAAATCTTCTCGCGTGTAAAGTTTTGATCGTTGAAGAGTATGAGAAGAGTGAGCGATCGTAAAGTTGAATTCTCTCGTTCTCTTGTCGTCGAGTTTGATGAAAATTTCGGGCGACAAGCGTAGCGGATGGGGGGCGCGGAAGCTGCGAATGATACGAAGATATGTGTGCGCGCAGATGCTCGTCGGTTGCGAGGGGCGCGTCCTCCTCTCTGCATCGACGATTTCTCTCGCGTGTCTGTGTTTGTCGCTGCGGTTTCTGCGAGAAGTCCGGACCGGTGTACAAGCCGGTGGGATAGATAGAGAGTGGCGTTCGCCGCACCAAACTAGAGAACCGCAGTATCGAAACACAGAGGTCCAGCTGCAGTGCAGTATAACACTAATACCGCTGTTGAGCATCGGCAACGGTAACAGCAGCTACGCGAAGACCACAAGGTACACACACCATTGGCATCGTTGTCACGATACATATTGGACTCGAGAGATTCGCGACTGTTCGTCGAGAGACCGCGCGAGAGATAGAGAGAGAGAGATATTGCTAATAATATAATAAAGCGTCGGCGGGGGTGGCTATCGAAAATGGCATCGCGAGAGACTCGCAACGGTCAAGTATTATACACACACATCCAATACACACACCGGAACGTTAAATTCGCTAAAGTTTTCGAAGCTCGACGAGAGAAAATCGGAAATGAAAATAAATAGAAAAAAAAAAAAACAAAATAAAAATTTTAAAAAATACGCGAAATCAATGCGCGGTGCGAGTTGCGTTTTTAATCGTAAGCTTTAAAAAAAAAAAAAAACCTCAAATCAGACAAAAATACTTTCCCTGCCCTACAGACACGAAAATTCACGCGCACTTACGAAACAGCGATAAAATATAAACTACCAACTATTATTAATACTACCATTACCTACTATTTACTTACTTGCTACTTATTACCTAATTATCGAGAAAAAAAACTACTACTATACTAATACTACTAAAACTGCAATAATAAAAAAGAAGATAAAATCGATTGCATACTAAAAAAAAATTGAAAAAAATGAGAAGAATCTTACGATAAAAGCTACCGAATAGCATAGTACCACACACCACTACACTACATAGTACATTGTATTGATATACCAAACTATATATTGAATACTATAATACTTTGACTACTATCGCGCCATGTTAACTATCGAGATGAAAAAAAAGAAAATGGGAAAAAAAATGAAAAAAAAAAAAAAAAAAAACTCGCATCGATCAATTTTGAAGATACATCGTAGATCGATGATAGATTATTATATGAATATATCATACAATTATAAAATTATTATCCGAAATAACGCGGCTACGACGACAAATTGCTTCATTAGCGTTAATGAGTTAATTCACCATAGAGAATTCCACTTTCCCCACGAAACTTTTATGCGAAATATACATAATATACACACGGGGACAAGCGATAGAAGGTCTGTCATTCGTTTAGCACATATGTTACGCGAAGATCCAATTAGTAGTCGCTGGTTACGTAAACTCGAATGTAGCGTCCGGGCCGAGTACCTGGGGAGCAGCCCTATTGCATATATACATTTATACAAAACAAAACAAACAAACAAAAATAGAGGCAATGGAGCGGGCCGCAGAGAAGAAAAAAAAAAGTGACTTATTGACACACACGGAGTCCCGCGAGTACACGCAGCCCAAAGCGCTCTTTCCCACGAGTCCTCGACAAGTTTTTTTTTTTTTTCAATCGATTTAAAAAAAAAGTCGTTTGCTTTTTATTACATGCCTAGAGTTTTCGATATTTCGTAGAATAATGAGAAAAAAATAATATGGAAAGAGTGGAGGAAGGGGTGGGGGAGGCGAGTCGCGAGCGTGAAACGAAATGCATTCATTGAATTTTAATGATATTTTTATTGACAGTGAGCGATAACAAATTGGTAATTTTTTTTTTTTTCTTTACGCGACAAATTTTTTCAACTTACGGGATTTCGGGGTTCGAGTATCGATTTCTCTATTTATTTTTTTTTTATCGACGGAGAAATGCGCGATGATAAAGTTTTTATTTATTTCCGGAAAAAAATCGACACGTGAAAATTAACTATTCAATGTTTTTCTAGCAGCGAGTCACTCGATAACACGCGAAGGTTGGTCTGTTGTTGCCAAGATCCGCCACGAGCTGTAAGCCGGGGGTTGAGACTGCTAATTTTTGCTGCTCTTGCTGTTTGTTTGCTCCTTACAAAACGGGAGGGACGGGGGTAGAGATCGAGACGAGGAATTCCTCGCTACACAGATATACCGGTATTACGTACACTCCGGCAGCACACTTAGCGGTGAAACTGCCGGGGGACGCGATAACGAAACGCTGACGTTTACGCAAAAGCGTACTTTTACCTCGTGCGATAGAAGAGCTGAAGAGATGAAAAAAAAAAAGTAGTTTACCGGATGAGAGAAGGGGGAGGAATGAGGTAAAGAAGACGAGTCTCGAGGGACATTCCCTCCATGATTCTCGTAGTCTCGAGTACCGAGGGAGAGAGAGAAAGATAGCTGAGGCCATAAATTTCAGCGACGTGTCCTGCAAGAGCAGCTTTGCCTCTATCTCTCCCCCAAATTATGCGGAAGTGCAATGATTCTCTCGAAAATTTCACTCTCTCGTGAGCAATTACGACTTTAATTTTTCTCTTTTTTCATTTCATCGTAATATTGTCAGACCGTATGGTCATTGTTCGTAACAATGAATGCGTTTCGTCGTAACGCGATTAAAGAGAAGCAAAGATTCTAATAATTAAAAAAAAAAAAGGAAAAACCGTAAAATTCGTATTCGAATACCCTGAAAACAACATAAAACGCGCTCGTCCGCGATGCAATATTACGGATAGGATTAGGTGATAAATCGAACGACAAAATAAAAAGAAAAAAAAAAAAACAGTGAGTAATAGTTTAATAAGCAGAATTATCATACAATATGTACTTATGTCAAAGTTGTACATTTATAATAGAGCCGCAATAAAAATAATGTGAAAAAAAAAAAAAAAAAAAAAAAAAAAACAAAACAAATCAATAAAGAACAATCATCTTTTACTGTATCGAAAAAATTTTGTTTGTTTGCTATTTTTTTTTATTATTATTGCGCGTATGATTTACACGAGTCTGAGGAAATGTGCATTCGACAGGATTGAGGGCGGTGTTTTTGCCGCTGCGAGAGAGTAAGTAGTGCAGTCGACAATGGCGTCAGACGGTCTGATCGACGCTGACGCTTTCTACTGTCGGATCTCAAGAGCGGATGCTTCTACTACTGAAAAGTCGTCCGACCAATACAAGTATTGACTACTGTCTGTCGGCTTGCGCCTGTGCTACAGATGTTCGATTTTATCAAACTTTTCTTTTAAAAGAGAAACAAAAAAACAAAAGAAATTCGCTGATCAATAACATATTCGGCCCTTCAATCGCCTGAAATAATAAGCCAATAGACATCGATTAATATATAAATGTGATACATGTAGCCTGTAATACTTGTGAGAAAATAAAAATTTCGGTACTTGAAATTATCGATTTATTTTTTTTTATTTTTTTTTTATTACAATTTACAGTTACCGCCGAGCCCTGCGGTCATTTCATTAAAGACGGCGCGAACGACGACGCAGTTGGGACGACGCTTACGATAGGTATTTATTTTAGAATTAGTACGCTCTGTTGTCACGATGGATATCACAGAGCGTACCGATTCTTCGATAAGTGTCATCGAGATTAATCACCGGAATGACGTCACATGCGGAACGCCCGTGCGATCCAAGGTAAGCCACGAATAAGAGCGTCGAAAACAGCATCAATCGATTTATCTCGAATTTCGTCTCCGATCGAAATTCTTTCGATATTGTACTTCGCAACGTAAGAAGATAATTAGATTACTCTGAAAATCGAGTTTATCATTAATTACAAACTGTAAAACTAGAAATCGCCGTGTAAATATTTAATAACTATCTACAAATTTCTGCGGAATAAAATAGCATTTATTAATAATTACCAAACGTTCTTTAGCTGAACTGAAGTCTGTTTAATTATTTCGCCGTAACGATGCATTTGTTAACTACAAATCAAAACTTTTCTCAGCGTAATACACGGGATAGAGATGCATCGATCTTGGCGACTGTAACCCGGTTATTTTTCCTCCAATTTCTCTGAAATCATTGTTTTTCCGTAAACCAAAGTTGATACACGAAAAGTATTCACATAAATTTCCCGAATTATCCACTCGTTTTTCATTTTTATTTTTTTTTATTCGATCGTATTTACAGTTCTTTCGGACATAGCGGGCAAAATCGTTATATCTATCTTACGTGCATCGTATCCGGTGATTGTAATACGCCATTAGGCTTTGAGACTTCCACTACGATGGAGTATAAGAAGAATTATGTGACGCTGTGGAAACGCGAAGCTCGAGGAGATAGAAGTACGGGAAGCAATTACATTGGTCGATCGAATGAAATCGGTTGTTCAAGCGAATCGAAGTTAAAGGATGTGAAGATACTATATAGAATGATGACGTATGTACTATCGTTGGATATACATATATATATATATATATCGAACTCCCGAACGCCTCTGTCTATCGCACGTTATTCAATGCGGTATATCTTCTGGTTGAAACAGCTCTCAAGGTAGGCCCCCGCGACGGCTTGACTGACGTCTAATAAATATGCTAATACTTGGTTGGTTTCTATCTTTCTCCATCTCTACCTCGTCCCCCTCCCGTCTTTCCACGAGAACGACTATCTCGGCACGTTTGCTTAACCCCGAGCGCGCGCGCGGGCGGGCGGGCGCGCGCGAGGTCTGCCAGAGCGACTCTGAACTATAACGCGTCATCCACTAGGCCTCTTCAATTCACTTCTCGCCTCTCTTCCGCCTCATCCTCCCGCGTGCCCCTCAAAAGGCTCGAGATTCAAGAGTCTCCTCGTTCTCCCGACATAACCCCGACGACCAAACATCCGCCGCACTTGAATCTTCATTATATTTATTGCACCCGAGTATTGAAGGACTACCCGCCTTTAATTATTGCATTTTCTCCATCATCTTTCGTTTCGTCGAAAGCGCGAAACGAGATTCGAGGCTTCGAGCCGAGAAACACTGTGACAAGTCGATAATCGATCGAAAGGCGCGAAAACGTCGATATCTCGAATTTTAAACATAATTTTCCGATACAACGGAAAAAAAAAGATCGCAAAAAATAATAATAATAAGACAAACATTTTATTTTTTCACATTTTTTATTTTTCCTTACAAATATCATTCTATTCTTAGTATTTTTTCTCTTTCGCTCGACGAGCGAAATTCGCGTCCACACGCGCCGACAATTCGTATATCATAAAACGTTATTTCTGTTGGTACCGCGAATCCGTAAGCTCGTATTCATCGTGAGGAAGAAAAAAAAACAAATAAATAGATCAAACTACGCAGTCACCGTATCAAAAGCATAAAACAAACCGGATATTCTATTTATATCGGCAATGCCCGGTTGATTGCCGAAGTGATATAAAATCTATACCTGCCCCCAATTCGTTTCTTTGTGGAACATCACCGGAGCTTCGACGTTCTCTAATAATACAGTAGGGAACGCTTTCGTACCGTTGTACCGTATTGCAACAGAACAAGAGTGATTTCCGCCGGAGGGGAACGAGAGGGAGGGAGGGGGTTAGGGACGGGGGAATAGATACGAGTTTTTCTCGAAACTGGCGCTTCAACGTAAACGAGAGAACTTTTTACTCTCGGCGATCCAGTCATCCGGCAGCCAGCAGTAACGGCAGAAGCAGCAGCATGCATGGCACGTGAAACGTAGTAAACGAGGCGCACGTTGGGATTCTCGTAAAGCCCGATTTCCGAAAGAGAAAACGCTTTAGTAAGAGACAAATACCCGGTTCGTTCTCCCACGAGAGTTTCGCAAGCCTCCCGAAAGACGAATAAAACAAGTTTTGACGTTGCGGGACTTGACTATTTCGCTGCTACTCCTCTTCGATTCTCTCCTCCTGCCGCGCACTCACCTTTCTCCCTCTCATGCAGAAAGCCCAGTCATTTGTACGGAACTCCGTAGCGTATACGAAGATTGTTGTGGACGTTTATCGGTTATCGTTTATCACTCGGAGCGAATAGCGAGAGAACCCTCGTCCCCTACCCATCGCGCCCGTGCACTTCGACCTCTCGCTTGCCTTCGATACTATTCGATCAACGCGTGTCCCCGAGAGCCCCACTCCACCCGAATGTCTCTCGTGTTGTATATTTGTATATATGTACGTATATAGCTATACACGCTGTCGATACACGCATATCGAGGCTGGACAAGCGTGTAGACCGGACGACAAGTATTTCGCGTTCGATGACTGATCGACTATTGTGGAATTCGAGGACCTCCCGTAGCCGTGACGGGGAGTGAGGCTCCCGTCGACCACTGGTGTAGCAACACTCGCCACAAACCGAAACTCCTAGCGGAACCGACGCGTACCTCATTTTCATTACTAAGCATTCGTAACGTGGTGACCGTTGTTTGAAAAAAGTTTTAGTGTTCTTATTCTAACCTAATTAACCTCACGAAGTTCATCGGTAAATCGAATTTATCGGACGTGTTAGTGATTAATAAAGGTGAGATTTGTGAAGGATTATCAACGCAATGCTATGAGACGTGACGCTCTCGGCGCGATCGTAAATCGTGAATTTTATTTATCGAACGAAAGAAAAAACATACGAATGATATTGCGAAGGCTTCGGTGAATTAATAAATTCGACACATTTCATCTGTACCCTATTTGCTATGTAGATTGATTAAACCTTCGACGCAATTGTTTCGCGATCGGGTGTTGCGGTTGGCACATTCTCTGCCCGAGGGCTTTTCTCTCCTGCCAGCGCGAGCTTCCGACTCCCCCCCCCCCCCCCCACCCCGCTCTCCGTGCTACTTGAACACAGTGTCTACATTGAATATATGCTGCAACATCCATCCATACGTAGCGTCGCAATACATACATATAGATAGAGTTGTAGCTGGACGTGGAGATGCGGGAGATTAATCGCTGATCGTGCCACACGTCCGGTGCAACATGCCTGAACCATTATCGTATACATGCAGCCATCAAATCGATTAAAAATACAACCCTAGCGTATCGGCAATGGGTTACGATGTAATGACCCCGCGAATCAATGTTACGAAAAATACATACTTTACCGAACGATCATCAATACTCCTTTGCGAATAGTTTCTCATTAGTTGGTAATGAAAAACAATGTATCCTTGACAATAAAACGATTTATCAATATCGACGCCATTTTGTTATTGCATTTTCATCAATTCTCGAACCCATGTTAAAAAATCCAATCGAAATAAACGATACAAGGCACGAATTTCGTATTTTATTTATTCATCGTATTCTATCGATGTTTTTCAACAAGATAACCTAAAAATGTCTCATTGCCAATTATTAATTATCTATGCCAATTATTACACGTGAAAAGGCAATCTAACCAATAAAATTTTTCTTTTCCTCGCGATATATTCAAAGCAAAAAGAGTATTGCGTTCCCGTAGTAAATACATCGAGGTAACAGTACGATGTACCCTTTGAGGTATCGGACTCGAGGCCCAAAGTGATAGGGGTGAATGAAGAGGCGAAGAGAAGCCGATAACTCGGGTAGATGGAAGGTGAAAGGTAGATGGTCCGACCGCGCAACCCCATTCTACCCTCAACAGGAAAGCTTTACCAAGCCTCCCAAAGCCTTGACGGGAGAGGACCCGTTCTCTCGGACCAACGGGATTCCACAGAATCTATATACATACTATATAACCCCCTCTCCCCGAGAGATTCAATTATCTCGAGCGTTTTAGGCGCGTCGCGCGGTCCTATGGTGGTTACACGCACCTACGCATCCACGCCTCGGACGTTCCTCGCTCGCTTTCTGTCCCGATGATGGCGCACCCGGTTTCATCTCACCGTTATCCCCCCCTCCAGTAGCCGGGATATTCCTCTGGCGACACCAGCGCTGTTATATTAGCTCTTCAACGGGTTTTAGTATGTATGCATATACAGCCGAAAGGGGAATCCCCCGTACAACGGTGAAGAGAATCGCGTCGTCACGTTGCCTCCTGTACGAGGAAAGTGCCGTCGACGAATATTCAAATCCTCTTATCAGGACGTAGCCATAAATTCGCCACAAATTTCATAGGTATACACGTCGAGGCGTCACCAGACCGGGACGACACGCGACACGAACGATGCATAGCTCATTCGCTGCCCTGTCTGTGGCTCTTTCGCTCTCCAACGCTCACTCTCTACTACTGTCTTTGTCTCTCTTTCACTTCTCTCTCTCTCTCTCTCTCTTCCTCTCGGCTGTTTCACAATTTGTTTTCACGCGTAACGAGAGCGTCAAATATTGCCGGTCAAATACGGGATCGTTTTAACGGCCATACCTCTCGACAATATTCATTAATCAGCCGGAAGAATTAAAGCTCACGGCGTTAAAATCCGCATGGATGGTACTTTGCGTAAATATTCGATCCGCGTGATCTCGTTACCCCCGCGAGATGCACAAATACGTGTACGTGGATTCGACAGGACACATGTCGATAGGGCCGTCGAATTTACTGCCAAATAATCGTGAATAATTAGAACATTTCCTTTTTTTTTGTTCGCGATTTATCACGTGGAGACTTCTCGATGTTTTACCGATGCGGCAATCGCTCTGCAGTGCTTCGTTTTTTTTTTTTTATTTTTCGCTTTACTAAAGTGTAGTTGTTGACCGAAATTTTTACTATCGAAAAAAAAAAAAAAATCGCAAATGAAAATCTACAAATCTTTTTTTCAAGGATATCCCCGTTTCTGTTATCGATGTGTTTTTTTGGATCCGACGAAAATAAAACTCATTTTTTGTTCTCTTCTCACTTCTCTCTTCGTCTTTATTATTATTTGTTTTCATTCGTCAGCTACATAGCTACAGCAACGTCGAGATACGGATTATTCGTTTTCGGACCTTCGACTAGCGCTCTCTCTCTCTCTCTGTGTTTGTGGATCGTAGAAACGTGTTACGGGCGCATTCTACACTCCGAATTGCGGCGACGGCAGTCAACGGCGACGAGCGGCGATGATGACGAGGGCGTTATAACGGAGTGAGGATAAGCAGAAGGATCTTTCGTACGAAAACACGAGAGGCTTTCTGTGGTCCTTATTATTCATGGATCGATAGTGCGATATGGAATTTATTCCTCGAGCGTTACGCGAAAACGAAGAATAACCATGTGACTGGTGAGAGGAAACCATCTCTATCGATGGCTTCTTACCGACCCGACGGTGACGTCTTTCCGACGCCGAACGTCTCTACTGCGCGTTATATCCGAGAGATCTATCTTCGGGATCTCTTGCCGCACTATCCGCAGTCTACGCGAGAAAAGATCGAAGGAAAAGAGAGAGGATAGCACAGCGCGGATGTATTGAAATATTTATATTCGCCTCGATGCCTCGAGACATATACACACAAACCGTAGGGGTTTTTTTTTGTTTGCCTCTCGTATTCTCACGAGGCTCGTCCAGCGCTCACGCGGAGATGCAAGAAGATTGAGTGAAGGAGGTAAAAGTAGAAGATGCCGCTTGCTACTCGTCGTAAACTCAGAGGAGAGATAAAAACGCTGAGTGTTTGTGTCTCTGGGGAAAAAAAAGAACGCGAAAAACGATTGCGTAATGTGTAAAGGATGCGGAAGGGCGATATTATCTCTCTGTTATTAAAGGGATCGTTCGTTAAGCGCTGAATCGCTCGTTAGTTTCACGTCGACCGCCGTCGCCGTTGCTGAAACAAAACCGGAGACGGACTGATAAAATCTACAAAAAAAAAACAAAAAAATAACACGAAAAAAAAAAAAGAAAAAATAAACAATTTCGTATTCTTCGCGACGCGGTTCGCTTCGCCTCTACATTCGTTCGACAATTTACAATTTGCTTGCGAAACGAGAGAACCGAAGAGAGTCGGCTGGGGATGCAGAAATTTCATTGCGGATGCAATACGCTTGCAGATCGAGTGGGAAGTTTTTTTTTTTGTTGCTTTTTTTCCTTTGATGACTCACGCCTCGTCGATCTTCTTCGGTGTATCTTCACTCTGCACGGCTCCGGATGGCCACCTCTCGATTACTAAGTTTCGGCGCGATGTTCTCCTCGAAAAATCTCGGGGATGGGAATCTATCTAATTCTGAGCCTACAAAGGAATTTTCCCGGTGAGACACGTAGCGGAAATGAGATAAAAATGTTTCAATAATAATTTTCGCGTTTCAAAGAAATATCGATAAAAATATTACGATGAGATTTGCTGATTTGTGAATTTTTTTTACCTTCGAATCTCCACCGCCGAGATAAACGAGTCCCATGGAACCAGCGTACGCGACTAACGTGTCGACGGCCTGCTGAGTTTCCAGAAGGATCCGCGTCTCGTTCATCCAATCTTTGGCGACGCAGCGCGGAGCTCCTTTGAGAAGATTCATGTATCGCAATGCCATTTTGAAGTCCCCGCGATCCAACCAATACCTTCGCGCGAAACAAAACATCGTCGATAAACTTTAAATATCATAATAATAATAAATTTTCATCGAAGATTCCTAATTATTGGCTGTTACGCGAAACTGCAACCGGAAGCCGTTTGCAATAAGTTTCAAGCGCGCAGAAGACGAGATAAAAAAAAACGAAGATTTTTGGACAATTGCCAACATCTTCCTTTGCTGTCACTTAAGCCAAAAGTGCTGTTGGATTTTTATTCAACGAGAAACAACGACAACACGAGATTCGTAATATTTTTCACGAACACTTCGTAGACGAAAAAAAAAAGAAATTCAAAACTCATAGCTTCTTATTAATTTTCAAATTTCTTCCTCCCACGTAATTAAAAAACGTTTTTTATCGCCAATTGCAAACGTAATTATCGATTATAGATTTCCATAAGTAATTTTAAATTTACCGAGTTAAAGATCGACTCGAATACTGCGATATAATAAAAAGAGTCGAACAGTTCTCTGTAAATGTCGATTTTTTAACCGCATCGTTTTTACTAAATCGTCGAATAAACTTCAGTTATTGTTATGACGCGGTATATGAAACATCGTTAACTCAATGCGACGGTTGCGATCAATTTCTCTGTATTAAAAGGGTAGAGAGGCGAAAGCTGTGAGTCTCTCTCGGTATACGAAGGTAGTGTACAGCCCGTCGAGTCTGGGAAAATTGTGAGGGACGAGAGTCTCGTTATTTGGGTCATAGCCGTCCGTTTGGTACGTTTCGTAGGTACTATGACGTGCGATATCGCCGCCAAAACTTTTGGAGCTTCGAGAAGGACGACGATATATTTGGCGAGGCGTATACTCTTCGTTTGGCCACTGAAAACGGTATACATGTGTAACTCAATCACCAGATTCGTAACATAAATCCGTTTATTCTCGTCTTCAATATTCTCGATTTCCTTCGTTAGCCGTTTGTCTCATATAATTACCGCGACATCTCAATAACTCCGAAAATTCCGCGGGATTTCGAAGAATGTGATATCAGTTCGAGAGAAACGTAATCGCGGTGAAGAAATAAAAAAAAATCTGATTTTCTCGGTAGTTTTTCGTATGTGAAGCGCTTGAGGAGTTTTCCACGCGAATCTTTTGTCACTCGTCGGGCACTTTTCTCTCCGTCGAGAATCTATAGCTTCTGCTGTCGACTCAGGACATACGTAGAGAGCGTTGAGGCGCTACGCTGCTACTGCAGTGCGCTCAGAGGTAAAAAATTCAAGAGCCCATAGCACTCAGTCAGGAGTGCGAGAGGCACGTCGTCCTCGCGCTCTTCGGACCTTACGAAACGTGATGTCGCGCTAAGGTATATATTTTTTTGATAAAAAGCTTCGAGATCTCTACGGATCCCGATGTGAGAACGAAAAACTAACATCGACTGCGATAAAAATAAACACTTCGCAACAAATGAAATAACAAGAAACTCAAAGTGTTTTCGTTTCTCATTTGCGAATTTATGAAAAATTTAACGATTCGTCGCGTTTATTTCTGAACTTTCGAATCTCAAAAAAAAAAAACTGTCAAATCGTATTTAACACTCTTAATGCAAGGAAAGTAATCTTAGAAATGTTTCTTTCGAGAAAAAAGAGTTGATTCCGCGTTGAAAAATCGAAAGTCGCATTGACGAAGAATTTCTACAATCGACGACCGGAAAAAGCAACGAAACGTAAAAAAAAATATACAATGAAAAAAATGTCACGGTTTTGAAAAAAAGAATAAAAAATGTACGATTTTATTAGTGAAATTTCTTGCGTATGTTTCTCCTGCATTGTCTGGTAGATAGAAGCGAACAATGCATACAAGAGTACCGCGAGAAAACGGAGATAAGTTGCAACCATTCCGTCATCTCGGCGTTGCGAGGGATATCGTTGCACTCATAGTTCAGAATGAGTGTTAAAAAATGTAAAGCCTCTGGTATAAGTCGACGTTCCATCACGAGACTGGCGTTGATAAGAGAGTTTCATAGATGCAACGCGAGCGAATAAAAATCTCGTATATTCCGACTCACCTCGCGCGCTGAAGAATATCGTAGGTGTTGAAGTTACTGGTGTCGATCGGCTCGTCCTTAAGTTCGCTCTTCGGTATGGGGTTTGATGTTTTAACGAGTAAAAAGCTCTGAAGATAGCTAAGCATATAGATCGGCAGCGACGCACCTTCCTCCGGTACCAAAGCTAACCGTCTCGCGATATTTTCCACCTTATGAAAAATAAATACGATTGTGAAATCAACTCACACATTACTTCTGTCTCGTCGTCATTTAAATTTCATTCTCTCGTAAAAAAAAAAAAAAAAAAAAATCAGTTTTTGTCTCTTATATTATTTACCTTAATGAATCTTTCGCGGAGTGCGTCCTCCGGAAATACGCCGCGTTTTGCTGCTTCCTCCGGGATTCCCTCTATCGTAGCCTTCACCAACGGATCTTCTTTCGCTATATTCGGAATACAAAAGAACCAAAATTCATACACGATAGCCGCGTAAAAAGAGTAGCGAGTATAAGAGACATTGAATCTTCCGAAAAGGTGAATAACGGCATACGAGTTATGTATATAAGGTATATAAAAGATTTATATATATATATATACGTATGGCATGGAAAAGATTTGTGTGTAAAAGGCAAAAGATTGCTGTCAGAGACTCACGCGCTACTTTGTACACCGCCTTGATCTCCGGTTCCAACGGTCTGACCGCCTTGTCTGCCGTCGCTCCGGGTGGTGCTATCTTGACGGCTCTTGCCAACGCTTGACACGCTGCCCACAGCATTTGCGCGTCACATGCTCCCTTCTCCTCGTTCAGTCGTACTTTGTAACATTAAAACAAAAAAAAAATAAAAAAAAAAAGAATAAACGTTGAAGAAAAAAGATTCAAAGACCGAGAAAGTGAAAGAAAGAGAAAAAAAAAGGAGAAAAATTTGTAATGAGTTTCCTTTAGCCTCAGGTAATACTTTGAGCCGAGAAGATATAATATTCCCAAACAGTACGAATTGTTCATCTGCACTTGGAACTGTCGTACGTTCGAATGATATCTTCTGTTCTTCGAAGGAAACGGAGTAAAGAAGAAGAGACGGAGAAAGAAAAAGAAAAAAAAGAAGAAGAATTGTGATACGGAGGTTGTTTCGTCGTCGAAACTACGTCAGTGGTACGCGATCCAAATGGGGAGACGCTTTTCCAACTGAGAGACTCGAAGCCATCGGGGCGAAAGAACAAAGTTGCAAAGTTTGCGTGACGAGATGCCCGATACCCTGTCCTCTCGGGGCCTTCGACTCTGTTTCTCTCCCTCTTTCATCGGGGAGACAAAACTTTTCTTCGGTCCATTCTCTCGCGACATTACGTAATTAGGAAGGGGATCGAGGGGAAGGAAGAATGGAAAGCGCAATGGTCTCTGAAAGGAGGGAAGCCGAACGATAAAAGGGAAGAAGATGGTGAGGTGAGGAGGTCTTTTTATCGCTGGAGATAAGTGGAAGGAACCAAACAGCCGCGCGGGCGGCCTGATATCGTCGTCTCCGTCACTTTCGGCTAATCCGATCTTTCGCGACATCATCATCGTCGTATCTCTCTATAGCCGTTCGCCCTTTCGCCACTCAGCTAGTAAATGGTGAGATTCGATCGCGCGACGCCTCGCTGCACTTAGTTTCCTCATCTTCGCACTCCGCGCGCATCACCATAATATTAATAATAATAATAATAATAATAACAATAATAATAATAATAATAATAATAATAATAATAACAAAGAGAAAATGAGGCTTTGGTGGTTAAGATAGTGGAGAGAATGAAGCGTACAACCGGCGGGTCTGATCGAAACTCGAACTTTGCTACTCGGAGAGGAAGAGATAATTGCGCGAACACGTCTGCGGTGATACGATCTCACGGCGAGGAAACTCCGTTCTTCAAGGTGTTGGTAAGCATTTATATTTCTTAGTGTACTACAGGAGAGGAAAATGATTTCTATCGAAGATTCACAGAGAGAGAAGAAGAATAAAGGAATGATAACGAAACTCGTATAGAAATCGTGAGACGAAAGCGATATCTGGAATTCTTTCTTATCGGATTTTTTTAGATGGTATACGGCAAAGAATGGGGTGAATTTTCTGGTTATTTTCTTATAATAAAGAAATATGGAAAATAAGAAAATATAAATACTGATATACGACGGAAATACGCGCAATTTTTATGTACCGAACAACTGACCCAATGACGGCGCGTGTTGACGAAGGGTCATCCAGTCGAAACGCTCGTGCATTCGATTGGGTGATAAAGCGATCGGAGTAAATTAGATTGCGATTAAATCAGTCGGGTATTAAACCCCAAAAGCCAACAGCTGGCGGGGTGACATTTTACGCTTTGTACACGCGAGCCATCGGTCTCCCTGACTGTGAATGTTCCGAGCAGATAGAAGAGCGAGAGAACGCCGCGTATTCGCGTGGGACCTTTGGCCTCTCTGTCTCTCTCTCTCCCTCTCGATCTCTCTCGCTACCACCCTCCGCGACGGGGGCCAACGCAATAACATTCACCCGCGTAACGATGCGGTCGATGTTGCATCCAAAAAATCTCGTTCGCGTCACGCGTTGCGTGAAATTTATCGGTACTACGAAATTAAACATCGAAAGTTTGTCGAAGTTGAAAGAAAAAAAAACGACAAAAAAAAAACCGTTGAATCGAGCGCACGGCAGAGAGGAAGCAATAATTGAAGTACGAGGAATAAAAAAGTGAAAAAAAAAAAAATTTACGAACTGAGAGTCGAGAAAACTTTTCGTGTCGTTTTTCAGTACTCGGATGCCCTCGGCGTCGATTTCTCTGTCGTAAAAAGGACCGGAGCGTGTCGATAAAATGAAGGGAAACGAAAAGAAGAAAAAAGAAAAAAAAAACGGCGAAATGCGAAACTCAATTCATGTCTTCGTAAACTCAGAATCCTGTGTAAAAGTATCTCGCGCGTCTTGTCTTCCACCCTCGTCTCGCAGGGGCACAAAAGAATGCCGTCAATATCCCTTATGCCTTTGAGCGTTTTTTGCTTATTTTTTAACATCCGACTGAAGGAGACGAGTGTAACGCGTCTTTTTTTATATTCTCCTATTTTCACTTGCAGGGTAATGTCAATGACCAGAATCCTTCGCTTTCGAATGAACTTTAATTCTAAAAAAAAAAAGTCTGAAGCAATAATGTATAAAGAAAGAAGAGTCTCCCGCGCGAACGAAACGGAGGGATGAAAGAAGATCAATTTTTCTGAAAGCATTTTACATCATCTGTTCCAACTGCGTTTGTCAATAACTGAAACATCCACTCGACGGTTTTCGACTTGACATTCATACATCGAAAGACTAAAAAAAAAAATGGAAGAAAAAAAAATACATTGACGAGACATATATATATATATACACAAAGCGCCACTCGAAGGGGTTTTCGCGAAATGTTTCGCCGTCCGAGAGTCCCGGGTTTACCGCGATTAGCTCCAACTTCGCGAATCTCGTTTTAACCGCTTATTTTGTCTGCGGTTACCAGCGGCAACTCGAATAAACTATAGTCAACCGGTACCGAAACATTCACTCTCTCTACAATCGACAATACCCTCTTCGGAGGACCAGAGTTTCCGGTACGGTAATCGACGTACAACGAGAAACACACAGCGCAGCCTCTCGCTTTCTCTGAACCTTCGAAAATCCACCACCGAGTCCTTCCCGCGACAACTATACGAGTACCGAATTCCATTTCTCTCATTCTCTCCTCACCCCTTCCAAAACATCGAAGAGTTTACTCCAATTTCTCCTTTTCCTTTTTTCCCGTCGACCATTCGAGTGTCGAAGAGAACATTCGAAGCGGGACGACAGGACAGATAGATAGAAACGGAATGAAAGAGGAGAAAGAAGAAAGAAAAAAAAAGACAAAAAAAAAAGAAAAAGCGATACGAAAGGGTTTCGATTGCGAAGAGAGATGGAAGATCCGGAGAGAGGGTTAGTGCCTCTCGCGAAATTGAATTCCAAGTTTTTACCGCGGCCAGTCCCTGAGCGCACGACACAAAAAAAATAACAAAAAAAAGATCGCGAGAGCGTTGGGAATTCGCTCGCTCATCGTTGCGCCTATATCCAATCCACCTATGTCGATATTGCAATTTTTAGCCCGGCGTTAGGGATACGAGAGCCTCGTCCCGGCAACCACGGTTATCCACCGCAGCGGCCTAACCGAAAGCGGATTTTCCTCAAAGCTAATACCCATCTCTCTCCTCGCTGACCTCGCGCTCGGTGTTTTAGCTCCGTTCGCGTGAGCTTCGATCCTGACGGGAGGAACTTTGAGCCCTAATGAAGCTTTCGAAGCTTCGTAGTTCGTAGTTCGTCGTCGCTATCGCGAAACTGGCGGAAAGGTGAAACCGGAGATTCGAGAAAAGACGAAAGAATAACAGAGCCTTTCCGACCCGTATAAACAAGACGAGTAACCGATAGTTTCGGTTTCGTTGAAAAAAGCCGGTGGTACTTGTGCACTTTGCGAATATCTTGTTTCGTTCTTCTGGCTTTTTCCGACTCTGTCTCTTTATCTCTCACTTCGTAAATTCGAAAGAGGAATTTACTTAATTTTTTTTATGCACTATTTTTTTTTTTCGGAGACAAATTGTCCCCGAGAAGTGAAGAGGCTGAAGATGAATCGATGACGTTGACGCTGACAGTGACGTTCTCACTGAGACGACGCGTAACACAGTGCGATGCGAGAAGAAGAAGGAATAAAAAAAAGTTTGAAGGAAGAAGAAGAAGCGGTTTTCCTCGTATCTCCGTCGTCGTGTCGTAAACGAGACGGATAAGTCGGCGTTCTATCCGCGTCCCTCGGGAATCTCGCGCTTTTACCGTCTTTCAAACTATCGAACAAAAAAACAAAAAAAAAACAGCGTACTAAGGTTTATTTTTTTTACGATCGCCGCTACGACAATTTCAAACTGTTGATTATGAAACCGTGAGTAGTGCAGCAATGTGATAAAGGATTTCATAGAAAGGAGAAAAAAATACTGGAAGAGAGAGTCAACGCGCAGATGCGAAAGAGAAGGACGAGAGATTGCTTACTCAGCATCGGAGCGGCTTGATAAAACATCCGCCTAGCGAAAGCCTACAGAGTACCGTCAAAAGTTATAATTGCCTGGTATGCCAGCGCTACGCGTGTATATTGTCCGCGCGAATAACGCGACAGCAAAACAGCCGCAACATACGAGACATTCCGCGTCGAGTCGATGAAAAAAATAACAAAAAAAATGCCATCGTAAAACAAAATTTCATGAAATCAATGACTGCCGTAGAATTTCATTGTTTTTCGTATAAATATCAAAATTATTTGCAGAAAAAAGGGAACGAAACGAATGAAACGGTTTCGTCGGCGAAAATAGTTTCGACCGGTGAAAAAATTCGATCTATTGGCTCTATATTCGCGATGTTTTTTTTTTCTCACCGAATTTTATTTCAGCGGACGAAAAAATAAATAGATGTCGTATTTTTTTGTTTTTATTGGAGTTTAGGGAAAAATGTTTAACAGCTCGACACAGAATGTCCCATATGCGGGGAAAAAGCGACAATACCGTATATCTCGCTCTCTCGTTGCAACGGCAGAGTCTGCTGCTCCTATTATCGCCAGGATTTATCGTTGCCGTTTTTATCGCGTTTATACCTTCGCAGAATCCGTTAATTTACAAACTTCCCCGGTAGCCGTTAACGCAAATAACTCGAGTCTCCACTCGTTTTTTAAGTGTATACGTGTTTTTTTTCCATCTTTTTCTCTATTTACCCGCCGACCTGAATCGTTGCACGAGCGACTGAGCGCGTCGAGCGTTAAACGCCTCGCCACTTCGCCCTTTTCGAGAAGTAACTTTCTTCTTTTTTTTCTGTTTTTTTTTTTTAGCGCTTCTCTACTCGTGTGTATCGATGTTAAATGAAAGAAAAAACCTTCCTGCGCCCTGCAACAATTTTGCCGCAAGTGCTACTAACGCTCTGGCAAACATCAGCGTTTCATTTACAACGCGCGAAGAATAAAAAAAAAATAAAAAAAGATACAACGCGATCGATCCATCTAATTATAGAAGTATCGACAAGAAGTATAGAAGAATCGATAAAAAATTCGTTGTTTCTCCGTTTCCCTCAGTAAAAACGTTGTAACATCGTCCTAAAGTCAGACACTCACCGGCCAATGCTGCATCGAGGCCTCGTAACCTTCCGACAACAGTTGCAAGTTGCGCTTTATATTTGTTGGTATCGGCTTCGACTTGTTCGCTGAGCGCTCGATCTATGGCTCTCTGCATCTCGCGTTCTTTGGCTTCCAATGCGTCTTTCAAATGATCCGTATTCACTTGTGATTGCAGCTTCAATTGCTTACGCATATCCTCCTCAAAGTTTTTCTTCTCCTCCAACAACTGAAAGTCAAAAAATTTTCGAAATTTATCGTAAAACTCTTAAATACATATATTTCTCATTTTACCGAGTAATTTATGACTATTTCATGATATTAGCATTTTCCAAAAAATTTCGCATCGAAAAAAAAAAAAAAAAACGACGTTCGCTATCACCAAAAATCTCTTTTGGATGAAATATGACGAAAAAAAAGCCGATCACGTAAATCCCCTATGACGGCACGTGGATCCGACAGTCTGCATTAATCTTGAGAAATGTCTATCGTCGATCGAACGCCTACCAAGTGACTTACCACTGGCCATCCTGGTTGTCGGAGTGTCTCGAACAATCGGGTGGGATGGAGGGGTGAATCGAAGGCTACTGCTCGTAAGGCCCAGTGGCGCGTTAATTATCGACACTTTAGGCCGCCGCGTACATTGTTCGAGACGACAAGCGAAGCCAGATGGTGATCCCAGTTAGGTACGCTTAACGCTATGCTGAACGAGAAGGGACACGAGTATCGGGACTCGAAGGTGACGGAGAGGACAAGGAGTCCACAAGCTGCTTCCGTGCGCGAAGGACGTAGGTGTTCAGCACACAAAACGATACATCAACGATTCTCGAGAGTATCGAGTAAACGGTACATACATCTCGGTACAGTTGTTGTATACAACGAAATGCCGTCGGAAAGAGAAGGGCGAAGAAGATACCGCAGAGAATAGCGTGTGAAAGGGTTGTAAGGTAACTGTTAGCAGCAGAGAGGGCGGATAGATGATCGCCGTTCAAGTTGTTAGATTCCCTTAGCGGACCATCGGGCTATCCTCAGCTCAGTAACAGAAGCTCTTCGTTGGTTTGGGTCACTTCCCAATGAGGCCACAAGCCGGGTTTCCGAAGCCTTCTCTCGCTCTCCCGGCCCACCTAACTTCGGATAATTAATCAAAGTCTCATTACGCTAATGCTTCGCGATCCGCGAGAGAGGAGATATCTTGATCGTTCACTTGGCCCTCAGAGTCGCGTAGAAAACTTTAACGTTATACCGTCTAAGTTTAGAAGACCTTAACGATTGACCGGAGAAAATTGATTGTTTCGGCGAACAAGAAGATTGAATAATTGACTTTAAATGAAATAAAGAGTAAGCAAAGGGTTGAGAAACTTTCCGAGGAAAGTTTCGTTGTTGAAGCATAAAATTAATCGCGGTATCGATGTAATCGATAAATCGATTCATCGTGTGTAGACATAAAAACAACAAATATATTATCCAATACGGAGATCGATTGATGTATCGCGGTGTCAGATAAATGATTAGATATCTTTTAGCCAACGATACAAACTGTGTTCGGCATATCGGAACGTTTTTATTGGCATAAAAATTCCGTAGAGCTACTGGAGGCCCTAAAGAATACCACAAAAATGATTAACGAGTCAAATAGACGACTACTACGATATTGGATTAGCCGACATTCCGAACGATATTTTTCCTATCGACGGATGCTTCCGTCGTTAAACTGAATATACGAGCGGTTGATTTTCCTCCTCTTGCGATATATCGAACAAAAACAACAAAAAAAGCGATGGAAAAAGGCGCATTGTACATCGCGGCGCATAGCTGTGGCGGAGCAGCTTGTTTTTTGGTGAACGCAACTCACTGATGATACGAGCCGCAATAATGGCCGACGGGATTTTCATTACGCTATATCAGTGACGATAATACTCATCGTTCGCGGAATTACCATTGCAATTATTGATTTGCTACTAGAGAAGCAAAATCTCATCGAAAATCGCTGTTTCTATAACGCGGAAAACCGTATTATCTCTCGCGAAGTAACTGATAAATCGGACAACAAAATCCTCCGATATTTCATACATATTTTCGAAAAATTCCCTAAAAAACATTCGGAATTATGAAAAAAATACTTTTGAAAAAATAAGTGGGATAACAAGAGAATTATAATAAATTTGCAATCGCCATCTCGAACTTTCGGTTCATATTTTTTAATTCCCTTCGAAAAATAGAGCAAAAAAAATGTCCCTTGCATTTTTTTTTTCGATTTGTTTTTTCGAATTTCCGCAACTAATATTCGATTCTCTGAGACTTTCCTGATTTTCCCGACGCTTAAAAAAATCCTCGATATTTTCCGGTTTTCCCTGACAGTGCGAAACAAACGTTTATGCGCGAACTTTGATATTCGCAAATGACACAGCTGTCCGATTCGGCTTGAGAATAGATCTGCATTCTTGACCCTTTGACCATATCATCGATGGCCAACAGAAGAAATGAGAGGGAAAAAAAACGGTAGAAGAAGAAAAAAAATCGGTAAAATCGAGCAATGGTGTGGGGGGAGGGGCGAGGGGGGGGGGGGGGGGAGGTCCTGGTGGTACTTCTATATTACACGTAATACCGGAAAGTACAGAGGGGATGAGCACAGGCTGTTCTAAAGAGATCATATTGCCCAGGATTCGCCTTTCCATCCTTCCCTCGCCGTTGCCGAAACTGCTGGCAACGAGCCAAATGGAAATAGATAAAAAGCGGGAGGGATATCGGCCACCAGGTTTTGTCTATCTATATATATATCCATATATACATATCTATGTATATATTTTCCTCTTTTGCACAGACACCCGGAGGCATATGCATACGCTGTGTACAATCCTCTATATCGAACGTATATAACTTCCGCGTAGGAAGCTGTGTTACGCTCGACGAGTCGCGAGGCTCACTGATGTTTTCGAATCTCGACAGACTTTGAAATCCAGCGCGTCCTCACGGATCACCGTTGCAGATTCAATCCCAAGTATTATCATTGATGTGCGGAATGTAACGATATATATATCGCCGCGATGCCCTTTCTAACAATCACAAAGCTACGCGTACAAAACTAATGTACGAATATTCGGAATAAAAAAAAAAGGAAACTCGATGAATCGACGAAAGAAAATAAAATTGAAAAAGTTGATTGGAGCATTCGATTCGTCAAAGAATCGAATGTTGCTGAAGGTTCCGTTGATTAAAATTTTGTGCGGAGCCGATGAGAAACTCACCTTTTTGTCGAATTCTTCCTGAAGATGTCTCTTCTCTTTGTTAACCTGATTGCAAATCAGCGCCTCGATCTTCTCGTCTTTTGCGGACTCACCGACGGCTTTCAATGCAGCATTCAATTTCGCTTCGTCGATCGTCTTTAAGAAACAAAAAGAAATAGTTGGATATTAAATAATCGAAATTAGAAACTCGTGGAATCGATGGAAATTTAATGTTCCGATTCTCACCTGCATTCTGTCCAATTCTTTCTGAAGGTAATTAACTTTGTTGTAAAGATGAACGACGAAAAGATCGAAAGCTTCTTCGTTTACGCTGAACTGTTTGTCGTGAATGTTAATATTGGGAAACAGTATTTGCAGCTCCTCGTTGAAAGCCTCGCGGGCGGCTTTTACTTGTTTCCAGTAACGGTCGGTGATGTTTGCCGCGCGTTGCTCGTCGTCGAATTTTTTTTTCGCTTCGTCGACGTCATTGACGATTTTCTTCAAATTTCTGCGGGCGACTGATTTGATTACCGGCGGTGCTTCGAACTTCGGATCGTCGATCAATGACGACATACGCGTCAACGACTGAAGCGCATCGTCCGCGTGGTCCTCAGCGTCTGCAAGTGCAGCTTTTCTTTTTTCCGTCGCTTCTTTCAATCTTTAAGTAAAACGAATTACAATTATTATTTTTTTGTCGAACAGTGTGAAAATTTAGGGCGATAAATATGTTTTTTCTTCGTAATACCTCTGCCAAACGGTTCCTCCGACTTTTCCAGCGCCCTCGACCACCTTAACGACGTCCTGATTATATTCTTGGATCGCGCAAGTTGCCTTGTTGTACGCCGCTATCGCTCGACTAGCCGCCTGTCCGCAGTAAGTCTCGAGTTCTACAAGATTCGCCGGCATCAGCTCTTCCGGTACTTCTTTCGGTGTTTTTACAGGTTTCTCGACAACTGGGAAAGCAGCAGAAAAAAAAAAATTAAAAGAAATTAAGAAACATTTATATTATTTAAGTTATATCGATGGAAACGCGAACTTTTCGCTGTAGATTTCGGGAATCGAAAAAATCTGCGGGAATACAGATTTTTTTGAAAAACGAGAACCCACCAACTTTAATCTCATCGGGTTCCTTGGTGACGCGTATTTCGGAATACGTTTCGTTGATCGGTTGTTCCTTGACTTCGACGAGCGGCACGAATGCTGGTTTCGGAGCTGTTTTTAGATATACGAACACACGAATGGTTAGAGGATTAGCGATACTATGTCGATGATTCGAATTTTCTTATTGCCTCGTTACCGTTCACGAGTACATTTGGCCAACTAATTTCAAACGATACTTTCATAAAGATTAATCATTAAAATTATACAGCTAATGACGAAGGATCGACGAGGAAAGGATTAACAACGGGGAAGGAAGGTCTCACGTGTATAATCTTCGAGGTTCGTGCACACTAAACCACTTCCAGTGAGCTGACCTGTTTTTTTCTCGACCTCCTTAGCGTCGCCGAAGATCATCTTCAGTACGCTGAAACGCATGAAATTTTGCAATGATTCAGTCACTCGATAAAACAAGAAAAAATTGTTGTAAGGGAGAAAAAGTTTTTTTTTTTTACGAAACTCACGTCTGCTTGAGGCTCTCGAAAAATTCGCGAATCATATCGAAATATTTGTTGTCTTCCTGAAAGATTACACGAATGGTCTGATCTGTTCCTGGTATCCATTTCTCCAATGTTAATCTGATCTCCGGATCATTTTTGACATATGTAAGCGCACCAAGTGTGCCGACTGTTATTGCGCCTAAAGCTATCAGACCCCCGGAACCTCCTTTCTTGCCGCTACCGAAAAAAAAAAAAATTCAAAATTAATACATGACACGAAAAATTCCAACACTGAAATATCACCATTGCCAATATTAAAATTGATTGTTATAATGGAACGTAAAAAATTAATCATAATTGTAAAAATGAAAATTATAATTATGGAAATAGAAAAAAATATATGATTTCGAAAGTATTAAATCAATTATAATTTTGAAAAAATAATTAATTATAGTTTTAAAAATAAAAAATTAGTTACACCTTGATGTTAGAGTCAATTTATTATTGACTTGGAAGTAAAAACGTAATCGCAAGTACAACAAATTTTTTTTTAATGAAGCGATTTAGATAACTCCCCGTCGTCTGCATGCAAACGTCATCTTTAAATGTTTATACCTTTTTGGCGATTCAGTGGAATACCTAACCCCAGAATACCTCGACATAAGTTTGTCATTCCTGCAAAGACTAAAAAAAAATTAATTGGCGATTGGTTAGCGAAGAGAATCGATTGAGAACGCCGACTGTCGTTTGATTCAAATTTTTCTTTATTCACCGTGAAATCAGCTGCGACATTAGAAAATAGAATACACGAGACAAGCGAAGCTTACCTGCCTTCCGGTCCGCACTTTGTTCTCGTGTGCACCTCATAGTATCTGGCGGAAAGGTATAGCCTGGCGCTTGTGTGTTTTTTGACCTGCGAAGGAACACATTGGCATTGAGTAATAAAACTTCAAATTATGTAAGCATTCATCCAACAAGCCATCTTGTCACACGAGGTTCAACCTTGACGTTCATCGACAAAAATATCAAATAGATGACACAAAAAATGTTCGTTGACTGTTAATAATGCGATTTACGTGTCGAAATAATCGTGTCGGATTGTTTGACAATCGTTATAAATACTGCGAGAAACCGTGAGAATGTTGACGAGAGTTGACGGAACGTCGGTCGATGTCTAATCGTAATTTTTAACCTTTAATTTTTATTGTAACATTTTAACGAGATTTTAATGGGGCGTATTAAACGGTTTTTAGTCATGTTATTGTTTTATTTTTTCGTTTACGTACCCGATTGAGACCGTTGCACGGAAATTTTAATCCAATTCGGAACATCTTTCGGGGTGGCCGGTACGGACAACCAAGGGAAAAAGGGAACGACGGGACAGGACAAAACTGAAAACAGCTGGGTGCCGGCGCGCTCGCTCTCTCTCCGCCTCTCGATCGTTCTCGCTCACGCGCACTCGTTCAATTCACCTATCTCACTGTCGCGCAAAGCTTTTCGACTCAACGTGAATTAGGGAACATCGCGGAAAAGAAGAATGTTGCGCATCGTCAGCGCTGCGCTTCAATGTGAGTATTAACGTTGTTTTATTCAGAGTTTGGTGTTACAGACGTTTGCACCTTGACACTGTCTTGTTGCAGTTTATTTGCGACCTATTGTACTCGTCGATTATATGTTAGCTTTGTTACTGGAACGTCGATATATTGCTAATTTGAGGTTAGGTCACGAGAGTCTTGAAGACTCCATTTTCTATCGATAACAACCGGAACAGAACAGAATTGGACTGAGCTTAATTCGAACTTTGAATGCGTCTAATTAATAATTGTTTATACGAGAAATCTATACTTTTTTGTCATTTTAATTTAATCATAGAATTGCTGAGTAGTGTTTTTTTTGTATATCTATTGTATCCGTTATATTCTTTATGTTTGAACCGTTTATGATTACGCGAGAATAAAAAAAGTATAAAAATAACATTCGAAATTTTTAATCATCGACAGGTACAGCGCGTACGCTGTCGAGTCTTCCGGTGAAATCGCCGAAATGTAGGATTTCATCGTTACTGGCTAAACCGAATGTTCCCTTTGCTGGATTGGAATCCCAGGTGCGATGTGCCTCGTTCAGCTGTTTTAACTCGCTGAATCGCAAAAACGAGGATTCCAATCATTTTAGCACGTTATTCAGGTACTCAAACATATTATCGATGATTTTCTGTTTTATCAATGAATTCGTCGATTAAACGAACGATTTTTGTTTTCAGTCCGCCGACTTCGTCGATTCTTTTGTCACCGGAAGTTCAAATTGGAAAAGCACCCGTTCGATCATTAACGAAATTTTCGCGGCAGAAGGGAAAGCGAAAAAGTGTGAAAACTGTCCTAAGACGTTTCTACAGATTGGACTGGTGAGCGATCGAAGTTCGCTTTTCAATCGCGCATCCGTACTGAATTTTTCACTAACTTTTTATTTTTTTTTTCAGGGGCATTTGGATCAGAACAAAGGCTGGTCGTCATAAGAGACTGTGGAAAAAATCAGCGCAGAGAAAGCGTCGTTTGCGGCGTCACGTATTCACAAATGCTACTCAATCGTGGCTGCTGGATACGATGGTTACGAAATATTGGCGAAAACCGAAATACTACGTCGACGATCCTTATATTCCTTATCACTCTCGAGAATCTTTCAATATCACTCGAAAAAAACCTCTACCATAAGTTTGTTATAAACAATTCCGTAATAAAATTAGTTTCAACACCATAAATCTTCAAATATCGTTAACATTAATTATTAATGGATTCAAGAACATCGATATCTAGCGACAATGCTTTATCTAAGGCATTTAAAGATGGCGATAAAGATGAAAAAACGAAGAAGAAAAAAAGTGAGTTAAAAATGAGTCTGGAAAACAAAAAAGATTCATTTAACACCTTTTTTCCCGGTAAAATCGGCATTCTATTCAATCGGAATAATCTATTTCGCCGAATTTAACAGCAAGCGACCGATTGAACAGCGCGGCAAAGATGGCGCTGCATTGCCGGTAATTGACCGAATATGACGGGTGACATACAGGTCTACGAATGGATTAGGCTCATGGCGCCCGATACGCTTTTTTCGGTCGATTATCGTCAGCATGGCGCCCTATTTGAATGATAATAACATATCTTGACCGTAGAGAGGAAGAAATCTTGCAGCAAATAGATTATGCGTTATAGGATTCGTCGAATTACTATTAAAATAAATTGGGCCGAGATCTTGATTAAGTAATATATCTTTGATTTTTTCATTACGATTTTTATTTGCATAGACGCCTCCGTCGTATGTTGCCAAAATGAAAAACCTCGTGATGCTCGATCCGTTTTTGTGTCGTCAATCACTATGTTAATAAAATTTTATAAAAATGGCAACGATGCAACTCGGATAGTGCACTTAGTAACATTTTGAGAGAGTAAAGGGAAATAAAAGTTAATCTCGCCGGCAATGAGTTTTCGATGGATTTGACACGGAACGGCATTCTAATTTCGAGTTTTCGATAGTTTATTCGATAGCTTTAAATTTCAGACGTCTATCACGATTTGCAAAAAAAAAACGATCAGCTTTGAGGAGCATGACGCTAGTGTCAGAAAACGTAGGCTGACATGCTCGACAATGGTTACCTTGGAGGCTTCAAAGGTAAATTACCAATCGTCGAACCCTACGGCAGTCGGTAATGCAATTTCCCTATTCCGAACGATGGCACTAAGCGATTATGCTTGGACAATCGGGGTTCTCGGGGGTTCGGGGGGGTTATCTAATCGGAAGGGTGCTGTTTGAATCTTCACAGCCCCCGATTGTCCAAGCATAATCGCTTAACGCCATCGTTCGGAATAAGAAAATTGCATTACCGACTGCCGAACGGTTCGACGATTGGTAATTTACCTTTGAAGCCTCCAAGGTAACCATTGTCGAGTATGTCAGCCTACGTTTTCTGACACCAGCGTCATGCTCCTCAAAGCTGATCGTTTTTTTTTTGCAAATCGTGATAGACGTCTGAAATTTAAAGCTATCGAATAAACTATGGAAAACTCGAAATTAGAATGCCGTTCCGTGTCAAATCCATCGAAAACTCATTGCCGGCGAGATTAACTTTTATTTCCCTTTACTCTCTCAAAATGTTACTAAGTGCACTATCCGAGTTGCATCGTTGCCATTTTTATAAAATTTTATTAACATAGTGATTGACGACACAAAAACGGATCGAGCATCACGAGGTTTTTCATTTTGGCAACATACGACGGAGGCGTCTATGCAAATAAAAATCGTAATGAAAAAATCAAAGATATATTACTTAATCAAGATCTCGGCCCAATTTATTTTAATAGTAATTCGACGAATCCTATAACGCATAATCTATTTGCTGCAAGATTTCTTCCTCTCTACGGTCAAGATATGTTATTATCATTCAAATAGGGCGCCATGCTGACGATAATCGACCGAAAAAAGCGTATCGGGCGCCATGAGCCTAATCCATTCGTAGACCTGTATGTCACCCAATATGACGGCCACCGTGTGGGTTGAGACTATTTCCAAAAGGACTCTATCACAGCTGATCTTCAGTTCGCTTATCGACGCCACAGAAGAAACGTCGAGTGAACGTCGCTCTCCTCTGTGTTGATGATTTCAAATTATACAAATTCGTGTATTTTTCGACAAACAAACGACAAATGTTAAATATCGTATATTTCGATACTAATATTCAGAATCCTCGTGCTGTTTTTCGTTGATAAATACTCGCAAAAAACTACGAAAATAACATGGAAGACCCAAAACTCGAGGATAAAAGTCCCGATGTTTCGATTACGAAAGATTCGAAAATAATACAGTGCCTCTCCTCGAATTGGCGACTTTCACATGATAACAAAAGATTGTCCGACGCCGTTACGACAGTCACCGCGTCTAAAGCGCCGGGAAGGTACGTAACAAAAATTTGATTTCAAACTTTTCGTGTCGTAAAATTTTGACGATATTTACCTCGTTGTCGTTTCTTCAGGTTAACTTTGGAGGATATCGTCACCGACGATTCGTACGTAACTCTCCAACCGGTTAACGCGAACGTCGACGATCAACGCGAAACATGCGTAATCGATATAAATTTGACCAAAGGCCAAAAAATATCGAGAATCGCTGTAGTTTCCGAAGCTTCCGTTTTGGAGTTCTTCAAGGAATCCGGTGAATACGCGGACACCGCATTCGCGGAGCTTATCGACGAATACGACGACGCCACTGTTTATTTAGTGGAATTGGCTTTTCAGAGGCCAATTTCGCAATGCAGCATAAAGGTAATTAAATTTTTATTCATTGGCACTCGGAAATAGTGATAAATTGTGGGGATGAAATTATTTCCAAAATAATTGCTAAAATACAACGGAAACAAAAATTGCGAAATTAGTCGCTAATAACCGCGTAGCTGATGCGACGATAAATAAAATAAATTTAAAAAAAATAAGAAAATTGCAAAATAATTTTAAAAATGATAGTTGGTTGTTATCAAAATGTAAGCAAACTTCCGATTTCGTAAAGTAAAAAAAAAATTACGGAAATATATTGAATATCGGTTTTTTTGCAGTTCACAAGAATCCACAATTTACGATCGAATATGTATCTGTACGGCATAAAACTCGTACTGGAGGAGTGTCAACCATCGCCGAGCGGTCGTCACACTTTTCAAGATATTCTAACGAATTCTTTTGGGCAAAATATCGCAACGGGAACGAAGTTACCGATGGGATTGCCGGATTTTTCCAATATGCCGGATTACGATGGAAATTTCGCAACGGAAATGGACGCTTGTCTTCGAAGTTTTATGGGAAAAGCTTGGAATCGCGAAAAACCTAAAAAGGATATAGCAGCAGTAAAGGTTGAGGAGAAAAAAGAGGAAAGCACACGAAAGGAAGGAAGGAAAGACGAGAGCATCGAAATATACATAGACGAGAAATTACGGGAGATGGAGAAACGGCTCGTGCAGAGAATAGACGAGGCGGAGGCGAGAAATAGTGAAAAATTGGATGCAATACTAAAACATTTGGAGACGAAAAGTTCGAGTTGACGAATAACACGAATTTAAAACCGAATTTTTTTTTCTTGTCATCACGAATTTTGACTATTTGGCGTTTTTACGGCGACAAACTCAACGATCTATTATTATCTTTGTTTATACTCTAAGAAATATATTTAATTATACAACTAACGGAAGAGCGGAGACGTTGTAGAAATGAAAATAAAGAAGTTTCTCTTCCCTCGCGTTGTATTAAAAAAAAAAAACACAAAACTATTGTGAAACATTATTTCTCGAATTAAACATAATTGACGAAATTGTTAATCCATGTAGTCGTTGGATTGATAACGTGCGTTTGGTACTAAGCTGACGATTGATTTTCGGTTTCTTGTTTGGTACCGTTTTTCTCCGGTGGATCCCAATGATGAAGCTGTTTGCGCCATAGTTTTACCATACCGTCCCAACCTCGTCTACTGTATTTCGCGAATTTTGGTGGTGTCTTTGGATGTTCCTTCGTTCGTTGATCCCTGAAATAACGACGCTGTTAGAAGTGTTTATCTCAGCCAAAATTAACGAACACTCCGATTTTATATTTCATATATAAAACTATACAAATGGGTTTCATAAGAAGAAAAGGAATAAAAAACAAATAATTTGAGATTCGTAAATAATAATCGTAGTGAATATCGAGTAAAAAAAACTTAGTTCCTGTTAATTTTACATAAATTAATTTCATACAACATTTTATTTTTACTAATATAAAAAAATATTCCGAAATAATTAAAAAATGATACGATATTTTATAAAAATTGTACAAACGTTGTTCCTGATAATTAATTAAATAAATAGATAATATGAAATGTTCAATAACTTACTTAGGAACCATTGTAATGTATCTGTCGTATCCTACAGTATTTTTTCCATAATCAATATCCTTCTGTCTGCGCGCCAATACCGCAGCATCAGTTTCTTGTTCTGTTCTTCTTTTGCTGGTACCCGACGATGATGTGCTACAACTTGAACCGCTATTTCGCCGATTCCTCGATACTCTCTCTCCTTGTTTCTCCAGACTCTCTTCCCTCATGCGTTTTCTTGCAGTTTCGCTATCCTCTTGGGAACTTGGATTTCGCCGAGTTTCTCGTGTGATTTCCATGTCTCGCATATCTTCGTCACTGTTATTCTCCTCGTCGCTTGGCATACCTTCTAATGCGCTTTCAATAGAGTTTTCCTCCATTTTTACTACATTCGTATCACAGCTTTCCTCCATTTTTACCGTCCCCCGTTCAATTTCTTTTGAGTTGATTTGTGATGCTGCAATATCGTCGTATTCTGACTCTGTTTTTACAACAACATTTTTCGCATCCAAGGTATTTTTTTCGTCGCCGATTTTTTCGGCTTTTATGGCTCCGCTGCAAATGGCTTCATTCAAAAGATCGTCCTCTTCCTCCGCCGTTGTTCTCGAACACTCGACGTGCATTTTATTGTCTTCCGACATTTTATTTCTACTCGTTCGTTCCTCGGTTACTGAAAAAAATAATGTTAAATACTTGCGCTTTGCAAAAAACAAATTATATCACAACAACAACAACGCTTCTCTAACCTCCGAGTTCTCGAATACTTCGCGATTTTGTGGAGATTTATTCGATGAATGCGATAATGCTGTAGATTTCTCAACCGCACCGAGTATATTGTAAAAATAACGCTGAGGTGATAAACGACAACGCGATAATTATTGCTGATTGATCAACAACAGTAACATTGTGCAAAACAAAACGCCGCGGAGGTTTTTATTCAGCCGTACGACAAACTTCCACTTTTGCGAAGCAATAAAGTTCGATAAACGCGCCAACGCTATCGGGTGCGTTTATAAATGCGAGAGGGCTGGCAGCATAGCTACTTGCGAACCTCGGCTGATAATAATGTTTCGCGAGGGATACTTTTTTGACATTCTTAAATACTTATCGGAGCGCCGATTGACCGACTGGACCGCGATAGCGCTGTTCGCACCTCATTCCCGTTCCCATCTGACTAACGACGGGAGTGGGGGCGGATTATGTTTGCGAGGTTATGACAACAACGACAATCCGACGTCAAAACAGTCACTGAAATACATCGTCGTGTTTGTATTATTAACTAACCAATTAATCAATCAACTTGTATATTCCTTTTCATTCATTCCAACATCGATCCCGAGATATGTTCGATATGAACTACGAGAAAGTACAAAAAAAGTTGTTAGTTATGTTTTAAGGGGTTAGAAAAATTATATGGATACAATTAGCCGTGTGTCAGGATGGATTTGCTCTACGCAATCAGCAGAAAATCCGGTGGAAAGTCTTCGTTCAATCACGAAAGGTAATTTTGTTCCATGATAATGATCATTTATTCATCGTGAATTTACAAGTTTTGTGAACAAAAATAACGTTTTATCGCGATTGCGAGTTTAACAATATTCTGGTGTAATCATTGTTGACATTTTTAACACCATTAATTTCAGTCTCCACAATGGACAATCCCTGTGTTCGCTGTCCAGTCGCAATATTGCAGCTTTCACAACCATTACGGAGCTCGACGACACGGGCGGCAAGACATGGGGTTCGCATGTCTACGTCTGTGATCTCAACATGCCATGGCATACTCACAAGTATGCAATACAATGAATTTTTTCATATTGATAATTCATTCATATTTTTCTGGTCGTTTTCTTTTTTACATTTTTTTTTTTTTTAGGATTTTGTCGAATCGTCACGCAATAACGGCATTGGAATGGGATTTACCGGGTGGAAAGTTAGTCATTGCCGATGCCGCGGGTTCTGTTCAACTTTGGATGTTCAAAGACCACATTTTGAATGACTGGACTCTCGTGGGTTCGGCGAATTTTTCGGGCGAACATATACTAGGAGCAGCGTGGTTCCATAACGGAAAAAAAACTGCTCTCGTTACGGAGAAAAAGGACAGCATTCACTACAGCGAAAAATTTAATCATCTATTGTTCGCGCCGTCCGTGCGGCAATTCGGTGGTCGAGCGGCGGAGGGAGTTCTCGTTGTGTCGACGACCGGAATGGTCGGAGCTGTTATGATAACGCGGGACATACAAAATCCCGTTTGCTTCGCTACGGAAAGTCTCGGAAGCACGAGACATCGAATAACGGCGGTCGATCTTTGCTATGGAAAAAGTATATTCGAATTTTATTTTTACAATTATTAATCACGGGATTAGCCGTTTGAAAAAACACAGTAAGAATAAAAAAAAAAAATGCGAAGGACAGAAAATCGAATAGAAAACGTTGTGATTAAAAATTTTTTTTTTATCTATTCGCTATGTGTTTCATGATAATTTTTTCGTGCAGATGGTCATTTCTTGGTTGCCGTGAGCAGTGGAAATATTCGTCTTCCCATAAGATGTTTCAGAGTTCTCGTGCGTAAGAACGACGAAAAATGTACCATAACGTCGCAAGCATTGCCGAGTTTTTTTCTACAAGACGGAGCGCTAAAGGACAATACTTGTGAATATACAAAGAAATCCTCTCATTTCTTTAACTATTCGTAAAATTCCATAAATTTATTATCGTCAAAAATTTCTCAGGCACCAGCGTAACTCATCTAAAGTTCGTAGTACGGGAAGACGCGGATTCTTTGGTCGTCGCCGCGAACAGCGAGACGGGTGGTTTCGTCGAAGTATGGGAATTGCGCGAAAAATCTCAAGCCGTTAATAAATTATTTCAATCGAAAACACTTGAACCCTTCAAGACTGTGGTGAGTAAAATTCTGCGATCGTTACCATCCATTATTATCCTTAAAAAAACGAAAAAATCCCTCAGGTTTGGCAGCATCAGTCGCAGTATCGTTGCCAATCACCGGTAACAGCAGTCGCAACGACCAAAATATCAATAGTAACAACGTTGCCACCGCCGAGTTATGTTGTGATATCCCTTTCCGATTCGTCGGTACATTGTCTCAGTCGCGAGGGTCTCAAAGAAGTTGCCTTTTCGTCGATAAACATGCCGTGGCGACAGGACGAGCCGAGTTCCAAATATTCGAGAAATTCAGTTTCCATAACTCACATCGATATGTCGTGGTTGGGATTTGTTCTTCTCGCTTGCGATACGCAAGGAAATTTTTATGTCTTCAAACTAATGCCCGATGGAGGTTCGTATTGATTCTATCTTCGCGGCGACGGCGAAGATTACTTTTCTTGAGAATAATAATTTTTTTTTCTTAAGGTCCTTCCATAACACTGAGTTACGCGTGTACCATTCTCGAGTATTGTCTCGTAACGGGACTCGATTGGCTCGATCTTTTGTTGTGCCTTAGATCACCGATGATTGAGACTCTCTGCGAGCGATTGGACGCTTCTTACAATCGGCAGACACCGCCAACTCAACAGTATCATTACATACAATTTTTATGCATCAAAACTTCGCTCTATAGGTCTGAATTATTGATCCATACGCTGTTTCTCTAAAAAGAAGAAAAAAAATTTTTAATGCGAATATGACGATTTTTTTGATTCCTCAGGATGTTGGGAAATGGACAAAACAAAGCCGCTGATCTATCGTCCTTATTGATGGTTCATAGCGTCGCGACCGCTTTTAAATCTCTTCTGAGACCTTCCGACTTGATATCTCACGACAAAGGTCCCGCGGAAAGCCTCGGCGCCGTTATCAACGAAGCGATAACGGATGTTGACAAAATTCTTTTGCATTTGGATCCAAAGGAATTTACCGTCGAGCCGAGTACTCTGCAATCTTTGCAACAATTGATACAATGGGTCGCCGATTTGGCGCTCAATTTACTCGCGCGACTACCCGAACAACGAATGCAAATCAAATCCGGCGGTGTAAGATTTTTTTTTTTAATTTGGATATTGAATTGTATTTTTTTTTTTAGCGTACTGCAATTTTTTTTTCATTCGTATTTAAATTTTTTTTGAATTTATAGTACGAATTGCTGAAAGACCACAAAGCGCTAAATACCATACGCGAGCTATTGGTGATAATACGAATCTGGGGATTGCTGAGACCTTCATGTCTGCCAGTATTTCTTCGCAGCGCCGATAATCTCGACGTTTTAGCGCGTCTATTCCGTTTACTCTCGAAACTCGTACAACCGAACGGCGATACTCAACAGCCGCAGATTGACGACTCTCTCATTGGTGAGTTAATATTTCGTCGAAATTTTCTCGCATACATATGTTCACTGAAATCCGACCGAACTCTTCCTCTCTCTCTCTCGCTCTCCCGGATATTATGCGTAATCGTGCAAAACCTCGTTCTCTGGGGATTCGGTTATCGGAGAACTCGGTAGGAAGTTCGATAAAACTTTACCCACTTCCCGGACACAGTCACCGCTTATTCCCTGCTATTGAACGATTCTCTACTCTCTCTTCAGTCTCTCCGATCCAATTGTAGTGTAATGTCGAATAAATTAGCGGCGAAACACAAAAGTTCGCTGACTTTAAAGTCACCGATCAAAAAATCGCTTTTGATGAAACCAAATAAATACTCCGACGATTATGAATACGGCGAGGAGAACGATATGGGGTGCAACATTACGGTTTTTCCGACGCTTTTTTGTCTCTTTTTTTTTATACATTGGATCGTAGTCTGTCCTCTCGTGTGGGCTTTGCTTTATGGCACGGAATTCTCCGTCGGTTGGCCATATTTTTGGCCGTTTATTTACTGGATCGTCGCTTTTATCGTTTGGCTAATCGTGATGATCGCGTTGCTTGTACTGTGGAAAGGAAGAAAGAAGCGCTACGAGGAGAATTTAATTAACTCCGGAATCGTCGAACATACGAGTCCTTCCTATCGCACTAACGTCGAAGCTGTACAACCGGATGTTATACAATTGAGACGTTCGTCAACGAAGAAAAATGACGAGGAGTCCAATCGCGAGAAGGAAGAAACTAAAAGGGAAAGAAGAAAAAAATTAGCACCGTTGGTGATACACCAAAGTATGACGGGTTTGAAAAAAACTGAAAACACCGGCGATATAAGCATCGAAACGTCCAACGAAAGTGATCGCGACTCGATGAAGAAATATCTGAAACTCGTGACCGTGCAGACACCGTTCACACCGGAAAGTCCCATTGTCGACGATAAAACTTCGCTGGAAGTTCCCCTGTCGCCGAGAGAATTGTTTTTCATCGATATGATACGCGACGCTGAGAAATCGGAGAACGAAGCGGGAAAAAGAAATTCGAAATTCTTCGACGAACGAACTATCGAAGAGACAAAAGAGGCGCAGGAATCTCAATACTTTATCGCTAACGTTAAAACACCAGTGAAAGAAATTAACGAAGTTTTCATTGAAATCGAACCCACCGAAGGAAAACCGAGACTCACTTTGAGGAGTTTGTCAAATGAACGGATCGACATTGCGGAAAATTGATTTGCGATCTTTAACTGTAGTTTAGTGGTTTTTAATTTTTTTTTGTTTTTTTTTTTTTCGTTTTTCTAATTGGATAAACATTTTGAGACTGCGAAAGTGTTCTACGAGATTCCTATTGTTATTTATCGATCCTTAATTCCAGACGATTGTTGCCTGTTGCCAAACGAAATTATGATACCACAATTGCACAACGGACACAGCATAACCGCGTTAGCGACGCCTGTTCTCTTCTATCAAAGCCTTCCGTTGCAGGTAATGTATAGAAACGCTTATTAAAAAAAAAATAAAAAAAAAATTACGAACAAACATGTTAAATTTTCGTTCGTTTTAGCTGGAATACGGACAGGAACCGGAACAACTTTTATTCGTACCTGAAACGAACCCTATCGAGGGTTGTATGCACAGCGGACAAATTGTCGATAATATCCGACACTTGTATCTCGGCAAACAACCCCTCCTCGTTAAACAATGCACCAGGTGCATAGAAATTGATTTTTCGATATTTCGGAAACACGAAAAATCGTACAAAATTTTTTTCTTTTTTTTAAGAAATTACAATGTAATCATTTTTTTCTTGAAGGTGCGGAGGAAAATCGCAAGTTCAGAATATGACGAGGACAGCGGCTATAAGGGCGTGGGATCAGCGGTGGACGCGAGTTTGTCGTTGCGGCGGCATATGGAGGATTCACAAGACTTCGCAATGACCGGAATAGAAAGACAAATAATCGACGAATTCTGTAGATATAAAAAATCGAATAAATTAAATAACTTTGTACTGCAATTATTTTAATATATATTCATTTTTTTTCTCGTCAACTCCAGTGTCTCGGGTTTTTTTTTTTTCGTAGGATTAATTACAAGAATTCTCTTATGCGATTTTTTTTTCCTCTTTTATGCTTCCTGTGTTAGTCAACCGGTCCGCTCGGTGTGAAACAACGCCGTGAGGCCGGAGGGACAAGGGAACTTGGAAAAAACGTAGAAAAGCGAACGGACCTCGGAAATGCCACTGTGCGCTCACCGCACGCGTGAGAATATATCTTTAGTTAAGTCACTTTATAGTGATTTTTGCCGAACGATCATTCGAGGATTAATGACTTTCGCCCTTTTTACCAGCGACCCTCTTAAAGTCACCCATATTCGTGGTGGAGATCGGCGATCCGATTACCGCGAGATGATCAATTTGCGTCGTTTCACCGCCACTCTGATTATCCTTAACGAATATCTGAAGGTTTAGAACGTTTTGAAACTTAACATAACGCAACGGCACGGGATTTCCTTCCTCGACGTCCTTCGACGATAATCTGCAAAATAAAAATATTTTCATTATCGATTTGATTCAAGGGGACGCGTTTTCTTGAATCGTATAGTATTTCTTTTTCTTTTTTTTTCGTTCTCACGTACAATAAATCCTGAACACTCGTATTTGAATCCGCCATATCAAAGTCAATGGTTCTCGGCTGATTGATGAAGAGTTTTATATTCTTTGGTCCCTTGTCTGCGGGTCCTTTAATTTTCAACGAATGAACTTTGACCGGTTGACGAAAAGCCAAAGATATAATGAGCTGTTCGTCGCAGTCGCTCTGCAGGTATCCACCTTCCGCCACGAGGCAATGTTCCAAGCAGTGATCATCAGATTCGTTGAGACACTCGCATTCGCCTTTGACGATGAACGTCGTCAGATCCATCTGTGGAAAGGACGGATCGGGGGAATAGTGTAATGTTCTCTCAAATAAAACTTTCAAGTCGACGATTAAAAATTATTCACAATAATGTTATTTCGGTTTTTTTGATTCAAACTGTATTTTGAACAGAATAATAATAAAATTTTTTTTTTTTGTTTCCGATTTGTCAACAAATTATCGTGGATTCAGTTATTGTTGTTTTTGCTCCAATAGTAGAGTACAACTGCGAGAAATATCATGCCGAACACGTGATAGTAAACGTTATCTTTGTTCTCTCGTACATGTCCTGCGACTGGCGCTTCGCCCTCTTCTGTTTCGCCGGATCCATAAAATTGCAGTATCTTCGATTCCAAACCCGTCGGATCCGCTCCTTGGCAGGTTCCCAGCTTCGTGCGATTTCTGTAGAATATGAACGTCGGCATAGCGCTGACTCCTTGACCAGCCGCAGTCTCGGCACACTTGTCGACGTCGACTTTGAGAAATATAGCATTTGGATATTTGCCGGATAATTGTTCGAACACTGGAGCTATTCTCTGACACGGACCGCACCTGTGTCGCGGCAAAAAAAAAAAAGATCGAGAAAAATTGCGGTTAGGTTGAAAAATGTTTTGACGTATTATTTCTTAGTGAATTAAGTTGATGTTACGGAAAATAACATCGAAACAATGGGGAAATTAGGATTTTTTGTCATTGTGACAATACAACCTCGAGAAAAGCGGCATTAAGAAAACTCACCACGTAGCTGTGAAATCGACGACGACAAGTTTCGTTCCGGCGCTCGCCAATTCACCGTGAAATTGTCCATCGTCGTTGACGACTCGTACGATACCCATTGTGTTTTTTATTGTTTTATTCGTAATTCAAAATAAAAACGATTTGTTTCTAATAGTATAAAATAGATGAATTTTTTTCGGTGAGCCAACCGAGAAAGTCTCTTGAAACTGATGAATGACTGGCAGTTTACTTCGGCGCTTCGGCGCTTCACAATATGCCACCCAACTAAACCTCCGACTGTGGGGAAACCGGAAATCGATGGTTTCGAGGAGAAATTACTAACGCGACGCGGGAAATGTGTCCAGCGTGACGTGTGTTTCAAATGAACGATTTCTGGATTCCGGAAGTTCGTTCGTTTTTCCACGTCCGAAGCATTAAAACTTTCGGTTCTTCGTCGCATTGACATCCGGCAAATAATTAATAAAAACGATACGCAATTTTTATACTTCGAGTATTTTTAACTATGTAAACAATGCGCGATTATTGACAATTGTTTATTTAAGAAAAACATAACAGTCAGGAAAATAGACGATTTAGTTGTTGCGAGAAAGTGCGATATTGGAGTTTCGTGGAGTGCGAAAGAATGTGTCGTGACGTGGAGGGGCTTCGATGGAATCGCGTTTAGCCGTCTTCGCCTTGAACGAGTGACACGCTTGAGTCCGATGGCTCGGATGATAGTCTTCTTCCCAAGCCGGTATCGCACGGATACTTTGGCTGATATTGTTCTACTATCTCGAGAAGACTGTCTGGATATCCAGGTGAATAGTATCTACGTAATCGGGAAATACATTGATTGAAAAAAAGCAACAATAATTGTATTTAAAAAAAACGCAACTCTCTCTCATTAAATTACTCGCGCCTCATTGCTGTAATAATGTAACAAAATAATGATAAAGCATTAAAATTGTTATAAAACGTTAACGAGTATCGATAGGATGTTCGGATAATCGAAGCGACGGGGACCAATTCGAGTAATCGAGTTGGCGATATTGCTACTCCGATCGTTATTCAATCTTCCCAAAGCACCCTTGAGATCGTAACAAAAAAAAAAAGTTTCACGAAGCTTCGTTCGTATTCCAGCATTCGAACAAAGAAAAATTGAAGCCTCTGTCAAAAATTGAAAACACGAAAAACGTAGAGATTGGGGAATAGGGACAAAAGTCCCGAGAGACTTGGGGTATGGAGGTAAAAATATTGATCGCTGTTCGAGGGGAAGTGCGGGAGGGTGGAAGTGGAATAGGGAAACAGCGACAGAGGGTTTAACTGAGCTTTATCGAGGGATGCAAAGTCAGCTGAGGCAAAATGGCGGTGACATCGCCGTTCGCTAAAAGCTCCGATTTTGATAATGTTTCTCATTAAAAAAGAGACATCGGTTAAATACGAATACGTTATTTTACATTGTAGACGTAAGATTGTCGTTGGTGATACGAAAAAAAAACGTTTTTCATCGATAGCTTCGTCACGAGACGTACAGTGAGTAAAAAAAAAAAATTCACGTCAGAGCAACTAGTGTTTTCGTGAATGTCGATCGTTAGATTTGTTTCCACCCTTTCGTCGTCTATGTCGACCCTTCGTGATTTTAGTTCGTTCAACCTATTCGTTCTTCGAAAAAATTTGATATTTTTTTTCTTTTACTCATTTCTTTTTTTTTTTCTCGAAATGCAATGCTTTACCACGTATGGCACTGACTCGCAGCGAATGGAGCGCGAAACTCGTGCAAACTCGGTAGTGACGAAACGCACGCACTATACTTTCTCGGTGCTCTCACGCGATAGGCCAACGACTCAACAGGTGCACGCAACTTTTGTTTTTCTTTCGAACGATAATCGCCGATCGTGTTGATCTGTCGACTCTTTATCGACGAGACGGTAAAAAAAAAATTACGAAAAAACTTCTTGTTTCTATTATTTCGTGACAATTTGACTTACCGAACGATCTCTTCCGGAAAACAACAATTTATCGTTTTGATGTATTCGGCGAGCGTCGAGTTTGGCTCCGTTTCTATCTCTTGAACTTTCTTGAGACCTCCGCTCGTCACGAATAACCGACGAGATCTCGGATCGTGCGGAAGAATCTCAAATAAAAAGAAACATTCATTTCATAATAATAAATTATCAATTTATCGACGAGGACGAAAGAAAGATTTTTTAATCAATGAATCGACAAATATTGTATGATTTATTGTAACGGCAACTCGTAATTGCGATGAACTCGTGTGCAAAAAAAATAAGGCTTCCGAAACCCAACGAATAGAGAACGAGTGGCAAAGACGTAATCGCTGTATCTCTCGCATCGTCATATATTATAACGATATTAGTAGCAATGACGTAGTTTTCGCGACGTAATTCATTAACCCATTCGAAGAAATGTGTTGCAGAGTGGCGAAGTCTCGCGGAACACGAAAGGGAATAGAATGGAAATAATTTTCGAATAAAAATAAAAAAATAAAAAGTGCGCGCCAAAGGCGATAATATCGAAGTTATTTCGCGGATAGAAGCGACCGGTATATTTATTCTTTATGCACAGATCTTGCGGAAATCCGGTTCTCGGAAACTATGAAAGACTGAGAAATTTCGAACTGCGTATATTTCGTGAATCCTGTCGCTCTCGCGATGCGTCGTTATTAATGTCTCTGTATCAATACATAAGTATGCAGGGGGCTGAGGAGAGAGAGCGTCCGAAAGCCGCGAAACTGCGAATATCTTTACTATGCAATTCCTCGCGAAGTTGTGTGTATGTTGTTTCACCGCAAATATCCAAATCTATTTTCAATCGTCGCAGAACAGTTTTGCCCCCTCTAATATTAGAAATCTCGAGACGTATCTCGGTCGATTTCCGACGCACTGTTTACAAATACCTCGCGAGAGTGAAACCACTTTTTTTTAATGTCGTCAGTCTGCGTTTTTTTTTCTTTTCTTTTAACAACACACGCGATCGAACAACAGTTTAATAATAAAAGATTGAATCAATGAGTTGGTGAGACCGTAGGTTTAGATCGCCTATCAAACTGAGATAAATTCCACTGCTGGGAGAGACTTAACGAATCTTCATTCGGCCGACAACACTCGATCTCAATCTCGTGGCATAATAAGATTTTATGGTAGAAACTATTTGACAGTTCTGCGCAATACTTCGCGCGGCTTTCGAAGAATAAAAACAAAAAAATAAATCTTCCTTTTTTTTCTTCACTTCCGGCGCAATCTTCGAATATTAGAGTGGGAGAAAAATACGCGGCTGATTTGTCACGAGGAAAAAATATATCGCGTATTAGCCTTGAAAAATCCAGTGACAAACAATTATTGTTTTGTTTTTCTCTCTTTTTTTTTCGATCCATTTTTGCGAAAAATCAGGAGTCTCTGTATATTTAACTAGCAATATCTCTCTGCATCGCGATGGAATTACGACAGAATGCAGGTGCCGACTGTGTTGTTCGGGGAAAAAAAATACACGAGATAAGATGTTTTGCGGGGTTACAGAAACGATTTTTCCAGTCGATAAAAAAACGTTGAAAAAATATGGGGCGCGGAGGTATCTCGTTTTTTTTTTTGCAACAGTTTAAATTAAAAAAAAGAATGTCTTTCGCTAAATACATCGATCGATTTTTTCTGACCGATGCGCAAACACGATATTAATTTTGTTTGAAAATAAAGTTTGCATTAAAAATCAGAAAAAAATGGGAAGCGTAAAAAAAAAAAGCGCGATTTTTATTTTTGACGATAAATTGATGGCGAATAAACAGATCTATCCGTCTATCAATCAATGACGATCCCGATTACTCAAACGGTTATTCACGAGCAACGGCGATGGGAGTGCTTCGACAATGTCAAGCAAAAAGGTCGAGGAATCATTGTCGTCTCTTTGCCAACAGGATAAACGGAGAATTTCATGCGTAACACACGGAGTCCCCCCAATCGAGCAACAACTACGTAATCACATGCTAAAACTGTTCTGTTATTCAGTGCACACAATTCTCAGTAATACTCGTAGGAGTGTCATTTGCGCGTTAAAAAAAAAAAGAAAAAAAAAGTTCATATTTCTTCCAACTCGACGATAAAAAAGACATTAAAGTCTCAATTAACTGCTTTGACTCTTTTTCGTTTTTTTTTTGCAAAAAAACCCGAAACCCGTAGTTCCGCAAAAAAATCATTAATAAATATAAATTATCATAATTAATTGACATTAATGTATGTTAATTATTTTCAGACTCGCGTGTCTCTCGGGTGGGGGCGGTCTTGTCGTAGCTACCCTCAGCGCGCAAAGTCGCGTGATTTTGATGCCGAAAAAACGAGAGGCGAACGACGAGAGAACGGCGAAATAAAAAGGAGAAGAGGAAGAATAAAGATGAAGACGATGATTAAAGAAGAGTTCATTGCCGCGACCGGAATAAATTCCGTTTGACTGTCTCATCTGTGAGTGAGAAAACCCGATCGATTCTCATTCCCCGCGCTGGTCTCGATGACTCGATAGCGTGTGGCGGCTAAACGAAATCAGTAACCAGCATCCCACCGAGAGAGGTTCTCCCACAGTTCTGTCCGGCAGAGGAATCTCGATAGCCGAGACACAAACACGTCCTCTCGTATCTACGAGAACTTTGTATACATATACTCCGAAAAAAAAAAAAAAAAAAAAAAAATAAACAACAACAACAACCAAAATCAACCGGAAGTTGAATAAAAATAAATTTGAATCTCGAATTCGCGATGAATATCGAAAGAATTTATTCGAATTGCGACGATGAAGAGAACAGAAGACATTGAAGATCGCAGTCTCGTAAAACGGGACGAGGATGAAGAATCAACGAAAAACATTTCGAATGATTAATTAACGTGATAAAAAAAAAAATAAAAAAAAATAAGGTGTGTTTACGCGTCGTGCTGTGTGCGGACTCGTAGACGAAGGACGAATTATTCGCCTCGCTGTCGTGTGTGATCGCCGGCGACGTTGAGTCCACGAACCGCGACTCCGACTCTACCTTCGTAGAGCTAAGTGCAAACATTGCCGGGGTATACTAAATTAAAAGCTCTGAGACCACGACAGGTAAACTGACGCAAGCTGAAAGCCCGTGACGAGGGAGAGGGAGAGGTGTCCTCGGGTGTGATAACACACTAGTCATCGATGTATATTTTGTGGTTTTTTTGTTATCAACGATAAAATACGAAGAAACTGAAACTAAACGTTCTCTACGAGATCAATCTCGCGGCTGCTTCGGCGGAAGCAACAAGAAAAATTAGAAACGCCGAAAAAACTTTAAAGAAACAGTTTTTTAAACTAAAAAAAAAAAAAAAAAAAAAATAGTTCGCGAAATATTTTGAATTTCGAAAGTGAGTGTAATAAAAAAAATTCAGGGAGAAGCAATGATTAACAATCAGCAAAGGGTGATCCTGACGACGGGAGAGACGCACGGACATCACCATCAACCGGTGTCGGCGAAACCATCGGTCGTTTCCGTCTCGAGTATCGACTCGGACGTTAGCGATCGTCGTGACGTCAGAGAGGCACTTTACTCCGGGATATTCAGGAGGCACAGAAAAACGATTCTGGTACTCGGAAGTTTTCTCAAAATGCTCAGGGTGAATAGAAACGTTAACAACTACGCTAGCATTAAGCCCAACGACGAAATTGACGAGTGAAATTAAATTTTAGTTATAGGAGAAATAGAAGAAAAATTGAAAAATCGAAAAAAAAAAAAAAAAACGAAGAAATTCTATTTAGTAAGGAACTCTCACGCTTTTTCTACGTGAAAAAAAAAAAAAAAAAACACACACACACACACACTCTATCGAGAAATTCGAACTTTTTTTATCGCTGTGTAAATGTGAAAATTGCTTGTAAGATTTTTTTTTTTTTTCACCGATTTCCTTCGATTTAGAGACCAAATAGGGCAAAGCTTGCACAACCCAATATTCCGGCCATGACACATGCAAGCGTTCGATAATATCGCGGATTTATAGAATATAATAGTCGTACAAAAGGATTTGACCACTAATAACATTATTATTATTTTTTTTTTTTTTTAATTCTTGCAATCAGATCGATCGATTCGAGTTTTGCGTTATTGTTTATAATGTTTTTTTTCTTGTTATTTTATGTTTACAGAAATACATGAACAAATTGCATGCACTGAGCCGTATTGTCGCATTGATGGCTTTAAGATTCGAAAATGTCGCAGGACCAAAATATTTTTAGGAGCTTTTCTAGAGAAACAAAACAAAAAAATGATACGAAGCAACGCACTTTCCGTATTGCACGCATGGCACACGTAAACACACATGTTTTGCGCACCGGAAGATGCTGCGGGATAAAAAGAACGCTACGAGAGTAGAGAAACGAAAAACCATTAAAAAAAAAAAAAAATTAATAAAGAAATTACGAAAACTGCAATGGATGATGTTATTCGAAGATCGAAACGAGCTTAAAACTTTGTAACATTGATCGACGCTTTACGAGTGGAAGGAAAAAAAAAGAGAATAACTATCGTCGTAGCGATTAACACAATCGTTAACGTATGTAGAAAGGCTTAAAAAAAATTTGTTGAGAAATCCTATTAAAAATTACACGTAGACATAAGTGTCGTGTATGAAAATTAATAATGCAAATATCAAATGCAATGCCTTATCCGTCAATACGCTATCCAATTGGGGAAAAACGATTTATCAATGCCGACGTCATTAAAAAATTTCACACTTTTTACGTCACATTTTTATCTTCGATTTTTCAAAAATTTTCCCGTTCTTTGCACTTTTTTCGTCGTCGATTATATGTTTTTATAAAAAAAATTTCATGAATCTTTATACTTTAACGTTCGAATAAGAAAAAGTGCCTACTGTCTTGAGTTACGATGATACGATAGATGCTGTGTACGCGCGTCGAGAAAAATTATAGCGTCGCAATCGCGATAAAAAAAATAATTCTTCGACCCTTGTGATTGAATTTCAAGTTTTGAATAATAATTAAAAAAAAAATTACAATTCTGTAATTCTGTTTTTAAAAATACTGTCTCAATTAAATATATGTCTGAATGTACGTGTTTATCGTATTGTCGAAATAAGACGAGTAATCATTGATAAATCTGTTTAACTTTACGCCGGCCATATGATTATTAACGACAGTCGATCATCGATAATTTATTTTGCCCCAAGTGTACGAAAATCGTTCGAAGTCTCAATTATATAGTCACGACGCCCTCAATCGCTCGTCTACTGCCAGTAGAAAGAAAATGAAAAACAATAAAAGTAAACAAAAAAAAAAATAAAACAAAACAAAACGCTCGTTTTTCACTGTTCGCTGTTAAAAACGAGGTTAATCCGTAGCTTGTCGTTTTGTCTATGGCTAATCTGTACTGTTAAATAAATTGATGAATGAAGGAAAAGAAAAAAAAAAGAAAAAAAATGAAACAAATAAATGGACGATGTACAATCACTTCGAATCGAACTAACGTAAACCGAGTCTGTCGATGCGAAATATTAAATTCAAAACAAAGACTTTGAACCGATGCTCTTTAGATACAGGTATACATATATATACTATTGTATTGATTGCGTAATATTGTATAGAGTTATAAAAAAAAAAACAAAAACAAAAGAAAAAGCAACCAAGTAGTAGGCTTATCGTCAAAATCCTTGGGCCGCAGATAAGAAATTTCAAACGATCAATTACCGAGGATGACGCTATATATATATATTATAAATAAAATTTAACGTGTAAGACTGAGGACCGCAGGATTGGTGGAGAACACGTAGAATATCTTTTTTGCTAAACGTCTCCCGAGCCAATTTTGAAAGCGTCAAAGTACCGAGCTTTTTACAAATTTTGAAGATTTTTTAAAAAAACGTTACTATACAAACTCAATGAAAGGCAAATATAGATTGGTGGAATATGAAAAAAAAAAAAAACAAATTTAAACAAAGAAATAAATAGTGAAAAAATTCTCCGACGAAATAGGTTAACAGACGGAAAAAATATATGTATTTTAAATCAGCACATCTAAAAAAAAGTTTCGTTCGAAAAAAAAGCTCAATCGCTTTCGAAAACAATTACGATAATCCTTCGTTCAGCTTTCGACATTTTTTTTTTGTATTCATTCGAAACGCGCTGCAACTTCAATTTAGCGTATAAAAAGCAAAAAAAAAACGCGTAGATTATATGTTAGTCTCGATATCGCTTGACCAATTTTTATGTAAAGCTGAGAATTTTTTTTGTTATTATATACAAGAACTGAAAAAGGACACACTGACGTATATAGAAGCGTATAGAAATATAGAAAAAAAGCGTCTCAAACGCGAGACAAAAAAAATCCACAACAACCGTTACCGTTATTAATATTAAAACAGTTTATATACCTATTGTATCACTTTGTATAAACGTATCGTTAGTTACACGTATCACTGACCTCATATGTAAATGAAATGAAGTGATGGAAAAGAAAAATACGAAGAAAGACGCGCGGCAAGAAGAAATGAGAAAACGAAATAAAAAAAAAACCATTGATATGATTGTGAAGTGTGGATACTCACCTTACTGAATTGTCCCAAAACATATTTCAGAATGTTCGGTGGAGCGTCGTGCAACAGCGGCTCGAGGGCCTCAATTTGCAGGCATTTTTGTAAAGTTTGCTTCAAAGCGGCTTTACTTTTGGTTCTTAGATCCTCGGAACTCTTTTCATCATTGTACATCTGTCGATAAATTAGAGAAGACAACAAAAAAAAACGGTAGTATCGTATTCAGCGTTCGAAACTGAACAAATTTTGTCTCTGGAATTTTTCTCTCAATCGTATTAATAAGGGAGATACGAGCAATCGAAGTTCACAGCCAATAAGATCGTTCGAAGGACTGCAGCGCCATCTAGCGAGTCACGTTCATTGGTCGACACCGTTAAAAGCTCAAAACTTCTAAACTATGCACCGTATAAAATTAGTTTCAAGACGAATTTTTCTCAGTTTTCGACGCCGAATAATGTTACATATTTTTTTTTTACCTCCAAAAGTTTCGGAAGTAAGTTAGCCGCAACAATGGCTTTTGCATGTTCGGCAGTGTGTTTTCCAATTTGTCCCAAAGCCCAAGCGGTTATCGAGAGGATGTGATCCTCCGTTTCTTCTTGGAGAACAATTGCCAATTGAACAACTCCCTTGGAGCCGATAACCGCGATCGCTAATTGATCCGAGTGACCGGCAATGTATCCTAACGCCATTATGGCTGGTAATCTTGTCGCCGATTTGGAACCGCTTATCAATTCAATCAGAGCCCCGATACCTCCGGTATTCACGACAAATTGCGCGAGCTATTTGATCGAATATCGTTAAAAAATATGCATATACTTTTTTGGAACGACCGCGGGATCGTAAAACAAAAGTTTATCGTACCTCAAGTGTGTGTTTGCAAATTTCGCGAGTCAACATAGCGGCCGTTCTGCAAACGTTTTCGTCCGGATGTCCCATGTGTATCAATACTTCGGGAAACACCTCGGCCTCTACGACAACTTCCGCCAACTCTATCGAATGTTTCGCTACGCTCGCGAGGGCCGAAAATGCCTGACGCTATCGATTGAACAAATTGTGTTATCGGTTGTTTGATGTTTGTAATGTTCCTCAACGTTATTAGCAAACCTTCAGTTTGACGTCGGGATTCGTAATGGCCTTTGCGAGAAATGGCACTGCACCGGCGTCAACGATAGTTTGACCCAATTGTGTTGAGTGTTTGCTTATGTCGCACAAGGCAGAGGCACTTATTTGTCTCAAGCAGAGGTCGGGTTCTTGAAGACACAAAATTAATAGGGGAACGGCACCTGATCGCGGAACATATTGTTGTATTGTCGTAATTTAAAACCGTAAAACACCACAAATTGGTTTACTGGACGCGAATTGTTCCGAAGAAAATTAGAATATTTTTTTTTAATTCGGCGTTTCCGGCGGAAAAGTGTAACTTCTGTAATATCTACTATATCGATATGGCGCTCTAACGAATATCGATTTTACCTCGCGGCGTATTGATTTTACGATAAGTAAACTACGGCTTCGAATAAAGATATGCATTTTCGTAAAATTTCGCGACAAAAAATTATCGGGTCTCTGAGATCCATGTACGGCGATATAGAGCTGCAAAAATAAGTATCGTGTCGTAAGAAAAAAAGGCCGCAATCAGCGAATTTGGAGTCATTCGTTTAGCGTACTGTTTTTTCTGTTATCGACGATTTCAAAATTCCGATCCAATTTTTATAATGAAAAAAATAATTATTTGATAATTTTATCGCGATGTCTGATGATAAAAAAAAATAAACCTGCGTCAACGGTATCCTGCGCCAAGTTGCCGTTGTGTCTCGCGACATAACCGATCGCCCACGCCGCGGCCTCTTTGACACCGGAGTCAAAGTCTTCGAGGCAAAGTACCATAGCCTCCAGTCCACCTCCGTGAACGATAACCGACGCCATTTCCGGTGAGTGCTTTGCCACAGCCCTCAGAAGGAACAGCGCGGATTTCTTATAATATTTCTGCGATAATATTTTTTTTCGAATCGAAATGAAAATATCGTTCATTCTTTACGAAATCAATTTTTTTTCTCGTTTCGATACGATTAGCAGCAGCTTACATTTGCATCGTACGTTTTGTTTGTCAATGTTTTTCAGCAGTTTCGGCACTATATCCCTTCGTATAACAGCCTGTGCAATCCTCTCATCATGATTGGCCAAACGGCCGAGTGCCACAGCTGCCATTTGTTGAATCGACGGTACGACGTCCGAAAGCAAAGGACTCAAAAGATCCAAAACCCCCGCGGATTCTAAGGCCTCGACGTTTTGCGAACGCGATGAGAGGTCAGCGATCGTTTGAACGAACGACGTTCGCGAGTGCTGATACTGATTGAACACTGATAAATAATGTTGAATGATAATATTCAATGAAAATAAACTTCCGTGAGAATAAATCGAATTTTTATAAAATCGCGATGTTTCGTACGCGTACCGTGCAAAATTGTTTTCGTCGTCATTCTCCCGTAATGTTTCGATTAATTGGGACTTCGCGACTAAAAGAAAAATCGGCGAGGATCGACGGAATTTGGAATGTCATTGACGAAACAAAAGATAAATGCCACGGGAGAGGGTTGTTGAAGAAGGTTCACGTAACGTATAGCCGGTTTCCATGGGGGGATGGATAGGGTAATCGTCGCCATGGTTACGCGTTTGTATCCCACGCGAAAGGTTCAAAGTATCGTATTATTATCGTAAATAAACCGGAGTTCGAAATATTGGCAATATTTGTCCAATATGTCCGATGATTTGTTGGCAAAAGAACGCGAATTTCATCGTTTGAATCGCGAACTCGGAGAAAAGACGAAGGATCTTATGAGAGAAGTGGATTCGGTTTTGACGTCACATTCGACGCGTTTTTTTCCGACGCGAGTTAACGCGACAACCGATGTCGATTACTGCCGTAACGAGTCGATGCTTTCGTACGCGAAAAAAATTAAGTCCACAGCGAGTTCGGGGACTCTGACGAGCAGCGAAGGGTGCGAATAAAATAATAAATTTATCATTTTTAATCAGCGTCGTACTTACGTGAAAATTAATGCGATTTTATTCATCAGAACTGAAGCGAATAATTTCACTGTCGAGGAGATCGCGTCGAGCGACGCGGATAATTCGAAAAACGAACCTTTCGTCAGATTTCTCAAAGCTAAAATTAAATTGCTTCAGGATGAGGTGCAAACCATTCGTAACGAATATAAGAAAAAGGTATTTTTTTAAATCGCTGATAACTCATTGACGATACGATTCATTGATAATTTGTCGATTGCATAGTGTAACTATTGCAAAGAACTGGAAATAGAGAATAAAAAATTGGAGGATTCGAAGATCAAACTTCACAATCAAATTACTTCGATGAAAGATACAGTCGCTAAACTGGAGTCGAGCAACGCGAGTATACAAACGGAACTTCAGGCGCGCGGTACCGAAATCGTAGGATTGAAGAAGGTAATTTTTTTCGCGCGATAATCGCGGTATTTTGATTCATTGATTAACGATTTTTTTTTTTTAGGAAATCGACGGTCTGAGGAATGAATTGAAAGCAGCGGCTCTTCAGTCCAACAACTTCGATGTCCGATTGAATAGATCGCTGGAGGAGAACGAGAGACTTCGGAATATCGTTAAGAGCAAAAAGATCGAAGAAAAAGTGAGCTATAGATTGTTTTTTCTTCTTTTTCTTACTTAGTTTACGAGCGATTGGCGTTGAGGAGAAAAAAAAATGTTTTTTTAACTTTAAGGAACTGAGAGATCAGATAAGAATACTGCAAGAGAACGAGAGACTCTCGACGAAGAATCTCGAGAGACAGAGAAGCGAAATATTGCAAGCATTCAAAAAGCAAACTTCGCTGGTGGATAATTTGAAGAGACAGAAGGTCCGTACTGTTCGAATAAAAAAAAAAAAAAAAAAAACGCGAAGTCATGAAAAATCGGAGAAAATAAAAAAATTTACGTGAAATTATCTCGTAGGCGTATCTGGAAGCAAGTCGAATGGTACAATTGACGGAAGAGGAGTTCTCCAAACTCTTGGATTGGAGTCCGGAGAACACGTGATAGAGGTGCTTATTTTTAGAATTAAAAAACTGTTCTTTAGCGCTTCGAAATGATTCTTTTTTTTTTCTTTCTTTTTCTTTCTTTGTTTTTGTTTCTTCAATTTATTTACATGAGTCCCGTGCGTTTGCCTGGCCGACAGTAAGCAGGACACAGGGACCAAACACTATAATAATCTGTGTCTTCAGTCAGTCCGAAGTTTCTGATTGAAAACAGCGTTTTTTTTTTTTTTAATCATTAATATTCGTGAATGATTTTTTTTTGTTATCATTGTTCTTTTTTCACCTCAGAAAAACGTTCTAATAAACATAATCGATTATCATTTTAGATGCGTCGCTCCTTCACTCTCATTCCTATCGCGTCCCCCACTCACCCCTTCACTCGCTTTCACATTTTTAAAACTTTTTTTTTTCATTGTTACGTTTTATTGCACTCGCTGGGGCGACAACGAAGATTTTTGAATGAAGAAAAAAAAATATATATATAAGAAACAAAGTAAATCGGAATCGTTGAAACGTGTTACACATACTTTGGGGGGTTCGGTATTTCGCTGTCCTTTTCGTTTTTTTTTTTTTTTGAATTAGAAAAAAACTATATTAACCGTCATAGCGTTTTTCAGTTACGTAACCGAGATATATCGGTAATTAACAAAGTCTAAAAATCTAAACATAAGTTACGAAGTTTCTTTTTTCTCTTTTTTTTTTTGCGATTAAAGGAGAACCGCGCGAAAACCGCTCGACCGATCGTTTAACAAACACAGATGTCGCACCAGTTATACTACAGATCGATAGACGTTAAGAATTAATAAATTATCGAAACGACGTATCCTTCCTGTTTCGTCTCCAGTTTCCGTCCGAGAAAACGGCATTACGCGCGAAATGGGAACGGGGAATGGGGAAAAAAAATGATCGCAGTGTGCGAAAACTGCGTCTACGAGGAAAAGCATAGAAAATATGATTTACGCTCATTTTTTTTCCCTTCGACGGAACCGGAAGGAGAATATGCAATCGAATGAAAAATAATAAAAAATTCACGTCGCGAGCATCGATCGAACGTCGTTGTGAAATGAAAAACAAGTAAAAAGATCGCGCGAATAATGTCGGCGCAAAAGAATAGATCGAGAGATAATAAATCCAGAAAAAAAAAAAAAAAACAAAAAAATTCAGGAAGCGATAAGTTTAGTATGAAAAAACGTTTCATTTATTATTAACATATTATAAAAAACCGTTTTGTTTTTCGTGTGTGTGTGTGTGTGTGTTGTGTATTTCTTCTTACTTTTCACCCTCACTTAACATTTCGTAAGGGTGTTTGCTTCCCGATAAAATAATAATAATCGTTTTCGAGATCTAAAGCAAATAGACGTGCGAAGTCTCGAGCTTTTTTCCGTTTTCTCTCTTTTTTTTTCGTTTTGTTTTTTTTTTTTTTTTGTATCGAAGTTTGAACTCTTTTCGGCATAAAATTTCGCCGAAGAGCTCATTCGAAGCAAACTTCAAGCTTCGCCGTCGCATCACCTGGCCGCGTTGTTTTTCTTCGTATTTTTTTTTTTTTTTTCCTATTCCTCTCAAACTCTATCTATCCAATTTTTCGCGATGATCGACGAATCCCTTTGCACGTTGAAGCTCGTTGGGATTTCGAATCGAGCGAACGAAAGTGATATTTTTTTTTCATTTTCCTCGCACGAGTCGTTGCTGCTGTTGTATCGTTGTCGCTGATGATGGTGTCGCACGCATTTTTCCATTCGGCAGATCATGCCAGATAGCTATAGGTGTCCTTCTGACCCTCCGTGCGCTCCAGATACTCTTTCTCAATTAAAATATCTATACATTTCTGAAAAGAGAACAGCACCATACGCCCTTTTGTTTGAAACTCTTCAATATCTTTTTTTCAAACTAAACGGACAAAGATTTACGTGGTGCAGCGAGAGAAACGTGCGAGAGAAACAAGCGGTCGGGTTAAGGCGACGAGCAGTTCAAATATCATTCGTTTTACTATTAGGCAATCGAAGCGTTACGGTTAAAAAAAATGATATATAGCGTATGAAAAAGTCTGAATCTGTTGATAACTCGATGTACGATCCTTTTACTTTCATTTTCACACAGATCTCGAAACATTACGATGGAAACGATTTACAGATTGGATTCGCAAGCGTCAGGCATTTTTTAAAAATAGCATTAGGTATTCATTGTCCATATGGTTACCAAACGAAAAGCACAACATGTATTGCGCAACAAACGGGTTCAACGATTTTTCGAATAGGGAAAAAATATGTTTGAAATTCGAAACGTACCTTGATAACGTGAACTCGCGGCTTGAACCTGGTGCTCAATTGATTCAGAACTTCCGCAACGAGCTGCTGATGCTTAAGAACTTTTCGCATCTTCATGATTCTCACTATCGCCGCCTGTATGAGAAGTTTGCGATCTTCTTCTATGTGCTTATGAGTCGTTTCCTGTTCGATCTTCAGCTCAGTTTTCACCGGAACGTTTATATTGACTCGTAATTTTTTGCTGCAGAGACGAGTGAAACGAAAACAAAAAAAAAACAATCAGCTTGAGACTCGTAGAAAAAATTGTGGGAAAGCGCTTGGGGACTCGAAACGTACTTTTTGTAACCTGTGAAGAGTTCGACGGTGGAGGCCGGCGTCAACTCAGACTCGTCCTCGATCGCCGCAGTCAGAAGTTTCGCTTTCAAGAGAATTTGGATAACCTGAATACAAAAAAAGAACGATTTTTATATTTCATTTTTACTTAATCGACGATAGATGAGAGATAATTGACTTTTTTTTTTTTTTTTGAGATGATTTTACCTGAACCAAGAAATCCATTTTTATCTGCGTACTCTCGTGCAACTGTTGTATCGTCCACATCGTCGCAACGTTGTACTGCAGCAACACAGCCATTTGGAAAGTCGAAGCTTGAAGCGTGTAACGATTCTTGAAGCAATTCGTCAATAATTCACCTTTAGACATGTTGTACAGCCAATTTAACTTTCTACCGCTGTGCTGAGAACTGTAGAAAGTCGTGAATCTGTGTACTGATCTTTCAAGCTGTAAAAACGGAAACAGTTGGAACGTTTATCGATAGCCATTCTAACAAAATCATCGAAGAGTCGTTATTCCTATTTGGTAATTAAAAAAATATATATTTCACATTTTTATATCGAATGATCAAAAGAATAATTTACCTCTGTGGGCAAAGAGAACGTGAAGGACTGTTGGAAAGGCCACGAGCCCGAGGATAGTACTTGTATAGTGAAATCGATGTCGAGAGGTTCAGCGGAATTTGTCAAATGCCTTCGGAAGTGTTCATTCAAATCTTTCGAGACTCCGATATCCTGTAGAAAAGAAAAACAGTTAATTTCGAGTCTGTTAAAGTCGTAATTGCGTTGTAGTTTTCATCTACTTTACCTGAAACATACGCTGAAGTTTCGACGTGTATTCGAAGCCACACGCTTGTTTCAGTTTCGATATCATCGAAGCCTCGGCGTCGTCGCTCGCCGACATGTGTTGCACCAAACGTTTAGCAAGCATTTTGCTGTAAAACTTTTGAAAGACATCTTTGTCTTCGATGTATTTAAAGACGACCATCTGATTGATAAAAAAAAAAGATTAATTATTTTTATTTTTCACGTCTGCGACGATATTTGTTGGAAGAATATAAAAAACTCACGACTTGATTTAGTGTATCTTCCAGTTCAGCTTCTTCGGGATTTTTGCTACTCTTCTTCAGCAACAAATCGCAATATTTTGCGAGTAGTTCGGGAGATTTGCTGCTGCTGTTTGCCGCTCTTGTGACCGAATTGCTGTTTATAAATCTTCCGCAAGCTTTGTCCAACGCCGCGACGAAACCGCTGTCGTTGTTGAAAGCGACGAGTACCAAAGCGTTGTATTTCTTGTGCACCTCCAGTATTGTGTTTACGTAGACCTTGGGATCCTGCGAGTGGAGGAATTATCCATTCGGGATTTTCAAAGCGACGTCGCGCCTCGACGTCGCTTATTTTTAACTTATCGTTTATGGAACTCAGATAACATTCATTCAATTACGAGATGCCGGGAGTTGAAAAATTGCTGGATTCGTAATAAAAAAAATACATCGGTTGTAACGCTGCAGAAATATTACCAATTCATTCCGATCTCTTCGACAAAAAACAATTTTCGTTAAAAAAAAATTGTATTGATGTATTTTTTCGCACCGAACGCGAATTTGATAGCAATCTCGATTTTCTCGACGGTAAATTTTAGCAAAGAACTAATGTACCGATTTTTTTTTAATTTTTTCGGACGCGATAAATGTTTTAAATAGATTTTACGTACGTTTGAAGCTGAATCGCCACACTTATCGATGGCGGCGAGTCCCTGATTGGCTATGTGACTCTCCAAAAGATTTCTCAACTCTCCGAGGCCGTTGAGTATCCTCGCGACTAGTTGATACATCCTACCGAGATCCGGATTTTTATCGGAATCGAGAAGATTTTGAAACTCCGAATGAAATATATCCAAATGCTTTTCGATGAGTACGCGTTCGCATGTTTTCGCAAGACGCTCGTGAGTCGTTTGATGAAGATATACTTGTACGCGTTTTTGCTCCTCAAGCAACCTTTGCTCGGCCTTAAAACGAATTAAAACAATTTACATTACAATTTTTGTACAATATTTCGATGACAAAGATTTCAACAATTATTTTCGTCGCTTTACCTTCTTCATGTACTCGGTGACGGGATTTTGTCGTAGAAATTCGGAACTCTCGCGTGTGTAAAAACCAACAGTGTCCTCGAGAAATACGTTTTCGAAAGAGTCTTTGTAAACGGTGAGATTCGGTCCTTTGGCGCTGGGATCCTCCTCGTTGAGACCCAATTCGACGTAACAATTTATAACGCCACTCACGAGACGCGTGTTTATCGTTTCGCCGTTGCGCTCGCGTTCGATTAATTTCAAAACGGCGTTAGTCACCTGAACGGTAAAAAATAAAAAATACGAAGATTAGTAGACGAGATATTGACTATCGTTTTGATAATTGAAAATAAGACTAAGCAATGCTTAGGAGACGTTAAAACCAATGAAGAGATGAAACAATTGTTGGCATCTGGTTGTTTACCTGTCTGTTCAAATGTTTAAACAAATTATCACGCCACGTGACGAGCGCAAGCTGATAAATTTCGTATATTCCTTTGTGTCCTTCTTCACACTCTCGGCGTACCCAGTGACGATTTAGATAGGCGCAAACGCCGTTCAGCACTTTGCTACTGAATTGATACTCCTCCCATTGTCTCGTGTAAAACTGCAGCACGTCTTCGTCCATCAAATCGACTCCGTGCTAAAAGAACGAAAACAAAAAATGGTTATTAGATCAAAATTACTGTAATTAATGAATCCATCAGTACTTTAGTTTTGTACTCTCGGCGATTTTTGGCGATTTCGTACCTTTAGTAAACTTATGAGATAATTCCTGAGGAAGTCTCGCAGACGTCTGTACAATTCAAGACCAACCAATTGCGCTCCTCCCGATATTTGACCGCCTTTCTTGCTCTTGGAAGTCGTTCTGCTCGTCAGCTGCTGATGTACACTCGTGCAGTAATTATAAACGTGTCTGCGTATTATTCAAAGTTCAGGAATACATTTTCATTTTTTTTTTTCGGAATTTTAGATTCAACTCCTCACGCACGGAAAAATTTTACCGGCCAAGTAAAATGTTACTTTTGTTTGCTCGTAATAACAATACGCGAGAGCGTAAAACAAATTTCGTTGAAACATCGAAAAAACAATAGTTCAATGTTATTTTACAATTTTTTTCAGAATTTTTTCGCGGTTTTTTATAGTTAAATCGGAAAACTGAAGATTTTTTGCCGGCCAAGTAGAACGCTACTTTCCTTTACTCGTAATAACAGTACGCAAAAGCGTATAACAAATTTCTTTGGACCATCTAAAAAACAACACTTTGATGTTACTTTGTAATTTTTTTCGGAGTTTTTTCCCGATTTTTTTATAGTTAAACACGGCAATTGAAGGTAAAAACTGATGGAAAAATTAGACGTATATTTACGTTCGCCGTACGTGAGACTTTAACAAAGATTTCGCGACAAATTTGTCAAAGGATACGTGTAGAGTTCTATGTATCGGGGTCTGGACATGCATTGTCTGTTGTAAACTTGTTCGATACCCTCTCTTAGATCGCCCCATATCTGATCGAGATCTATCTGTTTCAGACCCGGTGGACCTCCCTGGTGACTGCCGGATCCTCCGCTTCCTCTGTGTCCCGACATCCTGCTCCTCCGCGATCTTCCGCTCAGCCTCAGGATCTAACTACTTGCCGCTATTATTTTGTCTGCGACAAAAAAAATACAAAATTTTTAATATCTTATCGCCGTGACAATGTTCATGACAATTATTTTTTGGGAGGTTTTTTTTTTTTTTTTTTTCTTTAATTGAAGAACATTTCATCTCTGTAGCTGAAAAATGTCTCGCAACTCAAATAAATTGAAATTTTTTGGATGCGACGATTCATATTTTCCAACGTTGAGCATTCGTTGAATGCGATACAAAATCAGATAACGATCTCCAATTTCTTAGAAATGTGTGTCATATATATACGAAAAAAATGTACTGATTGCCAATTGACCAATTCATCGCTGGGCTATCTATCCAAACTGCAATGTCATAGATAGCATTTATAAAGGAATGTGTTTTTTATATATTAAAAGGAAAGTTCTGTGAGCCAAAATTTTGCAACGTCAAGATATGTCAAATGATATTTAAACTTCGAGGAGATTGAGGTTCGTTGCCTTGTGACAAAAATTGGTGTTTTAACTGTTCGATCGAAGATTCATGAAATTATGGAGAATTTTTCGTCATCTTGCAGCACACGAGAACCGAAAAACTTTCTCGCGATTATCGCGAGGGTTAAACAATGAGGCGCACATTACAAGAAAAAAAATTGTAAAAACATCGTGTACGTCATATATATGTCGCGTTGAGTCGGAAAAAAAAACCAGCTTGTGATTAATCCGCTCGCGACAAAAACGCGGAAGCGATGTCGAAATTTTGTCGAATAAAAAAGTCGTGCAGATTTCCGCGTTCGTGTGTTTTCAGCAAATCCTTTCTGACAAATAGCGTCGAAAAAAGTAGTAGGGGAATCTCGGAATCGTGGAAAACTCGCAGATTTCGGGAGAAATTATGTTGGCGAATAATTCGCAAGTAGATTTTTTTTCTTCGTCTTTAGCATCGAAAAAATTAAAAAACGTTTGGTTGGACATTAGAAACGTACCTGTCGATGTTTATCGCGGCATAACAAGCCTCGGCGTCGTACAGAGTCGCGTAGGATTGTATTCAGGACAGAGGACAAGAACGGGACCCAGAGACCAACGGGACAGCAGCAGCAGCAGCACACACAGCCTTTCGTGCTCGATCGCCTTCACGAAACTCGATCACACTTTTTTTTCTCGTTTTTTTTTTTTTCTTCCTCTTTTCCCGTCACACACTTTTAACGCAACACTCGCGCGCCCAACGCGATCCGATATCACCCGGACCAAAAAAAAACACCTCACGTATCAATCCGAGCCAAAGGCTAAAATCGAACGGATTAACTATACGGACGCGAAAAGAGGAACACTCGCGAATATCTGTGTGGGCCTACGTGTGTGTTGCTTCTTGGCTACCCGCACAGTTGCGAATTGTACGAGACTGCTGCTGCTTCACGTCTTGACAGGTTAAGTCGCAGTGCTACCAACCCGCGGAAAATTTTATCTCTCTACGTCGCTCTTTGTCACGCTATTCAGCGATGTGAAGTTAACCGCAACTTTCGTTTAAATTGTTTTATTACTTATTATCTTTATCTGATTAATAAAAAACCGCAAAATGTTAAACACAATTAAATTATTTGAAAAAAAAATAACGTGATTACTTTTTAATTCAAAATCGTGATAAAGTTTATTTTTCTGTACAGACATAGGTTCTCCTATAGGCGAAATAAATGCGTTGATATTTGTTTGATCATTTAATAACTGACATAATTTATAGGTTGGGTTAATTAACGTTAATATAACAATAAACGAATATATTTATTTGGTATATCTCAGAATAATATTTATTCGGCGTTGCGAGGAATGATGATTGCCGAGTTATAAGATTTATTGCCACAGGAGACTGAAAACGAATATAGTACATTATATCATAATAAATAATTGTTTCTTGATATTTCGAGGGAAAAAAACAAAACGGAGCGGAAACTCACTTCATCAATGCCAATGGCGGCATACCGGGTTCGGCTCCTTTTCTAAATCCTGCAGTAAAGATCGAAAATGTATTAATCACGCGCGGATTTTTTTTTCATGGTACGGAAAAACGCACATATATCGTAGATTACTAACCTAGAAAAAGAACGGTGGGCAGGAAACCCCAGTGGAAAGCTGTCTTTGTAACTTCCAAAACGATCTCCAGCTTCTGTTTTGTTCCACGGCTCAGTCCCATCGCGATTTTGAATATATTTTGTTTTTAAATAACTTTGTTTATTCACGACGAGAAATTCGTCTGATACAACACGAGATGCTTGCGGTTATTAATTTCGTCTGCAGAAAATCTCGAGAATGAAAAACGTATCGCGACCCACGTGAATATATCGACTCCTCGACCGCTCTCTCGCAAAACGAGAACAACCAATCGCGTTGCACGGGTTCAAAGTTTATTCGAAACAAGCGAAATCTTGAGAATCGAACGTTTCAGCGCTTTTGGATTGGTAATCGAGAGCAATTGGACTTTTGTATGAAATCAACAATACCTATAAAATCGTCTCGCTGACGTGGGAAAAATATTGAGATTCTTCGCTATGAATTCCTCGACAAATTAATATTAAAATATTTTTTATTAAATACGATTAAAAGTTTTTTTATTATCGCACAGATGCCTATGAAATATATCGTTCAAATTTCTCGTCTTTCGGACTTCGAACATCGATACGATTTAATTTCAACGATAACCAATGAAACACGTGACTCGAATACCCGAAACTATTTGAAAACTCGCCGTTCTGTACTGTTATTGTTATCAAAGTTTCTTTAGGCGTATAAACGACGATCGTCCATTATAATTGCACAGATGATGTATCTGTCAAAGAAAATGTTGTTTATGCTTCTCTGTTGGATATCGATGATCGTAACGGTAAATTTTTTCACAATCGTAAAAAAATCTTTATAAAACGCTATTATTTAAGCTCCCCGAGTTTTCGGAGCACGTTGCGTTTTGTGTCGTAAAAATTTCTCGAGGTTAAGTTCATTGTGTTGCAGTTTGTTAATAATAAACTAATTTCGTTACGTTTTCGTGTATTTCGCAGACCTCAGCCGATTATTGCGAATGGGGCTATTGCGCTCCGTCAGAAGTTTGCTGCGGAGATAACGCGTGTTGTCAAGATTCGAAAACCACTTGGATACTGATGTAAGAATCTTTAACTTTCTGTTGATTTATTATTATTATTATTATTCAGATTTTTTTTTTACGAATTTTTTCACGAAAAATAATGTTTGTTTCAGCGGTGGTTTGTTGACTGCCCTCATCGTTGCTTCCGTTTGTTGCGCCTGTTTGTACCGCCACATCGACTATTATCGGCTTCGTATGCAGTGGCCATTCTCTTCTAATGAGCTTCTCATACCACAGAACAAAGCTTGATAGTTGAAAAAAAAAAAAAAAAAAAAAAAAAAAGATGAACAAAATAACATTGCTGAGAAGAGTGACGCGGTCACTGCCCAAAGATCCCGCAACGTGTTAATCTGGTTGATTAATTAGTGTTTAACTAATTAATTGATTTTTGACAAAAGTATTAATCACTAGTGATTTTTTCCTCGACTACGGCATCCCTTACTATTCGAATCTCTATCTGTGATTAATCATTTTAACTGTAAATAGGCACGAAAAAAAAAATGTAAAAGTACAGACACTGAAGAGCAATAAGTATTGTAAGCGTTAACTCATATGTAATAACGACGAATAAAACGATACGAAAAAAAAATAATTTTTTTATATTAAAAAACAATCCGACTATATATTCCGACTGTATATTCGCGAATTTTCGATTTTTGTTTCGATACCTTTAAGAATTTTTTTGAATTTTTTTCTGAACAAAAATCTCCAATTCCGCAGAGGGAAAATCTTTCTGCATACGAGAAAATGGTTTCTCGAAAAAAAAAAATTATTTTTACTGATCCATTGATATTAAAACGATATTACAGCGATGTATGTAAATGTTGATAATCGAATACGCATTTCTGCCATCTTAACCAAGCTGCACCCACGTCATAGGCACCTGCGTCTAGCAGTTCGAAAATTTTCCAAATCAATAAAACGGGGGTTGCGAAGTGCTCGACATGACGACATTGGGTATCGCAGTTTCGTGGGTTCTTCGTCGTAGCGCTGCGGCGCTATCGCGTTACGCGTGTGGGGGATGCTGCGCGTCGTCGTTATTCCAGGGGGTAGAACGGCCGCCATGAAAATGGCTGTCACGTCAAAACATAGAGTTAAAGTGGAGCTACTGTGATCGCGAAAGAAAGGACAAAGATATAAATAATAATAATTGAAAGGAAAAGTAATCGCGTTAAAAGATAAATAATGTCGCGGGATTCGAAGAGAAAACTCGCGATCGTCGCCGGTATATCCGAGTGTTTAGTCTACGTAGGTGAAAAATTATTATTCGAAAGAAGAAATATTGCAAAACTCTGTCTCTCTGCCTCCCCCCCATTATCTGTTCCATCAATCCTGTTGTCCTGGCGCTTCGCTCCACTTAAACACGTTCTTCAAGGTCACCCATCGTTTTTCTACCTTTTTTAATTACCCGACGCACCGTCTCTCAATTCGAGACTTCCTTATGCACGCAAATAAACAAATATGTATTCAAAAATCAAAAACAAAAACACACACGAAAAATTATATATATGTTCGACAGCACGATGCACAGATTTTGATGTCTTCCAAAATGCAGTACCGAAAACCGCACCGAGGATTTTTACATACTATAAGATTCTATTTATGTTACCACCAACTACGCTGCAACGATGTCTGCCTATTTTTTTTTTTAATTTCTCTAATGACCTCGAAATTATTATTTTTATTATTTATCATTGATTGTACATAAACGTTGACACGAAAGCACTTGTTTTATTTCGCCAACCTTTCCCCCTCTGTACATGATTTTTTTTTTTTTTTCAACGACGATTTTTCGATGTATTGAGTTATTTTTTTCGCCGATTTTTTTTTTCCACATCCGATGTGAGAGTTCGCAATAACGAAACACTGCAGTGTCGTTAATTATCGTTTCTTTGCTAAGGTGATATGAAATTATTTCAGGCTGAAGCGAAATACTGTGCCTTCGAAATTCACGGTGAACCAAAATACTACGTGTAAGTTTTTTGGCGACAAAATCTTCGAGGAAAAGCGATCGAAGAATTTCATTAATGATATCGTTTATTTAGATGTCCGAGAACCGAGTATTGCTGCAATTTCGGTTGTTGCGTCTCGCCAGGCTTTCAAATTTATCATCTATGGTATTACTGGTGCGTTTCTAAACTTAATCTCGATGTTTTTTTTTTTTTTTTTTAATAGTGTTAATTAGTTGATGTGGATGAGAGGACGCAATTGGTGAATCTTGAATTATATTTTAATTCGCAGGCTCCTCGTCATAATAATGTTCCTCGTGTGCTCGGGGGGTGGTTGGTGGTACCGTTACTGGCTTCAGGGGCGATATAGAGCCGCCGCATCGGCTATACCGAGCCGCGGGACCGGAAGTTCTCGAGGCCAAAACTCTCTCCGCGGTACCACTTGTCCGGCCCAACAGGCGAGCATTACTTACAATTCGGCGCGAAATACGGTGCTATTACATCGTATGTGGAAAGCTGGTGAGTCGGACAACGTAATTTTTGAAAATTTTTATTAACAAAATTACGATCAGTCGATCGATAAGATAAAATCATTTATCATTACATAATTGAGATAAGACAATTATTTATTAGATCCGGAAGTGCAATCGACGAATATTGATTTTGCGAATTTCTCGAAACCATTTGGAGTCAAATAATTGTTGGATTCGAGGTTAACGAGACTAACGTATTTAGGATATAATATTTAAATAAAAACTCAGAAATGTTCAAAATATAGCGATTTTTCGTATTTTTTGTCGTTTTTTTCTAATAACGCATAGAGCGCAGCGAAGTTACCTAACTGATTCGATGGGACGAATAAACGCGATAGCAGTCTTACTAAACATCTTTTTTTTCGATTTATTTTAAGAATCATAAAAATTTGTAAAAAATTGGTGTAAAGGGAGAGTAATACAGTTACTAAGACTATTTTTTCGCGTTAAATTTACTCATTGAAGACGAATTCTATAGCATTTTTTAGCCTAAAAATACGCGAAACATTAGTTTGCTAAAAAGCACTTTTTTCACTGTTATCTTCGATGTTTCGTAAAAATAGGCAAATTAACTTGAAATATCGATGTATCTACGTAAAATAATGTTCAGCAGGTCCTCACAGAGGTGCCGGTTCATCGCCCGCATACACGGGTCCGCCATTAGCCGCTGCGGCGAGTTCAACTCACTTCCAAAACACAAGTGTCGTTCTGAACGACGTTAATTGTCCCTACTATCAGTTGTACGGTCCACCGCCGAGTTACGAGACGGTTATCGCTCAAACTCGTGGAAAACTTTCGAGTCCGATGTCGCCGGAACGTACGAGAAACGTTGAGGTTACATCGGCAACCGGTAGTTCGATACTGCAGAATCAGGAGCTCCTACCGCGATGCTACAATCATTCGTCTTACAACAGTCATCCGTCCCAAGCTGGTGCCATTGCTGGATTGGATACGACAGTTTCGTGCTACGATACGAGTGCGAATGTCGTCGAGCCGATTCATCAGATCGATTCAATCGAAGCTTCGACGGCATTCACCCGTTTCGCTCCGCCTTACACGAGCAGCAGCAGTGGTACGACACCGGTGCACCCTGCCGGACGTCTGGATTCATGTTTACCGCCCGATTATCGTGGTAATCTATTGATATTATCATAAACCCTAAAAGATTTCCGTCTTTGCCCTCTTGTAATTTCCGAAAAAAAAAAAAAAAAAAAAAAGAATCGCGATCTTTTTTAGCTAAAAGCCGATGGAAAAAATGTATCCGCGAAAAGAGTCCTAAATTTGTGTGAATCTCTGCAGGTGCCGTTCCAACGCCTCTGGACGACCCGCAGGTGCGAATAGTACCGGAAACATTTCGAATCTATCACAGCAACAATTTGGAACGTTTGCCAAGTTACCACGGCGATCGAACATCCGCTGATTCCCGAACGATCGATGAATCGATGGATGAAGAAGATCATCGAGTCGTCGATCGTCAGAGATCGTCGAAAATTTATTCCAACGATTCGCACTCGTCGGTACCGGATTTGAAGATCGATCAAAGAATGTCGAGAACGCCGCAAGACGAGAATCGTTATTCTCGGCATCACGGTGGTTCACTGAAATTTTCGAGGGGACGCGAGGACTTTCGTCACGTAACATACGGAATTTTGAAACGTGGACACAATTTGTTGGAACTCGTTGCGTCCAATTGTACGAACGACAGTGTCGACGGAACTTTCGATTCGAATCGCGTAACCAGCGATGAAATTCCCGATAGAGATTTTCGCCCCCTAACCGATGATTCAACGGATTCCAATCCGGGATTCTCGAGATCGACGAGAAACGGTTTACTCGCCGGTGATTCCTGCCGAACCTCCGTACATCGCTACGGCATTCAGCAGCAACAACAACAACAACAACAACCAACAAATCCATCCGACAATGTGATATTAGAACCACTAACTTCCGTAATAAATTTCGAACAAGACGCCGCAAGTGCGTCAATTGTTATCGACGACGCGAACGCCGGCTGGAGAAACCGACGTCACGAGAACGATGACAAAAGACGCAGACGCTTACCATCGCCGGGCGCGCGGGGAACCAACAATGACGACGTTCCGAACGTCGTCGATAATCATGAAAGTAAACACAATAAATTAGACAGGTCCAAGTCGCTCGATTGAGCTTAAATTTGCTCGATAAGAAAAAGAAAAAAAAATGATATTGTATTTTTGACATTGGTTCGGTCCAAAGAACGGAGACTTTCCCAATACGCGTGAAAATGACTCCAAACGTTTACTCCGATATTTTTCTCCGATCATAAAAATACGATCGATGATTTTTTTTTTCACATCTAAAGCTTCGAAGTTACGAGGAAATTTGTGTCCTTTAAATTTAAAGTCGTTTTCAGAGATCCGGGAAAGTTTTTTTATCGAGCTAATTGAAGACGAGAAAATATGTATATTGAATCAGCAAGCAGAAAGCAGCATCGCTATCAAGATGCTGAATAACGCTCAAGCCACACGTAACTAAAACGCGCACGTCACTGTCCACTTAATAATGATCGAAGCGGGGAGTTTAGTCGATTAAGTTATTAGGCCCCGTGGCTCGGGGATGCGGGGGCGTTTGGGAGGGAAAGGGGGGGGGGGGGGGGGGGGGAGGCGCGAGCAAAGCTTTTATCGCTAAACAAAATCAAGACGGCCGATGCGCACAACTTTATTAATATTAAAAGCCAAAAGAGTAATTAAAAATTGCGAAAAAAAATATTTAAAAAAATAACATATCGATGTCTAAGATTCACCGAAGTAGCGCACCGCTATCGGATCTTCCATCCACGCACACGATATCGATTCGTCTATTTCGGACGAGCGAAGAGACGACAAAAAAAAGAATTGACGATCTGATCGGTAGAAAAGATCGTTCGCTCGTTGCGAATTGACGCGTCGATAAAAAAAAAATCGCCATGCACCAGAACTATCACAAGTCTTTTATAATAGAAACAAAAAAATGAAGATAACAAAAAAACAAAGAAGAAAAAAAAAACGAGGAATAATTTCTCGAACGAATATTATACGATAACATTTACTGTAAGTACGCGGATAGCGTGATTTTATTATTCAATCTTATTTCCCATCGATGGTTATCGGCCTCTTAGGGGTTCATCGTTAATAACATTCGCTCGTCGTTTGAAAAATCATCTGATGTGAGAAGATAAAAAGAAAATAATTCAATGTACACGCGATGTTCGAAATTTTGAGAGAAACACATTTTACGAATGTATTGTACACTCGAAAATTAACAATTTTTTTTTCGGTTCGATGTATTATTTCCGAGTTACGAAAAATCGAAGTTTGTCCCGACGATTCATGGGATGTAAACTTTAACCACTCGTATCTTGAAAACTATGAATTTCGGAAAAATTATTTCAACGAACGAAGTATTCGGATTGGAATCCTAAATATGGCTGTACAACTTTTTTTTTCGTCTAATCACGTGACTCATCGCGTGTATTTATTCTTTGTATAACATCACGCCGAGTGAACTTCTTTATCGATCGCATATTTAATTGTTACCATTTATATTAGCTGTCTTCGTGGGCCTCGGGTCGTAAATCTCTCCGTTATTGTATAACTAATGCATGTTTTTCATCGACACGAATCGTCATAGATATTTATCTGCGTTTTTAAACTTTGATCGGTGTGTGCGTGTTAAGCGTCCCAAGTCCATTGGATCGTCTCGATCGCACAACAATGAATGAAAAAAAAAAAAAGTTTATTTTGCTTTTTTCTTTTTCTTCACGTGTGATTTATCGTTCAAACGACTGAAAATGCGCGTCCGCGATAACGCTGAACCAATGCGACTATTCGCCGATATTTTTTGACTCCGATAGTTGCTAATAATATTCAGTTTTATTTTTTCATTAAGAGAAACGATTAAGCGTCGTCTTGTTCGGAAAAATTATCGCGGAAAATTATCGAGTTGTCTATATTATAGTTAAGTCCCTTTCGAAAAAAAAAAAAAAAAAAAACAAATATATATATATAGATTTAGTACCTTCAAATTCGGTGTGTTGAGTGGCCAGAAAGAAAAAGGATAACTGTGTACACTAAGTTATATAGAAGTGACGTCATCGGGAGACATATTCTGTATTTAGTTTCAAATACGCGGAATAAGTCGATGACTATAATAGCGGTCCAAAAAAAAGTGAATGTGCCAACTACGAAAAAAAAAAGAAAAAAACCAAAGCGAAAATTTGAAGGATTTTAAAAGATCGAGCGGACAAACCGACGGATGAAATTATTATCATCGTATTACGAAGATAAGCAAAAAAAACTGTAATAATACAATTATTTTTTGTATATCAATCCTAGAAAACTCGGGAAGTTTATCGTCGAAAAAAAATATATAAAAACGTACACTGCGCGTCTAACTTCCCTCAATTACCTAATAACAACGTACTATAAAAAAAATACATTATACATGTATCCACTCGTCGAAAGGAAAGTCAGCTCTTCACCCTAACGTGCAATAATTCGTTGTTAAAAAAATAAAAAAAAAAAAAAAACAAAAACACAACCAAATGAAGGAAAGATGAAATCCATTGTAAAATATTGTATATTTAATGTATAAAATATGCTGAGAAAAATAAAGCGGCATGAAATATTTATTCACAATTGTGCAATTGCGTTTTTTTCTTTTTATCCAAACTACGAGTTCGGTGTTTTTTTTATCGTTAAATTTTCATCGTTTTACCGATGAGACGCAATTTTTTTTTTTTTCCGCGAGTGATTCATGTATTTCGGATAATTAATAGTTTTTTTTTTTTTCGCGAGAGAACGAGTGTCATCCCTTCTCCGACGAATTTTTGTCGGAATGATAGCAAAGATGGCAGGTGCAACGTAATACTTGGGGGCTGGAAAATCAATAAAGGGATTGGCGGAGGGGGTAAAAGCGTCAGATTCCCGTAGCGAAGGGAAACCGAGAGACCGTGGAGCCCGTACGAGGGGCTCACACGCACACGCACGCGGGTACTTCTCTTTCTACTCCGTTCGTACATTGGAAAACTCGGTAACACCATCGATGAAAAAAGGAAAGACAATGTTGACGAGTTAACAACGTTAAAATAACGGCGTGGTATCGTTAATTGGGCGCTGCTGTTTCATTTCGCTCTGTCCGTGAATGTGTTTTCGTACTTTTCACCGGACGACATTTTTTAAATTCTAAACGTAATTCTTCTTGCGTCCTTTGCGATATCAGTCGTGGATCGCAACCAAACTCACCGTCGTCATCGACAATCCCTTTGCAATTTTGGATGGTGAATAAATAGAACGAGTTACTCGAACTGCGCAGCCACTGCATGACGAGTCGTGAAACAAGATGTCAGTGAAGGTAAGCAGCGCATTATATTGTTTCGCGATCGCCATTTACTCGAGTAAGAAAATTTTATTCTTTCGAGAGGATTGCCATGACGAGACACTTGAGTACTCGTGAAGTTCGGCATTTATTAATTTCGTACGAAATAAAATGATTGTCTTAACCCTTCGTATCTCTCCATCTCGCGAATTGCCCAATGAATAATTTACAAGTTTTTACGAGAGCGTCAGAGACACTCTGTTTGCGATTTTTTTTTAATTTTCTAAGCAAATCTTTTTTCAAAATAAAATATAATTTTTCTCGAAAAATATCCTCCGAAAAATTCGAACACCTGATAAACGATTCTGTTGAAATCGCGAAGACAATTTGCTAAATGAGAATCAAACGCGTGCGACTAATGAGTCAAAAAAAAAAAAAAATGGTGAAGGGATTAATTTGAAGAATGGTCGAGTGAGCTTTTTGATCGCGATAATCGCGAGACAGACGATCCCGGCTAAGTCGCCTCAAGGCACAATAAGCGTTCGTTTCCTGTTGCGCATTCAACGACGGCGAGGAGCTTTTCCATCCGCGCGCACACGGTCTATTAAATGGTGTGTTCGGGTCTCTGTCGGTGTTGGCGTTCTAATATATATTCGTTTGTATATATGTAGAGCATGTAAACGTCGTACGTCGCACTCCACCCGCGAGTTAAACGCCTGCGAACGACCGAAACGATCGTATTGTGCCGCTGACTGTCGGCGACAGTGGGACACATTTTCCTCACTTTCGAGAGGTGCTTTTCATTTTTTTTTTTCACACTAAACGCGTTCCGACTCGCGATAAAAATAAACTTTGAGGAGAAAAAAAATCAATATCTAATCAATCGAAATTTTTTGCAACGCGCGATAGAACGCGCCGCGAGACGCGTGGATCGACCGACCGAGCAAAAACCGAGTGCTAAACTTCGCGACTCAAAGCAACGTTATATTTAGAACGTACTAAAATTACACGCTGCAATTTTGCGTTCGTTTTTTTTTTGTTCACTCGTTGTGTTTTTCAAAAGGCTTAACCGCGCGACGACGTAGCTTGTTACTCGATTGTTTGCTTCACGCTCTTCGCTCTCGTGTTTATCGTCGCGTCTGTATCCTCGAGGGTCTTAATTGCCGCGCGGCTCGGATTACTAGTGTTTCGTTAATTAACTTCGTAAAGAAACGAAATAATAAAAAAAAAAAACAATAATAATAATAAATAATAAGAGTGTTAAGGGTGCGGCTTTTAATCCCGTATAACGTAATGTGACAAAACAGTTTGAGTTTCGTTTGTGAAAATATACTTGAGTGTTTTTTAGGTGATTATTTTATTACTTCGCCAACTTGGATAACGATCGCGTCGAGGTATTTTTTTGTAGTAAATTTTTAAAAAATTTGTGACATAAAATAAAACTTTTTTTGGTTTTCAAATCCGCCATTTTTGTCAAATAATCTTTATATAAATTTGAATTTTTTTTTCTAACGTTTGGAACAATTTCCCGCCAACAAAAAAAGATCGCGACTTCAAATTTATGTATTAAATCGATTTGTTGTAAAAATTGTTTTCTGTTTTTTTTTTTGCTTTTACAAAGATGCAATCTTCGAATTTTAATAAAATTTTAATAAAAACTAACAAACAAATCTTGAAATTGGTACCTTATAAATTCTCTATAAATTTATCCGCGAATAGCTTAACTATCGATAGTTTACTCTTTCAACGCCAGAGACACGTGTTTGTACGAGATAAGCGTCTATCTTGTGATTCTTTTTTTTTTTTTTTTTCATTCTTGCAGTAAACTCGGTAGATGCGGCAAATACGTGCGAGAGATCTCGTTTTGTTTTTTGCTCTTTGCACTTCTCTCTCTGAGGTCACACGGCGCGTCGTTTTACGGTGGCGCGTGACGCGCGCACGCGGGACTCTTGAGCTCTCGAGGGCAATCAAACAGCTCGTTTCCATACCTACTCTCGATAATTAACGTCACGACGCATATTGTTTTCCCAGCGGAATATTCGTTGTTTACCCTAAAAAATCGACGCGTCTATTCGAAACTTTTTTTTATTTTTTCACTGAAAATCGTAAAAGTGTAAGCGGAATGGAATGTTTCCAACGTAAAAAAAGCCATTGCGATATATATCGATATTATATCGAAATCGCGGAGTCAGTTTTCGTAATCAATAGGGATGAATGAAACTGAAACCTGCAGATCGATCTAAAAAACCGCCCGCGCGCAGAAGCTTTTGGACGGAACGGTACGCGGCCTTTCCCCTCTCTCGTCGTTCCGCAGCCGGGATAGTCGGAAGCATCGATAAACAAATTCTGGTCGATCATATAGCGATCGTAAATTTTTGGATTCCTCAAATCTAATATCTCTTTTTTATAAAGCAAAGTAATTCCAGCAGCCAAATAATTAATAATTATTTACTATATCTCTAATAAAAGGTTAAATAGCGGATAGCAATAACAATGAATCTATAAAAATAACATATGAACGATTGTCATTAACCGCACACCGCGACCACAGCGATTTGTCAATTTAACCGAATATTCTATAGAACCCGACAAATACAACGATCTAAATTTTATTCCGGTGACAAACTTTTTTCGTTATCAAAAAAAAATGATATGCCAAAAAGAAAAAAATTTATAATTTTTTTACATTATCGTAAAAGACTGTCACCGGAATAAATTATCGATCATCGTATTCATTGGGGTCCATAGAATGTTAGTGTAAATTGACATTCGTTCATATGTTATTATTATTATATATCCATTGTTATTGCAAACCGCTGTATAACCCTTTAGAAGCATCGTAAATCATTATTAATGATTTACGCGGCTTTATAAAAGAATGACATTAAATTTGAGAAATCGAAAAATGTACGATCGCTATATCATCGATGTGCCAAAATTATCGATGCTTCCGAATATCCCGGTTGCGCTGCGCCACAAGATGAGAAAAAAGAGGGTACAGTTTCCTCCAAAACATTCTAACTGCGACCGGCCGCGTCTGTTAGATCGGTTTGCCAATTTCATCTTTAATAAAACTTTTACGATGAGAACATAACCTAAAATAGCACAAGCGATGCGAGAACGTTATTGCTAGCGATGTAAAAAAAAAAAGACGAGGTAACGTATTCCAAATATTGTGCGACACTGATTACTGTGGAGGACCTATGGGTGGTCCAGAGATAAGGCGTCTGCTTGTCGGCTAATTAGGTCAGACATGTTGCTTTACCCACCACACTGATTTATAGCGTTGTAGGCGAAACAAGCAAAGATTGTGGCGTATTTTGAGCGGCGAGACATTATCCCGCGGATAATGGGATCCATTGTAATTTGCAATATGAACGATCGCGTAGTTTCTACTTCCGGCAACGTTGGCGCGTGTAATAATTCGGTCGGTTCCGCGTTTCGTTCGATGTTATCGTAAATTAAATGAAAATCTGTCGTGCAAACTATATATATAAGATATTGGTTAATTTTATCGTAATTATTGTGTTATTATTATTATTATTATTGTTTATTTATTTATCCGCAGATGACGAGGTATAAGCAAGCAGAATTCGAAGATGAGGACAGCAGCAGCATTGGTTCGGTTGTACTGAACAGCGAGGGAATAAGCACTTCCGCGACGCATATACGATATCATTCGGTAAATTTTTTTTTCCAGTCCTTCGTAAAACGCCTATATATAGATCGACGAGGGATTAGATTGACGTTATGGCTTCGGAGGGCCATGTGGTTCGCATCTGGTTTATTATTGGAGAGAGAATTTGATTTTAACTTGAATTATTTTGCGCCAAAACCTGAACTGAGGATTGGCATACAATTTTCGATCGATATTAAGAAAAAATTATAAGCGACACGAAAAAAAAGGCTTTAAATTAATTATTTTCTGTTATTTGATACGAAAGACTTTGGGTATTTATTTATCTCTCTTTTTCTCATCGAGATATTGGCGATCTATAAAAGATCGATGAAAGAAAAAATCGAAATCGCAATTAAATCGATTATAGCATCAAAATTTCTCGACGTACTAAAAAACAGTGGTAACAAAAAATATTCATCTATTCGATACGTAGTATAGTTATTCCTAGAAATATTGTTGTGTATCGATTTGTTATCGAGAGATCGATCGTTAAAGTGATTAAAAACTGAGAAATCGAAAATATAAAAAATTGTTGTATAAATTCGTACTCAGCGTTAATGGGTGAAAAAAAATGAAAATTTAAGTACGAAAATAATTTACAGGGTACGACACTGTGGCGAGCAAGAAGTACACTGGAAAGATGTCTATTGATAACATGTATGGGTTTATTTTTGATGGTTTCGGTACTGATGATCGTATTGAGTAGCAAACATCGTTGGGAAGACGCGCAGATTCTTCACGTAACATCGCACGGCGAAGGTAAAATGCGAAAACGTTTCGTGTCGATGTACTCTCTCTCTTACCTCAAAAAAAAAAAAAAAAAAAAAAACTATCGTGTATTATGTATACGACTCCGAATTAATTCAACAGACGGTTCTCATTGTCTGACGGAGCACTGCGTAACCGTCGCGGCCTCGATAATAAACGGTATAGATCGAGACATCGATCCCTGCGACGATTTTTACGAATACGCCTGCGGCGGATGGATAAAGAAAAATCCGATTCCTCATGGCAAGAGCACTTGGGGAACGTTCACAAAACTCGAACAGGACAACCAACTTATCGTCAAAAACGTTTTAGGTAAAAAATTTAAAAAATCATCGTATGAATCGTCGTAAAAAAAAAAAATTAATTTTTATACATTTTTTCATTATTTTTTCATCAATATCATTATGTTCCGCTGCCCGATTAATAGCTCATTAATTTTTTTACATCCAGAAAAACCGCCCGACGAGATGAAATCGAAAGCGGAGCGGAAGGCAAGACAATACTATCTGTCATGTATGGATGCTAATGAGACGATAGAGGCATTAGGCGGACAGCCGCTAATCGATCTTCTCGATAACGTTGGTGGATGGAACGTAACAGGAAAATTCAATGTATCCTCGTGGAGTCTACAAACAAGTATGCACGTGTTGCAAAATGTTTACAACATGGGCGGTCTTTTTTCGTGGGCTGTTAACGAAGACGATAGAAACAGCAGTATTCATATTATACAGGTAAAAATTATTACGAAAATGTGTCGTTGTTAATTACGGGAAGAAAATTATTATTATTGCTATTATCATCATTATCATTATCGTCATCATCATCATTATTATCATTACCATGATTATCATCATCGTTATCAATATTATTATGATTATCATCATTTTCATTATTTTTTATTATTATTATTGTTATTATTAAAGATTGACCAAGGAGGACTAACCTTACCGACAACGGACAAATATCTGAATAAAACGGAGGGAAAAGTGCTCGCGGCATATCTGGATTACATGACGAAGGTTAGAAATTTGTAATCTACGATAACTCGAAAAATAATTGTGAAATGTGTACAACATTTTGACCGGAGTACATGAATTTCTTACGAGAAAATCTTTTACGCATATTTTTTTTTTTCTTGTTTTCGATGTATTTGGCAAATCACGTTTTGTTTTGAAATTTTGACGAAATAAGAAAATTGTATTGGTAGATTGGTGTGCTTTTGGGAGGCGAGGAAAATGAGACTAGAAGACAGATGCAAGCGGTCATCGATTTTGAGACGCGACTGGCAGAGATCACCACCCCTCAGGAGGACAGAAGAGACGAGGAAAAATTGTACAATAGTATGACGATAAACGAACTTCAGCATCGCGCGCCATTTGTAAGTTTATCCGAATTAAAAAAAAAATTATTTTGATATTACAATTTTTATGATTATTGTGTATATTTTTCATTTATTTTCTTTTTGCAGATGTCGTGGGTCGCGTACTTTCAGAACGCCACGCGTCTCGTAAACAAAAAGGTAAACGGAAAAACGGTAATCGTTAATTTTGCTCCGGAGTATTTTAAAAAATTGACGACGCTCGTCGAAGAATACAACAAAACTAGTGAACGTAAAACGTGCGTAAAATGAAATTTAAAGTTTTTTTTTTACTCGTAGTAAAAAGTAGAAAAATTTAAAAAATTGTTTAATATAATGAATTTTAGGATACTGAACAATTATCTCGTATGGCAAACTGTGAGGTCGCTAACGGGTTTTCTGTCGAAACCATTCCGCGAGGCTTACAAGGGTCTGCGAAAAGCATTGATGGGCTCCGAAGGGAGAGAAGAGCAGTGGCGTTATTGCGTCAGCGATGCGAACAATGTTATGGGATTCGCGATCGGTGCTATGTTCGTACGCGAAGTTTTTCATGGCAAGAGCAAAGCGAAGGTAAACATTTTTTTTTTTTTTTTTTTTTTTTTTTTTTTTTCGACGCACTAAAAACGAAAATCTCAATTGCCAGGCTGAGGAAATGATAAACGAGGTGCGCGAAGCCTTCACGAAAAATTTGAAAAATCTCGACTGGATGGACGCTGAGACGCGAACATCGGCGAACGAGAAGGCAAATGCTATAACGGATATGATTGGATTTCCTTATTTCATTCTCAATCCCAACGATCTGGATGAACGTTATCGCGAACTATCGATAAACGAGAGCGAATATTTCCTCAACAATATACGCGTAAACAAGTATACGCTTAAGAAAAATTTGGAGAAACTCGAGCAGCCGGTGAACAAGACAACGTGGATAATGTCGCCGCCTACTGTGAACGCTTATTACACACCTACGAAAAATCAAATCGTATTTCCGGCTGGTATACTGCAGAGTCCGTTTTACGATATGGAGAATCCAAGCAGCTTGAATTTCGGGGGTATTGGCGTTGTTATGGGACACGAACTGACTCACGCCTTCGACGATCAAGGTATTCAATATAATTTTAATATAATTTAATTTTTTTTTAATTTTAATGTAATTTCAATGAATTAATCAATATTAGAAAAATTAATATTGTTAATTATATATAATTAATAATAAAAATAATAATGATTAATAATTAAATAATTATTTATTATTATTATTATTATTATTTATTAATATGAATATTGCATCAATTTTCGTATGTTGTAATTACGATCAATTTCTAGAAATTATATTAATTTTACATGAATAAAAAAAAAGGACAACAAATAATTTATGAATACTGCGCTTCCGGCAAACTTCGTTTTCATAAATTAATTTGATTAACAATGCAGCGATAATTTATTTCTTTCAGGGAGAGAATACGATTTGCACGGTAATTTGCATCAATGGTGGAACAACGCAACGATCGAAAGATTTAAGAATCGAACGGAATGCATAGTCGATCAGTACAGCGACTTCCAGATAGAAGGTCGTCACGTGAACGGTCGACAGACATTAGGTATTTAATTATTGGATCGTATGCAGATTTTGCAAAAAAGTATATCGAAGCTAAAGTTTTAAAACAAATGACTTCTGTATTATTTAGGTGAAAATATTGCCGACAACGGAGGCCTTAAAGCGGCGTATCACGCGTATCTTTCGGCGCCGAAAACCTACAAAGATCAGATGCCATTGCCGGGATTGAATCTGACGCATCGGCAATTATTCTTCCTAAGCTTTGCTCAGGTAATAATCAAAAAACAATTATTTTTTTCGACTTTAAGATACTTTTCTTGAAAAATCTTAAGTTTGAATCAAAATAACCAAATCATTCGAAATCATCAAATTTTGTCCAATAATACGAAAACCGGAATACCATATTTTGACCCGATTTTCTCGCGATGAATGCGGAATCAATAGAATTTATTGCCCAAAATCAAACGCGACCTCAATCGCAAAATAAATGTTTTTATTTTCGATCGGAGAAATTGAAAAACGATTTTTTTGAATGTACATAGGTCTGGTGTTCAGCGGTAACGTCGGAGACCGTAGGCCTACAGATCGAGAAAGATTCTCATTGTCCACCAAAATACAGGGTTATAGGACCACTATCCAATCTGCCAGAATTCTCGACGGAGTTCGCTTGTCCGAAGGGTTCAAAAATGAATCCAATTCGCAAGTGTGAAGTCTGGTAAAAAAAATCGTCGCAACACTTTCATTCGCTGTTTCAGGGTAATTAAATTTTCCCTCTCAGCTAAAACTATTGAAACATTTTTAAAAACGCCATATTCTTCCTTTTCGAAATATATATCCTCCACGCATTCTTCATTTTATACGTTATATCGATATTTACATATTGGATCCTAACCAACAAAAGAAAAAAAATTCCCGCGCGACGGTATAAAAAAAAAACGAAAAAAAAACACAGTTTCGAAAACAGTTTCGAGGTAAAGTTGGGTCCGTAAATGATCTTGAAATTAATCAAAAAAAGTAAAAAAAAAAAAAATTAACATAAATACGTAGAAGTATTCACTAATTAAATGATCGTATGCGTGTGTACAGAATAATAATTATAATTTTTATTTCAAAAAGGATGCGATGGTCTCAGGCGTTGTTCGAGACCCGCATCCGCGCCAAGTCATTTCTGCAGGCAGGATAAACGTAAAAATAGTCCCTAAGCTTTGAGGATAAATTATTTTATAAAGACGAGCGAATTTAGATAGTTAATGTTCATGTAATTATCACGCCTACATACATATAAATACATATATATATATATGTACCTCGATGTACCAAAATCCAAAAAGGAATCCGCCATTTTGGAGTTGAAGCATCGATGTGCAAACGTTATATTTAGATAACTGAGATTTACCTCGTTGTAAAGAAGTTGTAAGTTGTAGATTATTAATTTGTGAAAGAAAAAAAAAAAAAAAAAAAAAAACGAGAAAAAAAGTAAAAGTTGCCAGTATTAGGCTCGCGGCTGCAACGCTTCTCACGGCTCATACCCTCGCGTGGCCCGTCACACAAATTATCTCATTCGTTATAACCATTCATTTTTTTTTTTTTTTTTTTTCATAGATTGTTATGATTTTCTTCGCTGTACATAACTTTGACGGAGCTACAAGCACGATTACTGTGATACTCGTGTGCGTGTGTGTGTGTTTTATGAATAAAGGAAGAAAAAAGAAGTATATCCTTTGTACGCGTCGCACCGACAGGTGACACGAGCGATTCAACGACTTCTCATTCGATTACGCGTCTCGCACTATTGATTTTTCGAGTAAAAGTACGCGATTGCGAGTGGCATATGTAATACGATAAAATAAAAAGAAAAAGCGACCTAAGCCGCGAGACCCCGTAAAAAAAAAAAAAAAAAACAAAAATTCACAACAATTTCAGTGATTAACGAAGAAATGATAAATGAGATTTAAAAAAACGGCAATTTATAGGCATTTTTTCGGACATATCACCCCGCTTCACATATCGCTGTAAATTCGCTGTCTATACACACAATTATTACCTGATGACTCTAATCCACGAATGAAGAAAGTTTAAATAAAGTAGCGGGGTGTGTGTCGTCTCATTTAAATAGCCCGGGAGGTGGCGGATGTCTTTACGGCGTTCTAACTAATTATTAATATTATTATTCTTACTATCCTTATAATATATAAAAAAAAAACAAACACAGGAAAAACTAACCAGCGGTTCGTCAATAAAAAAACGAACCATAAAACTTGTATGTAATATTGATAAATTGTATCGACTGCTATATTATCGTAGCAGTGAAAAAAAAAAATTGTTTAAAATAATATATGACACGAAAGAAAGAAAAAAAAATATTGTTTTTTTTATTAAATCGATATATTTAGTGTCACTTAGTGCACAGCGTTAAATTTCAAATTATCTCATTTGTCGCCCAAAATCTTCTCGACGCCGGATCCAGTTTATTGGACGGAAAATCGACCGGAAACGATGCGCCATTTTCGAGACGTTTGCGACGACGGCGAACTTTGATTTTTCGCACTTTTCTCAAACTTAAAGTGTACCAAATATTTTCCATAATGCAGATAAAAGCGCTAACGAACATCATTGTTATAAGGGCAATAGATATCATAGCTATGTGCGCGTGTTGCACGGGCTGAAAGCTCCATTGACGTTCGTTGGAATTCGGCGATTCTCTCGATATCCATTTGCGTTCGAGATAATTTAATATTCCTGCTGAACGAAGTCGCAAAAGGCTGAAAACGACAAGTAAGTGTTACGAAAATTTTTTCAATTTTTTTTTTCGTGTTGAAATTAATGAGAAAAATCGTTTTTCTACTATCGATCGATGACTCGACGATGAGGTGCCGATCGCGAATGAAGAAATGCCAATTTCAGGCCCCAAAAATCTTCGGGTATCTGGACAATGGGACAGTGATATTTGACCTGACGATAGAGCGAAAAAAATACATCAGGCGCTTCAAGATAGACGAACCCCGATCGGCACATTTTCGATATGAGCTCCGGACGATTTTTCATATCGGGACAATTTTTGTTAACGATTTCGCGCAACTCGCCCCTCAGAGTGCTCGTTAACGCCGAACTATCCTGTTGAAATTTTCATTTTTTTATGAAAAATTCTTCAACTCAAAAATATTACCGATTCGAATATCGCAGTCGATCTCTTAGTTTCGGTTTTTTTAAACGTAATTTTTTTTCTTTTTAACTGTAATTACATTGGTGAGGCGTATGTAAGCACCGCTGTCGTTTCTCACGCACAGAGAGTGCGTTTTTTTGTGCGCCACGTCCTCGAGGCTGTTGAACGGTAAAGAATTACTCTGGATAGCCAGATACGAGGTCAGAGTACTGCTGAAGCCGCAAGATATCAACATTCCCATTATTACTGCGGATATAATGAGAATTCGTAACGACCACGATGTCGGTATTTTCTGAAAGCCTTTTGCAAATTTTGTTAAATTTTTCGAAATATTCGAAACTTAAGTGAGAAAAAAGATAAAAGAAATTTATAATAAATATATACTTCGAAAAAAAAATCGGTTGAACCGAATAAATCGGTACTTTCGAGTGGCGATATGAAAAATCGGTTATTTAAAAAAAAAATATTGCTATAGTCAGGAAAGAAATAGTCAATGTAACTGGCAGTTAATATGATTTACTAAACATTTTTTCAGTCAATAAAATGTTTCGCCACCCGGAAACGCCTATTTTGTTAATTCAACCGATTTTTTTTTCTCGATGTAATAATATAGAAATTCGTTACCCGCACCTTGACCCGTTATGACGCCGAGAACATTGAGTATGTTGAACGACGGTATAGCGAATTCGTTGTCGCACTCCACGTAGTTTAAGCACACAGCTCTCTTAAATCGGTACATTATGAGAAGAAGTCCCGCTATGCCGACGATAAAGCCAAAGGACATTAACCAAAGTCCCGTAGAAAATATATTCATGTACCACCATTTTGAAACTCGCGTACCCTCCGAAAGTACGAATAGTCCGTAACTGAACTTTCCGAATTTTACGAATTATTATTAATACGATTTGCCGATTTTTTTGAATAGTTATCGGAAGGAAACTCACTAATTCGTTGCTACTTGGTGACTGTAGCAGTAAAAACCGGATGCATAAGTCTGTATAGTCGTTGCAGCTAACCAGACCTGCGCTTCACCTTTTTTCAGCGTCTGACCAGCCGATAGGTGAGTCTGACGATAAATCGATCTAAATTTGTCATTTAAACGGCTCAATAAAGTTACCGATTTTATTTTCTTCGCATAGGAATTTTTTTTAGATATGATATGTTTATTGTAAAAGTATTTCTCTATACCGGTATTTTCTTTCAGTTACCTGAATTTTAATGCCTTTTCCAGTGTCGTCCAAATATCGCCAATATATCCGGTTACACCGCCGTCCGTCGTTGGCATCACATATGGATACATCTTTCGCGAACGTTAAAATGGTAGCAAATCAGTTTGTTTCGAGTTAATTTATTGTTTCCTTTCTTTTTTATTGCCGAAATTTCACTCGATAGTGACAAATTGGCACTCACCTGTTCGCCGGAAACAACGATCGTCAGGCCGCTGAGATCGTCGATGTAATCGACGCTACAGAGTTCGCTGTTGTGATTAATTGCCTCCAGGAAATCAAAGTCCGTCGTGTCGCGATTCCATTTCCATACTCTTCCAGGATACTTACTGGCGTTTCGTACCTCTTCGCTATTCAGTACGGTAAAGCAAGTGTTTGCGTCTATACGCGCGGCGCAAACGATCTTTGAAGAAGAAATCGTTACGATCGAATCGAAAAACGCAATGAACAGTAATAACTCGAAATGCAAAAAAAAAAAGAACAACAGTTCCGTTCGCTTACCAATATGAAAAAGACGATCATTCTACTCTGCGAGGAATAATCACATTGCGTCCCTTTAAGTACGCGACACTTCGGTGGTAAATAATTAATTAACTCGACACGCTGTCGAGAGGCATCAATTTATATAAGAATAGATTCGGTTGCTAACAATTTCATTAACGTTATAATAACGACAACTGTCCGTCACACTTTTATGAATAATTGAATTATCCACGGAAATAATATATATCCGTAATCGATTATTCACTGATAACTTCCGCAATCGTATATATATGTATACTATACGTATATATATAGAAAATACACCGAAAATGCTGTTTGCGATCCGTTGAAAGAATGCGCCACGAACACTTTTGGAGTCTCATTCATCCTATGAAAATTTATCTATGGATAACTTGCCAACCGATAAATTTCTATCAACGTGATAGTTGCGAAAAGAGTTTCTATCTGACCGACGAACGCTTAAAACAATATCTCGATTGAGTTGAATAGACTTTCTTTACTTTAGTCGCATCGTCGTTAATAAAAATTTGCAAAATTATTCGATTTATTATGAAAAAATATTATTAATAATTTTTATTTTTAATAATAATAAATATTTATTAATATTTTTTTATTTCATTATTAATTGTAATTTTGAAAAATGTTAATGATTGTATCAATTCATAATTTTTTTTTACTAAATAAAAAAATAATAAAAGGATAATATTGGCATTTTTTCGTTTTTCGTATATTTGCCGTAAAATATTTCGGCGTTACCACGACGAGGCGAGAGAAGAAAAAGGATCGTTGATCATTAGCGAAGGACGAAAAGGATCGAATTCCTGAAGCCACCTGCCATCTTACTTTTTATTTTTTGTCCACCGAGTGAAATTCTCGGAGGATCCTCGATGGATCTATACAGATCGCGCGACCAAAATCACCGAAACTTGTGGCTCGTGTTTTTTAGCATTAAACATTTGGGTTCATTCGGTTTAAGACACGAGAAATTCTCGATAGTTTGGGTTAACGATGATGGATAGTGCGCGCGACGCGTGGGTCCTCTCCAGTCGGACGTGAAATTATACGCGCAGGACACACAAAGAGAAGTAACATGTGGGAGTTTCGGAAAAATTGGTGCCTTCGCCCGTTGCAGATATGCACGCCACATGCTGCGGGACACCGCTTGACCAATGCGTTCCGTGTTACAACTTGTATATACGGACAATGCTCGTTACGAATCTTCGCATCGTTTAATTTATTGCGAAGCTATGCAATTGATCCCTTTCACCAATTGATCCGAATGATTTCTCAACGTTGTTCGTTTCAATTTGACTCCGTAAACGCGATGTTTTTTTTTTTTTTTTTTTTTTTTTTTATGTATAACGGGTGATCGAAACGAGTTTTTTTTAGATCGATGTAAAGAGCGAACGAAATGCAAAGGATAGGGAGAAGAAGAGAAGGATGCGAATCGATCGAGGAAGCCAAACACGCAACGGGCCGATATATTCATCATTCTTATATCCATGCAGATATTCAACCCTCGTCGCGCGCCTCTAGTTTTTATCCACGAAAAACGAGTGAGAGAAGGCAAGATAGAGTTCAGGGTCAGTCGTTCACGAGCGACGCGATTTAAAAAAATCAAAAAAATTGTCTTATATTCATATATATATATTTTTTATTATTTGGGACTCTTCCAAATCGACTTTTTTCGATATATTTCTCGAATGATATTTTTACAACTATCGTCGTGTCTATAAACGAAAAGTGCACTTGTCCTTTTTTTTTTCGTATTTTTAACGTCGATATATTTTATATAAACCGCGATAAATCAAGTGCATTCTTCGAAAGGGTAAACGATTTTTATTATTTTGCTGTTTTTTTTTTTTTTTGCTTCAATATTCGGAGTACGAAGGATTGCACAAGAAAAAAAAATATCGAGTTCAGCGATCTCCGTTTATCGGAACCTTCGAATCTACGGCACGATTCAGAATCCGCGGTGAAGTATTAAAAGTTTCATCGATTCCGATTCCGAAAGTTTCGCGGCTTGCGTAACTACCGTAAATACAGCGAGCGAATAGATCGACGAAAAAAAAAGTGACGTCGCGCATTCGAGTGCAAGACTCGGGTGACGAAAAGGAAAGAAAAAACAAAAGAGAAGAAAACGATCCTTGAATAAAAATGCAGGAGGAGGAAGTTGCAGTACGGGTTGGTAACGCTATCCGTTCGACGATCAAAAAAGGATCGAGGACGATCGGTTAGTCAAATTTTTGCGCTGTGGTACTCCGAGCGGTCGTTTCTCGTCCCGATGGCCCTGAGAGAGAACCCCGTGGCAATCGGATCCATTGCAAATTCACAATGACTCTGCGTCTCGAAATGGACCACGCGAAAAATTTCAATTTCATCAAATATCGAGCTCTCGGCATCATCGACCGCTTCCGATAAGTTTCGCAAAATGGTAATCGTCAAACTTTTTTTTTTTTTTATTTTCAAATTTTCCGAAAAAAAATTACTCCTGTCGTAAAATAAGTTATCGATTCGTAATCCGGCGTACAAAAAACACAGATGACGTAGTTGCGAAACGCCCAATCGCAAAACTTGTTTGTCGGACCGATTTTTCGAAATATTACGATATTTTTAAACAGTTTTGCTTACCTATGAAACTTCCGAAACGCCGGAATCCTTATTGTTCTCCTTCGCAAAATGGCGTATGTATTTTTAAATATTTCAATTCTATTGTTTTATTAATTTTTTTTGCAAACTTACTAATGCAAATAAGTAAAATTATGTCGCTGCACTATAAGAATCTCGCCGCACGCACGCCGGCGAAAAATAATACTCGACATAGTCCACTTGGCGAAGTTGCAGAATCGTATTTTTTCGAAGTGTTACGATTCGAGATCAAACATTTTTTTAATGAAAAAAATAATGTTCCACGTCTCATTTTCCTTAATTTATTTTTGGTCCGAAAACGAATGCGATAAAAATTTAATCGCAAAATCTCGCGGAAGAAAATTGTCGTAACTATTAAAACATTTTTTATTTTTTTTTTCGGCTAAGCGACTAAAAATTTTCGGTAATTTTTCTGAACTTCGGTTTTCCTGTAAAACACGCGAACTCCAATTATTTCGATACAATGTTTTGCCACCGATTAGTATTTAATTTTTTTTTTTTTTTCGATTTCAAGTTTTTAATAGTAAAATAAAACAAAGCGCGTGTCAGTATCAGTGTCAGAAGGTAGGAGGAGCGGTTATACAGTGGATATACACGTTGCATGCGGTTCCTCTCTCCCTACACGCGAATATGCGTGAGGATACAGAAGAGTGAAGAGGAAAGCGAGATAGTATACGAAAGGCGGTATTAGCAGACGGAGTGAGAAGGGTAAAAAGAGAGACGTGAGAGTGCGGTGCGGAGGCTCCACCTCAACATATATGCGATGAGAACGGCCGCCTCAGACTCAGTGCTTGACAGGCCAGCAAGCTCTTAGCATCCATATATCTCTCTCTCGCTCATCGCTTCGCTCTCTTTACGACTCATCTTAATCTCTCTTATCTCGTCGCATCGCCGGAAAAAGAAAACATCGCGATCCGACAAAACGATCGATCCTCTCGAGTTCAACGTTTGTCTACCAAATTAATTTATCCGAAATTTCGAAGGATAAAACGATCGAAAAAAAAAATAAAAAAAAGAGAGAGAGAAACGCAGATCGTCCGATTTTTCATACCGATCTATCGGATCTGCAAAAAGATCGTTGCGATCGTTTAAAACGAAACAAGATAAAGGCAGAGACGAAGTGTTCCAAAAAGATCGGCGATACCGATCTTCTCCAATCCTCAGTGATATAACAAACGTGTAAATATCAAAGAGAAGAATATAGTTAAAAAAAAAATTATGGATTACCGGAAGGGCGAGAGAGAGCTTACGAATTGCCGTTGGTTGGATCGGTCCGCGATAGTGTCACGATTTTGAGAGATAGTGTGCTTTTTTTAAATTACTGTGAGTTTTTTGGTCCATCGAGACGGACGAATTTGTACGATATATCGAGTGAAAAGGGGAGGCAAAGGAACGATATAGGTGGAGAGAGATCGAGACTGGATTTTTGCATAGATCATTCGATATTTATCGATTGAAAAATTGTTCAGAAGAAAGTAACAGTAATTGCAATAATACCGGTGGATTCTTTCGAAAAAAATAACTCAACGTTACAATTATGCATCGTCCGATCCTCGGGGTATCGAAAGTTCAGAGTCCTTCTCGTAACTTTGAAACCGAGTAAAATCGAAGAGGAGAAGAATTTACCGGTGAAAAAAATATCGATAATTTAATTAATAGAAAAAAAAAAAAGAAACAAACAAAAAGTTCGCCGGAAGTACCTTACGGTGATACCTTTACGGTGGGGTTTGTTCGAAGCGCGAAAATCACGAAATAGATATATATATATATGCATATAGAGAGAGCGAGTGAGAAAGAAGAGAGGAGGGGCTGAGAGAGAAAAGCCGAGTTAGGGGAAGAAGCTGCCAGTGCAGAGGCGGGAAGACGTCAGATCCCTCGGAAGCGGAGGAGGACAACGACCGAGGGTCGCACGCGACTAGACCGACACCCAGACAATACACAAACTTAAAAAAAAAATTATCAACGCAAATGAGTGCAAAAAAGTGAGAATCGAAAAAAAAAAGAAAAAAAAATTTCTGACGAACTATCGAATCGACGAATTCGGCGTAAGAATAAAAAAAAATAAAAAAGAAAAAAATAACAAGGAAGCGAGTGGTGGAAGTGAATAATTAATCTGCGAGTGTTGTAAGAGACTGAAATCAAATAAATCGACGGGAAAAAACTGTGCACAGTGTAGGATTGCAGAAATTATTTGATAAATAAAATTCTAAGAAATAAAAAAAAAAATCGCGATGATAACGAGGGCAATAGTATGCTTATCGTTGGTCCTGATCGGTGCTTTCGACGCACCAACGGGGACTGACGGAAAGAGTCCAACATCTAAGAGTCGAATGCTCGCGTTGGCGAGTAACGGTTGCAACTCTTGTAGAATGCACGAGGAGATAAGAGCGCTGAGCTTGGAAGCGATAAAAGAACAGATATTGAATAAACTCGGGTTGAAACAAGCGCCAAATATGACCGGTCGTGCTTTGCCGAGAATTCCACCGATATCGAAGCTGATGGACATGTACGGGATGCAGGCGGATCAGCCGCAACCCGTTGAGCCCGGTATCACTCATCACGAAGAGATCGACGAGTACGCCGCGAAAACCGAAAGCGTCTTTGCACTCGCGCAACCACGTGAGTATTTTTTATTAAATAAATTTAATGGAGCAACAAAAAAAAATGTTTTCTCAAAGTTTTTTTCGATTCCGAATAAAATTGCTCTCGTAAAAAACAGGTCCGCGAAGTATTTTTTTTTTTTTTTCAAAAATCGTAATTTTTTTTTTTTCGTCTACGTAATTTTAAACAAATCGCAAGGATTCTCGACGGGCGGAATTTTTTTTATTACTGCAGATCGGAGCCGCGGAAAAAAATCGGCCGTTGCCACATACGAAATACGCGGACCGAGTCTAGACTAGCAGTTTATTAATAAAAAAAAACCCGAAAAAACAATAGCCCGGCGATGCGTCGTCGACGGGTATTCGCGCCCACGAACGGCGATGAGGCGACGATGGGCCTGACCTAGGCTTTGCACCGGCCGTGACCTTCGTCGGCTGGCTCTTTAGCTCGAACACTCTCGCGGTGTATCTCTCACCGCGGACATTCTTTTTCGTACATAAAATCCTTGTGTGCTTCGGGACAGTTAAAATAATCAACGTATCACGTTTAATCTTTAATTCTTTCCTCCTCGTAAGTTTACTTCTCTCGAGAGAAGATGAAACACACTGCGCGAAACATCCGGCGTTCGTTTACCATTATTGCACTTCGTGACGTACAAATGCCGACAATCAGCAAAGGAGCGACGTATCACTTAAGAATATATGACGAAAAAAAGAAAAAAAAAACCAAATAATGATAACCTTTCGACAGAATTTTTTTTTTTTTTTCGCCACTCTTTTCGGACAGAGCGGCACAAAGCTTGAGCGATATATACCGCAGTCTAGTTACGATTGTCTTGTACCACTTTCTTCTCGATAAGAAAGCTCGACTCGCTATCGCGTCAACGCGAGAGCCAAATTTTGTAATAACTAGGCGCGCTTATCTGTCGCACGTATAATCCGTGCGCATTTTTTTTTTTTTTTTTTCATTTTCAGTTTTTTGCACTAACATACGAGTGAACTGCACGACCGCAAGATCGACCGTAGAATTTTTTTTTTTTTTTTTCGTTCCATCGTACGCGTGGGGTGCTCTCGTATGCCAAATCGACGAGAATAGCCAACGAAAATGATATACACATTGATGAAACTCGTATTGAATTTAATGCGAAATATGAGATTCGGAAGAATTTCTCGTCATTGGATGCCAAAATTACTTAAAAAAGATACTAAACGATTGAAAGAATTTTATTTATTTTTATTTGCAATTTCATTGAAACGAAAATCGCGTCGAGTCAGAACCGTCTTTTCGATAAGAAATCTATTTTTATCTTTGCGCAAATTTAATCAGTGTCTCGACGCGCATAAATGCTCTGATGAGGGTAGGTGATGCCCCCTTCCGCGTAACTACTGCGATACGGTTACGATTAACATTTTTTTTTTCTAATTAATATTTTATAGTAAATATTAAATTTGTCGGGATTCGGTTTAAATATAAGTTTTGCATATTTCTGTGTAGAAATGCAAGGGATCGTCTAGACTGTTTAATCGAAATTTATCGGTCAATGATTGCGTTGATTAAAACGTGCAGGTAATTTGGTCGAAGCGATCGTCGGTGCGTGAGCCCAATGGAGGAGTTCGGATAGTTTGGTTCCCCCGGCGGGCGAGAGAGAGTGCGGTGTCTGGGTGTACCCCCCGACCTCTCGCATCGGGGCCGGCGGCGCGACGCCCTTTCCCCACGATCCCTTTCTCTCTCGCGCCCCCTCGAAGATATTCGTGAACGGAACACCCAAGCTATGCGTGTAAAGTCGAAAATATCCCTCAAACCCACCCGACTAACACCCGAAATTATTACGTGGGAAGATATAAGTTAATTTGGAGGTCGTTAGGCACCCTCGGCTAAACTCCAACCGATACGAGACACCTTAACGAATCTACATATATGGTGACTCCAAAATTTGCAATAAAATAAAATCATTTCAAATAATTCTACGACCGAATCTAAACAATTTTTTCCTTTAGCAAAACTTCGTACGATGTGTAGATTTCGAGTTATTAGCGATTGAAGCTTTCAACCAATGAGCGTGAAGTTCGAGAGATGGCGCCAGCAGTGCGCGAGGAATCTTATTGGTCGAAAGCTTCCGGAGCTTTAACTCGAAAACGAATCGTTGTAGAAAAATAATTCAAAGGAAAATTTTGTTTAGTTTTTAACCACGCATACGATCTCATAATTTTTTTATGACACATTTTTTTCTTTTTTTTTCGAGTGCCATCGTCATTATAATAAATTTAATCGTTGATCGTATAAATCTCGAAAGTTCCGTATTCTCCGTTGTAGTTACTATGTACAGAAAATTATATTCCGATCGAAGGCAAGAGAGCGCCGAGAGTGGGACACGGAGGACCGTGTGTCCACCACCGATGTGGTCAGAACATACGCGCAGACAGGCGCCAGTGTAAACTCCGCTCTCTCAGAAACACACCGCAGGGGCTCTCATTATTCCGACACTTTTTACAAACGAGAGAATAATCTTTCTCCTTCATCGGGAAGAATCGTCAACCGACTACCGATTATCTTCTTTTCTACGGTCGCAACGTCTCTCGCAAACGCGATGGATAATTATTGAATCGAATCACAGACTATAGAGAAACTCGTTTAACCGTTTGTACAACTCTCCCTGGAGACCCTATTCGCGGGAAACGTACGCAGCACCGCGAGAGCTGAAAATTCGTATAAAAAACGAATGGTCATTCCCACAATTCTCTTGCAAATCAAAATCTCGAGAGTATATCATAAATTTATAAAACTCTCAAATTATCCATATAAAATGAATTACCGATAGTTATAAATTCAATAAATAACCGATTGATCGAAGTTCGCGTTAAAATAGACTTGACATTGGAACGGGTCGGCGAGAATATCGTTATGCGTGTATAAATAAAGTTTCTCGTTACGATTAAACAGTCGAGAATTACGTTGCAAAATGGGAATACTATCTACGATTGGCGAGTAATTCGACACCGCAACATTATTACGAGTAGATATTCTTGATGGTACGGATATAGATATACATAGGAAGAGTAGAGTTAACGTGGGACGAAGGGGTGGGGATTGAGAATTTGCGAAGGTTTGGTTAAGCTGTGCGTGGGAGGTGAGAAGGGTTCGGCTAGTACGGCGGAAAAGGGGTTTGAGAGAGCGCCGTCCCGGTTGCATTTACAACATTAATTTTCGGGGGTTCAACGATCCTTTACTCCACCTCCGCCCTGTTTCTCCTCTTCGCCTTTGCACGCTTTTTAACAGCAACGACGATTGTATATCTACGTTGGGGAGGGATGGAGAGGGAGGTGAAGGCATATAGCCAACGTTTATCGCATACAGCCGCGGCGATACGCAGAGAGAGGTGCGTTGACTCGGTTTGTGTCGGTAGAGCCAAAAGGCGAAAACACAGCCGCTCACGCAAGGGGCTTCCAGTGAAAGAGCAAAAGAAACGAAGTCGATGCCTTTTTGCATGAAAGGTGAAGGATACCGAGGGGGTGATATAGAACGATGTTGCTACCACTCTCATCGGCTGTCTGACCAGTCTGACTCGCCTCGTACCCTACTCCCTTCGCTTTGGCTCTGTCTACTTCGGCGCACAACCCTCAATTTTCACTAATCCGCGGAACGGAGCCGCACACCAATTTCTCTATCGTCTACTCCGCGATACCAAACTTTAAATCGCCTTCTCGTAAAGCCATCGAGCTTTTCGCGTTACTTTTCTTTCTTCAATCGCGATCGATCGATCTTTTGAAACTATGAAACACCACATATATATTAAATGCCATCCATCGATCTCGAAAAACCAATGACTTTATCGTTGCGAAACTTTGGCAAAAATCAATATTTTTCAGGTTTTGGGATGATATCGAAACGACCGGATGTAAGGAATATGTTGATTGAGAAATTAAAGATTCTCTTCAGCGGAAATACGTGTGATGTTTTACGGCGAATTAAGAACTTTTTCATCAAATTTTCATGAATGAAGAAAAAAAAAATGGCGGAAATTTTTTTTTTTTTTTTTCGAAAATTTTTTGTTACATAGTTTTGAAATTTGGAGCCGTTGCAGGTAGGAAGGCAATAAGCGTTGCAAGTCAATTGCCGCCACAGGTAGCGCTGTATTTCATTACCTCGCAATTTTAACTCTTCTTATCACGAAAATTTCAAACCCCCGAAACATCATCCACAGGCAATATTAGTTTAACTTTGAATTTCGAAAACGACACGAATTTTTTTTTTCCGAATTTTGAGAAGCATTATTCGCAAGACTTCCACTTACCGAACGGCTCGAGTTTCACGCTCGACCGTGGAGTTTAAAGGGCGACTGGTAATTTTTATTTCAAGGATAAGATAGAGAGTCATGAGGGTCAGGCGAGTGTAGTGATAGAAAAAAAAAAAAAAAAAGTTTAATGTGTTAAACACGGGGGAGTGTAAACGGTCTCGGTGCGCGATGTAGAGGTCGTCACGTGTCGATTGCTGTTCGCTTATTAATAGTAATGTCCGTGCGATATCGCCGAACGGTATCGCTATTGTTTCCCAACCGATGAAAGTCTCTCCATTTTGCATCAATCTCGTTTATTAAAACCTCTCATTGTAGAGTTTGAATAAAAATTAATTTTTTTTTATCAAGCGGACAAAAGAATTATATACTTATATATGATAATACGGCGTAAAATTACATAAGAAGTTGCATGATAGCCGCATCCCGATGACGATCCTTCGTCGTTAAAATTCAGTCTCCAAAATCTGCGGTTAAACGCGGGGGCGCGGCTGAGCAGTTTCAAGACAGAATGGATTTGAGAAACGCAAGTATATAGATGAAAGGAACGAGAGGAGGGAGGCGGGGGGGTTGCAATGAATAATTCAACGACGTCCCGACGTCTGACATTCCATATTATCGTCGTAGTATACCTTAAAACGATTTACGAGAGCGGCTTCCACTGTTGGGCCGAAACGCGCGTAATACACCGCCGATGAATCGTTAATCGATTTACCCCCAAAACCACATCAGTGAACGCGACGTCTCTTGCACGTTAACGTTAAATCGATTAAGGAGCAAACCGTTATTCCGCCCTATCGGAATCGTCTACACGTGAAGCCCTTAAATTCGATTAAATCGAAAAATCAACGTAACCAAACGTCTCGGCCAATCGTTGAAAAACGACGAAAAAACATCGAGAATACGTTGACAAACAAAGAAAAATAAAAAAAAAAACGAAAACGAAAGGAAGGAAGAACACTTGCGAGAAGGCTTTCGCTTGCTGCTATGCCGGTGAATTATTTCGGTCTCTCGAATCGCCCCGAGAGAGAGTCTCGTCTGGCGTTAAATGCGTACGTTTTCTCTCCGTGTCTCGAGAATACGAATAATAAGAATTAAAGGACGTTGCGCCCCGCGTATGCGACTCATGGTTCTATACTGAGAAACGCATGTTAAGCCGCACGCGTCTCCGCGACATTTCGCACCGGCAACGTATAGCTCGACGCTTTAAAAAAAAAAAAAAAAAAAAAAAAAAATACGAGCGATACAGACAAAAATAGATGAAGTTGCAAGCGAGTTGGAGAATTTTTTGCTTTCGTCCGCACAAAAGATGAATGAAACAGAGAAGCTTTCGTTGCCTATATTTTCATTCGACGGGTATTAATCTAATAATTAAGTGTTTTACAATCAAACGCTTTCTTTTTTAATCGTTCCTTCTCCTTTGACATTACGCGACCCGAGAAGAAGTATCCCTCGCCTATCAAAATTTTACTCTCCAATTATTCTACGTTCCCCACTTGCGCAATCGCCCTAACATATCGCCACGGGGCTCCGTTCGCCGCGATGTATTAATGCCGTTCGATGATTTTGTCGCCAAAGGAAATCGACTATCGATACATATCGCGCGCGATGTATTGAATTAAAAAAGACGAAAAAAAAATGAATTCACTCATATTAACAGGAATTTGGGAAAATTTTGCGCGAATCCCCTGCACTCGGCATGCAATACTTAAACTCAAGCTGAGTGCCAAGTATTTGCAACAAAGAGAACAGTAATAAATAGCTTCTTGAAAATACTGACTCGCGGACGATCCGGCGCTCGCGCTTAACGCCGAAGTAAAAGACATTCGCGTTGGTAAGCTGAGTGGCATTCACGATAACATCGTTTCTCTAACGAAAACGACAACTGTCAGTGTCCGTTGCAGATATACACTTTGGATAAATGTAATACAAATGTGTGCCACTCGGAGATAGAAGAGAAATTTGTCGAGGCCGGCGGATACCTATTCGTGACTTGTCACTGTTTGTGTCTCTAACAGATTTTGCGCAACATATGAAAAACTAATAATTGACCAATTTAATTCAATGACCAAAACGTATAGTTATTCGTATTGTATTCGAGAGAAAACTATATGTATGCATCAAAGGACGAGGGAATAGAACGTTTGTCAAAATTTCGATGAATTAACGCACGTTAATCCGAGTCTATTATCTCGTATTCAGAAGGACTTTTGCGGGTTATAGCGTTTAAATTTCAATATAGTCGCAACAGTTGTTGACGTAAATACGAGACGAAAGGTTTCGGTGTTCATAATTGAATCGAATGGCTTCATTGTCAAAAGATATGTATCCAAAAGGTTTGTAGGTACGAAAGGAATATCGATAACGGGTTGAATAACTATTGAAGATATTCAGCGGGTAAAATTTATCGCTTTGATTTATTTGATGAGTTACGAACGCGAAGCTTATACGATCGGTTCGAAGGCCCATAAATCGTGTTCCGCGAAACGTCTCTTCTCTCGAGGTCTCTCTTCTGATTGACCGTGTGGAGAGGAAAAAAAAGCGCCTACCGATCGTAACGGTACGATTTCAGCGCGTTTACCCTGCAAGGAAGCGCGGGGCTGATGCTGATGCTGTTGCCCCGACTTCTTCATCCGCGCCGAGATGATGCCGCTGTCCTCTTGGACCGCGCGGCCTGAATAGAAGCCGTCCGGCTAACGCGACATAGAGTTTTTCTCTCTTTATTTGTATTCTTCGGTTACTCCATGACGACTACACGTGGACAAACTCTTCGCGGCCTCTCTACCATCGGTCAACCCCTTTTTCTCGTCGACTTCCCACGGTAAATCGGGATTCCTGCCGGAGTCCCGGATCACCGTTTACGGATAAACTCCAACAACAAAAACGGCGAATAATAAATGCTCCGTGTGATTCCGATATACTGAATCTTCGCGGTTTGTCCGTCGATTGCATTACGAAAAAAAAAAAAAAAAAAACAAAACAACAACAACGATTTTTCCGAGTAACGATCAATTATTCAAAACATTATCGCCGCTGATTTTCGAATCGATTAAATCGGCTTATCGTCATTGATGAAATAAATTAATAAATTTGCATCACATTCATCGAGTTTTCGAATATTTTTCTAATTTCTTCTACAATGAGAAAATAAATCGGTTGAAACGACGAAATCGGCAATTGCCGATGGCGAAACATGTTGCAATGGCTATTATTTCGTTTAATCAATCGAATATTTGATTCCCCATTTACGATCGCCGATTTCGATTATACCGATTTTTTTTTTTTTATTGTAATTTTTTTTTACTTCACGTTTTTTTATAACTCGGTATTTAAATGTGAAAAATATAAAGGATTTATCGCTTTGACCCCAAGACATTGCAACGAACGAATTTTCGTGCCAATAGTCGAAATATCAAATCGCGAAATTATTCTGACGTCAAGAGGGAACACGTGAACACAGTTTTTACGACAAAAAAATCTTTGACTCATCTCGATAGATCGGGAATAGAGACACGAGTTCCGCGGTCGGACGCGTGCAGTTTTTATTGTACAAACAACACGTGTCGCGTTTTTTTTTTTTTTTTTCGTATCGTTTTAATTTCGCACCTTTAGCATGGAACTTAAACGCGGGTGGGAAACGCTTCGTAAACAGAGAGCGTTGTTTCGCTATGGAAACTACAATAGCGTGCCACAGGTAGCGATACACGTGTCACGACGTGATTAGCGGTGCCAAATGCCGCAAACTTGTACACAGATTTATCGAAGTCCGATGAAGCCAACGAATTCCCGGCGGCAGCGTTCAACTAAACGACATAATTCCATTGTTTGCGATCGTGAGAATCCACTCGGCACAACTATATAAATAAACCGTTTACGCTATTATTGTATCTCATCGAATGTGAGTCCTCTGTTACGCAATTATTTCTAAGGAAAATGCTTTTCAGCTTCGAGAAATATTCTAAAATACGTTTATCCGCGCGTCGATCGACGTGAAACGTTTATTTCGAGGATCCGAGTTATACAATCGCAGCATTAAATCCGCCATAATTGGAGACAAAACTAATTTCCTGAATTCTACTCGTATGAAATATAATGATATAAGATATAAAAATAATAATAAAATAATATTATTATTATTCATGATAAAAAAAATGTTAAATAAAAAAAAATAATAATTTTTTTTTTATAATTTACGAACTTCGAAAATTACGCGTAAATTATAATGATAATTGAGTTTAATGAATTTTTTTTGTTTATTGATGTTTTCAGATCAGAGGTTGAGGCACTCGAAGGGAAGCCTCGATGTTCTGTACTTTAAGTTCTCCGACAAGATAGTCCAGCATCGCGTTACAAGAGCCGAATTATCGTTGTGGGTTTGGGGCACCGGTGATGCCGAGGTACGTGACGAGAGTGTCGCGGATGGCGTTGATGAAGACGAAGTAGACGAAGATGATAGTCCCGAACGTTCTGGAAGTACGGGTCCCGTTACGATAACGTTGCAAAGAATTTTGCGGGGCTCGACGGAGTCGGGTGGACCTCTGCTGGGACCGCCTTTAACGACGAAACATTTGAGACCGGTGGGTCGTCGCGGTGCTTGGATAACGATTGAACTCAGGCGAATGGTCGCCGAATGGTTCAAACATCCGCGGGACAATCTTGGCGTTGCCTTAAAGATAAGTGATGGATCGTCAGCCGTTAACGGAAACAACGGTAACAATCATCGAAGGAACTCGTGGCTCGTAGAGACGAATCCGGGCGCCGAGTACGCGCCGTATCTCGAGGTTCAGACGCAAGAGTTGGACTCGCGAAGGGGTGCGCGAATAAAACGTAACGTTGGTCTCAACTGCGACGAGGCGAGTCAGGAAACGCGATGCTGCCGATACAAGCTCACCGTCGACTTTGAGAAATTCGGATGGGATTGGATAATTGCGCCGAAAAAGTGAGTATAAAGATGAATTCCGTAATTATTAATCGCCGAAAAAAAAAATACATTTTTTTTTACTCCCGATGCGGGTTTTTCTATGCATATATATGTATATATCGTGAAACGAACGCCACGAATGGCAGTTTGTGTCGATTAGCAGAAAAAAATAATTCAGATACAGTCTCCTCGCGAAAAGTCGTAAAAATTAATTATCCGCCCAATTTTTTGCAAAAATTAGCAATATCTTCATTTCTTCCGATTTCATTACGGAAAAACCCGAGTCGCAAGCGCATCGCTCATGAAAAAAAATTCACAAGATACAGAATTTAGCGATGTTATCGAAATTTTTTTTCAAGTCTCGACGCAAAAAATAAAATCACCATAATAGCCATCATTAATAAAACATTTCTCTTTTTTTTTTTACGGCGAAATCGAAAGTTTAAAAAAAACTTCAGCCATGTAGTTCCATCTTTTTTGTTTTTATTCTCAATGCAAATCGAATACTTAACTATGTTTGCCGAAAGTTACTAAACGGATTGGAAAAACAAAAAAAGTGCGAATTCCTCTTACCATTTCGGTGCATCTACTATGAGAATTATGAATTCCGCGATCTAATAGTTAATTAAAAGTATAAAAAAAATATATTAAAATAAAAAATTATAAAAAAAAAAATCGAAAAGATTACTCTTTTTTGTGGAAATTCTCGATAGGCTTTAAAAAATCGACAATAAATACGTTTTTAAATGGCGACGATACAAATTTATTGTTGCAGATACGACGCAAACTACTGTTCGGGCGATTGTCCAATGGCGTTTTTGCCAGCGTATCCGAATACACACATAGTGAGTCTCGCGGAACCGCCAAACAACACGGGTCCGTGCTGCGCACCGAGAAAGTTATCCGAGATAACGATGCTGTACTTCGACAACGAGTACCAAATTGTATTTTCCCGGTTGCCCGGTATGGTAGTCGAACGATGCGGCTGTTCATAGTCGATCGCCCGTCGTTCATTAAACCAAATCCAAAATAACCGTCCAATCGTAAATCTCCTTTATTCCCGCTTATTCATCAATTTATTATTATTGTTTTATACGTTCGTTGTCATCAATCTGTCCTCATAGCATCGTTACGGTTAATTTTTAGTGTTTTACTTTTCTTCGTTCGTCATATCATACCGCGATTTAAAAAACCGGCCAATTCATCGTCGTTTATTCGTCATTAATTCAAACCACGTGATACTAGCATTAGGCCGTAATTCGAAATGAATATTTTCTTTTTCGTCTTTTTTTTTTTTTTTTTTTTGAGCTGCGAGCACACTGAAGGCGGCCGCGGTATCTTGCAGCTCAGGAAGCAACTTCGACGTTTCTTCTCTCAACACGCTAATGTAATAATCATTTTTTTTTTTCAAATTTCATCGCAATCTCATCATTAAATATTTCATTTCGTTTACGTTTTCGTAGTTTTTTTTTATTTTTTTTTCTCTCTCCATCTCTTCTACCGTCGTTATTATTTATTCCGTAGTTGTTCGCGCAAAGCGAGCGATGAAATTTTCATCGATACTGGCTGCTCATATTCGGCGATGCCACATCATCGGCCTGTTTCAGCTGTGATATACATACTTAATCCTACACTATCATTTTTTTTTTTTTTTTTTCGATCATCCCATCTCTCATTTTCGCAACGTCATTTCTTCATTTCGTCAATCAAACGCCTCTTTTAATATAATTTTTCTTGTTTCTTTTTTTTTTTTTTTTACCGCTGCGTCAGCGACCGAAGCAGCGAACGTTCTTTGAATTTTTTTTTTTTTTGCTCGGGACGCATCCGAGCAGTTTTTGGTACGATGTACAAGTGCGTTGAGTGGCTTTTCAGGCTTCGGTCGATCGCAGTGCGGATAGTTCCTAGCGTCACGGTATTAATTTTAAGGCGCCATCGCGTTTCTTCTTTTCTTCTTTTTATATATATACACAAATAAATTACATCGAAGAATCGAAGAGATTCCGGCGATCTAGTCGATGGTTTGACGATAAAAATTTACGTAAACAAGATATTCTTTTTTTTTTTTTTTTGAATCAACTCCGAGATTAGTTCGAGGAGTTTAAATTTTACTTTCGTTTTTGTCTGTCGGATAAAATCGATTCGATTCTAGTTATCGCGGGAATCTCGTAACGCGGAATGTCGAACGCGATGGCCGAAAGATCTCGGTGTGCATCAACTGCTCGTTGCTTCTGTACTGTTATATTATTAATTTTACAGTTAAAAAAAAATCTTTTCTATCGTCTATTCTTTCCTCTCACGCGTAATTTTTTTTTTTTCTCTCTCTCTCGTTTCCTTTTTCAAGTTCAACGCGAGTGCTTGCGCGACTGACGCACAAAGTTGTGTGCGCGCGCGCGGCGAGAGTGTGTGTGTATATATAACAAATAATAAATATTAAAAGAAAAAAACAACAAAAAAAAAAAACGAAAAAAAATAAAAAGAAAAAAACGAATAAAAAATATGCAACGTGTGTAGCAAACTAAGTATGGCGCGAAACGAGCTGAAGAACAAAGTATGTTGAAGCGCTTCGCGATGTAACAAACGTAAATCTGGTAATCGAATGCTTTCCGATTTGTAGATAAACGAAATTTGAACGGTGAAAAAAGAAAAAAAAAAGAAGAAGACTTCCCACCACTCCTTCGCTCTCAGCTCTCTCTCTCTCTCTCTCTCTCTTTCTATATATATACATATATGTGTATATATATGTATGTATACTGTATGCAAGTCGCGGAGAATTCGCGCGACCTTCATGTGTGATCATTTGTATAATTTATATAATAATACGCGCGTATACGCATAAACGAGGATTTTTTCCTACGACTTAGAAAATAATTGGATCGACGCAATTATCAACGATTCGACCGGATTAAACTTCGATTCCGATTGCCGATTATCGCAGCCGTTATCCTCTCGATACGTAGCTACGACGATTGCGTCGATAACCAACGTACTAATTAAATGTAAGGTGTAAAAGGAAAAAAAAAAACCGAAAAAAAAATACACATGGAAAAAAATGGACGATTCCCCGACCCCGCCAAGAAGTCTCGATTTTTCACCATTGTTTGTCAATGTATAAAATAAAAGTAATCGAATTTGTGTACTCAGTATCCGAAGCAAGAAAAACGAAAAAAAAAAAAAAAAAAAAAAAAAACCTACTTATATGTATAATGTGTACTTCTTAGGTAGAAACTCTCTAATAGATAGATAGAAGAATATTTATTCGATGAAATAAATGGTTTTTCGACAAAGAGTTACATGACAATATTTTATTTCTCGAATTACTATATATATATCTTTTTTTTCTATTTTTAGTTCATCGTACGCAACATTAACAGAACTGTCCAGCAGACGCGACGATTAAATCGAACGTTCGATTGTATTTAGACGCAGCGCTGCAGTGATATTATTTTAATTAAGCGCTGCGAAAAAAAAAAAAAAATTCCCGAAACTCGCGATTGCAAGGGAATGGTGCACTCGATGAAATACTTCGATCTGTGCTCCGAGAATTGATAAATAAAAATAAATCACAGAAAGTATGGTCGGAGTTTCTCGAGCATCGAAAAAATTGGTTGATAGCAAAAAAGAAAGAGATTATTCGAGTAAATTTTTTTTTAATTAAGAAAAATTGTGACCCGTAAATCCAATCATTTCGGCGCCGAAGTTAACGAAAAAAAAAAATTCGACTCTTATCTTTCATTGTAACCAATGTGAGATGCTAATCACGTGTTCCGGAGTTGAGGGAAAATAAAACGGCGCTCTATCTTCATGTCACGAAATTTCGACGTGGGGTAATCTACGTTGACCCCCGAAGACGTACCTATCTCTGCTGGGTAAACCCTCAAAAGAAACGGCTTGCAATCTTCGCGAATTTCGTATTGAATCGTCGAGAGAATTTTTTTTTTTTTTTTTTCGCGAAGTTTTATGTTAAAGTATAACAAATCGTTGAAAAATTGATAATACCACCCGTTACATGAATGCACGCGCATCAACGATTTCTTGTAATTTTCCCTGTACACGTTGACCGAGAACTATTGCCCCCTAACATGCGCTTAGCGCATCTATCAATTTACGTATTTACAATGTAAGGCTTCTCTGTTGAGGCGAGTCGTTCAGCCGGAGGCTAACTATGTGAGTCGCGGGGGCGCGGGGGTTCTATGCCGCGCGACCGATATCATTAATCAAAAGCTCAACATAGTTACGAGAATAAATCGATCGATCTACCGATCAACGAACATTGTGCGCGAAGTATTATTCAAACCTCTATCAATAGCTTGACTCGTCTATCCCGAAGATCGAGGAGACTAATTGACTTTGTCGACACAACAAGTATGCTAATTAATTGTACGACGAGATCAAGACACTCGTTTTTCCGCTCAACTCGTCATTCCCGGTTACTTGTCACCGCGTAAAAAACCGATCGCGAGATTTCAGAAAAAAAATTGTTATTCGAAAATCGTTTCGCACAACAGTGTGTGTGCATAATACACGAGAAAACGGGAGAAAATGGACCACGGGGTAAGATGGACCACTATACAAAAATCTTAAAAAAAAAAAAAACATTTTTTCGATTTTTTTGTGTATTCTCATCGCTATAAAGAAGATTCGGGAGTTCAAAATGTTAATCTGGAATAAAAGTGAAAATTTACAATTTTTTTCGTAAATATGCGTCGATTTGTGAATTTATCAAAATTTCATCAAAATTCAAATAAAAATATTATAAATACGAAACATGAAAATGTTCATCATTTTTTAATCACTTTACGGACTCGGGATAAAATTTAAATATTTTTGACACGTTGATATGAAAGTCTCGAAGATTTTGTTTTTCTTTTTTCACGAAAGACAAACATCGAATTATCTTTCACGACGAGATGAGTTCTTTTTTGCGCCGACACCATTCCGTTTTCTTCGACAAGTTTTTAGCGTTTTTACGAATTTTTATCCAATAGTCCATTTTTACCCCAATATTAAATACGAGACGAAAAAAAATTGCGTCTTTAATCGTAGACACGATGAGGTCATATTGCCGTCTGGTTGGTTGATAAATTTCGGAACTAATTTATCGAGTGCACGATCCTGAGTGACCGAGTCACTGCGAGGTCGGTTACCGTTGCGTCGTGTCCTCGGGATTCTCCCGACTCTTTCAAGTGCAAGGCGAGACTGTTAAGAATTTCGACCGAAGGCTAAAAAGTATCGCCAGTCAGTCAGTCAGTCAGTAAGTAAGTAAAGTGTAGACGAGAGATTGAACGAACGCCGAAAGCTCTCGCGTTTGTCTTGCGTATCGAAGTCGAATAACGGATTGCAACGTTCGGTGTTCGCCCACCCGGTTGTACTATGTCCTCGAATTTTATTCGTCGATCGTATACACGACTCGTTCGTAAACCTCTCGATCGTCGAACGTTGAACTTTTTTCATCGTCATTGAACGAGAAATATCTCTAATCACTTTCGATCAGCTAACTCCGAAGTGAGACACGCCGTTTAAGAGTACAACGCACCGCCCGACGCGATCGCTGCAGTCGTGAAAATATCGTACGATAGTATTCCATCGAACAACGAATAAAATAGACCTTTTGCAGAAATCTCCAAAAAAAAGTTTCAAAAAAAGCTTTTAAACGATTTTTTAACCCCCTAATCAAGAAAAAATGTTCTTTGAACAATTTTTGTTGGTTAAATAATTTTGGAGTTACGAGCGATCGAACTTTCGGCCAATCCGCGCGATCGTACTTATGGCGTTACGATCCGCCGAACATTTTCATTGGCTAATACCTCGGATGCTCGTATCTCGACAATTGCCCGCGAAAAAAAAAAAAAAAAAAAAAAAAACGAAAAAACAAAAAAAAATGTTAATCGGTAAACCACGAAGGCGATTCGACACTCAACGTTGGCAATTTTTCAGTCACCCAGTGTGTTATATAGCGGTTGTGAAGATCCTTCATTCTTTCGATAACTATATCTCTCGGACCCTCCCACTTGAATGTATCGCATCGCAGACACTCGCAATTATACAACACAATGTATCGGAGGAAAAAAGTGCGTCAATGATTACTTTGATCTCCCCTCTCCGCGTTTATGACTGTTAATAATACGTATTACGAATGGGCGATGAGCCGTCCTCGATGTTATCAAGAAATTGGCCTTTGTTCGTTGGCGAAAAAATAAAGAACCAAAGAGAAATGAAAAAAAAAAAAAAAAAATGGAAGATCGTTGAAAAATTAATAGCTGTATTTAACTCCATAGCGGATAAGCTCGGGCTTTATATCGCGATTCTCGCGGAGTGGGGGCAGTTTTCGGGACGCATCGCTAAAGCGACAACTCCGCGCGAAGTATAATGCATAAACGAAATAACTGCACAAACACATACACGGGGGCACACACGGTCGATGCCGTGACGGTTTGAACACTCGTAAAATGCAAATTCAAGGAAACGACTAAAGTTTTCCGTCTCTCTTCGGTCTGCGCCGGAGGTGCTTGAACGATGATGCTTGCCGCTCCGAGGAGCCGTTGAATGGGTCGTAAACCCGCGATGTTCGCCCGTGTGTGAGAGAGAAAAGGAGAGGGAAAGAACGAGAACGAGAGAAAGAGAGAAAGAGGGAGAGAGAGAGATCTTTCGCTCCCGCGAAAGAGACCTCGAGAGCTTACAGAGGAGTCCGCCCGCCCGCGGCATAACACTAACGCGTAAACGGGACGATTGTGTCAAGCGCCGGAAAGCTCTCTTATGGATACTTCCGAGTAAATTTATTCCCCGCGCATAATCGACCTCAAAATTTCTTCTCTCGCGGCTCTATAAGCGGGTCACGGAGAGAAAATTATATCGTAATCTGCTCAACCAAATGCGCGTATTGTATCAATTTTTTTTTTTCTTTCCTTCTGCAGTCTCCTTCACGACAAGAGAGTCGTAAGGGCTGTTCGATCACATTGGATAAAACTGGTGAAGGGTGGTAAGCAGGAAGAAGAAGGGTTGTAGCATCATTGTGAGCCTCGAGTGTTCTCTCGAAATCGCGGCTCGGCAAAAAAAAATCCTCTCAAGAAAAAAAAAAAAAAAAAAAACACGATGATGCCTCGTCAATTTTTTGAACAATCGAATGATCGAAAATTTACGAAAAAAAAAAAAAAAATTGTTTGATTGTCGGATGAGAGTGGAAGCGAAGTGGTGCCAAAGGGACAACGGATCGCGAGAGAGAGCGGAAGGCGATGTACTTGAATTAACTTTAGGGTGTGTATTTCTAGAAGCTCTAGGATTAGCTCCGGCAACACTCGCGGTATGTTATGCCGAGCGGCGCGAGATCCGCACACCGGCCAGACGAGACGCGTACTGCCAGTCGCGCGAATCCCTCTGGTCTCTCATCCTATGAAAGATTCTTTTATTTCGCAATGAACTTATCATCTTTTAACGATGAAACTATCGCGTTTCGTACAATGGAGTAATTACTATCCGTGTCGTGCATTAAGAATTTTCACGAACCCGCGAAATTACCGAATGAAAAAAAAAAAAAAAAAAAAAAAAAAACATCGTATTTCGCTGATTTTTGTTTCCATAGCATTGCATCTCAACAAATTTTGATTTTTCCCTCAAATTATTATTATTTTTATAGTTATTTTCATTATTTGAACGCATTACTCCATTTTGTTTGAATTAAAAAAAAAAAAAAAAATTACGAACGGCTTGTATCGGAGATAAATAAATAAATACCTAATCTCATTTGGTCGGAGTAATCGACGAAATTTGATTGTTCGCGGTACGAGGAACGAAAAAAAAAAAAGTTGATGGATGATTTATACACATCGAAGAGCAATAATAGCGACGTTGGTCGGGATATGCTACGAGGGGTGTATCTCGATTTCTGTACTTCAGCAGGTTACTTTATACGTTCGGGTGTGTACCCCGCGCGATCTGCTCTTCGGCAGGCGAAGGGGAAGGCATTACGGGGTTACTAAAGTCGTTGTACGGCCTCCCTAAGCCCCATAAGGATAGCCCTCAGGCACGCACCCTCCTTATCGTGCGTATGCACTTTTTTTTTCTTTTTTTCTTTTCGCCAGTGCGTGCAATGCAGCCCTATGCAGTGAAGGTGAAGGGGGCATCGGGTAACACGGGCAGGCAGGCAGCGGTGTTATACGCGCGCTCATCGGCACAACCCACTGTACGCCCCCGACTCTACCCCGTTCGAGACACCATGGATGATACAATATATATGTTACAAATACATCGGGAATCGCGAACTATACATAGATATCGAATAAACGTTATTGCGTAATTGCGTAAGGAAATGCGTATTACAAATTCCTCGCAATTAAATTTTCTTATCCGAAACACAATTTTTATTCATCGAATTATTTACAAAATTACTATGAAAGCAATTCAAAAAATTAAGCAATATATCGGGAACTGTATGGATATCGAAATAAACGGCAATTGCGTAAGAAAATAGGAATTCCAAATTCCTTGCAATTAAATTTTCTTATCCTAAACACAATTTTTACTCATCCAATTATTTATGAAATGATTAGGAATGGAATTAAAAAAATTTGGCAATATCGGGAACTATATATATATCGAACAAACGGCAATTGCGTAAGAAAACGCAAATTAGAAATTCCTTGCAAAATCTGTCGTTTAAAAAATCTGCGAAATTTTGTTTATCCTAAACACAAATTTTGTTTATCGAATTATTTATACAATGTATATTTATGAAATAAACTCTAATTGCATAAGAAAATGTAAATAACAAATTCCTTCGAAAATTAACCGTTTCGTAAATCCGTGAAATTTTCTTATCCTAAAGAAAATCTTCGCTCATCCAATTATCAAATTATCAATTGACAATTATTAATTTCGTAATCTTTAAGTAATTGAAAAAAATAGAATAACCGAATGAATATAAAAATATCAAAAGTACGGAGTAAAAAAAAATTAATAATCAGTATTTGTATCAATTTTTAAAAATAGAGAAATTCGCAGTAAAGTCGATGATATAGATACGAATGTTGAAAGACGGAAAAATGTTCAAAAGTAAAAGGATGTTACGCGCCCGCGCGTGTAGCTGCGGGCGAAATTTCGTGAATATATGTATATGTATAATATAGACGATCGATAATTAGGATAATGAATGCCCTGTTGTAATACAGTACGTATTCGGCGATCGTGCGCCGTGTGGATTTTCGTTCTTTCGTACCGTTTTATCGTCAATCTCGTATAAACATGTACGCCCACAAAGCACCCTTGTATTTTCTCACAAAAGTGCAGAAAGTCTTCACGTATATATATATCGATATATAGATATACATATATCGCAGAAAGAGCGAGTTGTGTGTTTCAAAACCGGGCCTCCCCTAATGCGATTTCGCCAAGCTATAATTACGCGATCGTAGGGAAACAAGGCGTGTACGAGAGCTCAAACTCGGCTTTGCATCTAAGTGCATCAGCTGAGCCCTCCGCCACACACACACATCAGCATAATTATCTACCCCGCTAAATCGACTATCCCTCCGAAAAAAAAAATAAAAAAAAAAGAATGCAAAAGTTTTTACTTGATACCCCCTTATCGAAAAATCTTCGAGTTCAAACTCTCTACGATTTGATCGACGCGTTTTTTTTTATTTTATCGATGTGTAACGCGGAGCGCGCAGAATCTCAGAATTTTTTTTTTTTTATAAAAAAAAAACGTTGGCGAGGACCGGAAGTGATGTTTGGTACAAAAAAAAAAAACAAATGCAAAAGTTTTTTCTTGATATCCGTATCGAAAAATCTTTCAGTTCAAACTCTCTACTATTCGATCGACGCGGTTTTTTATTTTATCGATGCGAAACGCGGAGCGCTCAGAATCTCACAATTTTTTTTTTTTTTTTTTTTCATAAAAAACACGTTGTCGGGTTGCGAAAGTGAAGATTGGTAAAGGGAATTAAAAAAGAAAATGAAAAGATAGAATATATCGCGGTGATTTCGCGCGTACGAGAGCTCAAAGTCTGTTTTGCATCAAAGTGCATCGGCTGAGCCCTTCGCTGCACACACACATCAGCATAATTATTTACTCCGCTAAATGGAATATCCACCCGAAAAAAAAAAAAAATACAAAAGTTCTTACTCTATACCCTTATCGAAAAATCTTGAAGTTCATATTCTCTACGATTCGATCGACGCGGTTTGTTATTTCACTGATGTATGACGAGGAGCGGGCAGAGTCTCGCTGTTTTTTTTTTATTTCTCGTAAAAAAAAAAAAACGTTGACGAGTAGCGAAAGTGACGTTTGGTAAAGGGAATTAAAAAAAATATGAAACGGTAGAATATTTCGCGGAAATTTCGCGGCGGGTGGGGGACATACCGATAAGGATCGCGAAGCGGTAGTACGGAATCGCGGGCAGACAGAAATTAAAGGGTTCTGTAATTTGGTACGATTTCCATCTTCGACTGAGGGCCGACACGCACATCCGCATTCAATCAACTATAACCCGCACCCTGTCGGGACGCGTAAGTCCAAAAATCGCTCAACCCCTTCCCACCGCGAGTTAGCAGCGATGTATTTTTTATTTTTTTTTCTTCATGCCGTTCCAGTGCAATTTCTTTTTGCTCCCTCCGCGGTCGGGTGTTTTCATACCCGTTTTATATGTTCCTCGGCAGTATAGATAAGAAGATAAGTAGTCCAGGCGAACACGGGAACGACAAGTAACGACGATTATAACGCTTGTTTGACGAGAGTGTGTACAATAATTCATGAATTATGCGCGCTTGACCCGTAACGCGTCGAGAGTCAATGGAACACGGAGTCGAGAAAAAGCAGCCGGGGGACGCGCGCCGCGTATAGGCGACGTGGGTCTGCGAAAAAAAAAAAAAGCTTAAGGGAAATAACGCCGTTAACGATAACTGAGACTCGGTCAAGTTATTTATAAACCGGCAATTATGTTTCTCTTTGATTAAATACGGAGAAAAAATGAATTTTTCTTTTTTTTTTTTTCGCGAAGAACCCTTTGAAGAATATCTCGACGCTGTTCCGTAACCGATGGAAATATTACGATTTTTCGCGAATGACAATTTTTTTTTTTTTTTTTTCGTCTTCTTTCGCGTACGCGAATATGGAGATCTTGACCCTTAGTGGCGGAGCTTCTAGGAAGATAATATTTGTCTGTTGTCAATGAACGGTCGAGACGACAGCCAGACGAGCAATGATAGATCAATCTAATTCGCATACTCAGACGCGCGTGTCTGCACACCGGAGAACCGGACCGCTTTATATATCGAAGCATAGAAAACTACGCGTTGAACCTGAAACCGGTCTATTCTTCATCACGTCACGATCTTCCAATGCCAACCATGACCAGCGACAAAAAATTCGTCCTTATCGTAGTTAATGTATCGTCGTGCAGTATCGTCGTCGAAATTTTTTTTCAGTCTTTCGATGAAATTTCGCGAATTAAAAAAAGAACCGCGTCTTTCGTCACGATATTTATAGATATATGTTTTTTCGCGCAGGACGATCGAGACGTGTCGACCGATGCGTCCGTAAAGATGTAAATTAAGTTCGTGTTTTTCAACCGTTCGATTAAATGTGCCGTGTAAAAAAAATGCATTTCGTCACATTTCGGGTTCTTTATTGCGATGGCGCTCGGCGTACGAAACGAAATGCAATTCTTGAGATAACTTTGTTTTTGTTGATAATAAAATCTGTAATTTTTTTTTTTTTTTCGTAAATAATTTAACGAAACTTTGTCATCCAAAAGATATAAATAGTAAATTGTAAAAAGTAAATTGTTCAATCACTTTTTTTGTGAAGAAAATGTATATTTTTTTTTTATTTTGTAGAATTGAGTTTCAAGCGCTTTTACGAAAAAATTTCGTTGGTTCAACGTTTTTACGGAAATATTTTTTACTGATTACAGTAGAACAGTGTTTCATTCAAATTCCATAGTTTTAATGTCATCAAAAAGTGCACTTGCAGTTTTTATTGTCGGTAGGAAAATTGTTCATTGACTTAAAAGTTACTGTAGCCGACGTTTTGAATGAAAATAATATTTTTTTATTATTTTGAAGGCACAGATACCTGAAGGGGGGCATATGATACAAAAAGATTGTTTTCTAATTTTTTTTTGCCTTAATACAGTTTAATATTCAAAGTAACAAAATGAAAATAGAAATTCACATTTTACTTTTATAAATTTCTGTAAAAGCGCAGCTTCCAGGGGCCATCTGGCGAGAGAACTGTGTACACTGTATTTTTTTTGCTATTGATAACTAAATTTAAAGGGGACAACAGGAAACAAATAAGTTCATCGATTTGTTATCCTCCGATGGTAACACAGTATGAATGAGTAAATTACATGTATTTGAAGACCTATAGAATTTTTTAAAGTAAATAACTATTGGCGCCATTTATAACAGTGCATTGAATTGTCAAATTTGGTCCATTGACAACTAATCGGTACAATAAGTAACGCAACGGGACTTACAGTTTTTTCAGCGTAGCATTGATGAAATCTCCAAAATCTGCAGTCAATACAAGTTGTTGAATCATTGAATATCGGGTCTCAATTTCATGAAAAACATCGGGAATCGCTTCAAATGGAAATTATTGTCGCCGACTTGTTATCCAATTCATAGTTGCTGCAGCACAAGAAACATTTTTAGACTTGTTTTGCATAATACGTTTCAAGTTGTTGCGGCATGAAATAATTTTCGTCAAAAACATCGAAATAGAAATAATTTTATCGAACTCTTCGATTCGTTCACGAAACTCTGCAAATATCGATAAACTGATAGAAAAAAAAGAAAATTCCGAATCGTGCGATGTATACATACAAGGCTAGAATGCCGGCTTCGCCGGGTACATAATATACAATCGTCTCACCGTTGTTAATACTCAATGTTTCCCGCTGCATTTATTCCCCCGAGTTCCTCGTTAATCCATCTCTCCAAATGTCACAAATTCTCCATTAGCCGACGAAAATTTAACACAAGAAATTAAGTAAAACATTCAGAGGTACGCGAACTTTAGAGCAAAACTTTATGAAACTCGTTAATGACGTGTGGCGGCGGTTACACTGCGTCTGCGCGTTGGGCATTCCCTTTGTTCCGAAATATTTCGAAATCGCGGATGAAAAAAAAACTGAAGATTATTAATAGTAATACCATTTGCAAGCAACAATCATGTATGTGAAACATCTAACCGTATTCTACCACGTTTTCCTTTAAGATTGTAAAACTGTATGGTTGTAGGAATAAAAAATAGTTGTAAACAATCGTATTTATTCTCCCGACAGTATCGACCGTTTTTATAGGTTTTTTCCGTTGTTCTAAAATTTTTTTATAGTTATTTAATTACCTGAAAACTTTACGAGAAATCGATCATCCCTGAGAGGATAACAATTTAACGTTAATAATGTCTTCTAAACAGATCGCGCCCATCGAAAATAAAGGAATTTTAAAAAAAGTGTCAATAATAAAAGGTATCCGTATCCACGAAAATCCGCGGGATTAAACAACGCGACACGCGAATAAAGGGTACAACATCAATTACAAACTTGATACATAAAAGTGTGTCACGTCGATTTGAATGAACATAGGGAAAACGAATTCACTAGTTCATCTAAGCCGACAAAGGAAATTATGCAAATGCCGAAAAGTAAGGTACGTGTCTATTATTCAACACAACACTAACGTCCTATAAGAATTTTTTTTTTTTTTTATAACTTTGCATCGCAAATCAGACATTGATTGTAAGCAAATACGAATTCAGTAACAAGAGTGAAAAAAAATACGTAAATTACTCAAGAATTTTGTTTTTTTTTAGACTTTATTGTTATTAATTACAAGAAGTTGTTCACTTGTCAGCTTTCTTCGTCTTGGTAGACGCTTGCTGCGCCCTGAGTACCTTGACGACGATCTTTTGTTCCTCAATGAGGAAGGCGCGAACGATCCTAACAAAAAACAAAAAATTTAATATCGATATTTCTCGTCATGCGTAAATAAGAATATTTTTGCATAAAAAAATGTGTGATTTACCTTTCCTTGACGCACTTGTGGCAAAGTACACCTCCGTAAACTCTCTTAACGGTCTTCTTGCGCTTACACATGCGCGAACGTTCCATTGGCCTCGCTGGTTGAATACCTCTGAGTTTATCTTTGCACTGACCGCATCTTGGGATCTTCTTGGGCTTCTTGAGGTACTGATACACGAGTTTTCCACCCGGAGTGCGGACACTAGACGAATAATACGAAAAAAAAAATAATAATTGCGGGAATAAAATGTATTTTTGACAAGACACGTGTCGCCGAGAGAAAAAAGTCGAGAAGTAAACCAAAACATAACCCTACTTTTCCCCGCGTAATCGAGAGAAAAAAAATACGCGTAATTTTGAATTTTTTTTAACCCGTTTTTTTCACGTAATACACGAAGAAAGATATTGCTGAGTAGTAAAAACTTTGATTACTTACACGCGTCTCCTGTTGCTCTTGGTGTTGTACGACAAACGTCGTCGATAGGTTAGCCGCTGCACCATCTTTATTCTGTAAAACGAAATGACAATTTCACTGTTAAATATTCAACAATAATTTCACTGTAACCTTCACATTATATCCGTGAACAATAGTTTAACGACGATTTAACGTAATACACAAAGATCGATGAATTTTTCACGGATTTATATTGTTGTACGATAATTTGACACAGACCTGGGTCAGAGCAAAACGGAAAAGGAAGCTTCCCCCACTCGACTACGGTAGTCGTCACTGTCGCCATATTGAATTTTCACTCCGGAAGTATCTCTAGCCGCGTAATGTTTTTGAATCCACTTGCGCGCCAATCGTAGATCTATTTTTCCAAATCTTATATTAGATCAGTATAATACGAAAGAAAGGAGGGGAGGGGGGGAGGTGTTACTAAAAGGCATTTGAAGCGTTAATAAATAGATAAATTATTAAATAAAATGCATGTTTCGTGTCGCTGAATATTTTTTTTATTAATATCGTGAAAATATCTTAGCGATCCACGTGAGAACCATTGTTTCAACCGAATCGATAATTCTTGTATATATCGCGAAACATATCGCGACAATTAATTTTGACTTTGAGTTTTGCGCACAGTAAAAATACGCCGGAGAGTTTCCGATGCAAACTGTAAATTTCTTCGGGCGGCGGACACAGTCGATGATTTATTATCGTCGGTACCAAAGCTTGAATACTGTAAAAAAAATTGTTGACAATATTTTGCGAGAAAATAACGTTTAGATATAATACGGGAAAATAACATTTGCTCACCTTTTGGTAACATTTTGTCCACCAAAATCGTATTCCTTGTTTTTCTCATTGAAAACTTGTCCGAGTATCATAACAGCGTCTACGTGTGCATCTTCCATCAATTTCGACTCGTATCCCGTGAGAAACTTCATATCTCTCGATAGTTTCAATACTTTGTCGCGATCGCCCCAACTTGCCGCGTTGATGACTTCGATGTATTTATCCATGAAATCCTTTTCGTAAGTTCGACACGCACCGAAATCGAGGAGAATTAATTTTCGACTATCCGTGTTGTAAAAAAAATTTGCCCAATTTGGATCGGTTTGCATGTAACGAAATACGAATAATTCTTTGAGACAAAGATGCATTATTAATCGCGCGATGTGCTCACGGGTCTCGACATCCATTTCGACGCATTTGTCCACCGGTATACCTTCGATCAATTCCGTAGTGAAAACTTGTTTCGAACAAAGATCGTCTGCAATGACGATAGATTATAGCAATTAAACTTACGAGAAGTACATATATATATATATATATTTTTTTTTTATTCGTTACCTATAACTGCGGGTACGAAGTACTCTGGATAAGGGGCAACGTATTCACGATACTTTTTCGTACATTCGGCTTCCCTCGTGTAGTCGACTTCCCAGGCGAGTTCGCGTTTTGCAACTTCGACGAGATTGTCGATAAACATTCCCTCGGGAAACATATTCCATACCTGAAACAACGATTGAAGTTAAACTACCATTTCTTCGATCGAAGAATGCGTATTTTGGTAATTTCAGTAATTTTCGTACTTTCATTACGCCCACGAGATTGTCTATGTCGCTCTGTATGCCCTCAGCGACACCGGGATACTGAATTTTCATCGCTACTCCCTCACCGTTCGCGAGAGTCGCGTAATGCACCTGTCCTATAATTTTTATTAAACCGTTTAGTATGACGCGTTTTTTTCTTTTTTTTTTAAGGGCAATCAATCGACTGAAAATTTTTCATTGAAGTACCGATCGACGCAGCGGCGAAAGGTTTATCTTCGAAAGTCGCAACTCTGCTTCTCCAATCACTTCCCAATTCGTTGGTCAATACTTTTTCCACTTGCCACGTCGGCATAAAGTCGGCGCTCTGGCGAACGCGTTCGAACGCTTTTTGCAATTCGGGACTTATAACCGAATTATCTTGGATACTCAATATCTGACCGATTTTCAATGCCGCGCCGCGAACTTTGCACAATGTCGAGACGATCCTTTCGGCATTCGCTTTCGTGAGAAACATATTGTCGAGCGATTCCCCAACACTCTCCGTTTTTAATCCCAACGTCCGCCGACTGTATTCCGCGAGAGTTCCGATACCCAAACCAACGCCGAGAGTACCGAAACTCACCATTCGCTGTAGTCTTGTGTGAGGAACTTTTCGCTCTTTGGAATTGCTGGATAACTTTATTTTTTAATATACAAGAAAAATTTATTAGTAATTATTATCGAAATTATCGATCGGAGTATAAATCTGATTTTTTAAAAATCGATTAACTAAAAATCAGCGTCTCAAACTTACAGATTGTCGCGGACGCGCCGTTGGTTTCGCAACGATTTTTTCATTATCGATCTTCTCCTCAATCTTCCGCCGATCATCGACAATACTTTCTCCGCCAGTACTCGTCGAAGAATCAGCGGGACCTTTGGAAGCTTCGCGAATTTTTCTCTCGTGTTCGAGTTCCAAATTTCGGAGTACCTGTTTGTCCTTTTCGGAGAGCTGAATTTTCGGTATATTTTTATCGATTGTTATTGTTTCTATTTTTTCCTTAACACTGGAATACTTTTTAATCGTTGGTGCGGCTGGTGCTTTAAATTGTGCTTTGGCTTCTGAAGGCTTTTTTTGTACTTTTTTCGATTGATTTTCTGTCTGAACCACACGAGGATCTTTTGCTGGATTAAAAATTTCGAGTTTTTCGTGGCTTTTTGCATTTTCGCAGGTAATGGATTCACCGACTCCGCTGATCTCTTTTGCTCGATACTTTGCGTACTGCGATATTCCTTTCTCCACTACGCATAAACGATCCAAGAGCTCCTTTGCTTCTGCTAATGCTTTTTCCTGCAACGGTACATAAAATTTTTTGTCGTCAGAAATTTTCCAATTTTTTTTTTTTTTATTTCGATTTTGATTGCATTTGAAACTTACGGGAACCTTACTTGGATCTATTTCACGCAGTTTTTTCCCAGTTTCATTAATATTCGCTTCGGCAAGAGTTTTTATACTCGAATTATCAAGAATTCGTTTAACACATTCTTCCTGATGTTTGAGAAGAGCGTTGGCAACAGTTTGCGCTCCTCGCAAAACACCAATGAGATCTGCTCCCCACGGACGAGCCATCGCTACAAATCGCGCATTCAAACAATATTTTCATCGCAACCATTATTGTTTATTGACGATGAATTCAGAGTGCACTGTTTGTACTCACTTTGCGGTGCTTCTTTTAGACGACGAATTCGGGGTTATGGCGTTTAAATAAATCGTTTCAACGATAAAAACAATATTTTATTACTCGCGGAGACGTCAAAGCACTGCAGCATCAAGTTTATTGCAACATAATCGGAAATAGTGAAGTCCTTGGGGTTACGTAAAAGAGGTTATGAATAACAAAAAGGCAATATCTTGAATTCACACCGTATATACAGTAAAACTTCTCGACAATACACTTCTATGCCCGGGACCGCGCGTCAATACGCCGTGTTTCAAAATCTGACGCAATAATAGATAAAAAGGACTATTGAAAAGATAAATAACATGAACACTATTACGATTTTTGGAACGATCGCGAATTAAAGAATTCCGAACTATTACTATATATGTGTCATCTGCAGATTTTGTCGAATAATCGTTCGTACGAAACTTTCATCATACGATTGATGTCATTTTTCAAATTCTTGATCGAAATATTTACGCCCGTCATAAAGATCGAGAGGAAGGTTACGTTACGATGTATTCTATACAGGTATATACAAAAAGCACGACCTTGCGAACCGTCGCGAAGAGAACTTCGGCAGTACAAAGGAACGCATAGAGTTAAATTGCCCGAAAAATCGTACGATCGATGAACGATGAAAACTAAATTAATTTATGCATCGATTAATCAGGAAATGAATAAAACTTCGAGATTAACTCATTCACATCATTTTTAATGTATACATGTATATCGTTTACAATTTCATTTTACAATACGTACGCGAGAGCTAGGAGCCTTGATCCGTCGAAACGTTTTTGAATAATAATTACAATTACGATAATTGAATACGTCGTTATTTCAAGTAGGTTTCTAATAGCTTGAACTTGAAAATCGAATGCAGATCTTGTCGTCGTCAAGCTAGTAGGATCCCCTTGACGAAAAAACATCGAAGACTAAGTTTTTTTCGGCGGCTAGTTATATTTCGGTAACCACTAGTTCAGGGGGCCTCTTTGTCGCGAAAAAACTCAATGTTATTTATTTAGTTGACGAAGCCGATGGAGGACGATATTATTCCTACGAGCTTTGGCGCTCCAACGAACGGAATTAATTGTGATTTTAATAGTTTTTTCTTTAATCTCAACTAGAACTGCAACGATATTTCCATTGCATATTATAATTAATCAATAATTACTACTACATTAATCAGCTATGATTACGTTTGTTTTTTTTTCTAATACATCGATAGTGCGTCTGTCTCTCTCGTTGATTTTTTTTTCAACGTTTCTTATTTTATTGAAATCGTCATTTACGTCTCGATTCGATACGAGTCGATGGCAATGCGTGCACGAAATACAGGCTTACAGATGTACCTCGATTATAGTTACGTGTGTATGCTTTCTTTTGTCTATTTTTTTTTTTTCAATAAATTACTCAGCTAACTACTTGCCATTTTTTTCATATCGTATCTCACGTACGAGGCCTTTTTTTAACTACAATACATTATAATACACGTTGTTTTATAAATTTCATAGCTAATCGTCCAATTGACAAAATCAACGAATGCTCAACGACGCAACTATGTTAATTTAAACTCGTCGGGTTTCAATTTTCCGTCGGAATCGTTCTAAACGTTGATAAATGAATCGCAAAATTTACATTTTTCTTTTAATGGGTACATAGATATGTCATTGGCGAGTTGTCTGATTATCGTTGAGCAAACGTCGATTTGCACGGCATTAAGAAACGCGAATTATTCGGGACAAACGAACAAAAAAAGAAATCGAGAAATACGGTGAACGCACGCGTATAACAATTGCTTTTTTCTTCACGTATTGCTAACAGTACGAAAACAAAAAAAAGGTTAGTACTCGTAGTCTTTTGCTCTTAATAAATAAATTATACGTTAATTAAAAAGTCGGGAATGTTCAGGAAGTTTCGATTTTTTTTTCATTTCTCGGGAGTGTGTATGTGTGTAAAAATCAGTTCCGAAATAGCGACGAGATTTGGACAAAAAAAAACTTTCTCGTCGCCGAGATCGTCCGGATGTTACGAAGACAAAAAAAGGGAGGATTGGCACGTCGAGAAGACGGATTTTCATTTTTTTTCATACTGCCAATACAAAAAAAACCTAATTATAATCACAATTAAAAAAAAAGGAATGACTGCACATTAATATCCCTCGGATATTTTCACAGGGCTGCTTTATACGTTCATTCTTTGCTATTTGTTTTGTCAAAAATCATTTTTTTTTTTTTTTCGATTTATATTTTACCGCGAACGCGAGGACGCGAGGATGACTAGAGGCACCCAGCAGTGCTTGACAAGCGACGGGGAAAAAATAGTGTGAAAGAAGACAAGCAAAACGGGAAGTTAAAGGAAGAATAATTCGCAAGCCTTCGCACGTTTCGCGGTAATAATAATAGTCACGCGTCATTCATAAATCAGCAACATCACAATGTTCTTTCGGCACTCGTCACTGCCGCGCTAAATATGAAGTAAAAAAAAAAAATCGAAATTTTTTTTTTCTTGGCGTTAATTCTATAAGGTCAGACGATACTGTCGGGTTTTTCGGTTATTCCTATCGGTTGAGCGTTGTCCACGAGATTGGAATGCATTGCAGACGTTGCGTCGACCATCGACGGTTCAATCGTTGCTGCGGTTCTCATCTCGTCCAACGGGGCCCTGAATATCATTATCGTCATTATATTACAACCGTTTTCTAATTAAAATAATGATCTCTTCGTGCTAATCGAAATTTTCATGAATTTTTCCTAAAATGTTATTCATTAGCGATTAATTCGCATTAATAAACTAATAAATCATAAATGTATCCCAATGATCAATTAGCTTCGAGATATCGTAATATGCTGAAAAGCGTACATTGCGTGCATTGCGAAAATACCTTAATGATATCGAAAGTAAGTCGTTTTTTCCACAAAAAAAATTTAGGATCAGGTAAACATGCAGAGAAAAATTGTTATCGCAAGCATTAGAATCAATAGTTAATAATTTTGTTTTGCCTTATTAGCGTGACGCGCGGTGGTGACTGCGCTGTTAATTATGTTTTATTGCTGTTATCACTCCCGAATTTATGACGGTCTCCAAACATCAGGATCCTCCATAAGAGTTGTATGGTGATCGGTACTGGGAGCACTTGGCTGAGGTTGAGTCGGAGATGCCATACCAGAAGGCGATACCATTCCTGTTGGCTCTGCCTGCGCGCCTCTGTTTTTTTTTTTTTTTTCAATTCGCAGCACGCCACGCATTTTACGTTTATTAGTTAATGAAATACGACAAATTGCTCACCAAGCGGCCTTTACGGCAGATAAAAAACAAACACCAGGAAATTCTGATCCAAGTTGAGTTATCGGCTAATCGATATTTTTTTTTGCGTATTGAAGAGAATCCCAAAGACCCAATAAGCATTCATCCATTGAAACAATAATTTATTTATTTTTACTTACTTTTTCCCAAGTGACATGAGACCGTAGATTATTCCAGTGGTGAATATCAGGCCGCTGCCAAAAATGGTGTTTATTCCGGGACAAAGAATTATCGCTGGTAGTGCGAGTCTTCGATAACAAAAAAAATATATTCGTTAAAATTTCAGAAAAGAAATTTGTGGGTAAATTATCGCGAAAAATTGATCACTCACCCGCAGTAACCCGCAGCTCTGTTCCAATAGGGTCTCTGCTCCACCCAATCGCTGATGTTTTGTACAAAATCAAGAAACATGCAGCAGCAAGGCGCTTCGATTGTAACGACTAGAAAGCCGCTAACCATTTGCCACACTCCGCCAAAAAAACAGTCGATGGATCCAAACAAAACGCCTATGCATGTCCACGCTCCCAAAAATATGGCAACTGTAAAAAAAAAAAAATTATTCGATACGATTTATTGAATATTGATTTTTGTTAAAAAAATTTTTTACTCACTGAAACTTCCAACGGTGCCGAGTCCACGTCCCGCGTACTTCATCCACCATGGAACGTCGTCTTTGGAGACGGGATCCTGTCCTGGACGCTCCATTATCGAAGCAATTTTTTCACCGAACGACTGCGAGATACGAAAAGAATATATTTTTCACTAATCAGCAATTTTTTATGCAATTAGCATATTTACGAATATATTTCGAATGACGAAGAATAAAATCGCGTATATCGCATATTGAATTTTTCACAGTGCAGAATGTTTTATTATATGCTGAATCATTAACGTGTATTGAGAAATTAAAGAACAAAAAAAAAGCTGATAGCACAGTATTGTGGATTGGGTATCGATGAAGGGTGCAAGAAAAGGTGATAAAGATGGAAGTAACCTTTGGCTCTTTGACAGCCAGATGAACTGAATTGACGATAACAAAAGAACGTTTGCAATTGAAAAAATTACCATTGTTGATGGATATTTGACGTTGCACTCGAGGGCCAACGTCAGCTGACACGCACGAAAAAACAGACAAGAAAAAATACAACACTACTTCGCCACCCCGAGTTACCGATATTTCGTCTCCTTGGCTCCCCCACTGTTCGTTCCTCTTAGCTACTGTAGCGCCTCTCTATGACGTCAGAAATCTCGAAGAGGCGCGAACACAATCTTTATTCGATCTGTGGACACATATTTATGGTCCACGAGTTTAAGAAAAAAGTAAAACAAAAGCAGTTTTCGTTCATTAGAAATTTGTTTATTCACTCGCATAATCTTATACCTTAAATATACATATGTTACGTTCTAAATTTAACGGGAGGTACTTTTTTCATTTTAAGACACTTGTCGCATACCCATTCCGCGTATACTTCTTTAGTCAATAATTGAAAAGCTGCTTCGGTAAGTCCTACGCACATTCTGAAAAAAGAAAAAAAAAATTTTTAATTGCCCAATAAATGAAATGAAATAATAATTATAACAACATAATAATAATGTTAATATCAATAATATTATGCATTGAATTGAATAACATGTAATAATTCCATTATTATTATTCATTATTATTTAATTATATTCCGTGTCTCATATTAAAGTTTAATTTCCGTAAAGCTTACCGATGAAACCAGAAGTTACAGCCAGATTCACAGACGATACCCTGATCGTTATCGTTCACTTCTTTGTGGCAATTGCCACATAGATAAATTGGTGGGGCGTTACGATTTTGGGAATTAAAAACCATCGGCTGATCGGGTGGATAAACCTGCAATAAAAAGATACAAAGATCAAAAATACAATTTATACATCAATATTTAAAGTTATAAGACTACGATTTCGTACCTTGCCAGAGGAGGGAGTCATTAATCTCATGCCCGGCCGCGGCTGAAATCCGTGAGGGCCGATGTTGCCTCCCATCGTCATGGGATGTCGCATGGGCGGTCCACCGTTTACATCGTTCGGCATCGAGCCCATTGGGATTCCCATTTGATTTTGGTGCGGCATACTCGCCATGTTATTCGAGTTTCTTCCCGCGACGTTTATATTACTGGGAGCCATAGATCTCATAGTAGCCATGGGCCCATTCATTTGTCGTCCCAAATTGTTTGAATTCATGTGTACATTCACTCCCATGTGATGAGGCGATCCATTTTGCCCGAATGGCCCATTGAGATTGTTAATAGACTGTGGTCCATTTACCGATCCACTATTACCCATGTGATTCTGATTATTTCCCGGCATTCCGTTCATCGGCGAGCCAGCAGGCCTTCCCATAGAATTTCCCATGGCTCCTGCGCCCATTGGATTGTTTGCCATGTGTTGTTGTCCCATGTGCATTTGATTCATATATGCCCCCATGTTATTGATCGGAGATGTTCGTCCCATTGTCGAGTTGTTCATCGCCGGAATTCCGCCCATTGGATTCATGTGGTTCCTCATTGGATTCATGGCTCCTTGTGGCTGATTTAGTCCCATGTGGTTCATAGGGCTCGTACGATCGCCCGGAGAATTACTTATTGGTGACATTCCTGCCATTGGATTCATATGATTTCCTGGTTGATTCATGGCTCCCGGTGGCTGGTGCGATCCCATGCTGTTCATAGGACTCATACGTTCCACAGGCGAGTTTCCCATTGGCGACATTCCTCCCATTGGATTCATGTGATTCCTCATTGGATTCATGGCTCCCGGTGGCTGATTCAGTCCCATATGGTTCATTGGACTCGTACGTCCGATCGGCGAGTTGCTCATCGGAGCCATTCCGCTCATGGGATTCATGTGATTTCCCATTTGATTCATGGCTCCCGGTGGTTGTTGCGATCCCATATTATTCATCGGACTCATACGATCCACAGGCGAATTGCTAATCGGCGACATTCCTCCCATTGCGTTCATGTGATTTCCCATTTGATTCATGGCGCCCATGTTGTGGGGCATCATGGCTCTCATACCTCCCATTGCGCCCATTGGATTCATAGCTCTCGTGAGTGGTCCGCCCATGTATTGCGGAGCGTGCGGATGCATTTGTGACAAATTGCATGGCTGCATGAGACCTTGTGACGATCGAGGCATTATGTCGTCGAATGGATTAGCCACGGAAACTGTGTCGCCGAAACATGACAAAGGAGGAGGTCGTAAATTCTGTAACTGAAGACAAACAATTCGCTATTTAGTTCAAATAAAAACAAATGTTTCTTCATTATTGAGTAATTTTCAGTTGATAATCGATGTATACAGGTTGTTGTATGGCTCTTTGATTACCTGTGCAGACGGCGGGCAGTCGGCCGCTTGTTGCGAACGAGCAGCAGCTTTAGTGTTCGTCCGTCTCTTTTTTTTTGGATTTGCTGCACCGGCTGGTAGCGTTGGACGAGGGTGCATGTTAGAGTCTGGATGAGGAGAATTTAAGTCCATACCACCCATCCATAGATTGTGGTTCATTTCTTATCCTTTGCTTTCTTCAACTTATGTTTCCATGTCGTGCCGACTAAAGTAACATCTCTGAAAAATAATTACGGCACGAATTAGCTCTCCATGTCGTTACAATAATATATAAATAAAGAGACACTTGCTTTACGTACCCTTATAGACTTTGTTGAAATCGGGAGGCGTTGATGCTTCTTGTTTATCGTTAAATATCGCTAATCTAAACTGTATTAATGCAATAAACGAAGCTGAGTGTTTGCTGCTCGTGAAGCAAGTAATCGTAAGCACGAAGTAACTATTTGTAAGTGACCGTTTTTCGAGTCTTGTTCACCCTTTTAATCGCTTTGGGTCACGTTCCGGTAACCTGGAGTGGGAGCGCACCCCCCCCCCCCCCCCCTCCCCCTCCAACTACCACTAACATTGCAACGCTTTCAGGTCTGTACAATTTTTGCCGTTTTCCATTAGCGGTGCATTCTTTGTTCTTTTTCAATGGATTTAATCCTTTTCGTCCCCATAACCAGTGTTGTACGAATTTTAGCATCTCGAAGCCGGGGCTTCTGTGATCCTTTCGACCCGTTCGCACAGACTTTGAAAATACAATCACCCTTAGCTTCTCTGTGTTTGTGACAAATTTGATGAAAAAAAGAAAAATGTTTTTTAAATAATTACCAATGTCTCGTTTGATTTTGGAGTTCAACTCAAAAAAATTCATGGAAGTATGGAAAACAATTTTTTTTTCATTTTCAATTTTTATGGAAAGTAAATGGTATGGCTACTCTATTCGACTTTTTGCCCGTTTTTTAGCGTCTTAGAATGGCTTGAAAAACCGCTTTTGTAAATTTGTCGCATACGTTATATTTTGTATTTTCACCCGCAAAAAAAATAAGCATTTGGGTTTTCCCGTAATTTCTTCGGGAGCTACAGACAGTCTTAAGAATACAGAAAATCGGAATGTTTCCCAAAATCGATCAAGTATTTTTTTTTCTTCTAATTATGAATCGATACGTAAACTACTCCACCGTAACATTTAATACAAAAATTCGCGTAATTAAATAAATCCGAATTTTTTTTTGTCACTGATTTTGCCGTAAATATTAATTAATCGATATATGAATTAACTTCGAATTCGTTTGCTCGACGCGTATTAAAAAATTATAACGATTATAAATCCCAAATCGCTCCGTACTTTCCGTCGTACCTGTGACTCAGTCAGGTATCTTCCGTAAACCGTTAGGTCGTCGTAAATGACCAGTTCAAGGTATATACGAGTGAATTCGCATATTTTGTTCAGTACTTTATATTTCAAAAACACTCGGTACAGTCATTAGCACAATTAAGTTTATCTTTATTTTACGCGATAATATCTGTTAAAAAAATTATGAAATTTACAACTCCGAAAAAAAAAATTATATTTACTGTATTGAAATTAATAAAAATTTGTAGTTAATCCATTTTAGTATATCTATCTAACATATATTTAATTTAGGATATTTATAAGTGGTGGAAAATTTTTAATCATAACTTCCGTAAAAAATAAAAAAATGTACAGATGCGCGACATTCACATCCAACTACTCTATTTAAAAAGACTTTTGATAATCCATCGATTAAACAAATTATTTTAATTTCTTGGTCGTTTTTCGTTCGGTTCCCGATCAGAGTCGGAATCCCCCGACTCGTGAATCGGCGGAAATTCCGGAGGTACTTCGCGCGGTTGTGTCCATCCGGCAGGAATAGGATAGCCGACGGAGCACTCGTTGTAGGATTGCGTGAATTGATTTTCATGTACGGAGAGTCCGTAGCTGGATGCGGTGTCCTGCGACCCCGCGGAAGGTGCCGGAGAAACGATACTCCTCTGGCTACTTCCCCGCATATCGTAACTCGTCGCCGCAGCAGCAGCTTTTTTAGCCGCATACATGTTCGCTTCTTCCTGCGCTTTAGGTATATTTTTCTTGTACCTTATCCTCTTGTTGCCAAACCAATTGGACACTTGGCTAACCGTAATGCCGCACTGTTTTGCCAATTCCTCTTTGGCCTCTTCGCTCGGATATGGATTACTTAAATGAAGATAAAAATACTCATTCAATATCTCGGAAGCTTTTTTACTGAAGTTTCGCCTTTTTCTTCGGGCGTCGAGACAACGCGATCTTAGCGCCATAACAGTTTCGCACGTCATTTGCTTGAGTTGTATACCGACGTTCGAGAATTTTTTGTTTATCATCTGCACCATTGTCTCGACTTCTTGCGATCTTATAGGCCTCACGGAACTCTGTTGTCTCAGCATGACGGTAACATTATTACGAAAATCATTGGAGACCTTTTGATACTCAGCTAAACCTTCGTTATAAATTTTCCTTATAAGCGCAAGTTTAGCCCGATAATCCGCGTGTTCTATAGTATTTTCTGAACTTCCGGAAGTTCCGGAGCCACCGGCAATACCATTGGCGCCGATTTCCGGTCCTGCGATTCCTTCCGCTATGAGCATCGTGTCCAATCGCAATATCTCTGGATCCGATGACTCTTCTTCAAGCACACTGTTGCATTGCGATATCCCAGTTTTCTCCTTTACGTCGCAGAGAACGGAGAACAGTGCTCCGCGCATTCTGTGACCGTTCAGACTATGTTTTCTCGCTTGGACGTCATTTAAATTGAGATCATTTATACTCGTGTTTATTGCTTGCAATAGTCCATCGATTTCTCGCTTTCGGGCGTCTTGAAGTCCCGTTGAAAAATCTACTGGTGACCCGTATCCGTACGCACTTCCGGTTGGCACCATTCTTCCGTCGTCATTCATAATCGAGTCAGGAAAGTTCAACTTTTTACTGCGATTTGAAAACGATCTATCGATCGTTTATCATCCACAACGCCGGAAATTTATAACCGGAAATGAAAGTAAGTGCTTTTAACGCTTTTATGGTATCGCAGCTTTGTAACTTACAGAGTTTTATTTATATAGTATAAAAAATCGATGAAAGTTTTTTAGTTTTTTTTTCCACACTTTTTTATTCGGCTAACACTATCACGAAATTTTGAAATTCTCGTTAGAACTTCGTTCGTCACTTCCGTACACGCGAATGAATACATTTGACCTCTCGCAGCCCCTTTTGAACGTTCTCCCTTACAGAGAGGTACTGTCTACAGGGTTATGCCAATGATTCAACGATACAACACTTCGAGTAGATAATAGATGAAAATTCGTCTGTATGCTACAGTGGGGGCAGTTTCTACCTGCAGCAGGAATGTTTCATTAGGGTAAACGGTACTTTTATCAAAGCTTTTACTGCATAACAGCGAAAAAGTGGGGAATTTCAGGTAAAGGGTTAAGGTGTTCACATTTCGAGGGAACGTGAAAATCGAAGAATACCGTGAGTCAGAGACACAGTATGACGAAAGGGTTAATTTTTTTATTACGTCATAAAAATTGTATACTTTGTACACTTTAAATTTGGATACATATTTGCAAACAATATTCTCTGTTCAATACGTATTTTTAAATATTTTTTTTTCTTACTCGTAATTCACAAATACGGAATTTTTATCGCATTTATTTTACACCAATAACGTTGCCGAAAAACATTAGGTTAATACGAAAGGCGATAACTTTTTAATTTAATAAGAGTTTTAAAAACCATTTATTTTGTAAAAATATACCATCATTACTCATTCGCGATTCTTAATAATTAATAAAGTATTTATACGTTTATTATTATTTATCATTTATAAATATAAATATAAAAATTCTAATCGTCTCATAAATATACTTTGTCTTTTATAAAACTCGAAATCGGTAATAGAATATGTTAACAAATTTAATTTCCTCATAATTTAAAAAACCTTTAAATTTCTAGAGATACCTTCGTATTTATTTTTAATCCCAATTTTCGTCGCATACATACGATGATTTCGAGAGTTCAACTTAATCGACTGCTGAAAAAATCACGAATTGCATTCGAGCCGCCGAGTGTCGGCTCTCTTGCGATTTCGAATAAACCGGAAGTTGAGCCGCCACAGTTGCGTGATAACCGTTGCGCGGGGTTTCACGGGCGATGCGCACTGCGGGCGCTGGTGGGTGGCCGACGGCCATTTTTAAAGGGCCGCTTAGATTATTACGATTATCAGTGTCCCATCGACTGTCGCAGTGCGCGGTTCTTATCGACTTCCATCATTCGCGCTTTCATCGCGTACATCACAAATCCATTGAGCCCATTGGCGTTGCATCGATCAGTCGCGACGTCTGATTCATCCGCATCGCACGTTTTATGTAGTCGAAAGAGATTTTTTCGCTGGGCGAGATTGTCCAAGTTCTCGGCGCGAGGTGTTTCGTTGCCGGGTAGAGGGACGCTGATGAGGCGTCTCGCCTGCCTCTCGATGGCGTAATCTCGCCCATTCCAACACTCCCGGTAACAATACGTTATTGTGGTTATTATAACTATACATACATATATATACATTCATACATACATATATAGACAAGTGCAGTGTGTCGTCAATGTGTTTTTTATTTCTCGCTCTACAGCGCCACGACTGACGTTTAATTCCCTTCGCTCCCGAGTGTTATCGCGAGTTTTGTGTTTCTCGTGCCTTTTTTTTGCCCGGAAGAGCGATCGAATTAGTAACTTTTTTTTTTATCGCTGATTTTCGCTGTCCAAAATAAACGATCAATATGTCGAACGCACCGCTGATGTCAAGCGGTTTGAGCAAATTGAAGAAAAAACATTTCCGCGTCAAGCATCAGAAGGTTAAGCTGTTTCGCGCTAACGAACCGCTACTCAGCGTCTTCATGTGGGGTGTCAATCACACGGTGAGTAAACCCATTTTTTTAAAATTCTTTCCCATTAAATCGACAACTGCAGTTCAACTATTTCATATCTGCGCAATATTTCTCTCAAAGTTTTGCATATTTTTCCGACTTGAATTCGTTGATTTATGTAGTGCGAAGTGTCGAAGTCAGATATTCTTCAACACAACGCAGTCTAATTACTGTAATAAAAACAGTTGTTGAAAACCACTGATTTGCCATTGTTCAGCGTTGAAAATATTGTTACGCAGTCTGAAGACAAAGTGTCACTGTTGTTATTCACATCCAAATTGGCACCCAATGACGTAGCATAGAAAAAATACATTGTCTCGTCGCAATCAGAGATAACGGAGTTATTAATTATAGATAAACTTCTAAGATAAATGAATGCAAACTTAAAGACCCCATCGATACAAATTGCATTTTTCTACATTATGCATTTTTTTTTTTCAAAACATAGAATATTTTATTTAATATGCATACGTTGATAACGCAAGAAAACAACATTTTTATGATTTTTTTTTTTTTTTTTCAGATAAACGAGTTAAGTCACGTAAATATACCGGTAATGTTATTGCCGGACGATTTCAGGGCTTACAGCAAATTGAAGGTCGACAATCATCTGTTCAACAAGTGAGTCACAATCTTAGAATAAATTTCGTATTCCTCGCCGGAAAGATAGAAACTATAGATCACAATAATTATTCAATCCCACGCAATTATTTGCCTATTGACTCTCATCTGCACAGCTGATACATTCATTTTTTTCAATGATTGTAGTGACAAAAAAAACAAAGAAAAAAAAAGATCGAAAAAAAATGAAAAATACGAGACACAGAACAATCGATCGTTTTCGATATAAATTGAGTCGTTTAAAAAGCCACGCAAAGCAGCTTTATTCTAAATATACAACGGTAGCTTTACATCGTATTGATGCTCCCGGTTGCTGGTGCATTCGTTCGCCAATATGCTTCGTTAATAATAGAAACTTAAACGAGCGCTGTCTCCTCCGCGCGTAATACAGATTCGCGCCAAACTCGAGACACGGAATATCGAATATGTTGCGATTAAAATCAATTTTTTTAAATCGATCGAAATTTTTTTTTTTTTTTAATTGCCGAACGATCGGATAACACGTTGCGACGATCTTACTATGAATGATCGATTGTATTTTCAGAGAAAATATGCCGTCGCACTTCAAGATAAAGGAATACTGTCCTCTAGTTTTTCGAAATCTCCGCGAGCGTTTTGGTATCGACGATCTCGACTACAAAGAATCGATGACAAGGTAACGTCGAAATAATTGATTATCACTTTATTCTCACGAGCGCATACGGGGGCCACTCCCATGGTTACGAATTCTTTTCAACATTATCGCTCTCAACGATATACATTTCGTGCACCCAAAGCTTCTGCGAAAACTACCGTCGTGAGTCACACACTCTCGACACGACTCTGATGTGTGATAAGAGAAAAAAAAAATTCTGCGAACGCTAATTCGTGGCAAAAGCTGCATCATTTTTTTGATATATCGTCACTTCGGAGCGATAAAAGAAAGGAGTAAATACTCGGAACACTGCTGCACGCTTTACCGAAATTTTGTTTATCTGCAAGATAATTCGTTGACGCGACGAATTTATTGTTTTTTTTTTTTTTTTTTTCGAAAAAACACGAAGAGCACCAATGGTAACGAATGATATTTCTTACGATTGTCAGATGTCGAGCATTTAATCCTTCGCGCGCAAAACGACGCGACGGAAAGGTGATAGGAAGTGCGACAGGAAGGATACGACAAATGGTTCAGCGCTCGGCGACTCTGCCCTCGATAACCCTATCACCCACATCCCTCGTTTCTACCTCTTCTACTTCTACCTCAGCTACTTCTAGAATTCCGATAATAAATAAGCCGCAGCGCACCTACAGTTTTAAACCAAAGCGCCTGAGGTCAGATAGTCTTTTACGCATCCACTCTTTTGTTTCACTCACAAACTTGCAATGGCAAAGTTTTATTTTTCTACCCGTTGCCCCACCCAATAATTTTCTTTAATGTATCGTTGCGTTTCTCTTTGCCCCATTTTTTTTTTTATTATCCGAACTAATCGCGAGTGCGTTTTGCCATTCTAACACGAGAACACGTTAGAGAGCAATAATTTACAATTTTTCCCCTCACAACTCCGCCAAAACGAGTACATTAAACGCATTTTTCGTTCAATAGTCCGATTACGTGGATTAATCGATCGATAATCGAAAAATACGCGAATCAATGAAAATACGACCGATTAATCTACAAATCGATATGCGATAGCTACATACACGAGTAATTTACCGAATAATAATCATTCGTATAAGTTGGATGCATTTTTTTAAAGGTTTTCTTTCTTTTCTTTCTGTTTTCCCATATTCCCGTTTTGCGATCGTATCTTTTCGATGACTCACACAGCACGCGCACCTTCGATAAAAAGTTTAATTGAATAAAAAAAAAAAACGCCACGCCTGAGCAGCGCACATTTAAATGAATTTAATCGAAGTATAACGCGCAAAAGAAGTGATACTCACGGAAATTCATGGCTATACGTGAAGAGTGCATTACCTACACCTTGTTTTGTAAAATAGCGCCTATTCTTGCTGATATTTATTGGCGATTAAATAAAAAGTTTGTATTATAATTAATATTTCGAGTGAAACTCGATTCTTGTGAAAGAAAGTGAAGAATATAAGAACATCTTATTGAAATTAATTAAAGCGTATTGTCCTGTGAGCACAGATCGCAGCCGACACTCGACGACTCGTCGGGCAAAAGTGGCGCAAAATTTTATCAGTCTTACGACAAATTATTCATCATAAAGACACTGACGAGCGAAGAAGTCGAGAGGATGCATTCGTTTTTGAAACATTATCATCCGGTAAGAATTTAAAAAAAAAATAAAAAAAAATTAAAAATCCACAAAAAGATTATCGCGTTAACCGCCACATTGGTACCGACGAAACTGATATTTTATTTTTTTACCGATGTGTTAATGAAATTTATAAATTACAGTACATCGTCGAGCGTCATGGCAAAACCCTTTTGCCGCAATATCTCGGAATGTATCGTCTAACAGTTGACGGTGTCGAACACTATGTCGTATCAATCAGAAATGTATTCTCGAATCACTTGACGACGCACAAGAAATTCGATCTCAAAGGCTCAACGGTCGATCGCGAAGCGTCCGACAAAGAGAAGGAAAAAGATTTGCCAACGTACAAAGACAACGATTTCGTTAAGGACGGTATGAAAATTTACATCGGGGAGGACGCAAAATCAAAACTCATTGAGACGCTAACGGCTGACGTCGATGTTAGTATAGTTTTTTTTTTCTCGCAATTTTTTTTACGTTTACAATGAGAATTTATCGATCTTTTTTGCAGTTCTTGACGCGACTGCATCTGATGGATTACTCGTTACTGCTCGGTCTTCACGATTGCGCGAGAGCTGAACAGGAAAATCGCGAAAGAGCGGAGAGAGAGGAGGACGAGGATAATCACGACGAGGAGGACGACAGCGAATCCGGAAGCGGCTTGGAATCGAGAGGTCCAATGGGGGAGTACGTTAAATTTCAAAAAAGCAACAAAAAAATTGCATTGTCTTTCGCTTTTCTTGCGATTTATAACGAGCAAAAGTTTAACGCGCGCGACGATACCATTTGGATCGTCGAACGAAAAAAAAACGAAAAAATGGTTTTCATTATTGTGGTTTAATCGAAAGCAGGAATGTGCGATGTGTTTCCAGTCGATTGTGGGGTTGGAGCGGAGTAACCGGTATGACGACACCGCCGGAATCACCTCACGCCGCTTTAGTTCGAGAAACGAGTCTTCAGTACGAAGACGCGATTATACCGGAACTCGATATTTACGCGATCCCAAGTTCCGAGGGTGAGAAACCTATAAAACACTTAAATATTTCACGTCATCGTTTATTTATTTATTTATTCAACTCTTTTTTTATCTCAACAGGAGCGCCGACAAAGGAAATATACTTTCTCGCGATAATCGACGTGCTGACGCACTACGGAGTTCGAAAACAGGCAGCAAAAGCCGCAAAAACCGTGAAATACGGCGCAAATGTTGACGGTATATCGACGTGCGATCCCGAACAGTACGGCAAGCGTTTCATAGAATTTATGAGCAAAGCGATAGAATAGATTTAGTAGTTCTTATATATATTAAGAAAGATAAAGATAATTAACAACACTATCGAAAACGAAGAAACAATACAAAAAAAAACAAACAAAACACGCGATAATTTCGTTCGTATGAGATGCGATGCGAAACATCGAGAGGGCGAAATGTTAAGCTTCATCGATTATATTTTTGTCCGAAACTTTCGGTTCCCCGATAGTTAAGGGGGAATTTTCCTTTTTTTCTTTTTTTTTTATAATTTGTTAAAGTTGATCTTAATATAAAATGAAAGGAAGCTGAAGGGGGCGGTGTAAAGGATGGATTTGAATTATTAAGGATCAAATACCCTCATCTAGTCTCAAGCGAAATACTACGGATTTTTATTATTTTTTACGGCGTTTACGGTTTCTTTTTCTTCTCAAAGTTGCCGTTTCGTTTCTTTTATTTTTTACGTTTTTTTTTCTTCTTTTTTCTCTGTGTATCATAACATCTCGTATACGTATCTTTGCTATTTTTGGAATTTGACGAGAGAGCGGAAGGAAAGGAGAGAGGGAAAGGAGAAATAAGAAAGATTTAAATTTTAAAAAGCGCTCAATAATAAAACAATATTGCGATATGTATCTATGTTAAGCGTATTTAGGATAAACGATTCTTCGAATTATTAATTCTCACATTTTTTTTTCTTTTTTTTTTCTTCATTTTTTTCACTTCGCTGTTTCGCTAAAGCCACAAATATCGTTTCTTCTTCATTAATCTTTTAACGAATTATTATTCTATCACATGTACACAGACACGTAAACAGACACACAGCCGCACACTTTCACACAAAGTGCGTATCAATTATTCACCGCGATATTATAAAGAGACAAGAGAATCAATAACAAGGAAAAAAAAAGAAAAGCAAAAATAATAAAATAACGCAGAAAAGTGTAATTTCACTGTTACTCAGTATTTACGCGACGAATATACGCTTCTGTCGCTTCGTTCGCCACCGAATCACCAAAAATTCACTCAAAACTTTTTTCTCATTGTTTTATCAACGATCGATAAAAATATTGTACGAATATATATATATATGTATATATATATAAAAAAAACAAAACAAAACGAAAACAAAACCTCTCTGTGGCTACCGATGAATTAACGAAAAATAAATTATCATTCCTGAAGTGTAAAAATATCTGAATATCTCACCGCAATCATTGAACGCAACAAGATATATCGAATGAATATCTTTATTTTTTTTTTCTTTTGTAAATATATTACAAACGAATAATAGATAACCGAAAATTGGCTTCTTATTGTTGTAAAAAGGGAAACAAAGAAAAACAGCACAAGTTAAATTAATTAAGTATAATAATTAAGTATAGAGAGACTTTTGAGAGACACATCAGTATTGTGCGATAGGAAGAAAAAAAATAATTGATTTAGTTGTAAACTCGCGGCCTCTTGGAATTTAATTCCGGAACGGAAGTTCCCTGATCCGCGGAATCAATGGGACCGGCGTTGGTGCCGCTGCGCTTTCTTCTCGCGGTTGGGGACATTTGTTTCAAGCATTCGACATCGTTAAATACGACTTGAGCTCCGCCGCCGCTAGTTGGCACTATGTCACCCTGAAAAATCGAAGAAAATGGATTGAAAAAAATTTGATAACAATTTCGTTAGAAGATGAACGTTTGTTGAAGAAATTCGTGCGGAAACCTTATAGAGTTTTGTCTCGAGTTCGCCATCGGTGTCGTGTTCCTGCGCTACGAGACAATATCTCGATGCACCATCTGTTATATCTTTCGGATCGGTTAGTCGGGTGATACTTCTTCTTCGTCTCATCAGCGGCTGAAGAACCGTTCCGATGGGTACCAAAGCACCGGGTCGATGATCCACCCACCGATCGGCACTCTGCGATCGTCTGTGACGAGGATTGGCCACAGCGATTCTATCCTATAAAATAAGAAATGTATTACACATCGATGAAATTAGTTGCTTCGACAGCTAACGGGAGGGGATCGTCGCGATGGTTTTTTTTTTTTTATTAATCTTTGTACCGAAAAATATTTGTTTTTATAAAAAATGTAATGATATCGATGACCATTAACGGGATAATTAACAGATTTCTGTCAGAATTTTTTACCTTTCGCGAACGAACATCCGGCGTCTTGGAACCGGTTAAATGTTCGCCGGTATCGCTGGTAGCCGCTGTACCCGACGGCTCCTTTGGCAATTGATTAGCGATAACGTTCTCGTCATCAACGAGAATTTGTTTGACTAATCTTAGCTTATCGTCCTTTTCCTTCATTTGATTCTAAGTACAAAAGTGAAAAAATAATGATAAGAGAATTATTATTGTTGTCGATTCTTAAACTTTGATTATCGATATTCATTACCTGAAGATGTTGACGCTGCTGACGCAATTTGTTCTCCAATTCTCGACTCATTTTGTCCGTTTCGGCTTGAATTTTGCTATTGTACTTTTGTTTCACTCGTTGTTTGTCTATCATACGCTGATTCAGCGCCATATCGCGATCCCTCAGCTGTAATAGTAAACATTCAAACGTTTTACGACTTGCGATCGAAAATGTTAATTTTTCTTTTTCGTATTTGTAATTCAAAAAAATTGAAACCTCTTGTTGCAAGTTGCGAATTGTATCGTTAGCGCTGTTCAACTTGCGCAATAGACTATCTATCTGCGATTCCGTTTTGCAGAGATGTCCCTCGAGCGCCGTTACTTTCTTCTTCTGCTGCGAACTGCAGGCCTTCAGCGACGCGTTTTCAACTTTTAACGTTATGTTTTCTTGTTCCATCGTTAGCAACATTTTTCTAAAATCGTTTTCTGCCAAAATTCCAAATGCTGTTAGATATCGAGAAAACAGTAAAAAAAAAAAAAATAACAATAACGCTGTGGCGATCGGTTTTCTTACGTTTTTGCTCGAGATCCGACCGAAGGATGTTACGTTTATTGATACGCTGCTCGAGAAAGTGAATGAGCTGAGGTATTATTTGATCGTTGTGCGGACTTGTGACCTCCAATTCGGGGAACGGACCGCCAAGACTACGAAAAAATAAGTAAGAAATTTAATGTAATAATGCGATAAATTGCGCATTTCAATAATTTATTAAGTCCTCACGTACGGAGGACGTGAATGTACGTCCGAATTTATCGACCAGTCATTACTTTCAATTGTTTCGTTTGACTATAAAAATGATTGCAAAAACATTCTGAAAACAACTGTAAAATAACGTGATACTGTTGTTTTTTTTCGACGATTCACAGAGATTTGTTTTACGTTTTTGCGGATTCACAGAGATTTGTTTTACGTTTTTGCGTATTGTTGTTACGAACAAACGAAATTAGTATTCTACTTGACCGGCAAAAAGTCTCCCGTACGTGAGGTGTTAAGAACAAAATTGAGATCCACCTGTAGACGAGACCCAAATCGATTTCTAGATCCGCAGCCTCCGGGCGGCCTTCTTTCTCCAAACGGCTTCTCGCTTCCTTAAAGATCTGGAAATAGTAAAAAAAAATGTTTAGTTAAAACTGTAATATCGTAATTTCAGAGATTAAGATAAAATTAGATATACTTTATTGGCTTGTCGACGTCCGGGAGTAAATCCGAGATCCAATTTCGGAGCTGTGGGCCTCGCGACTTGTACCTCTTGCGTCATTTCAGCGAATTTCATTACTTGCTGCAATATAATACGAAAGACGAGCAACAAAACAAATTAATGCAATTGTTTTTGAGACTTTTATCGTCGTGAATTTCGGTCAGCGTACTCACGATAGTCTCGTCGTAATCGTCGGCTCGTGGATTGACACAAACGATCATTCGCACCCGTCCCTCGCCGTCGAAATAATTTTTAAACAAATGCGTGAGTTTCGAATCGCGATACGGTACAATTTTATTCGTTCCCTGCGCCTGATTTTCCCGCAGTATCTCGAGACAGGAGCGCAGAGTCATCAGAGAATTGTTGATGTTTCCTATAATTATATTGTTTTTTTATATTGTTATTCTTTTCGCATTAATTATTTATCGATATTAACGTCGGAAGATGCGCTTTGAATAATTTTAATTTCATTTTTTTCACCTGCTTCGCGAAGACGCTGTCCGGTATTTTTCGTTCGATTGGTGCGTTCGCTACCGGCTAAATCGACAAGAGATAATTGACTCACGCAAACGACGCGTTTGTCTTGAATTACTTGTTCGCCTTCGCAATCGAGAGGCGCCTGAACGAGGCGAACGGTAAAAACGCTGTGCGATCTACTCGATTCGGCGTTCAGAGCTGTGTGAGCGACTCGACGTCTTCGTTGACCCCTCTGGAAGACTTCGAAGGCTTCCTCGGCGCTTTTTACTTCGACTTCCGACGACGCGTGAACGTACATATTTTTGTTGCCATCCTCTCGGACTATTTTGCATTGCAGAGTTCTGCGGATACAAAATAAATCATTGATTAGAACATCAGAATAATTAAATGTAAATTGGTGCATTTTTTAAACATTTTCCTTAAATACTATAAGAAGTTACAATCGGACTTTTTTTCTTACTGAAAGATACTTTTTTACGAATATATGAATAGAAAAATAATGATTTTATCACGAGTTTTGTGTGATAAAAATGGTACATAGAGCCAAAGAATAAATAATTGTAACCGGAAATGACTCCGGATAACGGAAAACGATTAAACAATTATTATAATCAGAAATATAGATATTATTTTACTCGTGTCGAATGTATTTTCAAATTCATTAACTCCAATTTATTTTAAGAAAGAAAATAATTTCCGATTATAACAAGTTAGATAGCCGAAAAATGCAGTTAGAGAATTTTTTTTAATCGCTACAGGAAACTATCGCAGATAACAGTTTGAGGACAACGCCTGCATAGAAAAAAAAAACCATCAGCTTATTTTTTTTCTTTTCATAAACGTACTTTGCTCTCGGATCGTCGTCATCCAAAAGATCGTAAACGCTGTTGTTATAAATTTCCACGTAGGTAACGAAAACCGCGTAGACATTGTCCGCCTCGACGGCGAGTATCTGCGATTCGTCGGCCTCGCGTGCGATCATCGGATTGCTATCGCTATCGCTGTCCGTCGTGGGCTTTCGTTTTCCTGATTTCCCGTTTCTCGGTGTCATAAGACCGGCGTGCAGTTCGTTTTGTCTATCAAGCATCGCGTCCGTTTCGCTTTGCACGTCGAAACCGTTCAACTTGTCCGGTTTAAAGACGAATTTTTTTGCCTGATAATTCGTAATGCTGTTGAAAAGCACATCGAGACAACGCGGCATTATTCCGCCGTCCTGTTGTTCTCCGGTCATCGTGTAGGTTTTGCCGCTTCCCGTTACACCATAAGTGAAGAGTAAACCATTTTTGCCGTTTATCAAATTTTCTACCAATGGCAGAGCCACGCAATTGAAAATTTCTCGCTGCGGCACTTCAGGTTTAAATACTTTGCTGAACGTTGTCTGAATCTCTTTCTGAGCCGCATTACGAAAATTCATCGCCGATTCCGGCGGCGTTATCGCTATCGTAGTGTCAGAGATGACTCTCATACAAGAAACGTCGTTAGGGTACTGCATGGGGCGTACCCTGCAGTAGACTTGAACCGGATCTTTAGAAAGTGTATTGGCATACCGCGGGCGACTCGTCGGCTTGCGAGCCGACACCGGAGGCTTCGGACGTCTGAAAAATAAACAATTGACGATAAACAAAAAGCCGATAATTTTTTTTTAATTCGATTGGTAGTTTCGATGATAAGTACACTAAAAGCGGTTGCTAAAAAATTCTTATACATAAAAAAAAAAGTAATGTCGCACAGCGACGGAAATAGACGTAAAGTTTATTCAAATAAAGATCGAAATTATCATTATTATAATACTAAAAATTTGTATTCTACCCAATTGTCATATTTTTCTAGTGCAACAGACACTCGGTAAAAGATTATTACTGTTATTGCTTTATTTGTAAAATTATTTTCGTGATTGATAAGTCAAAGTACGATGCATAACCTTGAAATTTTGCCAAATTTCGATTTGAATAATAAGAGTATTGTGGTTTTACTTACGTAGACTTCATTTTTGAGACGAGCGCGATGTAGATTTTTGTATTAAAGACACCGGGATGAAGGAAACGATATTTTTATACTCTTAAATAATGATGTGTTATCCCGGAGACGAGCTTTTTCGAAGCATCTGCCACTATCCGGTGAATTGTCGTTAGGGACGCCAGACGTTTGAATTTCAAGACTACGGTGTAGTGGGGATAGAAAGTAACCAATAAGATTCCAGTTGAAACGATTCGGCGATGTTGATGTAGTTAAAATAGCGGGGAACGAAGATCTGTGATTAATCAGCAGCAATTAATATCTCGCAACATTAATTCACAATGTTATGGTACACTTTGAAACTTCCCAAACACTTCATTCTTTTTTTGATTCTGGTGCAAGTTTTTCGTATCAAATATTGAGTGAAAAAAGTGAGTGATTCGTGATGAGCGCCATGAGAAAAAATACAACGGGTCACAGCCTAGAAACGACCGAGTAAGTAATTTCCTTTGTTTACATCTCGCGTTTACGTTCGCATTTCGCGAAAAATTGCTCGACGTTTTCAAATGAAACATTGTCCTTCTCCCGAACTTCGAAAAAGTCCGAGGAATTTATCTACGACGAGAATTTGCTAGAGTTAGAGGACCGTTTTTTCGGAACATTTGAGGGGCGTCACAATCGAACAAAATGTAAAAGGGGTACACGTGCAAATTTTTTTTGATATGATAGAAAATGTCGGACAAATATTATGGGTAACATACTTTCATATACTTTTTTGCGCCGAATACGAATCCGATGGTTTTTTTAGCGAAAAGTGAAGCCGCTCATTACTAGTTCTCAAAAACTAAGTTTTTTTTTTAATATTTCTGAGGTGAGAGATCGTTAACAATCTTTGATTCCGCAATGATTTCTTTTTAATGATTAATGGCCATATATACATATAGGTACAGTCACATATACAATATTTTACACTTAAAATTAATCGATCGTAATTATCTAATAAGTTTTATTCGTATTTCTCATTTTATCAATAAACGCGATTTGGTGTATTTCAATGAAATCAGCGATTGTTAATCAAAACGCTAAGCCTTTTTTTTTGTTCATTTAAAATTATAAAGTAGACAACACGTACACAATGCGGTGGCTCGGTCAGCGCGTCATTTATTAATTGACTAGTTAAATTAGTATGCGTGCGTAGCCCACGTAAATAGAAGTCGATTATCCTTTCTTTGTTTTTTAAAATTTTTTATTTAATTGATTTAACGTTCAACAATGGAATCCGCGCGCATCCGACTTGCGCGACACATATGGAAGATATCGAAGATATTAATTCGCACTATCGTTTTAAATATGCCGCGTCCTTTTACGCTTTCTTTTTTTTCTTCGGTATGCCTATTTAACGATTTATCAGCCGATTTATTCATCATTCACGTCTCTATTAATCGACTAATTACAATCGAAATAGAACTCGTTAATTCAACGCTAAACTATAAGGTACCGTAAAATTGATGATAAAACGACCTCGCGGTCGATTCGATTCGATTATCGCGACATTCTACGCGCTTTTTTTTTGTTTCTTTTTTCAATAGATTATGTTTTTTATTTTCGGTGCATTCAAAGCTTTTAGTGTAGAGAAGTGTAGAGAATTCACATGCTTATCAATATAAATTTCTTTCGATCGGAAAGCTATTCACCATTCTTAACTAATGATATATATAAAAAAAACGGAATTCCTAAACATAGTCAATTGTTACCATATCTGTAAATTCATTAATGAAATAATGACGTAGAAAAAGATTCAATCGCGTGAATGTCGAAATCGTTTGATCTCCCGAGTCGACTAAAAAAAAAAATTCGTATAAATATGTTTAACGATTATAATAAAGTAACGTATCAACAAAACGGTAAACGTATATTTTGATTAATAAATTTCACTCTTGTTATCTCGACTACGATCGTCGATATTTCGCTCTTCTAAATTACTCCGTCTAAGCGATTTCTACGATCGACTATGGTATAATATTGCTTTTTTATTCTCTTGCAAACGATGCGAATTTATTTCGATGGGAAATATTCGAATTGAAATCGCGTTAGCATCTCTCACTTTCATTGCTACATTTTAGTGACGATAGTCGTCAGTGAAATATGCATTTAGGCTTTAGGCTCCTCAGTGGTACGTTCGGCGTATAGGAAATATTCAAAAATAAATAACAACGGTTGTCGCACATTGACAATAAATCCGATTAAACAACAAACGAATAAATATCAACAAAAGCGAAGTGGAAATTAATAAAACAAAAAAAATAGGAATGCAAGCAGATTAAAAATGGTAACGAAAAAGGTACTTCGGCATGCGTCACAAAAATCTTTTTCGAAAGCGAAAAAGAACATAGCTACGAGATTGAAGTTATTGAAATATCTTGCAATCGGCATCGTTATTGTTGTTGCTGCAGTTGTTGCAACAGCGGACACACCTCGACGAGCGGAGTGCCCAAAACTTCTTGACAAACTTCATTCATATCCTGTTCCATCATCAGCGAACATATCTGATCCTCAGTCAGCATTTCGACGCTAAATTCATCGTAAGAAAATCGAAAATTATTAAATGATTCAATGTAAAAAAAAATCCAAAATGCATTTTGAAAATGAAAAAAAAAAAAAAAAAAAATTCGAAATGTATTTCGAAAACGGAAAAAAAAATTTACCTCGCTAAACTTTCGCTGTCCGATGTCTCCTCATCGGGATTCAAGTACGTCATAGTTTTTTCCAAGGGACTCGGAACTTTTTTCCCCTTTACTTCGAGTTTGTCGCCTTTTTCAACTTTATCAGACTTCTCCGCGTTCTTTCCTTCGCCTCTGAATCTCTCCGAAAGATTACCAATGTCCAACATCATTATTCCGTGACTCAGTAGTTCGGCGGCTCTTTCAACTGTTCCTGTGCTCCACAGCATATCGAGGGACTGCCTTCGGCTCGAATTAACTAAAAATAATGCGCGAGAAAGTAGATATAAAAATTGTACCACTGATAAACTATTGGAAAAAAAAACTTATGTTAGGAATTCAAATGAAAAAAAAAGTGTATATTTTCATATTTACCGGAACTATTGCAACTCGTTTCGCCAGCCGCCGAACTCCTCGTTATCCAATTAGCTAAACTTCCGTCCAATTTGCTTCGTCCCTTCATCGACGGACTTCTGGTCACTTCCGCTTTCTTGTCATCGCTGAGACTCAATTCGTTGCTTTCCATCATCGCGGGCATAGATTTTTGATTTACCAATTGCGACTTTCGCCTCTCGCGACTCGCATCGTCGCGAACGACCGTCACGACACCGGCCATCAGTTTTGGAGCCGTTGTCGTTGTCGTTGTCGTCGATATTATTCCCGGCTGATCGGAGGTCTCGGGACGCGTTTCGTTGTTCTCCATCATCGCTGGTAACGATTTTTGATTCGTCAAATGCGACATTCTTCTTTCCCGAGTCGCGTTCTCGTGAATTACCGTTATCGCTCCGGCCATTATTTTTGTCGCCACAGTCGTTGTCGTTGTCGTCGAAATTATTCCCGGAACTCCAGCATTTTCCGGACTCAATTCGCTCGGTAACGGTTTGTATGGTATCGGATCGTCGTCATCCGAATAAATTTCGTTGTTGTAATATATCTCGTCTGGCGAATTGTTTAAACTTATTTCCGTCCATTCGTCGCCATTTTGGGCATTCGATTGATTCGACGCGGCCATCTTGTTGTCGATTTTGCGTGAATCCAATTTTTCGTCGGTTTTTGAAGTCGTAATGTTCGTTTTTGACGATTCTTCGCTCGGAGTTTTTATAGTTACTCTCTTTTCGGTGGGTGATATGACTTTTACAAGATCCGATAATCTCGATGACGACGAACTCGTTTTACGAGAATCATTTGAGGTTAGAAATTTGTTTGCGTCCGCTATGGTTGCCATGCTGCGCGGGCGTTCTCGTTTTATGTACTTTCGCGGCTCAGTGGAGGATAAATTCAAATTGCTGAGTCCTAGATAACCGGAGGACGTTTCCTTTTCCATCTGAAAATACGAATTAACAGTCTTATAGAAGTTTTCTTCCTATTTAAACTTTCATTTTTCTTGCTTGTGGTTTTTTTCTGTACCGTTTTCGGAACCGGACACTGTGCATTGGGACTCATCTTCTCAGGAAGACGAAGATATTCGTCGCTCGTGTAATCCGTACTGTCCGGCGATCCTGTTATACTGGAATCCGACGAGTTACGAACCGCCGCAGCGTCTCCAGACTTTTTTGTCTCTTTGGTACCTTCGCGATGCTTCGAAAAATTGTCTAAACCATCGTATCGCCGCGTCTACAAAAAAAAACATATATATATATAGATACTTTTTTTATGCAGTCGCGAAAAAAAAATCGATTTTTTTTTCATTACTAACTCGATGTATTTCGTCGCTTATTTTTTCCAAATTTCTCAGTGCTTCGGCATAAGTCATTTTTGCTTCACCGACCGACCGTTCCAGCAGACTTACGCGGACCTTTTGTTCCTCTAGCATTTGATTGAACTGCGCCTTCATTTCATAGTAAGGCCTATGTTCAAAAATTCTAATTAGTCCCATTCCAATAGTTCACACGCGAGGAATACATTGCAACGTGAAAAGTTGAAAAATATTTTCTCGTTACGAAGATATTTAGGACGGAAAACTCGAGGTGACGAGCTGTTGTGCAATATGCCGGAGTTAACCTATAATTTTTTATCTTACCGTAGACTGGCTGTCGATATATCGATACATCGATATACTACTGTTATTTCTAGTGCATTGCATGCGTAAAACGGAGCACTCGAAAAAAAAAAAATGTAAAAATAAAAAATCGTAAGTACAACGAGTTTCTTGTAATAACGAGGGTTCGAAAAATCGATAATAAAAAAAGAAAAAACTGAAAAGTAAATTACTATAACTACTTACAACATGAGCAAGTTGTGCCGGTAGGCGATACTGTTTATCAGAAGCAAGCTGCGACGTGCACCCATACTGCCAACATGAATATAACCAAAGAGTGACGTAAATTTTCTAATTACTAAGGAGTAAAATAAAAGTAATTAAATAAACCGATATTCGCGAAACACGAATATATATTAATGCATTCGACCGCCGAAACTTTGAAGTCAAAATAATTTCTCGTTTCGTCAACAAAAAATTGAATATAATTTTTTTTTCGTTTCAAAAATCAAATTTGAACTCAGAAAAAAAAATTAAAATAAAAATCATGCAGAGATGCTTTTTGTATAAAAAAAAATCAAACAGGGGAAGAAAAAACGGAAATTAAATTTAAAAAATCAACGGTACACTCAGAGGCAAGCGATAAAAATTACCTCGATTTTGCTATCGCCCTTTTAAGCTCCCGTTGGAGTCTCTGGACATTGTGCTCTGCTTTGTGATATATTGCCGTCGTATGCCTGTGTTCCGCCTCGGAAAGCGCTCTTTCGTGTTCCGATTCGTTAACTCTGGACGTCGCGTGATTCAACATTTCCTAAAATCGAATGATAACAACGAGAAAATTTAACATGTTTGAGGCAATTTGAATTATTGCTTTTTTACCTGCCACGCGTGATCGAAACATCGACCTTCGGTTTTCAATCCTTCTTCAGCGAGATAAACCATTTCTTTCGCTGCTGCGTGCTGACCATTCGCTCTCTCGAACCTGATCGCAGCTTTTTGCGCCTCTCGCAATGCCTATCGAGAGAATCAATTGTAAAAAAAAAAAGAAAAAACAAATCGTACGAACAGCGAGAAAAAATGGCGCAATATTTTTACCTCTTTCGCTTTGAATCTCGCGTCATAGTACGGTCGCGATTTTTCAATGCAACTTCCCAATTTTTTCGATAAATTGTCTATGTTGACCGTTGAATCGCACAGCAATTCTCTGAAAGTAGCCCGCGCCTCCTGTTCAAAATATAAGAGCCAAAAAAAAAAAAAACAAACAATACGAATCAATAAAATGAAAAATGGCTCCAAAATTTTATTGGTATTATTCGATTTATTCAACGCATTAAAGTAAACAGATCGATAAAATCGTCGATAAATTATTTTTAAAAAAATCTCCAAAATGTTACAATTGTCAGGTTATCCATATTTATCCCATGAAAATGAATGAAAACAGTAAAACATCGAATGATTACAAAAAAAAAAATCTGCTCCAAAATTTGACGAATACTGTTTCGTCTTCGTGCAGCGTGTGGAGGTAAGCAGATAACGCGGACATTCGTGAAAAACGGAGCGCAACTTTTCGGAGCAAAATCTTGAAAATCGTTAAAAAGAGCTTTCGCAAAAGTGCATACTAACGGTTGCATTATTGTAGGTTCCCAAATAAAATAAATAATTCACGAAAAAAAAAATAATTTAAAAGATAAAAATAATTGAAAAACGTGTACTTACATCCAAATCAACTTCCAATTTGTTGATATCGTCGGTGGCCGTGTTGAGTCGTTCCAATTCGATCTGAAAAAGAAGCGAGAAACACAGTTAAGACGATTATTTAATTTTTTTTCTTCTTTTTTCCGATAAAAAATGAGCTTAAATATGGGTACGTAAGTGAACCCGGAGAAATGTCAATACGGCAGATATGCCAAACTGCACCTCGTCCACATCGACTTTTTCACGATAAACAATAACGTATTAACCTGTACACGTGGATCAACCGCATCGTCGATTCGATCAGCGTCGTTGGCACAATCATTATCACCTCTTTCACTCATTATTCGTACACCATAGAGTTAACTTTATTACGCTAAACTCGTCATAGCCACCTGCGTTCGTCTGCTACGTGTATGGCGGCCATGTTGGAACTTCATGGGAACACAAAACTAAGTAACTTTGCACCCGTCGATTACGGTCAAGGACGTTGCAATTTTTTTCGTGATAAGACGACACTGGCGTTGCATTAATTTATTCGCAATTTGTATCAAATCCAATGTTATTATCGTCAATAAAATCTTTTTCGAGAAGATTACAATTTGTCTATTATTACGATAATCGAAGTTTCGTTATATGGATGAATCGTCGGAAAAATTCGCCATTGTCGTTCTCGGCGATGATTTGAGGGTTAAATTAGATTAAAAAAGATCGACGGGCGTTTGGATTCATCAAATTGAATTAATTCGACATTATAAATCCACGGGACGGATGCGTCAACGCGCCAACGGATTGAATCGATCGTGGCGCTGGCGAAGCGAATTGTGAAGTGTCACGTGACTCTGTTTTCTCGAGAGTTTTAGCGGAACGCGACTGTGAAATTTGAAATAACTGAAAAGTGACGGCGCGCTTTTAATAATCGGTTAAAAAATGTTAATCGAGTGGAATTTAAGGGGGTGAAACGAAAAACAGTTCGAGAACTGTGAAAGAATTCATTTTTGCAGGCCGCGTTTCTTGCGGTAATTCGAGTTTCAGCTCGTAGACTCGAGATGGCGCGACAGTGCGGATAAACAAAAATGCTTATTTTATTATATAGAGGCCACCGTTCACCGTGCTTTCCCTCTCTCTCTCCACGCTCTGCGCGTATTCGTTCCACAAAATCCCCGCCTTGTCGAATGAGCCTTTCCGAGCGTCTCGATTCTTCGTTCGTACATTTCTCTCGCATTCGCGTTCAGTGTGTTCGGTGTCGGAAGAACAGGTGGATTACTTAGCGGGGAAAGCCGCGGCCATAGTGTTCCCTGCTTGTGTGTAGAAAAAAAAAGAAAAGAAAAGAACAAAAAAAAACGTCAGTCATCAAATCGCGACGTATTCGTATTCGCGTTACGATTATATTTACTTTATCGGTAAGTTGACGTTTAATGAATTTCACTTTAATAACAATAATTTAAGTTTAAACTTTTCGAACTGCGTATAGTTTAAGTATTGAATTTTGAAAAAATAAAAAAAAAATATTGGTTTCGGAGTAAATTTTTAATAAAAAAATTGAAACATCGTACGAATACCGTTGAAAGAAGTACTTTCAATTTCGCGGTTTTTTTATGTCGAGAGACGTTTGCCGTTCGCACGGGGATAGGCAAAAGGTTATACGACCTTAAAGCTTACGAAGTCACGAAGCTTCTACATTATTAATAAAATGATAATGAAATCATTAACATTCGATTAAACATTAATATACAAATCTACCGTGTGTCGCAAACTCGAAACTTTACGATTATCGAAATCGTTAAGGAGAGAAAAATAAAATGCCTGCACGTGTGAGATTGATGAATCGTCGCGGGGATTAAATTCTTCAATGTTTGTATACAGAAATATGATGAGCAGAACGCGGAGATTGCGGTATCTCGGAGTTCCGAAGCTCGCGTGTTGCTTATTGTCTCTCACGCGTTGTCGTCTATAGTGACAATATTACTCTCGATATTTAATCTCGAAACGCCCGCTGGTTTTCTCCAGAAATAGTTGCAATCGAAATTTTATCACTTCCTAGTGGCAATTATTAATTTTCCTTAATCATTAACGACGAAGACGATAAAAAAAAATAATTACGAGCGTCGCGATTAAAACGACGATATAAAGTAATTTAATAGATTTAACGAATACCGGTTATTCTTTTAACGAACACCGGGTATATTGGAATGGGCAACAGTGACCGTATGGTGCATTCAGCTGCTGCCGCTGCTGGGTAGTCTCTGCCCGGAGGAGGACGGGCCACGAGCAATCGCTGTCGAGTCCCGGTCGCCTCGTATAAAAGCACCGCTGCCTTTTGCTCTCTGGATTGCTCTCTACGTACACCAAAGAACTAATACTATCCAACAAAGTAGTATATAACACCTACTTGTATACCTGCCTCATGCTTGCCTCACTGACTATACTCAGGACAAAAGGATATAGAGTTTTGCGTCTCGTTTGCCTCGAACCTCGAACTCTCCCGTTCTCCACTATTATTCTTCTCTCGCATTCATACTTTCTTAACTTGACTCGGCAACGAAAAAAAAAAAAAAAAAAAAATAACAATGTAAAAAAGAAATTTGAAAAAACATCGCGATTATGAAAAAAAAAATTACGCCTCTAAATGAAAGTCAATTGAAATCACATAAAAATCCTATATATCACGATGTCAGGAAAGTGAAATTTCTTAGTCGGCACCGCCTTGTACGTAGGAAAGTCCGCGATGCTGTGTACAAATGTTGGTACGTAGAGTTTACAAGTCAGTGCGGCAAAGTCTTAGCGAGAAAGCAGTTGCTCTCAATGGCGAGTCGCGGAATGGAACGACTGAATTATATTCTACGGATATTATCGAAGTTCTCTTGTTTAATTTTCCATTTCGTTTTGCGCTACGCTCGAGCGAACGTACAATTTATCGTCACTCTCGATCTTCTTTCTGTTTTTTTTTTTTTTTTTTTTTTTTTTTTCGATCACAAAATAATTGCGATATCATTTGTTATCACTGACGATTCTTTTGATGACGCGTCTCGATTGATGGAAATGTTTTTTTACTACTATTATCCATCCTTTCACGAGGATCCGCATAACCTTCGTCTGGCGTTGCAAATTATACACGAGAGAGCCGGTCTAATCTGACGATAGACTCGAAGTTAGCTTCCGGGTTCTTCGCGCGTAATTGCTCGTCCGTATCACGTCGTGTAAATCGTATACACCGATTTCCTCGAATGTCATTAGAAAAAAAAAAGAAAAAAAATATTCCTAAGTGATAAAAGAAAAAAAAAAAAACATCCATTTCCAGCAAAAAAAAATATTATCGCGAAAGAAAAAAATAATATTGGAGCAATAATTTATATTCGATATATCGAATCTCCGATTAGTTTATCGCCAGTGGGGCGTTATTCGCTAATTTGTGGATTTGCCAGAGGGACGTAAACAACGATTACGTTTTATCGCGTTTTCCGCCTTCGACGATAAGAATTCCAAAAAAAAAAAAAAACTCGAAAATGAATAAACAAAAAACAAAAATAACATCGTATTGTGTTGAAACACGGATACCGAGCAAAATAAAAAAAAAAAAATTGACCCTGAAATTGGATCATATCCGGATGACATGGAGATATATGTCGAGATAAGTTAACCGAGTGTAGCGTAGTGTCACGATCGGTAGAACGATCGGTCCGGTAGTATTATGAATTGACGGCGTCCGTTCGGTGCCGAACCGCAGGCAGAGGTCCGATGTTTAGCCGCATATACGAAGCGGCTATATGTGAATATATATATATATACACACAGTGTATATATAATACATCCCCTCTTTCTCCTCCTCCCCGGCGCGTACCTACGTAATGACACGCTTTGTGAAAAATTATCCGTCCGGCAGAGGAACGTTCGCGTGTCTCGTCCTCTCAATTCGTGTGTTGCCTTCTCAACACTCGGCATTCCCTGTGTTTTCGTTCTGTATGCATTCATCCAGTGCCCGAGAACTCTCATTCTCGTCTCGGCAATAATGGTCACTCTCGCGTGAGATCGTCAATCTTTTTAAAATTGAATTCTCCAACTTGTTCAATGCCTTTCCGTACGTATGGCACAGGATTGCCGACATTGTCGTCGACTGAGAAACACTTTTGTGGAATTGAGTTTAAAGCGAAACCGGTACGAGTCGGAATTTACAATGGAGGAGACAGGAAATGGCCACCGACCATGACTGGAGTCCCAGAACCGTCTCCATTGTTTTTTCTCTTATACTCCGATTTTTTTTTTTTTTCGTATTTCCCAGTAGCACCTTATATTCATTCAGTTTCGACTCGATCGTCAATTCATCATTGTGTTCGAAACTCGAGAGTTCAAAGTTCGAGAAACAATGGAATGGAAATAAGGTACAATTTCGCTGAGAATTGAAGCTTTGCGAATTCATTTTAGTAAAGACCTGTATACAGCTTCGATAGATCGGGAATGTGAGTAACAGACGAAAAGGATAAGACTGGTTCTTACGCCAGTTTCCTTCTTCTCTTCTTAGTTTTTACAACGTCTCGCTACGGCGCCAGAAATGCTGCTACTGATAGTCTCGAGTTACTCACACATCGAGTTACGCTGCCATTTCACTGAATTATTTATTCCATCGGATCCGTGTGAACATTAATGCAGTTAAAGTTTCTGAATTTTTTTTTTCGTTTTTTTTTTTCATCGGATTAACTTTGTTTTTGTTAAAGATTTCATCCGGTCATTAAACTCTCTTTTTTATCTTAACCCTCTATTATGAATGGAGTTAACTTCAAAGAAAGTCTCGAGACCTTTTATTGACGACGAATAGCTTCCATAAAGCAACTGAATCGTATAGCGCATAAATTCTAATTTCTTAATCCTTTATATACCGTTAACCCTCTTAAAATAAAGTTATCTTTTCAAAAGCATTTTGAGTGTTTTGTTTTTCCGCGAGTCGCAAATATCGTGAAATTTCGTTTCGATGAATTTGAACTGAATTTTCGTAAACTTAATTCGACTCCGTGAAAAAAAAGAGTTAAATTCTGTAAAGCCTTGTAGACGATCGGTATAGTTCTCTCGTATCTACGTGTGTGCGTCAGAGTCGGAGGAGAGGCGGAGGTGGACGGTACACGGGCGGGCGAGCGTGCGATACCACGAGGTTCTCGATCGCTGCAACCGGTGGCTGGTACCGCCATCCTCAGCCACGCGTCCGTCCGTTCTCCCCCGAATCTCGATCTTTCCGACTCCCACGGCTTCTCTCGCCGTGGCCTCTCTCGGCAACACAATCTCTGCGACTCGAGGCTCGAGCTATTCGCGCTGTGTCATCGCGACACACCAGTAACAAATTATTCATTCGACTCGCCCACGTCTGTCTTCAATAATTAAAACAAATAGATCGAAAAAAAAAAAACGTATCGATCGTTCTCCTTAGAAATCAATCGTAATTTTTCTTCATTAAGTTCAGAAAAAAAAAAAATGGCATTGAATCCGCGGATTAGAAAGTGAGTCTTCGCACGCTTCGCCTCAGTTTTTCTTTTTATTTCTTCCTTTTTTTCCTTGACGTTGCGTCCAGAAGTCAACGTGTGTCGTTTTGGCACGCATCCGCGCGCACGCTAAATACATCACTAAGACTAACGCACCCGGTGCATTACACACATCGAGTGTATGCAAACGTTTTATGTAAAAGATTGTTTGAGAGCTCTGTGTCACGGATTTACAACGACGGAGCGAGAAATAGCCGATTGCTTGCACTCCGCAAAATTCTCGCGTGAAAGGAAACTAATGCGGCGTTAGTCACCGTTTGTATCCTTGGCTTCGAGCGAAACAAGCCTCTCGCACACAACTATTTTAGGTCACAATTGTAGTCTCGAGTCCTCTTAAAAATAGTGTGTGAAAAAAAAAAAATTCTTTTAAATTTATTTGCAAATAAGGTTCGTATCTTCGCGAATTCTCACTATTAAATTTTTTTTTTTTATTTAAACGTCAGATTATACAGTTCTCGATGTATAAAATAGTTATCTTGGAAGTCTCGGGCAATTATTTTGCCGGTCAAAGAGCAGACACTCTCGAAGTGTCTCGGATAGCGGTACGGTTTTTTTTACCGTCGGGGTCTCTCCGCAGCGCAACGGCAACGAGGTCGTTCCACAACTCTCTTGCGATATAAAATGAGACAAAATAAATAAAAAAAAAAAAAATAAACATCGTCATCGGAACGTCGTCGTTTGATGAAATATAAATTTTGCGTCTCGACCTGCGATCTCGCGGTTTATCGAAGATCACGATTCGCGAGATATCGTTTTTTCGTTTGTTGTTGTTTATTTTTATTTTTTTTTATATACTAATGAATATTACCGATGACGCATCGTCCCGACTTAAAAATGAAAACAAAATTTCCATCACAACCGGTTTCTCGCGGCAACAGACGTAACAGTGACTCGGGGAATCCCCAGAACACGAAAAAAGTAAACAACGTTCTCCAACAAAACGATTTGCAAAACTTCATCGAAAAAAAGAAACCTTTTAATTAATCGGTTCGTCTGTAAACACGGAGCTCCGTTGGTACGGTTGTTACCGATCATTCAGCGATTTCGATACATCGAGAGATTCTCGAAATCCCCTCGATGATCCCGAGGCGTCGAGGTTATCGAGGCGGTTATATCCGTGGTGAAAGTGCGAGTCAGTGCCGATTTTCTAATCGACCGCATCCGTTGGAAAAATCGTTGTGTTTCATTCGGGCTCCGCGAGTTCGTGGACTCGGCGAAGCGTTTCCCCGGCGTCGGGCCGATCGCCTCGAGCGATAGTCGGGTACGTCCTCCACGGTGTTCGGGGTTAATGACTCGTTGGAAAGGTTACGAAAGTAGCGTAAAAAATTGATATTTACGAAAAAAAAAAAAAATTAAGGACACAAAAATAATAGACTCATCGTAACGTCGTCTTTTCCCCATAAAATCGAAACGAGAAAATAAAAATCCGAAACTTATCGTAATTATATTAAAATTGACCTTCGAATGAATAGTAAAATAATTGTCGCGCCGGTGAGCAAATATAGGATACACGTCAGGGTTGAATGAACAGAACTCGAGTTCCCGAGCGTCTGTTAGCCGATGATAACAGGATAACCAGCCGGTACACGTGAACTGGACTCATTCGTATATATGGAAAAACTGGTTTGCGACGTTCCGTATGCGCGAGAAAAAGATACATAGACGAAATAAAGAGGACAGATGGATAAAAGCTATAGATATATAGCGCGAGGAAGAAATATATCGAAGATATAAAAAGTGAGTCCGCGCGCGTAACGAAACGATCTTTTCTCCGTTGCCGATCGAGACGATCGCGTCGGTAGTCAGTCACTCTCGATGTAAAATTCTTCTAAACGCGACCTTCGCCTCTAGCGGTACAACAATAATCCGTTGTCGCGAAATAATCGTTAAACTGTTCGGTACATCACGTTACAGTCGCATGAAAAACAATTGTATCGTAAACAGCGACTTTGAACTTTGCGCTTTTACTAACGATCCTAAAAAATCGGTTCGATAATATTCATTTCGTGTCATTCTAAAACGCGTATACCATTCCTCTTTGTAAACCGATAATAATCGATAAACGAGAAACCGATAAAATCGATTGTGCGTAAAAATCGTTATATAGAAATGTTACCGATTTTTTGTTTTTCACGTTCTATATATACGGTAAAATAAAAAGTTCTGCAAAAAATTACGGTAGAGAGATCATTGAAGTAATGAGTTTGCATCTCCGGAGAGATCGAGAAGATCGAATTAACGTCGATACTAATTGCCCGTATAGCTCCGTTGGTTGCTAATGGAGTCTGTAAAATCGACGCCCGCGTAGATCAGGGAGGAGTATTCAAGTTTCTCCTTGAATATTATGCAACGCTTAGCTTCTAAAACGTGATGAATATATACGTACATAGAACACACGTTTACGAGGAAAACGTGTTAGTGTTGTGCATAAACGGTGCACAACTGTAGTCCGCTCCCATCGATCAGTATCGAGAGCCAATGGCGTCACACACACTCCGTTTGCCTTGTGTCTCTCACGCGTTCACCTCGAGATTCCATGGATCATCGAAACGTTTAATATATATATTCTCATTACGATCTTTCGCACGTGTGTATGTGAATAAAAATTGAATCTCAAGGCCATTACTGCCAATGAACTAAGTGTTTTGTTTTTAATTATCAACCTACTGATCCACATAGAAACGCTCCCCGCCATTTGCCTTATCGATGGATTATCCTAATTGGCAGCGAAAGTTATTGACGTTAGAAACGTTTGTCATTCGAGAGACGATACTTATCGCACAAAAATCGTGTAAATTATTCAAGACGCGATTGTCAACTGTATCCTTACATTTTAATGAGTCGCGAGCTCTTCTCGACACGCGTTTATAGCGCGTTTCTCAAACATTAATAAGGATAATGAACAAACGGCATGAAAATACGATGGAAAGGTTAATAGGACTGAATAGGAAAATAAAGAAAAAGATCGAGCGGTATCGGCGACGGAGATACATTCAATCGATTGAGGATGACGCGTTTGAATATTCATCGAGACTTTTTGCGCTTCATTTCGCGTGGTTTTTTTTTTTTTTTGCTTCGACGCAATAGAGCTGTACACGTGTGTGTCGGCTGTCTCTCGAGGAATGCGACGGAAAAACCGCTGGATATACGATACCACAATTAGTGGATAGAGGAACAGCTATTGGCAGTTGGAATCCTATTGCAGCCATTGGCAATACCAAGAAACGACTTTTAGTTGATGGTTCGGATTATTTTTTTATGGAAATTTAATTCATTCTGTTGCTAAGTTAAAAATTCTTACGGATTAGTTTTTCGAGTTATGAAATACATGGATATTGATTGATCGAAATAATCTTCTGAATACCTTAATTTTTCTTGCGAAAAATTGATTTATTATTTATTTTTGCCGTTTTTTTACTGCTCTGTATTGTAGCAAAAAATGTTATTTGGTTCGATAAAATTACTTTTTTTGTATTTTTTTTTTCGTCCAACGGAAATTTCTATCTGAATCGCTGTTTGGAAAATATTAAAAATATAAAAAAAAAGATAAGGGATTTATCTCGTGTATTTTTCTTGTCGGGGAATTTTTTTACGTTTTTGGGTTTTCGTATAATTCGATTGGGAAGCGGAGATGAACGAAATCGCCATTCCAAAATCCCAAATAGTGCAAATTTACACTCGTAAATTCAAAGCCATTCCGATGTTTTTTTTTTTTTTTCTTTATCGATGATTATGAATTCCCACGTGTTTTATTCAAAAAATTTTATATCTGACATGAAAAACTCTGAAAAATATTGATAACTAAATAACATCGTTACAAATCTGTTCCGCATCAGTGCCGCATGCGTTAACTTCGAGTTTCGAGTGTTTATCCGCGAGCTGAAAAAACATCTTTCACCTGTACGTGATTCACGCGTGAATCGTCGAGTGCATCGTACTGTGTAATTTTTTTTACTCGTTCTTTTTTCGTTCCTTATTTTTTTTACCTTTATTTTTTTTCACATAACAGTCGGAGAGAGTCACGTAATTTTTTTTTCGTGATTCTCCGCCTCGGGGTTACCGGGCGTTCGCTTAACTGTTTACTCATTCAATCCACAAACAACGACTGGCAAACGTTTTATGAGGTTCTTTACCGTATCGTTTATAATCTCATTTCGAAATATTTCGCGAATTTCTTCACTGCCGTTACAGTCCCACGAGTCTTCCCTGTGTCGCTGGGGGTTGAGGGGATACACATACACACCCACGTGAAAGGCGCAGTGCAGTGCAGTAACCTTTCGTCGAGGAAGTGTGACATTTGAGATATGCACGAGGGAAATTGTCTAGACGACCCGGCGGGTCTTTTGGACCCAAATTGTTTCGCGAAATATAGTATCGCGTCGATATACGTATTTTTCAAAATTTATAAACACTCCAAATATTAGCATAAAAATACTTCGAAACTCCGAAATTCCGAAACTCCGAAACTCCGAAACTTTAAAACTCCGAACTGAACATTTCGGAGTTTCGCAATGTAACCGTTTGTTTTTTTTTAATTAACATTTCAATTAAAATCTATGATAAGGTATAACATTTGTTCGCCATTGTCAGCGTGGGCAATCTGCCGAGCAAAGAAAAATTGGTGTGCGGGAAGCACAGAATCATTCGTGTTTCTCGCACGACTCTGCAAACTAAAGTCAACCCACACAAGCGAAACCGACCTCTTTGCACAGGCCGCGTTTCTGCGTACGTGGGAGGAATAGGAAGTCGTGCATTAAAACGAAACCTCCGCTACAATATATATCTCCCAGCGATTTCTCACTCGTGAGTTTCGTTAGTTTCGTCGCATCATTCGGTTGAAACAAATTATACAGTTGAATAGTTCGAAGAATTCTCGAGTTCGCGATCTTTTTTCGCTGTTCGTGGGAATCTCCCGAAGGGCTGAATTATTTTTGGTATCAGCAATAAGCATTAAAAATAATTGTTTTGAGAGTCTAAAAAAAAAAAAAAATCAACAATAAACTATTTTAATACGAACTATTAGACACCCGTTATATCGAACGGCGCTCTCACTATCGAGGTGCACAGAGTGGCACAGTGACGCGCACCGTGGTATAAGCCGAACCGAGAGCCTATATATCGCCTTCATACGCCTAAGCAGAAACGTTCACTGTCATTATTTTCAAATGGGAAAATTTATGATCTCTGAAAAATTATGGCGAAGTAGGGCGAGATTTCTCGTCTCGAATCACTTCCACTCGCTGCGGGGATAATTCATCCGTATGCGATAGAGATCGAGTTTTGCAAATTCCACGGAACGTCAATCGCGTCTCTTTCCCTTTCGTATCGGATGCAATAAATATGCATCTTCTGCAATTTTTTTTTTTTTTTTACGTCGGTCCACTGTATCACTGAAACAGGTTTTAGTTTCGTTAGGCGCACCTCGGGGATTCCCCGAGCGAACGAACTTCAAAGAATTTCAATTTCTTCGCGCCGCGAACGGGCGGATACTATACATAATCAAAGGTTTAAGAATAAAACCGTATCATCGTCTACGGCACGATACATTAACAACTGTTTTTACCGTAGTCACGCATAGAAAGTACCTTCCGCCGCCGTAGGGAAATCTGTACAAATGCGTGAGCTCCGGGGGCTAATACACGATAGAAAGTGACTTCGTGGCATACCATGAGAAAATAAAGAAAAGAAGGAAAGATAAATAGAAATAGAATCGCACGTGTCTGCGCGCGCGACGGAAATAGGAAACGCATGCGCTACTTTTAAGCGGCACATACCAATTGTCTTCCGGGCAATCACCACGTCCTGTATTTACTCGTTTGACTCGAATAAACTTGTCGGTAATAAAAAAAAGAGCCTTTCTTCTCCCATCAGACATCTTGATATGCATATCAAAGGTTTTTTTTTTTTTTTTTTTTTTTTTTTTTTTTCGTCACCGCTCCGCGATGTCTCGAGGAACGTTTTGTCGGGGTGAAAATTAGTTACAGGATGCAGTGTACGTAAGAGAGATGAAATAAAACGATAGGACGATTGAAATGAACGGTAATGTTCAACGCAGTGGACGTTATCGACTTGACCCACTATTGGGCGTTTCAGAATCACTTAAAGGCTATTCACTCGTTCGTCTCGTGTACTCGGCATGAAAGGCTAGTTGAATTATTAGAGGCCTTTAACGCAGAAAGGGACAGAGAGAGATAACCATGGATCTCGTCTACTCCCAACCCTCCGCAACTCAAACTGTCCGTACACTTGCCTCGCGAATTAGAAAATCGTCCTCTCAATTTGCAATTTACTCGCGGATTCTTAACCATCAAATCATTTGTTCGTTCGTTTAACAAATATTGTTAATCTTATTATTTTTCATTAAATTTAATAAACAATTTTTTTTTATTTATAATTTTTTTTTTTTTTTTAGATACCGTATTTAGTTTTGTGTAATATAAATCGTCAACGATGAGGAACTCGACGCTACTAAAGTGGGCACAGAATTCGACGAATAACAAGAATCAACAATCGAGCAAAAATGGAGGTTCGTTTTTTTTTCGTAATTTTTTTTTTCTTCGTAATATTTTTTTTATTTTTTCGTAATTTTTTTTTTCTGCATAATATTTTTTTTTTTTTCGTAATATTTTTTTTTAACGTGTGTTTCAATAAAATTTAGGAACAAACAGAAACTGGATACACCCACCGGACGCGTTACAAAAAGGTCACATCGCATACCTAGTCAAGGTACGTCGTGTTAATGAATTGCATACAACTTTTTTTTTTTTTTCTTTTAATGATCGGCTTTCGTATACAATATATATAACGCAATAAGTATAAAATATATTTCGCGAAACTCGTTGGAAACGTGCGACTACAACGGGTGTGCAAAGTCCACGAGCGATGGATCGTCCCGGTACAGTATACGATTTCATCATCGTATATATAAAGTGCAAGGCGACTGAAACGCTTGGCAGCATCTCTCGCGATAACTGCATGGCGCCAGCGGCTCCCGATGACTCCGATGCAAAGATCAATAGAATATCGTTTTTTTACGATAATTTTTTTTTTTTTTTATCAAACGCGACGATTAGATTTTAGTTAAAAAAAAATTGAGAATATTCGGGAAAATATGTTTTCGCTGTAACGCGTATTAAATTGGCCATTAAAAATTACTGCCGCACACGGGATGCTGGATGAATGGGTGAAACGGGTACAATTCCCACGCGCGCGATATAGTCATCATGAATTAACCGCGAGACGAACAAAAGTAAGTTACAAAAGTAGGAAAAAAAATAGTGTTAATTATACGAGAGACAAAAATAATTGAGCTGAGAACGACGTGACCCGCGATACGATTTATTTCTCTCGTACCGAAATATTTTCGTGTTTTTTTTTTTTTTTCCGTTTATTATTTTTTAAATATCATTTTCTCATTCTTTATCCAGTACTTGGGCAGCACTGAGGTCGATCAGTCAAAGGGTATCGAAGTAGTCAAGGATGCTATATGCAAACTGAAGTTCACGCAACAATTGCGCAAAAGTGAGGGTACTAAGACCCCGAAAGTCGAGCTTACGATAAGCATCGATGGCGTCGCGATACAAGAACCAAAAACTAAGACAACTCCAAAGGTAAATAAAAAAAAAAGAAAATAATAATTAAAAAAAAAAACAAAACGTAATGTTCTTTTTTTAATGTGATTTTTTTTTATTTGCAGCGAATTATGCACCAATATCCGCTGCACAGAATCTCGTATTGCGCTGACGACAAGGGTGAGAAGAAATTCTTCAGTTTCATAGCGAAAGAAGAGGACGCCGAGAGGCATACGTGTTTCGTATTCGTGAGCGACAAACTCGCCGAGGAAATAACGTTGACCATTGGACAAGCGTTTGGTTTGGCATACAGAAGATTTCTCGATACTTCCGGAAAAGATCTCGAAGCGCAGAGGCGTTGTATGGTTCTTCAACAAAAAATCTGGCGATTGGAACACGAGAACAACGTTTTCAGACAGAGGCTTCAAGATATATCTGCGATAAAGGGATCGGTAAGTAAAACAAATCAATTTTTAAAAAATAAAAATTTCGTCCTCAATATCTATATGAATTTTTGAAAGTTTTCTTTATTTTTTTCATCAAAAATTTTTGACTCAAATACCTTTGCGATTTTTTTTTTTTTTAATTTTTGAAAAATTGCCAATTTCAGGCCGATGTCTCGTCGTATCTGACGCAACACAATTTACCCGATATTCTTCACGTACCCGGGACTCCGAGTACACAGACGGAAACGGCGCCGGAGGATGCGCCACGACTGAACGGCACATCGGGCAAAAATATCGGCAAAAATGGCAACGATACCAACGGCAATAGTTCGAACGGTCCGCAACAACCTCCACCCGTGCCGCCGCGATCTTTTGAAAAATCTTTCGACGACGATTTTATGGGGTATATATAATTTAATTTCGATCATTGATTCATTCGTTCATTAATTTTTTTTTCTTCCAATTTTTAATTAATTTTTTATTTTATTTCTTCGACTTTATTACTTTACAACGATTGTTTTAATCATTAAAAGTGTTTCATTAATTTTGGAGTAAATTCATTAATTTAAAAAAAATGTATTTATCCGAAGAAGCGAACCACCCGCTCCATCGCCCTCAGTCGGCACGAAACTCGAGGGATTGCTGATGGATGAATTCGAAGAAGATTTCAATCCTCGTGCTTACGAGAGCGCGTCGAACGGCTTTGGCAATCATTCATCGACCGGTTCTATACCGATCACCAATGGACAATCGATGACAGGAGGAAATTTCTTTCCGCAGACGAATGGATCTATGAGTTCTCCACCGCTTCGTAAGTTAAAAAAAAAACATACAAAATCCACGCAATTCGCTGCACAGAACATTTTCTTAACGTATTTTTTTGAAATTTTTTTTCTATAGTCGCACCGCCGCCGAAAGCGAAGGATTCGAGACGTCAAAACGGCGTAAAGGAAGATCTCTTCGGCAGCGTACCGTTCAATCCTCCGACTCCGATCACCGGCGTCACTGGAACATCAATGACAACAATGAATATCGCGAAAAATGATTTCGCCGATCCCTTCGAAATGGGTGAATTTGGCGCTACAACACCGATTTCGAATCCCAGTCAACAGGAACTCGAAAATGCCATCGGATTGCTCGACAAAAGGCTACTGGAGATGAAGGTTTGTTTAACGTTCAATCGATTAGCAGTGATAACGCTAATCGAATAAAATAATAAATAAAATATTATAATAACAACAATTATTAATTAATTTAATAATTTTCTGATAATTTAATGTATTTTTTCGTTTTTCATTAATTAATAAGAATAATAATCAATAAAATATTATAATAATTATTAATTAATTTCTGATGATTTAACGTTTCTTTTTGTTTTTCAATTCGTAGGATGGGTTCAGCAGAGGCCTATCAATGGGTACCGACGACTTTTCTCTCGAGTCTCTCGATCCTCTGCGAAACTGAATTAACGTCGAAAATCAATACGTGGAAAAGAAGAGAAAATTAAAAAAAAAGAGAGAATGCAAACACGAAGCAGAGACGATAAGGTGCGAGAGAAGGAGTTCCAGTGAGACGTGCGCGCACGCGTTCGATCGACGATGCGCAGCAACCAAAATTAGTCAATTATCTCATTAAACAAAAAAAGTGATTAAAAACCGTAAATGAGGCGTTTCGTTGTTGTCGGTGAGAAGACCTGTGCGAGAGGTGAGTCTCGATAATGACGCGAGTTTCTAACACACGAAAGATGTAGATAGATGTTTACTAACATTGAGAAACTACGATATAGTTGAAAGATTTGGTAAAAAAAAAAAAGAAAAAAAACAGTAACGAAACGAAGAATCACCGTTCACCGCTTATGCCTTACGTAATTCCATTAAACAAAATTTGTCTTCCACTCCGGCGCTGGAAAAAGTTATTTTACATTCCGGTGCATTTCGAACGGTCGTCAAATCTCGGATCTGAATTTATCAGTTATTTGTTTTTATTTTCGTTTAAATTAATTGTAACGTCGATCGTTGCGAACGCACCGACTAAACGCCAGAAGTACCAGTGTCCCGATACGATGTCATGAAAAAAATGTAAATAATGGAATTCTTATTAATATTGTTGCTCTATTTTTTAAGTATCACATTGTCCACCTAAAGACAAAACAAAGACGAACAATATTGGAACATATGAAATTCAGGCTTTATTATTATTATTATTACTATTATTATTATCATTACTATTAATTCATATTATTATAGATAAAATTTCGATATTCCTAACTTGCGATAAAAAAAAAAAGAAAAAAAAAAAAAGAAAGACATTCGATAATTCATGTAAATACGTACGAGAAGAAAAAAATTTATTAATATTCTATTGTATTAATTATTATTATCATTGTTGCTCTATTGTCTAAGGAATTTTATTCGTTAAGAATATATATTTCATATTCACGTATATCCAGCGTTTGTTATCAGTATTATTTTTTTACAACCCTTTATATAATTTATTTGCAGCAATCGAGTCGATAACAAAAAAAAATACGATCGTTCTGTGACAGACGATTTTTCCGGCGCTTCAAGTTTCAACGTGTAAATTTGCAGTTAATTCGAAAATTAATCAAATTTGGGTTATTCGATAATGACGCGATTTGTCGAAATTGCACTTTTTACTATCTATTTGTCTGTTTTATTGACATTTTTTGTCGATTCGTCGACGACCCAAACGCAGGAATTTGTTGGACCGAAAATCATCTACGCGAGCGACGATGAGAAATCGATGCAATCACCGATTTCTAGCGACACTGCGATCGCGCAGGAGGATAATGATGTTCCGCGCGTTTCCGTAACGATCGACGAAAAAGAAAAAGCGCGAAAAGAACTTTTAGACTATATAGAGACGATGGACGCTTATGTGAAATTAGTAACCGAGGAGTTTGCAAAGGACGTGAGTAAAGCGGTCAAATTTACCATATTGATTTTCTTATGTATTCGTGACTTTTCATTAAAAATAAATCAGGGCGTAGTTGTCGTGAGAGCTGTGAAAGCCATTAATATAGTCGATCCGCCTGGCCACTTCGATGTTAATTATCGAGATAATAACGAGGTTCCTGCAACGTCTGCAAAGTCTGTTAGATCCGCGAATATCTCACCGTTTGAAGCAGCGATGCAAGATAAATGCGAGAAGAAAGAAGCAATTATTGGAAATTCGAATGCTGTGGATTGAAACATCGAGTTTCGAAGTATTTAAAATTTCCCGCTCCACATTCCGCTTTCGCGAAGTCTTCCGAGTCATGCCGAACCCGTCTCCGAAGCGGAATAGCGCGATTCCGACACGAGAACTGCAGCGCCCCTCGCGCCTCCACCTCGGAATCACAAAACATCGTATTTCAGCCAAAAAATAACGTAACTCAATGCAATTAGTCTTAAATGAAAGCTTTTTCGGGAACTTTTTACCGCTTTACGGCAATTATTTTTAAGCTCTACATGACCGTTGTAATAAAATCTTTCATTAAACGCGTAGTTCAATGTCTTTTTGCCGCTCGGCTTCGATATATCGATAGATCGACGTCCTCGTAAATCGAGTGTCGCCGCGAAGTCGAACAAAGTATCTCGATTACGATGCACAATCTCGAGAAATTGGATTCAATTGACTTCGATAATTGCAAATGGTCGCTTAATAACAGATGATTGAGCGCGTTCCGCTGGGGGGCAAAGCGCGAGGCTTCGGTCGTGTGCTACTGGCGCATAACAGGATTTATCTGTCAAAAGTATAGCGAGAGGTTGTCGAGTGTCTCGTGGTTTAAACAAGCATCGGGTTCACCGTAACAACGCTCGACGGTCCGCGGTTGTCACGAATTTCGTATATCGCGAGCGTTTACGATATTTTTTCTCACCCCAACGTAACAGATACGGAAAAAAGTTGTGTTGACTTCGCGAGTAAAAAAATAACAAGTGCTTTCGCAAGTGTAAATTGTAAACTACCCCCGAAGTTCTGAACCTAATGAAAATTCCTATCCACGTATCGCCCATTTCAAGCCGAAAGTAGAATTGTATCAGTGATCAAACAAAAGAAAAAAAAATCATAATATTTATTTTCAACCCCCGAATATTATGTGATTGTCTCGCGACGTGAGTTGCATTGAAGGTTAAAAGTTCTAGAAAAGAAATTAAATCGGCGGACAAAAGTGACAACAATGTGGACGTCGAAACAGGACATCGTGTGTTTCCTCGTATTGGCAACGTTCGCAATAACTACCCTCGCGTACGCAGGAGGTAATTAAAACAACTGAATATTCATTTTTTAATTTTTTTTTTCGTACAGATTTAACAAACCATCGTTGTTCGCAATATTTTCGATTATCCGCTTATCTACGATTACGTCGTTCGTAATATAGTTCACGTGTATCGCGAAATTTTCCACTATCACGCAACGAGTGTTCCCGTTCGATTTTTTTTGCAACTACGCCACCCACTAATCTACGCACGCATTGTATATCTATGTAGACGACGACGCATATAAATAGTCGTTGCGAAAAGCAGATTACTCGACTTTAAAGCACAGTGTATTGTCGAGTCATTGCGTTTGGTAAATAAAATAACTGCGTCAAAATATTGTCATTGACACACGTGAAAATTTAACATTGACGTTATACATAATTTCGATCGTCAAAAAATAAAACTTGTCGGACGAAAATAAGAGTAAAATTAGTAGAAAGAAAATTCTCGGCTGCTGCGAGTGCGAGAAGGATAGTAAAAGGTCCGGAGACCGTCGGATTGCCGCCAATTGACGACTATAGAGTATATCAGAGATTGGCTCGTCCGTTCCCCCCTTAATCTCCTTTACTCCCTTTTTTGAGCGCAAGAGACAATCGTTTACTTCCGCTTTATCATAGACCGACCAGCCTCTCGGCGACGAAATCATTTCGACGTTCTTCTTATCGCTAACAATATCGCCTTATCACTCGTTAGTTTTTTTTTCGATAAGATCGAGGAAATGCTTCAGAATATTTTCAATCATTTTGGATCGCATAGAAAAATCTTATATTTTCGAATTTTTTTTTTTTTATACATCGTTATTCATCGTTCATTAGTTATGTAAGCAATTAGCGGAAATTATAAAACCACGAGAGCGGACAAAGAGTTCTTCGTCATCACAGGGGATGAGCGTGCGTTCCTCGTCTATCGCTTTGTCATTATTTTTTTTTTATTATTTCTTATCGTATATCATTCATTCCGGGAAAACAAGGCGCAGACCTTCTTTATAAAATGAACGGTTGTGTGTCATGCAACAGTTGCTATGTACATAAATAACGTTTTCAGTGTCTGATAAAAATTCTCATTCGTCGACTTATCGTTATATACCCAACCGACGGGTATTATCGATACTTCAGCGTGTGGCATTCGATTCGTTCGCAGGTCTAGCGATCGAACAAAAAATGTATTCTCATACCGTAACATTTATCCTCGCGGCTATAGATCGATTTATCCGGCATGAGACGATTTCATTGTTCGCTATTATAGTTTAATGCATTCACGCGTAACTATCAAACATACATGCGGCAACTCGATAAATCTCGTGCCAAGCGGAGCAGCAGATGCTTAGAATTTACGCGCAGCGTTACGATTAAGGAACTCTGAAATCTGCTTTTTGGATTACAAAAAAATATCGCAATCAACACGATTTTCGCTTAAAAAAAAAAAAATTTATCCGATACCTTATTTCATCGATCATCCGACGAATAAAAATCGATATATCAATTTTTTTTTCGTTTTTGATGCATTTCGTATTTTTTAAATTTCAGTAGACGACGTTGGTCCCCATGTGGAATGTAATTCGACAGTGATAATCAGTGGATGCGAGAGAAACGAGAGATGCGTCCATAACGCGACATTGGATCGATTTATATGCGTTTGCAAAATCGATTACATTAAAGACGTCTTGAGTAACAAATGCGTCGAACGGCCAACAACGGTACCGCCGCTACCGGAAACAACAACCAAAAAGTTGGACGACACATCCGGTTCTTCGGGTAATGAAATTTTCATTCCTATACATCGCTGCTAATTTCGGCGCAAATTGAGTCAATCAGTTAATCGATTCTTACAATTAAATTTGCAGGCAGTTCCGTAGCAGTGGGACTATTGGTTCCGACGTTTCTAATAGTTCTCGGAGTATTGGGATTTTGCGCAGCGAGACGATACAGACTATTGCCGTGTCGTAGAAATTTGTATGGCAACGTTTTGGTAACGAGAGACGACGACGACGACGATCCACCAATAGCGTAAAACAGATATTAGTCTTAATTTGTAATTAAAGAGGTCATTTTTTTTTTCGCATTTAATTTTGTCTTTTGTTGAAATCTGTTGAAAAGCCCAAAGTGCATGAAAACGTACTGAAACGGGAGGCCAAATGTTAAGTTAAGGAATTTATCTGTTATATTCCTAAAGTAATTTCATCAATGAGATGATTCGTTCGTTTTTTTGATAATTAATTAGAGAGATGATAAACGGAGAGGCCAAATGTAAAGGAGATCACGTGCGCGTTATTTCCTTATATTTCTATTTTTGTTCTCGCTCTCTTTTTTTTCACTCTATTTTCCGGTGAGAGGAAACTTTAACGCGCTCGAGATCTCGTGTTATATTTAACTAATAACGCTGCGATAATCGTCGAGAGAGTCTGTAATATTTATATACACGTATATTGTATACTCGCCTCATCTACGCCTCTCGGCTAATATTTACGATTGTCTTTGTATAATGAGCAGAGAGATAATTTTTCTACATTTCGATTGTAAGGTAAGCGGGTCAGTAAACTTTATCTCAATGTAATTGTTGATATTATTATTCTACACAATTAATGAAACATTTCGTGTTAAACGAGGAATTCCGTATTATGTTTGTCGATTTATCGAACGAATACCTCTTTTATTTTTCGAAATAACGCACCATATTGGAAATGCTATATAAAAAAAAATCCACCCGATTGAGCGATGAATTACACAAATTTTCTTTCCGCACTTTGTTTTTCGGTTATAAAAAGTCGAAATTTTATTCAAATTCCTCGACTAACACGAAATTTTTCATATTTATAAAAATCTATATATATAGATATATATTGTGTACGATGACGAAGAAGTAATCGTGTAAATATAATTAATTTTCGCTGAAAGCAAAATCTTTCGTAATACGAAGCATAATCTTGCCATTCATCGTGCATTTTATATTTCTCGCGCAGGCAATAATTTGACTGAATAACTGTAACTGTTGAACTGTTTTGTTTCATCTCTTTGTTTGATGAAGCGCCACGAGGCTGTTTAATGCGACGACAAAATGGTTCCTCGTTTAGAATCACAAAATGGCCGACGCTCCGTCTTGCGCGCGGCGCTTCCGCGTTGATAAAATCGCTCGCAATTTTTTCAGGTTATGTACACGTAATGTTTACACTACGTTTTTTACGCTCTGTGATGTATATGTTACGTTATGATAATTATTACAACAACTATTAACGATAATACGATTTATATAAGCTAACGACTGTACAATTATTTGCTCATCGTTTATCTTCTTCTGTAACTCACGAAACTCTGCACATACACACATTAAACGAAAGAAAAACTCAACCAATGAACATTTTCGATGGAAAGTAAACCTTTGAAATAAAACAAAAAAGATAAATACGAGATTCTGTGATCAAAATATCTGATAGTAGTAGTTGAAGCGAATTAAACAATAATTGTTTGTCGTCATGTCATTTCCGGTTGAAAAATCTCTGTTTTTAAACACAACAGTAACATCATAGAAAAAATATCGATAATATTTGAAAAACGTTCGAAAAATTGTGAAATTTTCTCTGTGACGTCACTTCCAGCAAAAATCTGTTATTTTAAGACCGGAATTAACGTCGCGAAATTTTTTTCTGCAGATAATTCTTGTAATTCTACCGCGCAAAACGACACCTTAGATTTTTCGAAAATCGATGGGAATATCAAAAAATGAGAAAATATGTCGATTTGTGATTTTTTTTTAAATTTCGCAACAACTAATTTATTCGATTTTATACTCGGACAAGAGAGGAAGAACAATAGAGGGAGTAAAAAATATTTTTTTCTTTTCACGTCGTATTTATTTATTCGTAGATTGTAAAAGTACTTATCGACATACAAATTTACAAAATAGTTGTTTAGGACGTTCACGAGGAGGATTAATTAAATACGCGCTTTCATCTTTCCCAACTGGTCATCCTGACAATTTCCTCGAACGACGACTAAAATTTCTTCATCTCCATATTTATTTGGACAATAAAACAATATTATTTTTAGCGCTTAATCGCCCGTAACGCACAGCAAAAGTGATTCGATAACGCAATCAAAAATTCGGCATACAAACGAATAGAATCAGCGAGCGTCAATAATTTAATTCACGAGGAATATAGAGAGTATAATTAGTTACAATACTTTTTTACGGTAATTTTTTGTCGTTGTATTGTTTAAATGGAGACAGCGATCGATTTCCTTTATTTACAAGTTTATATCCCCAACCGGGATAACCTTAATCTCGTCGAGCATTTTTTTTACCTTTTTTTTCTCTTCAATCGTTAAAAAAATGATATATACTTGACGATACGGCTACAGGGAAGAAATACGTTGAAAAAAAAAAAGTATACGAGTCATGGAATACGCTATTTCTCCACGGCGTTGCAGCCCTCACGTTATCTTTCAGTCGTAAAACGAAATATGCGAATTAATAACCGGTGTAATCGTGCCAAGGGCCTCGCTGATGCCTGTACTGTGTTCCGGTAACGTGAACAGCTTCAGGCGTTCGAAAATATTGCACATTTCTCGATCTCTCATTACCATTACCGCTGCCGATTCCCGTAAGTGGTAGAAATTGTGGACTCGGTACAAATGCTTTTTGCTGCTGCTGTTGCGGCTGCTGTTGTCCTTGCGACGGTTGAACTTGCTGATTGTAAGGCCTCGAAACCTTGTAACTATTTTCTGTCGACTGAAGTATCGTATCTCTTCCCAACTGCCGATGAATCGGCAGTACAAAGCCACTTGGCAAATTGGCGTCCTGATTACTGAATGATGGCGTAAGCGCTTCGTTCAAAGTGACGTCGTATTCGCTTTCCGGAATGTCCTGAAGACGATGATGGGTAACGACTTCATTGATGATCGGTTTGTTACTTCCGGCCGGTGAGATCGGCTGATCGATGTTTCCGTTCGAATAAGAATCGGTATAGTAACCAGAATTTTCCGTCACGGGTACTCGAGCTTTTGGCCGATTTTGCGAAGTACCACCGTTGCTTCCTTGATTCGTTTCCGGTTCGTGGCGAACATCACCCCTCTGTCCCAATCTAAACTCGTCGCTGTTCCACTTAAGTACCTTTTTATCGCTAACTTCATCATCGTTTCTTCCTCTGGTTGGGTTTCTCGGGAGAGCCGCCGCAGCACCCGAATTGGCGCCACTGTCGTGCGAACGATCTTCTTCTTCGGGTCTTCTGATTCCAGGTCTCGTTATAACATCTTCGTACTCCTCCGAACGTGTTTTTTGACTTCCGTCAGTCTGAACGTATTTGTAGGCGTCATAGGGACGTTTGTCGTCCTCGGAACTCGATTTCCGATCGTCCTTAACGTCGAGATAAGCATCAGAGTGACTCGGACTGTTGTGCACTTGTCCGGAGCGATTCGATTGCGTTTCCTCGCGTCTGGAGGAATCGGCAGCTTTAGCGCCGACTGGAGACAGTCCTCGGGGATTTGGATTACCACCTCTGGACGGCAAAAATGGTCTTTTCACAACTCTTACCGCAGTTCTGGGAGGTGGAGACGAGGCGGGCTGATAATCAGCGTCGTCATAGTACTCATCGGAGGAAGAATATTCTTCCTGCTCGTTGCGCTGTTTATTGATGTCCTTTTCAGCGTTATCGTGATGCAAAGGAATTTCTTTGCGCTCCGGTTCTTCGTCTTCGGGATTATCGTGCTGCGGAGGATCAGAGGAAGAAACTGCGGGATTCTGACGAGCCGATTGAACTTCCGATTTTTTATGATTTCTGGTCGTTGGATTTTGATGATTTTGAGTTCTGTATGGACGTTCAGTGAGTTCCTCGATCGGCGCTTCCGTTGAGGTCGACGTTGTCGAAGTTGTAGGTGGCGCTACGCTCGTTCGGTCGTAAATGTTCGGGCGACGAGTCGATTCAACCGGTCGCGAACGATCGGCATCGCGACTATGACTTCCTATCGGTCTTTCGGGCCTTTCAGCTTCCGGAAGTCTTCTGGGTGGTTCTGGTAGTCGATCTTTCGTACGATCGAGCGATCGGTCTCTTCCTCTTTCGGGTCCTCTTTCGTAGTAACGCTCGCGATTGCGCTCCGGATGCTTTCGCGGCCTAACAACCTCCTCGTCGTCACGATATCTCGGTCTGAATATTATGAAAAAATAAGATAAAATAAAATAAAAAAACCGATTTTTTAAAATTATTGTTTATTCGATATTTCGATGATAACTGATGCACGATACGTGTGGCGTGTTTCATTGGCGAGGATTGAGAAGAAGAGATTTTCAGAGAAGAAATATTTCAGTATGACGAATGGATTCGAGATATGGATGGGTTAGCGATCGGATGATGATTGGTATAGGATATCTCGTGTCGTGTGTACGTTACCTTACCTGTAGGGCCTTTCGCGATCTCTTTCCCTCGGAGATTCATAAAAATCACGGAAACCCGGACGTCTTCGGGTTACCGGACGACGCGGTCTGACTTCCTCGATCTCGTCGTCGTAGTAATCGTCCTCGACGGGCACTTTAGCCGAACCTCTACGCGCCTCGCCGCCTAAAGGACGATCGTCTGAAAAATTATGTTTTTAAATATCGTTTTCTCCGCATTGATATGTGTATTTGATAAAAACGATAGTTACCCGCGGCGGACGCGCTTGAAGTGCCTTTGTAGGCGAATTTTTCCTGTTTCGATATCGGAACTGGTCGACGAATTTTTGGAGGAGCGCGAGGCCGCGCGTAGACCGAAGAAGGGGGCGCTGCTGGCTTAACGAGGACCTCGGGAGTCCCTGACGATGATCCTGGACCCGAGGGCACCGGTTCGTCCTCGTAATCGTCTCTCGATCTAACGTAGAAATTCGGATGATCGTGTGCGTCAATAATTTTGCATAACAAATACCGGAAAAAGCTTAAAATTCTTCAAAATTGATTTTTTTCCCGGAAACTCGGATATTAGATCCGATTTCTTCTAAACACTTCATCAAAATTTCGCGAATTCATTTTTGAAAAAAAAAAAACATTTTTTCCGTCGATTCATGTTTTAATTTTTTTTTCTTCAAATAAGAATACACTGCAGAATTGTTCCGATAATGCGTCTGATTTATCAATATATGAATACGAAAGTATATATTACCCTTTGTCACTATAGCGGCGATCATCGACATTCCGATTTCTGGAATCCAAAGGTCTTCTATCGTCCAACGGGTCTTCCGGTTCTCGGGACCTTATCGACACTTCCGGTTCTCGCGACCTTATCGGCACTTCCGGGTCTCGATTACGATTTCTCGGCTCTTCGTCGACTACGGGATCCCTGGGAAATCCCGACGCGGGTCTCGCAGCGTCTCTGTGACTACTCCTCGAAGGGAATCTCTCTCGGGGACTCAAAGGCGGTGCCTCTCGATCGTCTTTCAAAGGTCTCTCGGGATCTCTGAGAGGACGATCGGGTTCCCTACTTCTCGGAAGATCTCTGTCGCGATAATCTCGATCTCTGAACTCTCTTTCCCTGTCCCGATCTCTCCTCGTGTATTTCCGGTCGTCATAGTCGTAATCGTCGCGTCTATCGTATCCTCGAGGGCGCGTTCTCTCGTACCCCACATCGTCGTCGTAGTATTCCTCGTCGTAATAATCGTAAGCAGGACGTCTTCTTAAGGGTCGTCTTCCTCTCGGACCCGGACGCGGTCGCTGCACGTGAGGCTGCGCCGTTGTCGTTGTCGTTGTCGTCGAAGTTGTCGTCGTCGAAGTGGTCGTCGTTTCCGCCGCTTTGTACAGCGCGTCGTTTCTATGCCAATATTTCTTCGAATTGGCGCAATCAACTTCCGATGCAAAATGGCATATGAATGTCTTCTGATCGAAGGCTGTGAAATTTGCGCAGAGAAAGTCGTAACGCGTCCCGTAAAGACAGTGATGATAGACCTGAGAGAAATATAGAAAAAAAAAAAGAAAAAAATGCGTCAGGCGTATTTCCAAATTCGAAATTAAAGGAAAATCATTTCGTATTCGTGATTTTTTTTTGTTTATTTTTCTCGAGCAGTTAATTGTACAAACTCCGCTGTTTAAGATCTTTCGAAGAGACTCGAGGCTCTTGCATACAAGCGGCTGTTAGCTTTCACACTCGTGTGTGCAACCGGGTAATTGCTCCTCTCGTCGTACCGTTCGTCGTCCAACAGACGAGAAGCCTCCGATCTTTCCTCTACTATACCAATCGCGTTTTCTACGGCTACTAAGTCCACCACAGTGTGTAGGATTCGTACTTGTAGTGTCTTTCACATTTAAAGTCCGATTGCTCGTCGGACAGCTGTTGCCGTACTGTTACCACGACATACACGCGTATTAAAAAAAAATATAAAAAATAAAATAATACTTCGAGACTCAGTTGTAAGCAGTAGTTTCGTTTATCTTGGATGTATAATCTCTCGAATCATTCAGAGCGAGTCGTCCTTACGTCGGTTGTTCTCGTTCCGCGTAAGTTATCGACGCTGCCGGAGAGTCCGGCAAAGAATATACCGAATATTATTCCATTGGCCTGAATTAGGATTTACTCCGAGATGTACGTTTAAAAGTTTCTAATTCTTCGCACATCGCGTTTCACAGGTTTCGAAATTTTTATTAACTCGCACGACAGTATTGATGGTTATAACTAATAACGGTGAGAGATTCGAAAAAAAAAAAAAAAACGAAGGAAAAATACGAAGAATATTGTTACTATGTAAAGCGTGAAAGTTATCGGAACTCTCATTATTGATGATTTACTTCATAGCCGAACGTTCATGGAATGTTTGAGTTTCTGATCAGCGCGAAGGATCTGCTTCGCTTATTCTTCTTTTGTATCGTTGCACATTTTTTTTTACTATGGAAGATCGAGATCTTCGCGAACTTCCGGTTCGCGATATTTCACCCGGACGCGGGGAATCCCCTTTCGCTTCTTCATTCTTTTCTCGACGATGAAGAAAAAAATTTGCATAACAATGGGTAAGCTATCTCGTCGCGAAGAATCGATAATCAACGGCGGAACCGTTCCAGCGAATGATTATCGCCGTATCGCGTTCAGCCATCTGGCAAAAACGAAGAAGCGGCTTGCCAACTGAATAACGTTTATAGTTTCGCGAGACTTAAGAAAAGAAAAAAAAGGAAAGGAGTTAACCTGTCGGATTGATAATTTATTAACGAGGGAAACGGTCGAAGGCAATTGGGAATTTCTTGATTTTTTTCAATACCGAGAAGCTCACGAAATTATTGCCAAATTTATTGAGCAAAGTGTTTCCCCGAATCGTAGCAGCGAGAGTGACCGGCTGATAGTCGGCCAAAAATCTGGTTTTCGTTCGGTACGACGTACGAGCAAAAGATTAAGCCCGTCGTCCTCGCGGCTTCCTTTCAATTTCACCGCTATGTCGTCACACAAGACCGGGATACTCGACGACGGAGTTCGATGAATTTCACGCGCACGGTTCGGAATCGCCCCGTCGCGCCTTACAGTCGCCACGCCCTCTTCCCTCCTGCTATCACTTTTACCGTACCACTATAATTCTACCAATCGTCGATACCACTACGCCACGACGGACTAATCTTCGCGACCTGCGTTTTCTAAATCATTGACGCGTGAATCGAACTCATCGACACGTTCGGAAGTTCAGAATAAGTTCGCGGCTACTTCGGGGAATCCCCGGATTTCTTCTTTTTTATTTATTTATTTTCAACTGTCTTTCGCAACTTTAATAAAGATTAATCGTGAAACGTTAAGGTCAATGTGGCCTATAAAATCGTAATAAATCTATACATTTTTTTCAATTTTTTTTACCTGACACTTGTGGGGAACGCTGGCGTAGAAACCGTCGTGAAGTCCATCGCATTTAAAGTCGATTTCTTCATTGGGCGGTATGCTGTTGTAGAACGGATAATCGCTGAGATTGAAGCCATTTAATTCGCGGGGCAAATTCGGATCCCAAATGTAGTCGATCTGCGGAATCCCCGTGAGTACTCTGGCGGTTGTTGCGTTCACGTCACTCGACGGAGTTGTTGTCTGGATAGACGGGAAAACAATATATGATTAATAACAGTAAAAATCGTTATGGAATAATGTAGGAAGCTATATAATAATGCTTGAGGGAGAATCGCACGTTAGCGCATGCGTTATACGTGAGTTATACAATTATTATTCACTTAGCAACTCGATTTGATGACACCGGTTTAGAAATCGTTGAGTTACGCAATCGGCGGAACGCCGATGCTTGTTTATTATTCGAAGGTGAACCTCTGGTGGCTGATGCACTCTTGACATCGGTAAAAGTAGCCGACGGTGTCTCGTCTACCTATCACGATGACTTTTAATGATGCGCCGCGATTTTTTTTTTTCTTCATTCGGAGAACTTAAAATCATTATTTTTGTACCTCAATCGGTAGAAAATTGCATTAGCGTGATCGGTACGAATATTGGGAAAGCAGTCATTATTAATGGCTGGTTATATAGCCATCCGTGGCTCGTGAGGAACGCGAGAAAGAGTTACGTTTTTTGTTCGAAACCCGAGTTTTCATATGCTTTTACGAATTGTTATCGTTGAACGCGATCGAGAAATCGGTTTACAAGTGAAATACACTGACACTATCGCGCAGGGCTCGTGCGATGAAAAGCGAAAGTCATTTCTTCACCGCTTATTCCACGTGTTTTGATTTTAGACATAATCTCAAATGAGAAAGAAAAATCGATGATCGTTACGATGTATTACCGATCATCGATTTCTTACGTGACTCCATCTAACGTGTTCAGACACAGGTATCCATCCGTATTCCATACGTTGCACGAACGTTATGTAACGGACATTTATTCCAATGTATCGATCGATCGATCGATCGACCGGTCGCATGGTGTAGGAATAAATAAATGTATCTTCATTAGACATAATTCTTTCGACTGTGAATATATAAATGTCGGAGGTGTTATCTTCGTGGAAATTTACAGAATGTCAAGGTTCGCGTCGATTTAGAAACGGCGAACGATGATTGATTAATGCAAAACTGCTAATGAAAATAATAAAGGTCGAGCGAGTCGACAAATCAATTTATCTATTTTTTTTTTCGCTTACCTCGCTATCATCATTATTATCAGCGGCCTCGGGTTCCTCGGTCGTTGTCGTTGTCGTCGAGGTAGTTGCGATCTTGAATTTCGGCCTCGTGGCCTTAAGGGCCCCGGCAACGGCGGTGGCCAATAGGAGTCCTAATAAAAACGATCGATAATTTAAACAAATAGTTCAAGGTGCTTCAGAGCTCCTAATACGATCTTCTTCTCTTTTTCTCGAATAAAAAAATCGTTAAGAAAAACTGCAATTAATTGCTTAAAAGGCTCTGCGAAGACGAGTTCGCTTAGGGATTCGAGTATTGCGAAAATCACGAAGAAGCGTCGGCGTTGTGCAAAACACTGAGACATCCACAGACGCATTCGCGAACTGTGGGAACTCGGTCTGTCTGACGCAATTGCATCTTCCATTGAGAGAAAAAAAAAACATTCTTGCTACCTATAGATAGATAAATAAAGAGAGCGAACTGTACGAGAAAGAATTATAGTGAGAAATGGCGTGTGGGAGAGAGGGTTGAATGCATTCGGTTGGGTAATTGTTCAAAACCGGATCAAGGCTGTTGGTACAAATCGCCTACGAAAGATCGACGCAGCAGAACACCTGAAGCTCACCTGAGGGAGGGGTGGGGTAGAGGGGGGGGGGGGGGGACTCCGCATAGTCTAAGAAATACTCAACTATGAATAACTTCGCAAAAGTGACGATTAATTTTACAAATTTGAAAAAAAAAAGCTAAAAAATTTCACACTTCGAAATATCTTATGGACGATGACGAAACTCAAAGCGAAGAAGAAAATAATACCGCGAAACTGATAAATTATTCTCGGAGTGTTCAAAGAGAGATGCAAATAAAAAAAAATGTTTAAATGCACGCGAGCGCACAGGTTTTGCAATACTCAACGCGACTTATACAACTTCTTCGATATATAGTATAACGGAGGATAGCGCCGTTGTGCGTTTAATAAAACGACGCCTCGAGACTTTCTAATTCGAAGCCTCGAGGGTAATTTCGTTTGGTCAGTTGAGAAGTTAAAAAATAAACGCGAAATACGCGAAAAATATGTAATCGTTTATGGGTACTTCGAGAATGGAGTAACGAAACTCTGGGTGCGCGGGGACATTCCCGTTGTGGGAATTTTTGCGGCTAGTAGGGCGTGCCGGGCGGAGATCAGACAAGAATCGAGTGGAGTTAGAATTTTCTCACAAGCAAATTGCTTCACCCCAACGGCCCCTTACTTCTTGTGTTTCGATATTTTTTCTTTTTTATTTTTTTTCTTTTTTTTTTATCGTGCAACAAACCTCGCGAAGTCACGAACTGCATGTGGGAAAATTATTCCAGATCAATCGTCTGTACATTCTCCTTGTAATGCAGACTCGGCAAGTCGATAGAATGCCATTCCAATCGGGACATTGGCAAACGTTTTACATTGTGTATTCGTGTTTTTTTTTTTTTTTCTCAATGAAAATAACATCGGTAATGCATGTCGCTACTTAGATGAAAATTCGTGTAACGTCGAGAATGGAGAAAAAATTAAAATTTTCATAGAGACCAAGTACCGAGAACAAAGGAAAGGACTGTTTTGTATTCGTGAGAGGTGTCCAGAGACACCTGTGAACTGCCACGTGTCCCACAGTCTCTCTCGCTTGAGGCATAAAGACACGAATGACGTTTCACGCATTCAACTTCTCGTGCTTTTTATTTCTCACTGTCCAATCCTGAATTTCCAAAGCGTCCGCGTATCGCCGTCGCGCCGGCCATACCAAGAGATAGTTCGAGAGGAATAACAAAATGAAAAAAAAAAAAAAACCGGATCTTCCCGGTATTTTTTTCGTGGGTCTCAAAGACACGAGATAAAGAACTGCATTCCTCGCTGCGCAAGTAACCAACTGTTCCCCGAAAATAATTATAAAAATGCAGTCGTGAAAAAAAAGCCGTAATCTTACCATACAACGCTAGCAGCAGGCATCTCCTCTCCCGCATGTTGGCACTTCTGCAATTATAAAAAAAAGCATTTCTCATAAATTAAATAAAAATAAAAATTAAAAAAGAGGTAATTTATCCACCTTTCATAATTTTATGTAAAAGAGGGGGTCGAGTCTGGTTGCCATCGGCTTTGGTAAAGTTTTCAGTACGATAGCGCTGGCGGTTCGCGCGGCGATGAATTTAAACGAGCCGCTGGTACGATCGTTCGAAAGTAGCGGGCGAAGAAAAGAATTCGCTCGCGGTTCGGGCTTCCAGTGGTTTGTCTGGGTCTCAAGAGCTCAGAGTTTTCCCCCCTCTCTACTGGCGTCTTGTACGTTCGCTCGCAAACCGTTACTGGAGCATAGCCGGGACTTACAGACGGAACACAAGTCCCCAAACGACGTTGTATAGCTGTAGCGCGTACAGGCATAGCCCCCGCCTGAGCGCTGAGCGCACAGCCGGAGCCCGCGCTGGCATATGAGAACGGATAGTACGAACTTTCTCTGTGCTGTCACCACTGCTAACCATATAATGCAAGGATAATGTGGGTGTTATATAAAACGCTCTTTGGTATCACGTAATACCGGGTGTGACTTTGTCCTACGCGAATCGAGAAACAGGAATAATATATTATCGATAATTCAATCGTTCGACCGCTCATTACGGATGTAAAATCGCTTTCATAGTTTTTCGACGTCCTATAAAGATGTAGAAAAGGTAGTGGAAATTTAATCCCATTTTAATAACTAAACCACTAGTGAGATGTTTCTCTTTTTTTTTTCAAAGATCGCGATTCCGCTCGTGATTTTATTTTTTTTCAATTTTTTGTATGTTTCAATTGAAAAATTAAATGTCCGATTGGATGGCTGGACAGCTAATTAGAGACGATAAATAAGGCTCGTCAGTCACTGACGTTTGTAGATCGAGTCTCGTTAGGCTCGCGTAGGGTACGACTGATATTACGAATAAATAAAAGGAAAGATCTCGAAGGACGGGTTCTCTGTGTGCGCACGGGGTGGCCTTGCTTCTCGATTTGACCGAAGCTTGGACACCGCTTCCGCGTTCGCCACACTCCTCCAACTCTTTTATATGTGTTGCCAGCGTGAGGCTTGTCTGAGACACGGGACTGAAACGCTTTGATACCGGTGAAAGTAACCTTGCAGCGAGCCACGAACATTTTTCGAGCTTAAACTAATTATTTTTCAAGCATCCGCGTATTTAAAAAAAAAACAGAAATGTATGATTATAACGATCATTCGCTTCAGAGACACCCGCAAACGTTTTGAAACTCGTCTGATCTGTATCTGCCATTTCCACTACCACCCGGTTTAGTTATCCCATCCTTCGTTTTTATTTCAATTATTTATTTGCGCGGCGTCTGATTACGCATGGAACTATCCACTAGCTACCGCCTGAATCAATATTATCCGTTCGCATTTTTTTACCATCGTAAGGCTGACCTTTGCGAGAATAATCTACTGGATACCGTGCATGACACGCCCGACTAGCTACGAACAGATCAGATTATAATTTCTCATAACAACATTCACCTTATACAACTCGTGTCCACGAATAATAATAATAAGACCCGCGCGGAGCTCAAGTTGGTCAAGAAACATTGCGAATCGAGGTATGCCGTTATACACGGTAAATTTCCGTACATGTGGGAATGAAAAAATTTGGTTATTGAAGCTAAAGTCAAGAAATACGTTATTGTAAGCTTCGTGGGTTTGAGGGAACGGTGAAAGGCTATGATGACGCTACTCTTGAACAGTCCGGCGCTCGTCCGAAGGCGTAGGACTGGTCTCGAAGACTCGTGACTTCCGTCGACCTTTAGCGGTGTCCACGGTTGACCGTTAACTCGTACTAGAACTCGTAACCGAACGTTACTACATTACGTTGCGTGAGGTAACGCGATATTCAAGTTCCATAAGTGAATTTTATGCTGGGGATCCTTATACCAGCTTAAGCGCATCAAGTAGTAAAGCCCAATGCCGATCAGACACATGTAGGAACTTCTTGAACTGCGTCCATTGTAAAAAGAATTGAGCGATCTTATGACGAATCGGAGTACAACGGAACACCGCGTTTCAGTTAAGTAGAAATGGTCGCTGCAGATCGGCCGCTTGTTTTTCACGTTTTAAAATTACCCGAGAAGATTGAACAAAGGCATTACCGTATAATTCAGAAGCATTATGTGCATTAAATGCATTAAATGGCATTCTGAATGGATTTTAAGCAGCTGTTGTTGATAGTTTAAACGCGATCCAAATCGATAGATAATTTGATTATCGTTTAGCGTTAAGTGGTATCTGTTAGTGCGGATCAGACGTCTTTCCATTATTATGAAAAGCTTCAGGAAGGAATCGTGTAATTATATCGCGATAAAACTTAACGCCGGATGAGTTTCGGTGTCAAGGCGGTTAGACTGTTTCCGTACTGATGAGCATCGCGGAAAAAATTTGAAAATAAAATATAAAATAAACATCGGTCGCTCTCACTGCGCGGTAACACGACAAACAGTCTAACGGAAGTGAATCCCCGAGATTACGCTGTTGGCACGAAAGAAATAATACAATTCGGAAATGAAGTTGTTTATTGTTGTTGTTTTAAGTCGTTTACTGTATATTGTAAGGAAATATCGGTTTTTACAATGCATTGTGCATTGTCTCGGCGTCTGCGGGTTCGTTAAACTGGGAGAAAAAAAAAAATGGAGAGAAGATACATTTTGACTCTTTATCGGCACGAAGGTATACCAGATAAATCAGCGTGCCGCCATTTTGTCTTTGTTCATTATGCTTCCCATTGTTATACGTATCATATTTTTTAATATAAAAATTTTCTGTCATTCTTACTATTGCGGTTTATATTGACTGGCAATTTGTCGAGTTAATGTCCATTACTTCCTTCTATTCGCCAAGTTACTCATGCAGGGATAATTATTCACGAAGCAGTCACAACGTGTACGTTCCATAGCGGCGTTGTTCTCGAAGAAGAAAAAAAAGAAGAAAAATATAACGAAGAAAGAAACGGAAATACAATGAAGAAGTTTCCGGCGTCCGGAACATTTTACGCGCTCGACGGTGGCGACGTTGACTACGACGTGATTGCAAAATAAATCGGTATTTATCGAAAGTGAAATCCACTGGCGATATTTTAATGCGCTCGTAGCTCCAAAACTCGTGTACAAAGCCATAGATCGCCGGAATTTACACTGACACACTTATACTCGGGTAGTTAAAGTTTTTCGGTGAGCCCCGAGGCGATATTTCGCTTCGGCAACGCGCGTAATTTCGCCGATTGAAAGATTTTTTTAACGATTGAAAAATCTTAAAATATCTCAGCGTTTTAATGAAAAATCGAGTATGCAATCGAAACGGCGATATCGCGAAAAGTGAGCCCTTGATATCGAAGGACTCGAATGCCTTTTCCGATGCTTTCGCAATAGGAGAATGTGTGGAAAGATAAGCGAGTTCAGCGAATATGTACTGCCGACGAGTTAAATAAATCGGAATGAATTATAAAAGACTTTCGAACGTCGAGGACAGAGCGACACTGACGTACACGTGTTCTAACGGTATCACAAACGGCGTCAATACACATCGAAAGTGAACGTGAACACGTTAGAATCGTAAATCAATCCGGAGTTTTCCTAATTGCTTCTATAGGCGATCGCCACTGTAGAAAAAGACGGTTGTTTCTTTTTTAAATAAATTACAAATACCAACGTAAGTGCGATAGACACCGGTGAAATTTCTATGCGGAAGATCGATCGAGGGTGATACAACGGACTCTTAAGTGGGACAAAACGAAAGTTTTATTCGAAGCCAGAGCGACGTTCGGCAGCCGAAACAAAATCTCTATCACGTGATCGATTCGTGCAAATTTTCACTTTTTCAATGATTCGGTTAAATTAAAAAAAAAAATGTACTTTTACGGATAGCAGCGTATAAATTTCGAAATTAAGATTATCTCCAAGATTAGATGAGACGTCAGGTGAGCCAACTTTAAAGACGGGGTAATCAGCCGGTCTTGGCGGTGCGGTAATTCTAGAATTCATTGCGAAGCCACAGAACTATGTCGGTCAAAGACACCACTTTTTCTTCAATTTATTTAAATAAATACGATTTTTCGAATAAACCGCGATAAATAAAAGAATAATCGCACTTCCGGTTTCGAATTTTTTTTTTTTTTTTTTTTTTTTTTTTACGGAAGGTAAAGAAGATGACATTTAATTTCTCCTCGTTAGCCCATATTCACTTGTGGTCTCTCATTCAGCTACGGTTAACGCTTACGCGCGAGTATATCCCGACCGTATGTCAACTTTCCCGAAGATTCTCTCGCCGATTTTCTACACTCACGTCGCCACTGTCACGTGCAACAAGTTTCAATTATCATTGACGAACGGAAGTTGCAAAGTTTAGAAAAAAAAAACAATTAAATTAATTAAACATATTAAACCATTAATACCTTTCTCGCTATATCAGCGACTCCGTCTTCTCTAATCCCTCATGAAGAACCCCACATCAAAACATTAAAAAATGTTTCACTCAACATCCACTCGGACGGAAGAACACTATAGTTTTCAACGAAAGAAAAATAATAAAAAGACGCTCACACTTCACTTTGATAACATGAAAAAAGTAAAAAATAAAGTGATATATACAATGGTAAAATAAGGTTCGTAACAGGAATCGATTTTACTTAAGGCCCCCCTTAGCTCGCTCGGTATCTGAACACGTTCTCCTGGGCTGTTTTGCTTCTCGGCTCCCGGCTCGAGGACTGGCTCCTCTTGCCAAGTGGAAAACGCCAGTAGAGCTCAGACGGACTCGCACACTCGTGCGCACACACACGATGAATCTAAAATACACACAGAAAGGGAACGTCTGAGCTTTCTACCAGTTCGTGAGAGAGAAAGAAGGAAACTTGAAGAAGTGGGAACGAAGAAAACAGTGGGGGGAATCCCCATAGGCGTAACAAATTTCTTCGCTTCAGCTTCTCTCGGACTTTGTCGATTTTTACGATCAACCCTTTCCTTATTTCTTCTCGGCTTCGCGGCCTTACAGTGGCGTAGATTTGCAGTTATTTATTTATCATTTCATCCATTCGGAGTCATTGCGGGGAAAAAAAAAGTGGGGGAAAGAAGGGGGAAGAGTAGCTGCTGAGGTCGATGCGGAGGGAAAGGATCGGTTTACAGATTGGTTCGAAGTACTTCGCTCGTGTGGGTGGATTACGAGCGATTTCTGCGATCTATGGCCAGGCATCGGAGAACTGGAATTAAATGATCTTCTCGATCCATGGGACAGGTGCTGAAACGAGTTCTGGAAGGTCGTTGGATCCATCCAATATATCGCGATTAAGGGTTTTTTTTTTAATTTTATCGTCAATACGCTTTTTTCCGCTGTTTAAGTTGCCTTTTTTTTTTTTGGTCCCAATTTTTATTATTCCCGCGATCTTCATCTATGCAAATATGAACTGTGCGTAAAACTATTTTTTTTTCTCGAATTTTTTAATGAGATTTAAGAAATTCTCATAGGTCACGGATACACTCAACAGAAAGTACGCAAGAATATGAATAATACCCATTGTCCCGTGGTATCGTCGCAAAATATCAGTAGAACAGCGTATTAACTCCTACGATAGATTTACATTTTTTTTTTTATATCAGTGAAGAGTACACTTTCTTGTCCAGACGTTTAATCGCGTGGGTCGTGCGCTTCTATTGTCTCCGCGAGTTCTTAGCTTGACGTTGGAGATTTACGAAAAAAAATCGCTGGGAGTCGAGTAAGGATCGTGGGTAATCGGAAGCTTATTTTCTCGAAGGCTCGTTAAAGGTCGAACTCTCGGTGAACGCCTTGATAAAATTCCGAGGCGAGGCACTATTCTTTGTTCTTCAGTTCAGTTCGTTCACCAGACCCAACCTACCGTTATTTTTTATTTTTTTTTTCGCATAAATATTTTTTGTTTTTGTTAACAATAAAGTGAATGTCAAATGCAGAAGGTAATCGGGATGACTTTCAGAACTCGAATTTAAATACTTTTATTATCGTTTCTTGTTTATAAATATCAACAAATGGGACGGTCATTTCGGAACGAACTTCTTCGTTAAATGTATTTTTCGTAGCGAAGTATTTTCTTCAGAGGGTCTTAAGGACGACGAGTCATTGTTGTTTTCGTCTTTTAATTCCTGCGGCACGTTCTGAACGCGCTAGCGAGAGTCAACATTCACCCCGGCTTCGGAGTTCCAAGTCCCTTCAAGGCCGCCACAATCCCCCTTTCCAACTTCCCCGTGAGGCCCAAGATGTATTTTTAATTCTGTGGTTCCCCGGGTTAACCAGCTCGATCCTCGACTGCGCATTTTTGCCTTCGCGGACCTTTGCTAAGCTTGTTATGTTAAGAAATCGTTATCTTCGCGATCTTAAATATCGGCGTCACTCGAGATCGAAGCTATCAACGAATCGGCGAGATTCAAAGTCAATTAAAAGTTTACGAGGAGCTCTATCCATCGATAATCTGATCCAATAATAAAAAAAAGAAAATAATCGAGTAAACTATACGAAAAAATGGGGAATTTTACAGAGTACTGAAAGTGTAACGACAGTCGTCGATCGTGAGTCGATTCTCCGGCCACTCACTTTCTATTGCCCAATCATGCCAAGAAATTGCCAACTTCGTGACCGACGTCCTATCAACCGTATCCGCTACGATCACGTTTCGTCAATTCGATTGATACGATCTAATCTATTTTTCTTCGAGCCGCAAACTTTTCCAATATCTTCGATTCCGTGTGTCCGAAACGATTTTTACCGGCTGACGTTATCGTAGTTTTCGAGGGAAGAAAAATACGCGGCAATGTTTGATACGACTGTCGCGAAAGTAGAAACACGTGGATTGGGATAGAAACCTGTATTGCCGACTGGGATATTACAGATATTTTCAAAAATAAATATTTGATGCAATGATTAGATATTTATTATCAATTTACAATTATATTCTGTTGCCTCTCGCGTCCCTGTATAGATCGTCGTTGATACCGTACAGTCGGGGCGAATCCTGACAATCGACCTTATGGACAAAAAAACACCATTTTCGTATTGATTCGTGTCGGAAAGTCGCTGAAAATATGTTTAATTTTACGATCTTTTTTTTTTGGTTACCTTGAACCACCAGTCGCAGACCCGTACTGTTTGACTGAAGACCGTGCCATTTGGACACAGAAAACTGAACTTTCTTCCGTTTGGCAAACACCAGTGCCATGCCTGGCATCTGGTCTCTGGATCGGCGTAGTAACCGGGTAATTTACCTTGGCACGTGAAGCTTAGACCGAAGGGCACGCTGTTGTATATCGGATAGTCGACACCGGGTCGATAACCGTCCACTTGCTTAAAAAAAAAAAAAAATCTATAATGTTACAAGGTTCACATAACTCCTCTTCTCGCATCTGTAAGTACGATAGACAGACAGACAATGTTTCGATGTATATATTGCGACATGAAATGAAATAAATAACAAAAATATATCGCAAATCATTCGATGATATAAGAATTATCGATCGTAAACAATGGCAATTAAGAGGAAGCAGAAGGGAAGAACTTGATATCTTTATCTTGATTTTTTTTACGCAATTAGCGATCATTCAAGATGTTGTACGAGGTCTCGTACTGACATGTTGCGACACTAACGATAGGCGAGTCAGCCATCCAGTCAGCCCTCTCGCGCGAGTCTGTACCGCTTGCATCGCCCGTGTCGATGACTGACCGGAAGTCAGGGTACATTGTTCTTCCCACCGGAGCGGATGCGCATCTCCGCGATGCCTTTGTAACCGATCTTTCTTTCTATTCTCGCTGGCAGCATCGGAGCGCCGGAAAGTTGTAAAAATCGTAATCGCCAAAAACAAATTCGTTTTTTGTTTCTTCGACGGATTTCCTTATCATGTATTGAGCCGAAAATAAAAATAAGTATCGGTTTCGTGATCGGCGAAAAAAAAATACTTCGGATAAAACATCGATTCGACGAGAAACAAAAAATTGTTCAGAATTACATATTCGTGCAATTGCGTTTTTTTGTATTTTATAGCAGTGGAATTTCTTAACTTTTAATAGAATATCATCTGATACGATAATAGTTTTTCAAGATGATTTACGTCTCTGAAAATAAATATATATATACTGTGAAAAGTTTAGTAACGAACCCGTATATTATCCATTTTTAAAAAAATTTTTTCTCCGCAATTTTTTGCGTGAATAATGAAAGAGTTCGGAAACTGAATTCGGATCATTTATTATTTCGTACTCATTACGAATCCAATAGCAATTTCGGTTACTTGCACGGTGCGCAACATTGGCAATCGATAATAAAACTTTTTCTGTCGTTGCCGGTGCGTCGACAAGTTCTTCGCGTTACTACAGCATTAAATAATTTATCGACAAGTAGCAATTAAAGTTGCACGATTTCTGATGTAATTGTTTAATTCTCAAGTTACCACAGACGGTACTTAATGAATTAATTACTGATGTTTACAATCTCGGAAAGGTGGCGAACAGAGATGCCAGATACGGTTCACTCGGTTGTCATTGTTGCGCGATAAACCGTGCGAACTTCGTTCGCGTGTACAGATAAATATAATAACAACAACAGTATAACGTAATTATCAACCTGTTTAGAGTGGATTAACACACGCATATTCGTGAAAGTCTTGTACCCAACTTTTTCTCGATTTCTCATCTTACACTTGACGCGCCGTTTTAACTATACGTTGCGCAATTGCTCGATTAATGCCTGTGAATTCGTGTGTTATTCATTCGCAGTAACAATGGATTATCTCACTCACCGCGGTAGCTGCTTGATACAGCAGCGCCAAACCAAACAGTATTGCTGCGCATAGTAATTGATACCTCGAGATCATCTGTAAAATGATGAATGGAAATATTCACTCCCGTAAAATGCAATAAATGTCATTACGATGTTTAATATTGCGAAAGAAATTTATAACAACCGGTCAAAAACGCGAAACGGTGGACAAAAAGTGAACTAATCCTTCGATATTTTCTTGAACGATAAAAAATTCTCTTTTTCGTCAATATCGAAGAATTAAAAAAAAAACAAAAAATAAAAATAAACGGATTGCTTTAAATGTAAAATTGGAAAATTTATTCTCCTTTCTGTTGCAGCTTCACAACGACCTTGATTTCCGGGACCTTTTTTTGATAGATAAGGGTAAAAAATAAAATTAAACGATATATTCAACGAACCTTGGGCATCAAATCCTTAATTCCTTGCGTTTACTAATCCTTCGTTCATTGATCCAATTATTAAGCTCGCGTTTTTGGTTTTTTTTTTAACACTGCCGATTAGATCGAAAAATAAAAAGAAAAAAATAAAAAGCACGAGTAACTGCTTAAAAAACGTGACGAGGTTTCCCGTTTGAGGTATCTTTCGAAGATGTTCGGCAAGCTGTTGTGCTGTTTGGTTATATATATGGGTTTAGCATAAGATGAACCGTCGGGTGGGGGGTTAGAGGGATCAAACTGAAGGCACCTCTGAGAGTCCCTCTGTCTTGGGGCTCCCACAGCGTGGCTGCAACATCCCCACTAAGATTCACGCCCCCATCATCTTCTTCCTCGTCTCTTCTTCAACCAGCTGCGAAAAAAAAATCACGAAACAATTCAGCTTGAGTGTAACGAAGAGGTATTCCCTTACCTTACTCTTTCGAGTCTGTGACTCTCAAGGTAGGGGGGTGGGGAACGTTCCCGTGGTACAGAAATTGCGCAATCGACACGGTGCTCTTAGCGCCGTGAAAACACATTCGGTCGTAATAGCTCCCCGGTGCTTGGGCACCGGACTCATTAGAGGGTGAACGCATCTTCGTTACACTCGGTCAATTCGACTGTCCCAATATGCTAATTAATCAAGTCGTTGATTCATTTTTCGTTCATTTTGTTTTACAAAAGAACAAAATACGAAAACAAAAAAAAAGGGAACGCTTATTTCAACCATTTAATACGCCGCGTCACGGGATTGTGCTACGGGCCGAATGAGATATCTCGAGAAGATTGAAGACCACGTCCATCATCCTTGACGATTATGAGATTGAAATTCGTGTTTTCTTCAAGGTCGAGGTGAAAAAGTGCCTACACGTGGTTTAGCCGTTTAATCGGGTTTGCGATCTTTTTTTTTCTTCTTTAATCATCGGTTGCCCTCTTTTTGCCACGTAACTATTTAATCACATCGATTTCGAGAGATAAAGCCGCACTATGAATAAATAACTCACGCTGCATGAATTCGAAAAAAAAAAAAAAAAAACCTGAGAAATTCGCAGTGTTTGCAATTGAGAAGAAGAAGAAATCGGTAGGTATGCAAGAGTCGTGTGGCTCTATAACAATTAAATGAATTCCCGCCGGTGGACTCGTTAATTAAATATCGGGACAGAGTTGAGACTAAACTTCACAATTCCATGTCGTGAAATTTCGTTGAGGTAAGTCTGTGTGACGGGAGACAGGAAGAGATCACCCGCCCCGAGGTTGCGCGAACTCGTGAGATATTTATATACTATTGTTGCAGAATAAAATTTTTTTTCTTTTTTCCTCTCTCCTCTCATAGCTTTATCATTATCATTATTGCTGTCAGACTTTTGTCATCGAGAGAACGATACACGAATTGTATTTATCCATTTTTTTTTTCTTTTTTTTTAAACAGAAGTAGCGATAATTGCAATTATAATTTACCGTGAGAATTGTGCTACAGAAGCCTCAGCAATCAGCTGGGGCGTCAGTTACTTTCGTAACGGAGTTGCATTACTTTCTTCGCGATGTCGAGACTTTTGTAGACCGTTTCTCATCCGAACCAAAAAAATTCATTTTTTTTTATACTTCGAACTCTCCGCTATCTAATTTTCAATCGTATACTTAATCGTTAATTGAGTGTTAATAATAATTATAATATTGGATGAAAAAGCAGTTTCTATCCGCAGCCTCCTTATCATCGTTCTTTTACAGCCTCCGGCTTTACGAGTCCGAAGTCGGTAATAATACCCATACACGTTAATCGTCGCAAATACACTCACGTATAAGACTCGAGAATACTGTCGTTTTATCAGTAACACGCAACCTGGTACTTGGGCCTGATGGCTGCTCAGTTTGCTTCTCTCGTTTCGCTTCGCCATGCGCTGTCGTATTCTCGTACCGAGTGTCCCACATTTTACCCAGTTACCGGCACGCAGCAACGCGAGACGCACCACACAAGTATCCGCGATCTTTCGTTCGGACTTATAGATTTTCATATTTTGGGACTTATTCTCCTGCGAAGCTTAAAAAAATCACGAAAAACGATCGAATTTCATTTTTTTTTCGCGTACGAAAGTTTCGGACTTTCATTTTCGGCCTTACGACATCCTGCGTTGTTAATAAGGCCCAAAAAAAGTTGCGATTCCAACACCATATAGGCGAAAGTTTGACCTGCGATTATCAAAAGAGAGCAAACGCGTTGGCCCACGTGATGAATCATCAATTGGGTCCAATTTAACATCGGGGGATCGTCCTTAGTGCTACGAAGTCGACGGAAGAAGAGTTGGGGACTCTCTGTGTATAATCCCGCGACCCTCTCCAGCGAACATTTCCCTTTCCCTTCGTCTCGACGAACTCTTTGGGCCCATGAGGTTCGTTCTACGTTATCCCCGCGCCATATATTGTTTACGGAAGCCGGGGAAGACAAGGTGGGGAGAGAGCTACAAGGAATTTCTTAGCGGTATCACGGCCGCAGATGCCGAGAAAGAAAGTGTTGAGAAACGACTGTATAGTCCCGTCGGGGATATTTGAAGAACAAATAAAGCATCTGCTCATCTATACGGAGGGCTTCGATGCATCGGGACCTTAAGACCTTTGGATTAATAGGTACGAACGTCGGCCAATGTTGTAAATTGATTTTAATAGATTTCCGAAACTTCGATAACGAGACATATGCATTTCTTTTTTAATTCGTCAAATTAAATTTCGATTTTAATCCAATTGTAATCGGCATTTGCAAAAAAAAGGAATCGATGGAAAATGAGAGAAAATTTGGAAAAAAATTAAATAAAAATATGAGAAAAAAAAAAAGAAATTCTTAATTTTTATCTCAATTTCTGTTGACTTTCACGTCATTTTAAAAAATCTTTGCGATGTTCCCATTTTGTACCGGTTGAGCCCTCTCTGCCGTTTGCCCCGCTGTATCATATTTAAAAAAAATATTTCGCAATTTATTGAATTTTTTTTTTTGTTTTTTTTTTTTTTTTTTTCCGTTAGTATTATTTTTTCAACGGTCAATCTGTTGACGAGTGTGTGGCAGGAGAAGGGCACGCATCGATGAATCCAAACGCGACCGTCGGTGCGAGCCACTTCCGGTCGTTTCATCGCGAGCGCGCGCGCTCGCCGCTCGTATACACAGTCGCGACTCCTCTTCTTCGTCCTCGTCACTTCCTGCATCCCGGTAATTGTTCCATCGCTCATTCGTGGCGAGTCCGCTTGCAAACATCCACACGGACGTAACAAATGAATAGAGAATTCCTACAGTCCGAGGTATATACTTTCGCGGATGCTATCCAATGGGCTATAAATTAAAACAGCCGGGCGACGAACAATAGTATCAAATAATAAATGAAAGATAGCGAGCATACCGCGCGGTTCACTATGCGTGACTGTTCGCTTCTTTTTCTTTTTTTTTCTCTTTTACTGTCGAAACGCGTAGCTTCTGCCGAATGGGACAAAGGACCTTCCATTTGCGTGTTATTTCATACGTGAAGATGTCAAAGAATCGATAAAAGCGTTTTTTTCGCAACAGTCGGTATGAAGTTTTTTCAATATGCATTGAATAAAAAAAAAAAAAATTTCGGAATTAATTTCAATAAAATCGAAAGAATATCTTTTCATCGGCTCCGATAGATGAAAATACATCTTTCAGCATTCTTTTTTTTAATACACCCGTTGTGTAGCTTCATAGTCGTGGGCGGGTCGCGACAGGTGTACAGGTACCTTATACAAGGTGTCCGCTCGATGTTTAAACACATTTCTTGACATAGACTTTTAATGATGAAAATTGCATTCACTTTGTACATAAATCACGGTAATAAATTGTAACGCACTTGACCGAGAGAATCTGTTTAAAAAGTTCCCAGACACTTCGTACTGTAACACCTGTAACGGACAGTGAATATTAATGAATCACCGGGTAGTTCGGTAGAATATCGTTGGAGTCACCTGACTCATTTCCTGCCTCAGTTGCAGTTACATTTATTCTGCCGACTGGCACTTCCCGCATAATCAACGAAACTTGATTTTCCTTTTTTTTTTCTCTCTCTTTTTAAAAAGGGCGAATATTTTTTCTGCTTTACCGACATAGGTAAATGATGAATTATACTATTTTGTTTAAGATAAAAAAAAAATTATTTTAATGATTTTTTATGGTTGGATCGATGTATAACAGACCCTCGGGATTAACGGTCGAAGGGCCAGACGAGGTTTAACGTTCGTAGGGCAAAAAGAAAGGGAAAACTAAAGTAAAAACAGCCAGAAACAGAATAATTGGTCAGGTGCAAGGTGCAGCACGTGCTACACGCTCGACAGCTGGTTTCCGGTTCCCCACCAATACGAAACCCACCAATCCCTTCCCCAATTCGTTTCTTTTTCTTCCCTTTAATTTCGTGCTTCGATGCCTACGTCTTCATAATCCAACCGAATTTTGTTGATAAAAATGTACTGCAATGCTGTTTTTGTTTTCGTCTTGTTATCAAAACCAGCGAGATGCGGCTGAAAATTAAACGCGCTTCGCGGCGCTTTATAGCTATCCACAGGTGAATGCATAATAAACCGGTGATCCAAGAGGTTGTTTTCATAATTAACGACGTTAAAAAAAATGCAGGATTTCAAAGAGGGGGGAGGAGAGGGGGGAAAATTCATTCGGCGTGACGAGGCAATCGTTTTCAACGGAGCTATCTGCCTCTCACCTGCTGCGCCAATCAGTTAACGAATTGACAACGTCCTTTAAAAAAAATCGTAAATTTAACGACGAGACGATTTATCTCACGTGTTAGAATTTTTTTCGTTTTTTTTCCTTAAGTAGGTGAGAGGTTTGATAAGAAAAATAAACTATTCTTCATCAATCTAATCTATCACTGAGTTTGTTGTACGTCGCGACAATCATCTGAAAATCGTGACGTAGAAGAGATAAGAATTGCAGCGATAATATATCGAGTGAGAGACGGTATCAGGCAGAACTCGGACATCCTATCAGTCTTCAACGATCGTTTCTGTCGACAAGACGAATATTTTTATATTAAAAAAAAATACACACAAAATCGACAGAATTGCATTTGCGACTTTGGAATTTTGCAATCTTGCAGAATGGAAGACGACGATTTTGGTTTTACGAAACGAGAGGATAAACTACTGATGAAAGTATTGAACAATCGTGGAAGCAGCGAAACCGTCGAAGTTACCGTTGATGACGACAAAAATAGTTCGAACGAAGTGACTAGCCGTTCGGCAGGTGCCGAGGGCAAGGGATACGGTGGGTCAGTAATACCGGAGGAGTCCGAGGGCGTGTCCCGTCACGATGGAGGTGGTAATACTCGTAGCGGCGGTACGTCACCGGAAACCGGAAGCGAGGAGGCCAACAAACGAACGAGTCAGGGCTCAGTCGGTTCCCAAACGCCGAACATACCGAACGTCGTCGAGTATCACCTTAAAGTTAAACCGGCAAAGGGCGAAAACACGAGAATAGAGGAGGATAAAAAGTTCCGAATCAAAGAAGACGTGAGTACAGTTGATTTTTTTAGTGTTTTCTGTAAAGTGAAAATTATCGATCTCTCGGGAGATATATATGTATAGTGAGAAGAGAAAATTAAATAAATAATATAGAATAATAAACAACAACAACAATACTAATAATAAATATAATAATAATTATATTATTATTAGATAAAAATTGTGCAATCAATTTTATCGCATATTTCCGATAATTTGCAGGAAAGTAAAACTGCAGAGATGAGAACCGATTGTCGAACTCCATTGTCGTCGCGAGACGAGAAAAAAAGTTTAACAAGCAAACTGTCGATGTTATCGATCGACAATAATGTATTCGAGGGTTCGACGGATTTGCCACAGGTGTTTCAAGTCAAATATCTTGGATCTCACAACGCTCGTGGTCTGTGGGGAATAAAACACACGCGCAAACCTGTGGATAACATGGTAGCTACGGCGAAATCTCTACCAACCGACACGATTTTACCTCTGGTGAAACTTGTCGTATCACAGGACGGTGTCTCGTTGCTGCCGCTTGGAAAACGCAAATTCGACTCTGGAATATCGAAGACCTATCCGATCGATTCGATCTCTTACGGCGTTCAGGATCTCGTCTACACACGTGTCTTCTCGATGATCGTTGTTTGCGACAATTTGAATTTTGGACGCGTATCACCGTTCGAGTGTCACGCGTTCGTTTGCGAGTCGAAGCATCACGCGAGACAATTGACCTACGCGCTCGCTACAGCTTTTCAAATTTACTCGCAGAACGTCAAAGCTCTCGATAAACAAGCGGAGCAGAGCAACGCTGTGGCGAAGAAGAGATTCGCTATCGATCTACGAAGCCCCGAAGAGATCGAAACCGATCTTAATCTCGATTCTGAAGCTTGAAATTACTTTCTTACCGACCGAACTCGATCGGTAACAAAAACTGTAAAAATTACTAATCAATCAGACTGATCGATGATAAAAATTTGCGATCCATCGAAAATTCGTAATATTATTGAAACTTTTTTTTTTTAAGGAATTACAGTTTTTGTTAGCGATCTCAGTGCTTCGCTTCGCTTCGATACCTCTAAAATGTTATCGTTGATGTTTTGTACATTTTTTTTTATCTCGTTATTAATTTTAAAGTTTTTCATGTAAATAAATCGTTGCTTACGAAAAAAAAAAAAAAAAAATTATTCGAATATGTAAATAGTGATAGTGACTGCAGGAATGAGAAGAGAATAAAAAAAATTGATTCGATGTACCGAGACGGTGAGACGTGTGGTGTTACCACAATTCTCACACCCGACATGATGGCTAGTTATCCAAAGATACCGAATAGAGCGTAAATATCAGAAGAACAATTTGTTTTTTTCTTCGATTTTTTTTTCTTGGATTGGATTGTATTACGATCGTCGTATATTCGTTACGAAGCTTTTTATTGCATTTTTCTCTTATCTTTTATTCTGTGTGGTTTTTGCGATTTTCTTTTCTTTTATTAGTTATTCATCGACCAATATCGACACATATCAATCGATTGTACAGTGTATTTACAATAATTTAATTAGTTAAGCCGATTTTTATAGGTTATATCGATAATTATCCAAGGCTTGGGACACTTGTGTAACTCCGCGCAGCTTCTCGTGTGTTTTAGATATACTTAATTATTATTATTATTATTATATATATATATATTTTTTTTTTGCTTTCGTTGATAAATTATAATATTTGTTTACATAATCGCTGGCTAATAAATCGATACTCACTGCATCACGAATTTATTTGTTTCGTTTTTTTTTCATCTCTGCATCTCTTTTAATGTTAAAAAATTTCACGCTCTGAATTTGGATGATATTCTTCCACTTCTCGTACTCGGTACTGTGACTTCCGGCTGTTGAATTTCGACGGTTGTTTCGGCGACATTTCGGCCCTTACCTCGGCGGAAGGTCCGCGCGGTCGTTGACGGAGATATTTGATCGATATCAGCCTCGTCGGTCGAACTTTCCGGCTTCTCGTTCTCGTTTTCATTTTCCTCCTCGTCGACTTTTCCAAAATCTTCGTTCAGCGAATAATAATTTTCGGATTCCTCGCAGGGTATCGAGCTCTCGGTACGCGTGCAGACGAAGGTCGCCTTTCGATTTAATTACGAAATTAAAAATGCGCACGTGAAAAAATTGGTGAATTTTTATACATATGACTGACAAAAAAATGCATTACTTGATTAAAAACCGTTTCGGCGGGGCAAATGAAACTCCATCTCATCGATCCTCTCTCCTGCGGCATGCAGACATGGAAAATCTGACACTCGTTCTCCATATCAGCGTAATATCCATAGATCCTTTCGTCGCACGAAAACGTGTCGACGATATTTTCCCTTATCGATGTCGCATTGTTCGGCAATTGGAGACCTTCGGTTTTCTTCTTAAAACAAATTCACGAATGAATTTTAAATATTACCGATTTCCACACTCGAGAGATAAGGAAAACTTACTTTGAAAACCGGTACCGGTCGCTTAGATTTTTGCTGCTGCGGCAGAGCTGCAGTCAGCGTTACGAAGGAAACGAACAAAATCACTGAAACTCCGTACAGATACATTTTTATACCGATTTTTGGCAATTGAGAATGAAAATGTATATTTTTTGTTGTATGGGATGCTTTTTTTCTTTGGTGTTTAATCACTGGTCGAAGATCCGGAGAAGACTGATTCTACGATAGTCCGGAGGGTGTTATATAGGAGAACTCGCGGGAGACGATCTTGAATATTGTATGAATGGCCGATTCGCGGTTGAACAAACGATCGGTAATTTAATCACGTTTTCGTCTTGCCAATGACCATCCCGAGACGCGAGTCTCGAGCCCATGATCGTCATCTTCATCGTCGTTGTCACCCCGACGACATACGAAGGCCCGATGCAAATTATCGACGGCGAGACAATCGTACCTTGACGATCGGCAACTATCACTACAAATTTCGGCGCCTCTCCATTACAAATTCAGTCTTCCAGCGTCGAAAAGAGATTTAATCGGGAAAAGAAGCTATAAAAAATGAAAATGGCGCCTTGAAATCACCAAATTGACGCTAAGATTCTAATACCGATGTTTTTTTTTTCTAAAGCTTCCCTTAGATCGCGAAGAATTTCTCGCGTCCTTCGGTACCGAAGGACGGATGTAAATACGCAATTTTTAGTTTCTTACTCACAATTTCTTCTGCAAATCTCGCCGCAATCCGTACGCGAATAGAATAATAAAAAAAAGTGAAAAAAATAAGATCGTTTGATCGATTGGAACGATCGAAATTCGAGGGCGAATCGCGGGCCCACGTGGAGGACGCGGCGAACTATCTTCGCCGATCCCACGGGATGAATACATAAATTCTACGAAGTGAAGGAGGGGATTGGATAAAAAGTAATGGTGAAACTATTCATAGGTTCATTGACCATGAAAAAGGAGAGAAGAATTCTTAACACGGAATAGCATCGCGTCTCTTCAGAATCTACTGCCAATCCAATAATTTAATCTTTTTTTTTCGGGGGTTTCAGATAGAAATTCCAGCCGCGAGTTCCTTAAAGATGCAAATTTGGCGTTCGATCGCTTACGGTGAGAGAACGAAACTGCGGAGGTTCTGTTAAAGATGCAGAACGCATTTTCCGCGTGAAACTTCGAGGAATACGAAACATCGGTGAGAGTTCGGGCGGCTCGCGCCTAAAGTGTGCGGCAAGGCCACGGCGAGTCAAGGATAGAGCCGAATTGCAGTATCGAACGCAATGGTTTTGCCACTTCCAGGTGCACATCGGCCTTCTATTATCTTCTCCTCGCCGAATAATCATCGAAAAATCAAACAAACATATATATATATATTCAATCAAAATCTTTATTTTCAAACAATCGCAGCAATAAATATAACACGATAAATATCTATAAATTAATAAATAACTAAAACTTTATTTATAAATAAAATTTGATCTCGAAAACGAAACTTTGTCACATGTCGCTGGTAATGAAAAAAAAAAAATAAATTAAAAAAAAATACAAACGGGTCGCAGGTACGTGTAGATTGACTTTGGCTTAACGGGAATTCGAATCGATATACATACGGACTATATATACATTAGTGGGCAGTAGTGACACGACGCGTGGAATATTAATGCGATCTAAGCGTTTTCCTAGTCATCGATGAAAAACAGAGACTACGTTCAGGTATTCCCAGTGTGAGTAGAGAATAGCTGTTTTACGCTACGTAAACCGAATGATCAATAAATAGAAATTGAGAAATGGTTGCTAAACGAGCGAAAAACGCCCTTTGTTTTTTTTTTTTTTTTTTTTTTTTTTTTCGGAAATGAATAAATAACGAAGGAATTCCGCGAGCTGGTCAATTGACACTTAGAATGAGGTCTACAAATTTACGATTTTTTTTTATCGACGTTCCGGCGCGTAAGCGCTGTACGCCATATCCTGCGGCGAAGCTTCGCCGGATCGGCCCCAGTAGCCACCGCCGTGATCGTCCTGATCGTGATCGTAGTGATGCTGATGCTGCGCGTGTTCGTAGTAAACCACTTTGGCGGGATGATGAGCGTTCTTTATGTCGATCCAGAAACGCGCCGCGTTAATCAACAGACTGACGATCGCGATGGCGAAGAATTTGAATTGGAAATGAGTAGAAATCAACTGTAGAAGAAGTCCGATCTTTGATTTAAAAAGCATGATGAGGGGGATGAGTTTCAATAGATGTTTCTTCTTTTTGCCGAATTTCTTTTTTCTGGATTCACCTGTAACAAATTAATACGTATGGATTTGTTTCCGTGAGTTTCATACTTCGTCAGCACACTGGGGATTTAAAAGACTTCGTCGACATTGAAATAAAAAAAAAAAATTTTACGAGTTTATATATTTTTTTTAATAAATATTTATAATGTTTCATTTAATCATTTAATTATCTACCGTATCTGAGGATAGTATACAAAATATAATTTAAGAAAATATTCACGCGAAATAGTTCGAAAATCTAACGAAAGTTTTAAATCCGCAGGGTGCAGACGAAAGGTCTGAATATGGATACAGATGGTTGATTATTCGAAAAATGAATGAATTTCTCTGTCTAATGTTTATCTGAAGTTAATCGAAGATAAAACGGAGATTAAAGCAATTGTAATGATTCTCAGAATTCTTTATTTTGTTCCACTGACACTTTATTCGCTATATAATGGTGAAAAATCTAAGGAAGTAACGATCGTATGACGGAATTTATCCCGCAGATGGTAAAGAAGTATATATCCATAAAAATTAATAGTCTACTGTAATTGCCACAATTTTATATTTTAATAGCTATTCTTCCGCGATCCGTTCCTACTGAAGGTTTATTATCTCCAATTATCCTATATTTTTCACGACTATACTTTCCCGGCTGAGCGGCGTTGACATGAATGACAAAAAGTGTTACAAAAAGGGGGTCAAGGTGCGCACAAGAGACGTTCCGGTTAATCTAGTTTATCAAATTACAGGGTGCACTTTCTTCTGAGGTCAAAAATTCTTACGAGGAAAAGACGAAGAGACGCCAAGAACGAGGAAAAAAAAGAAAAAAAAAATAACGATGGGACAGAGTTTCGGTTGCATGACCCAGAAACCTTAACCGGTGGGTATGCACTCCTCGATTTCTTCTTCTTCATCGTTTCAACGTCTTCTCTTAAACTCCCCACCCTTCCCGCGCTCTCGGATGCACATGCTGTATACGCACTCGTTAAAGTCACGTCGGTAAACCGGAAAAGCATAAATTATTCGATGGATCCCGGATGGTACCGCGACTAACATTTCTGCGATATTCGATCTTTTCAAGTTTGCAATACGCGAGATGTCGATTTTTTTTTTAATGGAAATATATTTATGATATAATAATAATAATTTATTGGTTGTTAAAATTCAATACTTTATTGAATAAATATGAATTTTCAACTTACGTTCTCCACTGCGCGCCTCGTCAGTGTTATCTTCACTATCTTCGATTTCTTCCGTCTCGTCATTTTGTCCCAAAATCGTTCTCGCGCCATCGGCCATCAGCCCTCCGGCCTCTTCCAATACTTTGCTAAAAGTGACGGAACTCTGTCGTCCAGTGACTTCCGTCTCAATCCGGTCTAATTCCGCATCGGCCCGTTTTTTTGCACACGCGAGACCATTCGTTTCGTACAAACAGTCGAGAATTCCATTTTCTTCGGTGGATTCGGCTAAAGCCACTGCGATGTTTAGTATCGCGAAAAGTCCGACGAACGCGGCACACAACGTCAATCTCGTCATGATGTATATTTTTTTTATGTTATATATTTATTGGCGTACGATAAATATGTACGATAATAATATTTTATCGTTTTATTGTTAAAAATCCGGCAGCGTGAAGTGAATGAGTGCGTTTTTAGGCGGTCGAGGAAGTGACACCGAAGTCACGACACGAGACACTCCACAATACAGAACTTTTTTCTTCCCCGTCCTTCTTATTTATCCCCTGACACACCAAGAAGAAGACGAGTGGAGGCCCCCTTTGCAATGCACACGTGCACGCGTGTCGTCTTACCCCACTTCTACTCCGATGAGCCGGTACCCCCACCGATTTCGTTGGGACTCAACAGTCCCAAACGAACCCGCATGCGGGAACCAAAGGGGGGGTCGCATCATCGTTCCCATCCGGCTAATTAAATGTAAGTCTTATCAGTTTTTTGAAATCGATACTTTCTCACTATTGGTGTCGTTGCCATCGTATTAAAACTATTTTTAGACGCGAATCAAAAAAAAATAATAATATTCATCAAATCGCGAGGATAAATTTAACATAATTTGAGGTTAAGTTCTATCGCTCGAATACGAAGAATCTGCGAGTCTCAATCGGCTTGCAGTACACTGGGAATATGACAAGAATTTTTTTTTTTTTATTAATAAATATGTTTCATATTTTATCTATCGATGTATTGCATTACGTATTAGACACCTCGGATTATCTTTAATTAAAAAAAAAAAAATGGTGTCTTCGGAATACTTCGAAAAACTATTCAAGATTTCAAATCCTCAATCTAATCTCCGGCAGCGTAAATTTTCATTTTAGACACGAGAATAAGCCGCTATAACTCAAAAAGTATGGAATCTCATAAAATGGAAATTAGTTGACAAACATTTGCAACACTTGTATTTTTCTTATTATTTTTCGACTGTTAGAATTCCGTTAGAATTAGGGACACGAATGTGGGCCTCGAGACGCCGAAAATAGGATCTTAACCGCTTTATTAAAGGGCTCTTGAGATAAGAAGATACAGGCATTTCCAGAGCGACGTACTTTAGCTTTTCCAGAAAAAACACTCATCCTTTACTCCTTAATTCTGTACTGAACTGTATTACACGCTTCGACAATTGTCGCCGGTAGTTTTGATCGTGAAATCAACGAAGGTGGGTCAGTGAGTGAGTAATAGGCAACGGAATTCCGATTCGGAATCGGTATTCAGGCTTTGCCCACGCGCGACGAGCTGCGAGAGGTAGTAGTGCTTTGGCGACCGTTCGATACCGGAACAGGTATCTCACTAACACCATCGTCGTCGTCGCCATCTCAATGCTAATAACAACCTAAATTGAAAAGGAAAAGAAACGTAAAAAATCCGATCTCCGTATCTTCGCCCGGAGTATCACGCATACCTTTGGAAGTGAAAACGTTTTTTTTTTTCCGTTAATCGATGTTTTATAAAAAGATTTGCATAAGACGGGAAAAAAAACGACTCTCCAAAAATTTGAATAATTTTGGCGCGAATATCGAACGAATAAGACGATTAGCACGTTGATATTAATTGAACGATAAGACGCGAAAAATACGGCTTTTTTTTTTTTATTCGTTTAAGAGTGAAGACTCGCGTACGGAAGACGGTGCAAAGACAAATTGAATCTTCACACTGAGCTGAAGACTTAATTATCATAATAAGAGGGTCCAGTGGTTTTTCGAGTTAGTGGTCACGTATAAGCGGCGTGGTAATTGTCCCCGTCGCAGCGACTCTCAGTGGCACACGACAACCACAGGCCTATTATTCGGTATTACTACACGGCTGCTAAAAGAAATTATATAGACTGAGCATTAAGGGACTTTGAAACACAGTACTCTATATTTTTTTTTTTTTTTTACCTCGTATATTATCGGTAAAAACGGAAGTCATTTGTCTAATAACAGTATTGAACGTTTTGACCGCATGAAATACGATCGAAGGCAACTATGTAGCGAGGAACGAGCAGATAAGCTTATTGGAGTATGAAAAGTGGGAGAAACGATGTATAAAGTGGGTAAATTTTTGCCGGAGGCTATTCGAAGAAAGGAAAGAATAAAAAAAGGCGTTTGAAACGTATAAAATTGTGGCAAGTGGCTGATACATTGATGTGTTCGTGCCAAATGTAGGATAAAACATTTTCTCCGGTGCGACAACGCGGCAGCGGTGGCGATGAAATACTTTCTTACGATGCTTCATGCATGGCAATGGGTGTACGTATCACGTACGCACACCGAACACTCGAGGCGAATAAACGTCTCTCGTCTTTGTGATGAATTTCGTCCGGTAAAATTTCGGTTAAAAAAATCTCCGAAATTTGTGAAAATCATATTTTTTCTTTGTCTCGAATTATATTTCTCTCACGAGAATACATTAACCTAAAATCAGAATTCTTGCGCTCCAATTTTTTTATTCGACGACGAAATCTATTAATTTTTTCACTCGACAAATCAAATCTTTTTATTGCCCTTTGTTTTTGCGAACGGAAAAAAAAAGAATTGCGGGAGAAATTTCGGGACACTTTACGGTGGTTGCACTTCCTTAAGTTGATAAATGACTCGAATACAATGCAATTTGTATTCTTCGGAAGGCTCGCTACGCTGGAATTCTTTAACCCGATAAGCTTCGGGTTTGTGGGGCGCACGCGGATCGAATATATCGCATAGAGTTAAAAATAATAAATTATAAATGTTTTTAAACCCCTTGATACGCGTGTCTATTCTGCCGTAAGTCGGCCGAAGGGTAATTAGATAATCGCTGAAGATCGTTGCATACAGCGATTAAATAATTTAATTATGAGGGGTTATTAATCATTGGATAAGACTAATAGTCTTTTTTTTCTAAAGATCGAAAGATCTGAAGAGTTTTTTACTTATATAATTGTAGTCAAGTATCTGTATGAAAAAAAAATGTTGCCGACTATACTGCGCGGCAGTTCACGATTTCGTTTTCAATCTTAAATTTAACGAGAGAGAAATTAGCGAAGACGGCGGTAGGAGAAGGAAGACTCAACGAATACGGACTTTTTCCCTCTCCCCGCTCTTCGCATATCCCCGTCATCGGTCTCTCCCGTAATTTCTGGACCGAAATGCCGTTACCTCGTTCGTAAAGTGGGACACAGAGAAAATATCACTGAGATATCGAATCCAAGCAAATATCGCGTTTGTATGTATTGAATAATAGATTATTTTCCTCTGCCGATAAAATATCTATTTTATGATTTAAGTACCGAAAAAAAAATCGGTTGAATCGTGTAAGTCGGCGCTTGCGGATGACGAAACAAATAATCCATCGATAAAAAAAAAAAAAATGTCATTGTAAGGAAAAAAAAATAGTCAATTAAATGAGCAGTTATTATGATTTACTAAGTATTTTTTTCATTGAATTAAATATCCGTTTCACCGCCCGCAAATGCCGATTTTGTCGATTCAACCGATTTTTCTTTTCACTGCGGTAGTTTTTGAAGTGATTTGTTATTGGATCGTTGACTTTTGAAGAGATTACTAATGAAATTGTGTTCGGCACGAAATATTGGATGCAACCGTCGGCTCGCGAAAACACGTCGTGCAGATTTTTAAAATTCCATTTCATAGTAAAAAAACACTACGAAAACCCATCAAGGATTCTATTCAAGTTAATTTCATCGAGTAGTAACAAAGATATTTTGAAATACCGAAAATTACTCGAATTTGACAAAAACGAAAAAAAAAAAAGCACTCGATATTTTTTCCTGCCGATCACAAATATGATGTTTGTATGCATCGCAGCTGAAAGACTAAGAAAAAAATGAGCGTTTTGTATTTTTTCTTTATTTTCAAAATTTCCTTAGATGTCCTTTTTGATGTCGAAATGCGAATGCTGTCAGTCCCCCAATTATACTTTTCATAACTTTATTAGTTTAATATCTGTAGTATACATTTATATCTAATAATATAATATACATTAATAAGACGCCTATTTTTTTTTTTCTTCAACGTATGACGATTCATCGATTAAAACAGTTTATTTTTGCATTTTTATCGAACCAAAGATTATGAGTTGAAACGATAATTTTTTTTTTTTTAATCGCGATTTTTTCCATCCTATTTATTTATATTAATATATATATATTTATATATATATTGTATGTATATACGAAGCATCTATAAGTTAAATGGTAACTCTGGAATTATATAAATCTCTCTTTATCTGCCCGGGAATCGACGCGACGACGATGCATCAAAATATCTGATGTTTGTTTATTTTTGTTTTTTTTTTTTTTTATGTGTTTAATAGGATTCACATTTGTTCTTTGACAATTAGTAATTCAATTAATAATCGTACATCGAAGCATCTTTTGTAGGCCTACAACGCAGACGTATTTATACCCATCTAATATTCAATAAAATCATTAAACAAACGATATTATTAATATCGGTAATAATCGCTCGCTAAATACGCGCGACATCTCTCTTTATATCAATTAGCGTGTCGGGGTGTGTAGAGTTACTTGGAATTTCCCTTTTTTTTCTTTTTTATAAGAAAAAAAAAAAAAATTGGTTTTTTCACGTTTAAATTTGTTTTCGTAAGTGACGATGACAAGAAAATTGTACAGCTAAATCGAGTGTAATAAATTTTAACGCTACTGATATTTCTTGCAACAATATTCATCTCGTTCCGGTATCCATTTTTTTAGCGTTACAGGTGTTTTTTTTTTTACGTATCACCCTCTACATTGACGTTTCGTAATATCATGATAATATTTACATATACATTTATACACGTGAATTTTAGTGACACGCATAAATTTGTATACTTTTATTAAGCAAACCAGTGGGTGTAGTTTTTCATCTTATCGTCAGTAATTTACACGGTTAAACGCGCATGACGTGATTTTTTTAAAGATTTTTTTTTTCTTTATTTTTTTTTTTTTCATGTCATATAGAACGCAAAAAACGTTGACGAGGAATCTATGGCCCGTGATTCCACGTTAACTCTTAATAGGTGAGAAAAAGAAAGCCATTTAAAATTTGATGGTCGAAAGTCAACTTCAGTAGTTTTTTTTTTTTTTTTTTTTTCATGTTCGTTTTTTATTATTATACTGTTGGAGTGTTGCGAAGCTGAAGGCTTCGTATTTCATTCGTATATTTCGCGTTGTTTTGCCTTGCAATGTTTTTTGGCTTTGACATGATAGTGTGAATCCCGCTGAACGACTAACGAACCAAAGCCGCGGGGGGTGATTGGGGTCCTGGCGGTGCTCCACCAGGTGCAACTCCGGGCTGTGGTGCGGACGGCGGGTACTGATAAACCGGCGGTGCCTGTTGCACCGGTGCCGATTCCGGATAAAATTTAGCTGAAAAATAATCACGCGATCGATCACTATAAATTGAATGAATAAAAAAAAATCACAAATATTCGTTCGAAAATCCACAAAATACACAATTGGCCGGTCATTTTTGGGCTTTGTCCACAAAGTATTCGGGGTTTATTTTTTTTTTTTCTTTTCCTATAAATACGAAATAATAATAATACAGCAACACACAGTTGGTAGGCACACTGAAAATAAAATAACGTAATTAAAAGAAAATCGTAAACAGAAGAATTATGCAACGTAAAATTTACATTGTTGTTTATGAATGTTTTTTTTTTAGTTAAATTGTATGTTTGAGTACTCAATCGAACGGGGAAGATATTGTCAATAATGAATATACCTGTAAAATAAGACATTAAATATTGCAGGGAGTACTGTTCGGACGAAATGGGAGCGGCGGGCGAGGGAATGACGGATTATTGTTTCGATGTATATCAAAGTGCCACATGTTACGTGTCTGTCGTTTGATGTGACGACGTGTCGCGTTCTTTTTTTCGTTTATCAAAAAACAAAGCATATGACGTCAGAGATGGATTTAGCGAACGATACGACATTTAATTACGATTAATTTACCCGTTGAGCTCAAAAATTGAAAATCACCATTTTTAATGTACAATTTTTGCCGAAAACGGAAGAAAATTCATCTCTGTGCGGAATTGTCGATTTTTTTTGTTTCTTTCCAAAATCGAGCAATTCGTCAAATTTTTAATCGTAATACAGATAGAGGAGTAAAAATATAATAAAAAGATGCATGCATGACGAAGTAAATTGGTTTTTTCATGCACAGCCAATAAGTTTAGTGATATTCTTACCTCGTTATTCGAGTTTTTTTTTTTCGTTTTTTTTTTTTTTTTTTTTTTACCGTTCCGTTATAAAGATCTTTGATGCTTCCGGCTTGCGAGGCGATCTTTTATCCGGCGTTTATCATCTCTGACTCAACCCCTATCGCACATTGCGAACGCTTTTCTATCGTTTTTTTTTTTTCGACTTTCTCTTTGGAATGGCGTACATTTATTTCACGTGTCCAGACAACGTTTTCCTTTATTGTTTAATCGTTTAATTATCGTTATTATCGTTATTAACATATATGTATAACATCAGTAGATAATTTTTAAGCCTTAAAGTGTAGATATTTTTTTTAACCTCCTTGAACTCTCCTTCGTTTCCTATTACTGCATTCCCTATCACTCCTGATATTTCCTAGTAACTTTTGTTGCTTCGTTCGTCCCTGTTTTTTTTTTTTTTACTAGATGAGATGATGTTTACACGGTGTTCGTAAATTTACGCGTATGTTTAATAATGACGAATACAAATACATTGTGGAGGGTGTTATTAGTTTTTTTTTTTAATTCTTAGATCGTCCTAAAAACTACAAGTGCACGTTTGTTTCTTTAACTCGTTATTCGAGATTTCTCCAACGACGAATAAAATTATGTTATTTACATCGGGATGGTTCTTGGCTTTTTTTTTTTTTCTTTTTTTTTGCGTTCTTTCTTGAGTCTGTAATATCGAATCTAAGCGTTTCCTATCGCGATTTACGAACACCCTGTACGACTCCCCGAAAAACTTGGTCATCCTCTAGCCGCTATTTATTATAAGTATTCATTTTTTTTTGTTTTTTTTTTTTCTTATTTTTTTCGATTTTTTCATTCCATATCTGCCTCTCAATATGGCTCGAGCCTCGAATCGCATCTCGAAATATAATATCGGCGACTCGTCTCACGCGTCATCCGAAAGAAAAAAATTCATCCCCAATTCGACACACGCTACGATTATTTGTCTCATAACAACATTGTATAATTCGAGAATTCGTGTTTTTTTTTTTGTTTGTTTTTGTTATTTTTTTTTCTACGCCGCTCCGGACTCGAAGCCACATTCAAATAATGAAGACGACAAGATTAATCGTTGAACAACGCCTGACCCTCAAGTTTATGTTTTCACTCTCACGGAGTTCTCGCAATTTTCTTTCAATCTCTTTCTCTCACTGTCTATATGACTCGAATCGTTTGACGCATTTGTTTTTTTTTTTTTTTTATTTGTACGAAATTCACTTTTGCGATTCGCCTCCGCTGGTGACGCCTGCTGAAAAGAACGCACAATTCCGAAAACTTTAGTCAAACAAAGTAACTTTATCGAAATTCAATTTTTTTTTGTTTTTTTTTTTTTTTTTTCTAACTCGTATTCATGCAGGATGCCTGTGAAACTTAATGCGATATTTATCAATTTTGGTTCCGATCTCATTTACGTGAATTATAGTATATGAAAAAAAAAAAAAGAGAATTGATTTTACCCCAACGGATCGATCGTTTACGAGCTTCGATAGCGATCGCATTTGTTAATAGCATGCAACTGGGTCACCGAGTTCACCCCCCTTGCGATGAAAATGGGTCAATCCACCAACCCTACCCCTCCCCCCACCCCATCCCACCGCATCGTGAAATCAATTCCGCAACCTCGCAGCGTTCTCTTTGAACTTCTTTACATTTTCTTTTCTCTCTTTTTTTTACCAAGATATTTATTAATTATATCGCAACGGACCACTGGGCAATAACATAGCCATGCATCGTACCGCACCAATCAAATCAGCTATCAAACTATTTGCACGAGGCATAGATAGTGACGAAATGTCATGCATCATTCGCATTACCAAACTTGAAGAACCATCGTAGACCGTCCCAGATAAATTGGAATTAATTCGAAAAAAAAAAAAAAAAAAAAACAAAATGGCGTGCATACAAGACGAGAGTGAAAAAAATCGTAAGAAATATGTATAAAAATAGTGGAATAAAATGAAGTAGAAGAATAGTGGATATTAATTGTATTGAAATAATGTGAAGCTTACCTTGTCGAGTAGAGTAGAGATATTAGAGTTAAATTTTTGTCAAATAAAAAAAATAATTAAATTAAAATCCAAAGATGTTGTGAAAACCTGGGATAGCCTCGGATAAAGAATTGTTACATTAACAACGACAGACACATAACAATATATAGGCTTCGAGGGCGGGTCGAGTAGGCGGGGTTACGCAATATGAAAAAAAAAAAAAAAAAAAATTCCTAAAAATAATGAATGTTAAGTATCGACAAAGATGTCGTTTCTAACGTAACGTATATTACATCGAAAGAAAAAAAATCGATATAATCGATTTAAAAATTGATGATAGGTGAGTTAAAAAAGGAAAAAAAAATAGTAATAGTGAATGTTGTTACAGCGACACAAAGGTTTACACAAAATACGCCAACACATGAGAAAGATAGATATAGATAGAGACACATCCGTTCGGGAGACACATTGATATCCTACGACAGAGACGGGATATATAGATATACAAGTAGATAGAGTTTGGATACACGATATGCAATTATATCGCGTGCGTGTCTGATTTGTTGTGCTGTGTTCATGTTACTTATTTCATGTTTTTTTTTTTCGTTTTTTTTTTTTTTTTTTTTTTTTTTTTTTTTTTTTTTTTCGGTAAATGGTATTTTTTTGTTACGTTAAAGTGCTCTACCTGACTCACTCACACAACAAATCTCTTCCATTGTTCAATCAGCGCGCGCCTACATGAAGTTCGCTAGACGAAAAAGAGAAACACAGATATTCATTTAGATGGACGCGTTTTTTGCATTGAATTTTTTGTTTTTTGTATGATTTTTTTTTTTTTTCTGTGTTCTTCTATTTGTGTCGGTGTTATGCGAAACTTTGCGTTGTACTCGAAAATTTGATAAATTTATTTATTATAAGGACGTTACGAATGTATAGCGACGAACAACGAATTCCGGGATGTTTTTCAAAAAAAATGATTTTTCTGAATTCGAAGGTGGATGGTACAGCGAGGTACATCAAGGTAAACAGATAATACATTGCTTCAGCTTTTGGACACTCAACATTTACGTGACAGTGTAGCAGCGATTTTTCTCTCTTTATCATTTTCATCTTTGTGGCAACGATTCGTCTCTTTTTCTTTATAATTTAGCGTTGTTATTATCATTATTATCATTATAATTAATTAATTAATTAAATTGATGAATTTTTTTAAAATCAACACTCACCGACAATGATGGCCAGTATGATAAGCCCGATTACGCCCATTATAATCATCATCTGTCGATGTATTATTGTTATTATTATTATTATTTTATTAATAACAACATTAATAAAATTTCAAAAAAAAAAAATTAAAAAAATTATTTACCTTCAAATTTTGTAGCCAAAACTTTCTCTTTAATTTTCCTGCCTGCTGCTCGAATTGCGAGGCCCCTTGCTGCAGTGCATCTAAAATGAAAAAAAAAAATTATTACTCGCTTGATAAATAATTATTTTGTTTAATTGGCAATTTTCATCGCTTTTAAAAGACTCTTAAGCGCCTCGTTGGCTTTTCAATTATGCCAAAGCAATTATCGTCATCCGGCCGAGCGAACCGGAGCGATCGAATTATATCCGCGATGAAATAGATTCCAGTGGCCGGAAATAGAACGCCTGGAAATTGTCCACGCGTTCGATAAACGTTTCTGGGGGCTATCGGGGAATTCGAAGATTCATCGTCACGTAGATATCTTCACATACGAACGATTTTCGAGATTCTATACATTGTGAGCACAAACTCCAATCTCCTTGACAACTGCGCTGAAGTCATTACCGGTTAGAGGAGAATAAAAAATAAGGAAAAACGGGGGATGAAGAGGTACTCTTGCAGGGTGCGGTTTGCAATATTCATTGAACGATATGAACAGTTAGGTACCTTGAATCCGACAGAAATATCTGTATACGTTTGCAACACCTTACAGATTTAATTTTTTTTTGGTTTTTACCGATAAAGAAGAAAAATCAATAATCTTTAAAAATTTTATTCATTATATCGCGAAATGAAATATTTTTTGTTCTATGCGAAAATTATTTTTTTTTTTAATTTTTACCGATAAAGAAGAAAAATCAATAATCTTTAAAAATTTTATTCATTATATCGCGAAATGAAATATTTTTTGTTCTATGCGAAAATTATTTTTTTTTTTTATTTTTACCGATAAAGAAGAAAAATCAATAATCTTAAAAATTTTTTATTCATTATATCGCGAAAGGAAATATTTTTCGTTCTATGCGAATATTATTATTATTATGTCAATGATAGGTGAAACTCTTTAAATCAACTTTGGGAGACGCGAGTGCATCGAGACGATATCGATCGCGATGTGTTGTACCGCCGTTATATCGGAGAGCGCGTCAATTTCATATTAGTTAGGCAGGTGTGATGCTGTTGCTCCGAGCAACCGGCAGACGAAGGTGCGGAGAACGCGACAATTAGATTACTATCTCATGCCGCGTTTCCCGGAAACGCGTGACTTCACACGAGAGGTGACGATAAACGGTGTTAGGTTATTGTGCGATCCGGAATATTGCTGCGCCGGCAATATTGACGAGAATTTTTTTATTTTTTTTTTCGTCGTTTTTCCAATGAATGCACAATATACACGGGGGTATAGGGTTACATAAAGCATCTTACCTGCTCGGTCGTCGAGTTCCGAAAGCTTTTGATCGCGTTCGAGAACTTTCTCGACGTTTGTTTTCATAATATCGACGACTTCATCGACTTGCGCCTGAGTCTGTTGCAGTCGTTTTTGCGACGCGATTTGTTGGGGTGTCCTGGGACCCCCGACGATTCCATCGGGACCGGCACCCGCCGCAGCGTCCGGTGCAAGACCGCCCTCGGTGGCCCTGAACATCGCGAAAAAAAAAACACTCATAAAAATTTCGAAAAAAAAAAAAAAAATCATCGAATCAAAATTTCGTAAAAAAAAAAAAAAGAAATCATCGACGCGAAAAACCTAACCTTGCATCCCCTATATCTTTTCAATGATTTTCCGCAAATCTCCGATACGAATTGCAACAAATGTTACGAATGATCGATCTGCGAATTAAATGTGAAAAGAGAAATTCGAATGCACGTGGCCGATAATGTAATGAGGGGTCATTTTGAAAGGATTCCGAGTATAGTACGAGGGTTTCTCGGGGGGAATTGCCATTCAACGCTTCCTGCGTAGCTTTTTTTTAAGGGCGAAAAATTGGAGAGGATGAGGACAGATATTCCCATGTTATCCCATTGAACGCCTCCAGGCTTATCCGTATGCCGAGTATCACACATAGCCGGCTTGTGGTGAAGATAGTGGGGTGCGCACACCCCTGGAACGATATAAAGGCCAAAGTTCGTGGCCCGGTTCCTACTGTATAGGTGGGTAGTAGTAGTGATGCCGGGCATCCGAGGTACGCCAGAAAAGCCAACCCAACAGTAACGACACGGGTTTGAACTCCGGAAGGCAACCTCTCTGACTGAGCAGCCCTTACATCGTTCCCTCCCCTGCCGCCTCTCGAAATCCCATAAACCATTAATCCCCCGGAACTCGTAAAAGTCTTCACACGATATTTCCATTCATAAAGTTTAACCGGCAAAAAAATGCACTTACTTCGTAAAGGGCGAAATCTTCCGACGACGCGTGGGAGTAACTATCGTAATATTATCGATTAATCTCGCGATACTTCGAAGCGAACGAAATGAACATTTTTATGCATGGAATCTCAACTAAATCGTAATTATTCCGAAGTTCGTTCTTGGAAAATAACTTTTTGTACTTAAGGTTCATGTAATTATTTCTCCGTGAAGACAGGTAAAGGTCATTGAGGAGGAAGAGAGTTATTGTCTCTATGAGGGTTGATAAATGTTACTGAAAGGTCAACGATGCTACTATTCATCACGTCTCTTCTTCGTAATGTAATTTGGAGTTTTGATGAGAAATAAACGATATATGCAAAGTTGAAAAATTGTTAATATGGATCGCGGAAATTGTTATTATTGTAAATGAAGATATTTCGCAGCGAAAAACATCGTCAGTTAGACTGACGATAACAATACGAGGGTTTAGAATGTAGCGAATGGTAAGATTTTTTTTTTGCCCACGTGAACGAGTCTTAAGAAGATTTTCGACGTCAAACAGGTGAAAACTGACAATAACATTGAAGACGAATAGAGTAAAGTATAAAAGTTGTGGTTGACCTCCCAAGTTGCGCAATAAATACCCGTTACATAATCGACCGGAATTATCGATCCGCGAAAGTTCGGCGTAGTTTATTAATTAATTTAGCCAAAACTTCGACCGCGCGACAACGAATGAATCATCAGGACATCAATATTTTACGGAAGAAAAAAAAAAAAAAAGATGAAATCGTAACTACTACAGTTACTATAGTCAATTCATCGATTATCTAAATATAGAAAAACGCTAATGTCGTGTTGATTAAAGCAAATTTTCCAAATGATTTTTCGTTTAAAAAAATAATTTAATGGTTTATTCGTTTACTGCTGTGTTGAAGTTTTTTTTCATTTCATTCTTTCGCATTGTCATTCGTCGTTTGGGCGTAAAAATGGCGAGCGAAGACGATGCCGGAAAATGCAATGGACAGCTGCACTTTATTGGAAATTGTTCTCAGTGATGGAAAAAAAAACCGTTGGAGTGGGACGACGTGGAAAAAAGGGAGGGGACTGAGGATGCCACTAGCAGTAGGTACGTACGTCGACATGAATCGATTCGCGACAAAGGTCTCGGAAATTGCGTCTTAAAATGTTCCTTACACCCCACCGATTCTACTGGAATGCCAAAAAAAAAAAACACATCAACGTTGACCCATTTAAAAAAAACATCGATCTACTAATAAGGATAACATCGCGAAGAGAGATGTGTATAAAAAAAATGTTTTCAAAATTTGACCTACTCGCGGAGTTCAAAAGGCGGTGAAGTTTCTTTCATTCCTTCACGCGATATATCAGTCTGTCTTTTTTTTTCTATCGATTCACCCCCCTATTCACCTTCTATCGAACGGCACTCGACTAACACTCCTTTCAGACAAATCATATATATTTTTTTTTTCAATAATAAAATTACTCGACAATTCGTTAATTTGTGGCATAGAACTTATTAAAGACCGTGAAATTCAAGAATTTTTCATGCATCGATATAGGTCGCCGTTGCAATACGAAAGATTGAGGGAGAATAGTAAAAAAGAGCGAGTGAGATGGAACCGATTCATCGATTCGCGAAATGGGAAATGGCGTCGTGTGAGTCAACTCGTCTGTCTCACTCAACCGCACGAAAAAAATTATGTATATTGCTTAGAAAAAAAATATGAAAAAACAAAAGGATGTTTTGTAAAAAAATGATATTGAGAGACAATTGCGTGTATATGATTCTTAATTTTTCATGCAAGAGTAAGTAGAAGAATATTGACAACGGGGGTTGATACAAAGTGGGGTGGTCCGCGAAGGACCTCGTAAGATTTTCTTCAATGGACGTGAATCAAGCGAGCGATTGGTCAATTTACACAAAACGTATTGTTGAACGAAAAAAAAATTAAGTATCGTAAAAAAAAAATATCACAAATCGATTTTAGCTCCAAAATAATTTCAGGTGATGGAAAAAAATCAGGCAAATTACTTTTATGATGACTTTGGTACGGTACTTTTTTTTTCACTGTATACTCACATATTCGTCGCAATTGGTGTTTCGGGCTTTTTTCTTGATCACGTCCAACTGTCGGCTTTTTTTTACCCCAAAAGTCCGCCTCTTTACTGTAGCCTCGTCGAGATTACAGATATTCAAGTCCACGAAGAGTATTCACGATAAACGCGAACGTGTGAGTTTCGGGATGAATGTTGAAGAGGAACGGGCTACTACTGGTCCCGCCGCGGCTGACTCGGGTGGTCTATCGCGCACGGGTATTGATAAATTTCGACGAACAAAGACAATCCGAGAGGGAGGCCAGGAGGCAACGGGACTCGAGTCGCGATAATCGTAGAGGCCACTGGAATACGTCTCGATCTATCGCAATTCACCCTTCGATAGCTCGTACACGCAAAAATTGTCTTTTCCCTTCGAAAAAATCAGATTTTTCAAAAAAATTGCGAGAAATAAAACGCCGAAGATATTTTTCGTATTTTCTAAAATAATTCGTTATTATTTTTCTTGTAAAATTCGCGATTCTTCAACGTTTCAATTGAAGGACGCGCAAACTATCGAGAGACTTGCGATCTCTCGATGTAATTCTGGCACCCTGCAGTTCGGGGTATGAAAAAAACAATGCGCAGCCGCCGAGCCTTCAGTCCATGAAGACTAACCTTCATGCTTCAGTCAATAAAACGATTCCGCCCACCATCGATGCGCGCAAGCACGCCGCGTCGAAAATTATTCCTCGAACAAGGGGTGGTCCACAACGTATTCTCACCCTCGCAATAGCCGTAAAACCAGCCCCGCTGTATCGACTCCGGCAAGAACCTCGAGCGCGCCTCTCGAGTTCGTAGCAATATTTATTTATGAAAACTGCATCGCGTATCTCGAGAACCGTTGCCGCTCTGATAATTCCTTCATCGTAATGTCGAGCCTCCGAAAAATTCGCTTTTACTGGATATTGCGTGAAACGATGGCGATTGGGTTTTTGACTGAGTCGAGGAGTAAAAGAAGAATCGCAATGGAAGGCGAAAAGGGTGAGTCGTTTATTTTCTTTACCCACAACAATAAATTTTTTTTTTATTTTGTAGTGTTTCCTCTTATTTCTCTTCATTTAAAAATCAAATTACTTCAAGCAACTTTGAATCACATTTAAACAGTAACATTGAACGATTTTTGAAGTTTTTATTTTTTGGCGTTAATTGTATTTTCAATAAAAATTTCCTATGAAAAGGTTTTCGTAATATCATCAAAAATCGTTTTACCTTTTTTTTTTTTTGATTATCAAACTATTTCGAACCGGTTTCAATTACATTGAAAAATGTGACTGAATTGTTTTTATGATTTATACCCATTTGTTTTGAATTTCTTTTGTTTTTCGTATTGTCGAAGTTTACCTTCATTGTTTCGTACAGAGCATTACATTTTTCATAGTTTCTCATCAATTGCAGTTCCTCGTCGTGGTTCGTTATTTCATACTTCGCGGTATCTTTAATGTCAAAATTTATAACCTCCAGTCGATCGATGTCTCGTGACTTATAACCGTGTAAAACATAGTCTCCCAGTCCTTCGCATTGTCACTCCTGATGTTTATTACTTAATCATCCGAACCCGCATGGAAAATTGTTCGTTTGACGCATTTTAATCAATATTCAGCCCAACGAACGTAAGTCCCTTCCTTATCGGCTTGGTTTTGAAAACAATGCTTGGATAACTTACCGACCGATGAATTCGATCGAACTATAATCTGCACAGTGGATAAAACGTTCTTTACCATTCGTTATCAAATGAACCTTCAAATATCCAGAAATTCGAAGGAAGGGGTAAACAGGCTTTTACTTTTCTCACACTACGATTTACATCGGGGAACACTTATGGAAATTCCGAAGGGTTTCTTCGAAATCTCGTTGCGTGACGAGCATCGAAACGCATCATTTCTTCGTTATGTTTTTTTTTCTTCATTTTTTTACATGTATTTCATATGCATACATACACATACCACAAGAGGTATGTCATTGACGATGAGACATACAATTTCTATCTCTCTTATACTCATGGCAAACATTATTTCATGTTAAACGTGACGTCATTATCCCCCTCTATATTATCGGCCATCTTTTCTTTGTAACCCGTTATATCTCCGTTGCGTGAGCTCGATTTCTCGTTAACGTTTACTTACTATAGTTTCTCTATATTTGCGTGTGCGTAAGAAAAACATATTTTCAAAGTTTCATTTTCCTTAGTTTAAAAAAACTATCGTTAACTGTAAGTATGTATTATTTAGTACCAGAAAAACACATTCGTTTGTTCGAACAATTACGTCGTCTCGTTTAATGTGGTTTTCTCACTTTGATCGCTGCTGCCATCGTTGTCGAGTGTCTCTTTCGCTCTCGCGATATTCTCATACGTGAAACGTCAAAGGAATAACGCACAAACGTCAAGTATCGTTAGTACTGACGGTTATTTGTTTTTTTTTTTGTTATCGAAGTAATCCCAACTGCAATAGCAGTCGAGAACAAGTTTTTGTATTAACAATTTGAAAGGAACGCCGGTGCGCAGGTGCGTTTCGGGAAGTAGAATTAAATTACTTTTTTTTTTTGAGGTTATGGGCGTTACCTCTGTTCGCGTTCTCCGAAATAATATCGAAGGCTTGTAGAGTTAATTTTTCTACATCACCAACAGAACGAAACGAGTTAACCTCAATGATTTTCGTTTCGTCGACTTTAAATCACGAAATTCACGAAGTTATATCGAAAAAAAAACAACAACAAAAATCAGATATTAACGTAGGAATGAAATTGTTTTCGAAACAAAATTGCTCCGTTTATTAAATTTCATGATTCTTGTCGATAGAAAAATGGACGGCGGTGGATATTCCGGAGATGGAGATTTGGGTGGACCAAGAACGCCACAGCAGGCGGTATCGACGAAGAAACTTCAACAGACGCAGGCGAAGGTCGACGAAGTTGTCGGCATCATGAAGGTCAACGTAGAAAAAGTATTGGAAAGAGATCAGAAGCTTTCAGAATTGGATAACAGGGCAGACGCTTTGCAACAAGGTGCAGCGCAGTTTGAACAACAAGCAGGAAAACTAAAGAGGAAATACTGGTGGAAAAATCTTAAGATGATGATAATCATTGGTATCATATGCGTCGTTATACTAATCATCATCATCGGTGAGTCGCGTCCTTCCAAACTTTTCAGTCAACAGAATTATGTAAAAAAAAAAAAAAATTCTCGGAATTTTCGAAAAAAAAAAAAAAAAAAAATTGAAAATAAAAATTTACGAGTTTTTTTTCTATAGCTTCCGTACTACCGGAGTCGGCGAAATCCGATTCCAAACCTGTAGAAGGTGCAAGTCGATAACGCAACAACGGCGACGATCGCGCATCCCCGCGGATCCACAATCACTATTGTCCAATCACCATAGTCCAGAGGAGTGCAGTACACGAAGAAACAAACGAAACTCTAACAAGTAAAGGGTGCGCGAGCACAGCACAACTTAAATACGGCCTAATCTATGATAAAGAAAAAGCATTGAACTGAAAAAAAAAAAAAAAGAAAAACAGAAAAAAAAAATCTACAAATTAATAAACCGTTTAAATCGATAAAATTAACACGAAAACGAAAGCACATTTGAAACGGGTGTTAACGGTTCTTTTCTTCCTTTACCTCTTTGTACTTTTAATATTATATAGTTAATATTTCGATTTCTATTATTACTGTATTATCCACGTGTACGTTACAGTAGGCAATTATCGCGGAAAAAAAACAAAAAAATAAAAATAGAATTATATCGAAAGAAATTTTGAGGTTTCAGGGGCCAACGTTAGAATCCTCAACGAGGCCGTTAAAAAAATAAATAAATAAATAAAAACGCAGAAAGGGGGGAAATAAATGGTTTAAATGTATCATTGACGAGTATTGCCGCTCTTAATTGTTACGAATGCTTGTACCAGTTGTGTATTGTGTACGAATTAATATTTAATATATGATACGCTGTTTGTAATCTCTGTCCATTTTTTTTGTCGTTGTCGTCAATTTTCATCGCTTTCATCGAGACGCGTGTGGGTAACGCTTTTTTTTTTACTTTTTTTTTCATAACGTTAATTAGTTTCTCGACTTTTGCATATCGACGCTATCGGAAATTCAGCGTCGACCCCCGTGACCCCCGACCCCCGTGCGTTATCTAATCAGTGAGAAGATTCGCGCGGATCGATTGGTCTACTCGCGCGCAATCGTTACGAGAGGATAACAATAAAAAAGAAAAAAAAAAGAAGAAGAACGTCCCACGTGTACGGCATGCGAGGTGCGATAATGTTACATAGTCTTGCAACGCATCGCCGATTCAACGTCGCTACGACTTTATCGGTGTCACTTGAAATGTTTCTCAATAATTGCAGCGTTGATTGCATCGAAACTGCACGCGAAGTTATGGAAGTCATTTACACTTTTTTTCTTTCGAAGAAAAAAAAGGAAAGAAAAGCGTTTATTATTACGTGTGATGATTTGCATTGGTTTTTTTTTTTTTTTTCGATCGAATTTTCGATTATCGATATTAACCATCCCGAGAAATCGTAACATTTTCGCCGGTAAATAGCTGATAGATAACACAATCAATGATAATCGGCAGAGAAGCGATGATAGACACATCGATTTTGCAAAAAGATCGTTTAACTGTTAATCTGTTAAACAGTTAAACATCGATGTAAAAAAACGCAACTATTTGACGATCGAAAAATAGTCGATAGAAAGACGGCAAAAGTGTTAGGATCGCGAATGGTGGGGGCAAAAAAGCCGGTCGGAAATCACCGATGAAGTGAAGAGATCGCGTGTCGATCCCCCGCCGCCTACGAAGACAACGTGTCTGCTAAGATTCTCGAAGCCAACGAGCCACAGACCTTTTCGATATTCCAACAAACCGCAAGAAATCACGGAACTTTATTCGTGGTACACCTATCAGTCGAGTCACGACCGTCCCGCCGGACAGACGTCGTCGTCACGCGTCGTCGAACGGCGTCTCCGCACGCGTTGTCGTCGTTCGATACATACATATATATATCCTTTTTTTTCTTCAAACAAAACTCAGTTTATCGTATTTGTGATAATTATTTTCGCATGATATTCATCTGCGTTCGATCTTTTTTCGTCGAAAAAAAAAAAAAATTTTTTTTAAGGTCGAGAAGTTGAAATTAAAAGAAAAACGTTGTTGCAAAACACTATCCGATTAAAGAGTGGAATAAATTATTTTGTTTTGCAAAAAATATCGTACGAGAGCAACCGAACGATCGTGAGAAAATTGCATACGAAGAGCAATCGTAGGGATAAATGTTTCTCGGGAAATCACGACCGCCGAGAGGGATTTTATCAGCAAGAAGATAATTGAATGACGGAATAAACTCGCGAAGTGAAACATTCGAGAAGAATTAACGACACTCCGATTCCCAGCGAAACTATAATTATTCCATTTTACTTTTCGCACATTTTTTATTACATTTATTAAAAAGGAAAAAATCTCAAAAAAAAAAAAATATATATATATTTACCTCGACGGAAGCAATATTTCGTCGAAACTATTTTTTTACGATCGATTGAGAATAATTTTAACCTTTTATTCGGTGATTATATAGTCGATAAAATATCTACTGTCATAGATATTAAAAGTGAACGATATAATTCCCCGTAAATGAGATCGTAAATATTATTTGACTTTCGACGAGTTACTTGTATTCGTACAAATACAAAGGACCGCGATACACGATAGTGGCTAATCGTGGCCGGCGGTTTGATTCTCAAAACAAAATACGCGTAAATAAAGTGAAGTGTCGAAGAGGTCAGTGAAGATAGTGTTCGATTGATCTGCGTATTTTCTCGAAGAATTTAACATCGTGAAAAAAAAAAGAAAAAAAATTATCAAAAAATATTCAAGCCGCTTTAATGTTGCTGAGAACATTTTTTTGAAACTTTTCTATTTATAATAGATTAATAGTCTATTTTTTTGAATTTCGGGTGAATTCAAATTCGCCGCGATATCTTGAAGAACATCGAATTTCAGCGTTCTGCAGTCAAGTGCAGAGTCAAAGATGGCGCGAACCGGCTTGAGGGAAGAACAAGAGTACGGACTTGGATACCAGAATACGTTGGTAAGTCATCAAGTATCACGAATCGCTTTTCTATAGCATAAAAAAAAAGATTTTCGACACGATTTTTATCGTAAACGAAAACCCGACAGTGCAAAAGATATCCAACGACTCAATTTCTCGATTATACTGTATCAGAAATGATCGATTAGAAGATAAAGATTCAAAAGAACCGGATACCAGATATCGCGATCTTTTTATCAAAAAGGGTTAATTTCCTTTTATCAATTTTACATTCTTATAAATGCAATAAAATTCACGGGGAGACCATAAAACACCACATCGAAGCGGCTAACATCAAACGCAACCCGGGTAGCTAAGCTTATTTTCATTTTTTATTTATAGACGCGTCGACGACGCTTGCGAATAGAAATTGTCATGCCTCGTGTGCGTGAATTCTCCTCGTGGGCAGATCGCGGAAAAGCGAAAGTGCAGTCGAGGAAGTTATTATATTCTTGTTTTTTTTTTTTTCGAAAATTTCCGCGTTGAAAAAAACACCACTGGAGGGTCAATGAGCTCCGAAAGGCTCGCGATAGATGCTGCGTAAAAATTCATTCAGAATCAAAATCATGAAATGTTCGAAATATTTCGAATGTACCAAAAATTGGTGACGAATTAATTTCCGCAAACGCAGAACCGCAATATGATATTTTCGTTCCGTTCGGAAGTGAAAAAAAAAAAACGTCTGGAAAAAAAATGAATTCCGCTTAGTGAACGTGGGAGCCAAAGTCGAGACTGCCAATTACACGATCGTTTAGACCAGTCTGCGCCTCGTCTGATTCTTTTTTCTTTTTACCGCAATCCCGGCTCCGAAACTCTACGACCACTTTGCTCCTTTGCTCGCCTTTGCTCGCCCACAAAAGTTCGCTTCCTTTCATTAAAAAATGCCGGAAAATAAAAAAAAAATTGACGAATACTTGAAGCGAATAGATCGAAAAATGTAACGGCACAGTTGTGAATCGAAAAATAACGTATCAAATGCCGACTCCGTATCGTAATAAAAATCGTAAAAAAAAAAATTATTGACCATTAGTTGGTCTCGAATATTGTACCGACAGTTTAGCATCGATAATTAACTCATCAAACGCGTTTCGTTCCCATTAAAAAATGCAAAAAAAATATATATATCGACCATTAGTTGTTCTAAATCGACTATTGTAACGATAATTATACTCCGATAAGTAACGTATGAATGCGGGCCGCGCTTATCACATAGGTAGTCTAAGGTCGGAACGTCGACTCGTTAATTGATCCGCCGAAGACTTCGAACTTTTTCGCGTATTGCTCCACAGGTGTGAACCTCGTGGGCATATATCTGAATATCAAAGTGGTCTCGTTGAAATCTATGACAAAGTATAGCCTCGAACAGTGACGCAATAGATTCGTTATCATCGATTAACAACTCCGTGTAGATTCGTGAGACTCTTCGGGAATCCAATTTATTTTCTTTTCTATTTATTATCGTCGGTTTTGCGCCGAAATGCGAAGCTTAACCATTTCTTGAATGCCACTTTCTGCGATGTTCGTAAAATCGAAGTTTCGCATTTCAATATCTGAATAAGCGGGTTACTTTAGAATTCACGATGACAAAGTATAGCCTCGAACTGTTGCGCAACACATTTGTTATCACTGATTAATAACTCGAAGCGGATTCGAGACTCTTCGATATCCAATTATTTTTCTATTATTATCATCGTATTATCGCGAAATTCGAGAGTTCAAGATGATTTCAATGGCTGTTTTTTTTTTTTTCTTTTTTTTTTTCGATCGCTCAACCGATAACGATAATCTGCAAAAATGTCGAGAGCTACAATACGCTTGGCGAAGATGCCAGGAGTTAAAGCTTCTGTGCAATTGGCTCAGAGGTCATCAAACGGATGTACAACAGAAGCCTCGACGCTCTGTAGTCTCTCGATCGTGCGCGCACACTCCCTTCTCCCGTCGTCTTCTTTCAATAGTAGATGATAGATAACGGTTACAAATAGCGATAGCAACCATTTTTCCACAGTACAAAATCACAGTGTTACCTCCGACGACTGCGCACAGAGCAGAGCGCAATAATAATCTCATTACAGTGAACACTTCCATAATAAGCGATAAATCAGGTTATAACAAGGTTTTTGTGGAGAGTGTCGGAGAATGTTGAAAAAAATTGTCAGTTCGAGTCGCTGTGTCGCGTCGATCGCGTTTCAACACATCGCCGGTCGCGAATGTACAGCTTTACTGCAATTTCGAGGAACGCGAAGTTTTGGAAAAACATCGACAGCGATGGATACTAAGAAAAGCTCGTGGAGTCACGTGAAAGAGGTCGATGACCTCGTAGTATCGAAGGACGAGGTCGTGAGGTTCATCGGGGATTGCATGAAACGCGCCGGCACTACCGAGGAGGACGCCATTACCGTTGCTCATCATTTAATGACCGCCGACTACCGGGGTCACTTTAGTCATGGAATGAATCGAATGCAGATGTACGTCAATGACATCAAGACGAGGATTACCGATCCGTCGGCGAAACCCGAAATCGTCACTGATTTTCAGGTCCATTTCAGATTTTTTTTATTGTCGATTTTTATTATAAATAAAGAATTGAATTGTAAAGTACTGGAACTATTGACAAGCCGAGAGACACAAAAAAAAAAAAGATAAAAATCGGATCGGATATTTATTTCACCATTTTTGAAAAATTAAATTGATACGACATATTTTCTGATTGCCGATTTCTGCGATCGAATTTCGGAAGATTCAACGAAAGCGACAAAAGCCGATTGCCGAACGAACTATTATCGAAATTATCTAAAAAGTCTTTGAAGAAAAGGGCCAAAACTTGATAGGTGTTCATCGATAGATCGAATCGATAAAAAAAATATATATTTTTGACTCGCATTCGATCGAATGCCATTGCTAAAGATCGAGAAGCTTTATTCATTGTAAACTTCGCATTTATTAAACAAGCCACACAAGCGTCCTTCGCGGTATTAATGACCGATGCCCCGATAAGATATGCGCGTACCGTCAGACTTGATTAATACGATTTGTTTTCGCAATTGCGCAAGTGTCTCGATAGACGCCAAGCCAGCTGGACGGAAGAATATCGGGGCCGGTATATCGATGACTCAGAAGATGTATCAATGTTTTTATTTTTTCCGTATTCTCTTTCTCGCTGTCACGAATACGAAGCCCGACGAAAAAAAAATACAACTTTACGATCAAAAAGATCCGAATTGAAGAATTTAGCCAAAACGCATAAACAAGACGCAATACCGGTTTTCTTATCAAAAGTATGCAATGCCATTTGCCGATAAGCAACGAACTTATGAACGATATTTATGAACGCCTCGATGTTTCCATTGGTGATCGAATCAAGAATAACTCGGCTACCAGTACTTTTCAATTTCTTCGATACATCCCATTCGCAATAAACCCCAACAAATTGAAGACCGGCAATACCGATCTTTTTTTTTTAGGCGATAGCGCTCGTGGACGGTAAAAACGCTCTCGGTCAGGTCGTAGGAAAGTATTGCATGGATTTGGCAATAAAAAAGGCCGAAAATTTTGGTATCGGTATGGTAACAGCGCGTGGATCGAATCACTATGGAATATGCGGTTACTACACTCTAATGGCGATCGAAAAAGATCTGATCGGCTTCAGTTGTACGAACACGAGCCCCTTAATGGCACCGACGCGAAGCAAATCGGCGGCACTTGGAACGAATCCATTGTCCCTCGGAATGGGTGCGAAAGATTCGTCAAACGATTTCGTTCTCGATATGGCGACGACCGCAGTGGCACTCGGAAAGGTCGAATTGGCCATAACGAAGAAACAAGACATACCGAATGGTTGGGCACTCGGAAAAGACGGAAAACCAACGACAAACGCTTCCGAAGCGTTTCAAACCGGTACGCTGATGCCGCTAGGGGGCGCTGAGGAGAATTCAGGTTATAAAGGCTATGGCTTAGCTGCAATGGTGGAAATTCTTTGCGGAGTATTGAGCGGTAGCAATTACGGTCCTAACATAAGATCGTGGAAGTCCGGCGACGGGATCGCGAACCTCGGACAATGTTTCATGGCGATCAATCCGGAAGCTTTCGGAGTCGGAGCGAAGGATCGGCTCAATCACCTCGTCGAACAGTTGCGCAATCTTCCCGCCACTGGAGATAATGGCGTTCTCGTAGCCGGCGATCCGGAAAGAGCAGCAATGAAGCTTGTGGACCAAAATGGCGGAATTTCGTATCACGTTAATCAAATAAACGCCTGTATCGATGTAGCTAACGATCTTAATGTCGAACCCATGAAATTGAATAAAAAGCATCACTAATCATTCAATAATGCTAATTGATCCATCAAAACATAGATTTTGGTAAACCACTCGGCGATTTTGCGCCTTTACTGATCTAAGAAAATTGCACGTCTTATAGATCGATCAGAACGTCGCGCGCCTCGCATATCCGGTTTCTTCGTAACGATTCAATAATTCGATGAGGATGATTGAACGCGCGCGACGTTGTCATGCATCGGTAAATTATTGAGACGCGGTTTTGTCATAATCCTAAACAAGCGTACAGCCACCACTCGGGAAACAGCCTCTCATGAGTATATATGAGAAAATGTTATGATGACGCAACGGATGCGATACCGATCGCCGAGGCTGAGAGGACGACCTTGTGACTCTCGTCAAATCTCATTTGCGTTACGTTGTACACAATAATCTCGTATTCGTTCTGTCATATACATCAATGTTATTTTATGTAAAAATACAAATATATAAGCTTAAAATATTAAAATTTTCATCGAGAAACCGAAAGACGTAACGATGTCTCGACGGTTTAAAAATTATTTCAAAGAATACCTACAGATTCGTTTTACTCCAAGATCCGGTGGATTTATGTGCAAAAAAAAAGAAAAAAAAATGTTGCAGAAGCTTCGTACTCCGTTTACGTTTACAATTCGCGCGCACCGTGGCGGCTCATTAGCGTCAATGAAACTGAGCTCTCCTCGTGTCCGTAGCCACGAGTTAATCGTATTCTTACGCTTTTTCCTTCTCAAGTAGCTTATGAAACGCCATTTACGCACAGCGGCTAGACGCACTGTCTCGTACGATCGTAAAAATTTTGTTTTAATCATAACCTATAAAACGATATTTGTCCTTCTCGTTTACTTGGGAGATTACGAGCTTTGCGATATTTAACATCGAAAGCGTTTCCACTGTTCACTGGTTCCGGTCTGTGTGAACTAGAAATGCGTTTACTATTCGGATGAGATTGTTCGATGCAAGGTCACCCGATCGTCGAGGTGGGGGAAGATGGCGCTTTTTATTGGGGTTATGTAGCCGTCGAGTCAACAAGAGATTGTTGTTTGTTACAAATATTGAGATGACAGCAAAATAAATTGTGGTTTCGTGATCAGCGACAAGAAAAAACATCGAATACGTAATCATGAAAGGAAGATTGAGATATTTTTTAATCGACTTTTTTTCCGGAAAATCATGATTTTTGTAAAATTTAACCAATGGATTCTCTCGATGCCGTCGAAGAAAAATACACTATATAACCGAAACGCTAAAGTTATAGGATAATTCTTTCACGTCGATTCTGAGTAACGAAAATCATTTAAAAGAGATTCTTGCAATCCGTAAAAAAAAAAAAAAATTGACCGCAGAATTTTACATATTTCTTCGAGCCGAATAGGAATTCGTAAGCAGTTTTGACGCAAAGGAGGAAAGTAATGCTACGGCGATCGATTAAAAGAATGTATATCTTAGAAAAATAACGAAATGATTTTGTCATCTTTAAACAGCGATTGGCTTTTCGATGGAATGCCGGGAAAAACGAGGCGTTTATCCTGTTGATTTAGTCGCAAAGGAGGAAAGTAGTACGATGAAAATAATTGAAAAATGAAAAAGACTCGTATAACTCGTTAAAGAGATATATAATTAATTTATGACGTTAGGTACCAGTAAAGTGAAAAATTGCGGAGGGTTCGATGACCAATCTCGATGTTTTTTTTATCGAACCCTCGCCGCGAAGTTAATTGATAATATTTTTCCTCGTCCGGCGAGCTGAGTGAAGGGTTATCGTTATTCAACGTATTTCTAAATACAATATATACCTACGGACGTCAGAGCAAAGAGACCTGTTGCGTCGTCGTCAGATCTGTTCCTTGGTATCGCGTAAAGATTGCACTATACCCCTCGCGGTATTAAATTATAATAGTAAGTAATACCATTTGATAGCTGAGACGCACTTCCCCACCGCGCAATACGACTCTCTCTGTTAGTTGCTGAATTCGCAAAAAAATATTCTTTTTTATTTATTTTCTACGGGAGAAAAAAAAATTCTTTTTTATTTATTTTCTACGGGACAAAAAAATTCTCTAAAAAATTAATTTCATATACCAACTCGATTATTCTTTTCTAATTTCTCGATTTAATACGCCACCGATCATTCTCGTTCGCTCCATTTATCTCGTTTACTCGACACGGCTACAGTGAGTTCAAAAAGTTATCGATTAATAATTCTCCGACGTCCGACGATGTTTTCTCGTACGTTTATCAAACATTCGACATTAATGTGTATGTACTCGACAAGTGGTTCTTATCAAAATCGACTTTATTTGTCGCGATAACGCGAGAGCGTCTGACTGAATATTTTCTTTTTGTTTTTCGATCGAACCAAAAGCAAAAACATCATTTTTTTTATTCGAAAGTGTTACGCACGTGACGTAAAACATGTACTAGCAGTTTTTTTTTTTTTTTCAACCACGAGACGCTCGATCTCGAAGTAAAGCCGGGATAACTTAATTCTCAATAGAGAAACACAAGATCGGTGGTTAAAGAGGAAGGAAGCTTAATTGAAAAAACGACCTGTCCAAAATGCAATTACGCGCAACCGATGCACTACGACGATGGTAATTCATTGCTCTTGTGAACCCCATGTGAGACGCGCATTAAGTAATTCACTGTCGTGCAATACTTAGAAGTAATACGGGGAGAGAGAGAAACGTAGACAAGGGGTCATGAAACTCATGGGACATCCGTGAAAGTATCCCTATCGCGACTCCGTTCGCGACATCTGGTCGAAAAAAAAAAAAAAAAAAGAATTATCATTTTTTTTGTCGCGAAAAAAAAATGAATAATGAGGTAAAACCGTTAATACACATCGTAAATTATTTGATAAAAATTAATGAATTAATTCAATTAAACTTTTAATGAATTTCATCGAATAAAATGAATAAAATTTCTCTCGTCCCTGAGATCCTCTTTGCTCCGGTTATTCCTGGAATGAATTAAATTACGTCTTGAGACGGACACATAGATCGCGCGCTGAGTCATCAGTCATCGCTGGACCTGCACCGGCTAACTTCGCTTTGTTTATTATTTCCCGTTTCATGGCATAAATTAAAATTGCCTTAGATCCGCAAAACTAATAAATCGATAAGAATCAATAATATCAATAGAACGGATATAATTTTTTTTTTTTTTCGATAGTTTATTAATTGAATTTTGCTTTCGCTTTACGAATTGTTTATCGTATACGTCATAGCGCTCAAGACAAATTTACGCCGATCAAACAGCAACCCTTTTTGAATAAAGCCGACGCAACGTTCCCGCTTTTCCTTATCTCTGTTTATCGAGGTTCAATGCGTAAACAAAAGACTGCGATCGCATTGCCTCGGTGCAAATAGGTGAGTAAATTTGCCGTAACGATACAACGCCAACGGAGCAAAATGTATCTTCTTTCGGTATAATGGAGGAGTAGAAAAATCAAGTCTCAGTTCTTTTCTGCTACCGAAGAGAAACATTTATAACAGAGATTTTTTTTTTTTGGTACTAAAACCTTTTTTTTGCAATGAAGGTATGTACTGTACTTTAGTTATGAGCATTTATCGAGTGAAAAAAATTTGGTCGTTAGATAAAATTGCATTTGATTTAAAAGTTTGCGGAAGAGATTTCGTGTTTTTTGTTTTTTGTTTTTTTTTTTTTTTTTTTTTTTCTTTAGATTAAATTTGATTTGAATAACGTTGGGAATAATAATTTTTTCCCACGCGGAGCGGCGGAAGTGCCTTCGGCAATACGTGAAAAGTTAATTTGACCCTCCAAACGTATCCCACTACAGTCCACCCGCCTGTCCGAAGGGGCAGCTTTGTAAGACGTGTCAAATTGCGTGGTAATTTTGATCAATGATAACTCGTGACTTTGAAGTCAGCTTCCTACGAGCCCTGCTGCCCGCTACTACTACTACTACAACCGCTACTAAAGCAGCTATGACTGCTCACCGGACTCCCGGGAGGGAAGTGGTCCATTACGGAACAGCTTTGTACAGTCCAAGCGGCAAATTCTTCTCTTCTAATCCCGTTAAACCCTTTTTTTCCAAATAATCTTTGAAATCTTTGCAAATCTCTTTGGAATTCGGATGAATTTCGAGTTTTTTTGTATTTTATTATTGAGACGATATTAATTGTTAATCGATTTTCACGAAATCTACAGACATCGCTGATACACGTGTACTGAACACGTGGATAAAATCAGATTTGAAATTATTCAAAATTTATCAATATTTCATTCGATTTATTGAATAAAAGATTTCGAAAATGCATTTTCGGAGCTTTTTTGATCGGCAAATTTGATATTTTATCGCGTTCATCGCGTATTCTTTTACTCGAAGCTTTCGTATTTTTCGATCGGTTTTTCGGAAACAATAACAATTAACAGCGAATCGTAACGCGTGACGCTTTGGCGTGTCGGTTATACTGACGGCGAACTCGGAATATAGAAACAATTTTGTAATAGTTCATGTATCCGCGGATAAAATTGCCGTGTCCCGAGTGAGTCCCGTGATAGTGCTGAGGGCCTAATGAGTTTATAAATTGAAGACACACTGATGCCTGTCCCCGTGTAGCGAACAGCAGAGTCTGCTTCTGCTCATCGCTAAGCTCGATGTTCGCTTCAGTGTGACTCACTGCCTCCATTGACAATGGCGTGTCTCTATTTTTCTTATTTCTGCGATATCACACGAAAAATCGATTTCCGCATAACGGTGAAATTGTGAAAATTCGTAATCGGTGAATCGAAAATCGTCAAATTCACCTCTAAAAAAATTGCATCGATTCGGAGTTTCTATATCAAATGTGAAAAAGGAAAAAAATGAATTTCCAAATTTCGATTGTTGAGTGTCGCGTTTGATGTGAAAATCCGATCTTTAAAAATCAATTTTTAGTTCGAAAAAAATCGATTTCCGTGATTTTTTTTAAATTGTGAAACGCACGAATCGAGTTTTTAAAAATGGCGAATCAGAGTGGAAAGAAAGAACTTTTGGAGGACGGCCTCCTCAACCATCATCCGGAAGGTAGCGAGGAGGAAGTCGACAAAGAATGGGAAGAATTTACGCGGCTAATGGCGAAATTACGAGAAAAGGGCACACCTCGTCCTCACAGGTAGAATCGCGATTAAAAATTTAAAAAAGAAAAAAAAATCAAAATGAAGACCGAAAAACTGTAACGCTCTTGAATTTTGAACACGAGTATTATTTTTCTTTGCCAGACCCTCGCAAGCGTTCTACCCCTGTCCTCCGCCGAACCCCGAGGAGGATCCGCCCGAGTTCGATCCCTTCGACTACATAAATACGATTGTAAGATTTTGCACGTTGACAAAAAAAAAATAATAATAATAAAAATAAATAGCATGAGCATTGAATGTTTTGAACGATTTTTTTTTTTTGCAAAAATGAAAAAAAAATATAAATCCGGTTGATCATAGATCGTAAAATAAAATAGTCGGTACAGTCCGTGAAACTTTGGCTTCGACGCGGAGGCAGCATCCCTGCCGAATGAACGCCACAATGGCAATGAACGTCGCGTGTACTATTTATAATTAAACTATTGGTTATAAAGCGATGGTGGGGGTGGAGACTAACGGGACAGACGGGTCGCAGACAGAGACGCGATCGTTCTCTTGCCAGAAAACAATGCGTGTCTGCATTTTCTATCGTCAACATCTCAATACCTCAGAAACCTCGTTCTCTACATTTGCTTTTATATTTCCTCATCTTTCTTCTACCGATTTCTATTGAATAAATTAAAACCGCCGATGTTTGATCCTATTATTCTGAATTGCGTACCTGTAGTCACGAGGCGTTCTCCTCGTGACGCTTGCAAAAGAGAAAAACGAAAAATCAGGTATAAGACTCACGCGGTGACGACACCACGTGATTCTGGATTTTTCTTTTTTTTTTTTCACCACTTTTTCAAGATATCGAGTCTCGTGATTTCGTAAGAAGGAATTGCAAACACATGAAAATGTCAACGATCAGCTTATTCCCGCGTGGACCGCGTGTCGACCGAGTTTCCTCTCTCTCTCTCTCTCTCCCCTCCCCCACCCCTTCTACTTCGTGCAATGATGTTCACACCCGTAACATAACCTTGAATCGCGCATACATACATAGGTGAGTTTGAAGGAACGGAGTTTAAATCTGCACCGTCCCGATGGCCTTGTCGCTTTACAACTACAATCGCAAAGCCCTTTACAATCGATGAATACGAAGTTCAAACCTGTTAAAGTAGTGTCAATTCGTTGTTTCGCAAATTGACCGAATGAAAAGATCGAGAAAAAAAAAAAAATGAAAATGGAATCGTTTAAAAAAAGCTCTGTCTTCGTATTAACATTACAATGTGGGTTAACAGCGACGAAGATCTTCGCGAATCTTACGAGAGTCATCTTTTATTAGCCACAAATGCGACTAGTTGCAGTTGCATTATGCATCATTGCGGATTTAGAATACGAATCTAAGATAGCAAATGAGTTAAGCACCGCGTTGTGGAAGAAGAGTATTGTTTAGGTACTATTATTTCATCGTTGAAAAGAAAACCGCGTGGCATTCAACGCTTCTGTTACCGATGCACATCCTATGTGAGATCAAACGTTAGTACAGCGACGCGCGAGGAGCGCTTTATGGACTCGTTATGCATATGAGCCATGCGTGACCTGCATGGAAAGTCGTCATGTGACGGCGTGATTGCATTTCTGCACACATATGCAAAGCAAAGTCGTTCATACGGCACGGCGGTAATCCACTCGTGATATTAACACCTCTCGTTCCATCCGTTTTCAGCGAAACCAGTTTTTTATTTCGTATTTTCGTACGTAAAAAACATCGATAATGTTTAGATTGCAAATGTTCATCTTTTGGAAAGTTGTTTGGTAATCCACTTTCTACGGATACTCGCGTGAAAAAAATGAGAAATACGAAGAGATTTTATGATTGCGAATTGATAACGATCCAAGATAAACAATCGTAATGCGATTGACATTGAAAATCAGATGTGCGATATCGCCATGCGGGTCATCGGTAAACCTCTCGGCGTTATTTAAATGATAAATTTTCGCGGTAAACAGTTATTTTCATATGGAATTTCTATCCAGAATTTCACTCTATCGTTAATAACTTCCAACGAAATCTCATGACTTCTCTGATTCATTGAAAATTACGATATTTTTGGCCGCAACCCGTGAAAGATCGCGGAGTGTTGATACTTCGTTTGACTTCGTTTTTCGTGTAGCGGACTATTTATAGAGAAAATAGCTAATTGTAAAGGCCCAATTACTAAATTTGGATTAGGGGCCGATTGCCCAGTAGAACGTGGTCGTTGCTGACGTCATTTCGATGTGTTTCGCTCTGACACCGAAAATTTATCTTCTCGCGCGACTCTCACGTGCAACTCAGTGAAATTGTATACCACTGGCGATTACGAGATCGATAAATTTTTTGGTTTCGCGTATCTCGGAGTTTTCTTATCTGCTTTATTTTATTTTTTTTTTTCGTTTTTTTTTTTGGCTGAATTTTAAGCGCGAAAAAATAAATAGTCGCGTCGTCTACATCCTGACTCGTCGCGGATCGTAGACGCGTAGTATTTATATCCGGCATGCCTCCTTGAAGAGTTATAAGTTCACAAGTTCCGATCGAACGTTTGCCAAAACTCAAAGTATCAAAGCTACCAAGCCAGTCAAATCCGAGGTCTCAAGTTGGATAGTTTGAAACGACGCTTAATCCATCGAGAGTGCGCGTGGCCCACGCGCGATGGCCGTTAGTTTCGAATGTTTTACAATCACAAAAAACTTTGAGAAAACAAATGAGAAAAATACAAAAAAAAAAACATCTCAAAACACACACGTGACGATATGTAAAAAAAAATCTCATAAGTTATCCCTCGTGATTAATGAATCCTTCGTGATTAATGAATTTTGAAAAATCCAAGTCATCGAACTTAATTTTTTTTTTTTTTTGGTTTTTCGTTCTGTTCGACATTAATAAATAGAAATGTTCGCCTTCGTCATATTAATCGTTATCCTGTATTATGAATTTCGTGTAGCAGAGTACATTGTTGTCCGCATGTTTAATTGATTTAATCGATCGTTAAATTACTGTTTGGGGATTAAAAAAAAATTTGGATCATACGAGAATCCGCGGCACCACATCAAGCAACCGCGACGCGTGCATTGACGCTCGTCGATGATCGGTCGGAGAGGGGCGGTACTATCCCGGTGCACAAACAATAGGCTCTTCGCATCCAAGATGCAACCCCCTCTTTCACCCCTGCGTCAGCTAGTGGTCTAAAAATATTCTGATTTTCCGACTGTTGCCAAATTTCGACAAATTCAACCGTTAGTCAAGGCGGTGTTGCGCTCTCACACGCACACTGTGAGAGAGAAAAAGCTGCTGGCTGGCCGGGATATAGAAGTCGTCAAGAATCATTCGACGACAGCGGTCAGTTCGCCCTCGCGTGTGAAACTGTGTGCGCGAATGCATACCGAAAAAATCGTCAAACTTGAGAAAGATCGCGAAACACTCGAACGAGCGTACAAATCTCGTAGAAAAAAAGAAAAAACGCTTAACGAGAGATCTGCGCCACCGACGTTATCGATAACGACGATGAAACGCGCGATAAACGTTTACAATTATTTTTTCACTCGAAAAACTGCTGATACGAATTTGCAAATTCGTTGAAGAAAAAACAAAAAAAAAACACAAAAAGTCATGCTGAAGAAATACGCCCGGGGATTCCCTGTGAACCTTACCAACGGGCGTCTTTAGACTGATTGAGCGCCGACGGGAATCCCCGATTTCATGCCGGCCTCCCTACTTAACAGGGCCTACTTCGTCTGTAACGATGACTACCTCGTAAGTGTAAGCCGCCCAATGTTTATAAAGAAGAGATAAAGGTTTACAGTATTACGAGTGAAAAAAAAAAAAAAAAAAAAAAAAAAATTAGCGTGAAACGAAAAATACTAATGCTTTTAGGCAAAGCTAACCGATTTCTGATGCGTTGTTGCGTGATAATTTTTTTCGTTGTTTGACGAAGAATTACTTAATTGTTGATATTTAATCAATAACAATTGATATTTCGAGTTCGAGATTCATTATCGATAGATATTTCTTTGAAGCACGTGACTGGGACTGTAATCAATATTTCGTCGTGTTGAGTCGTTAGCAAGTTGATTAATAGTCCCTAGAAATTCTTGAAATATTTTGGCTCGCTTCGTCGTGACTCGTTATCTTCAACGCATATGCGATTCTCGGCCCGGGCAGACGGGCAAATCATGCGCACTAATATGTGAGCTCAAGTGTTTTGATAAATCGCGTTAATGAATCGCCATATCGACAATTAATCAATCGCCAGTAAAACAAAAAAGACGTCCAATGATAGATCGAAGATGATAAATATCTGCGATTGTGCGAAAAAAAAAAAGAAAAAAAAAAAAAAAAAGACGTGTCCAAAAAATATCACGTACGTAATTTATTCGAGAGGTTTTTTGCGTTCTCATTTTGAATACTCATGTGAATCGTACAAAACGTTTTTTTCTCTAAATCACACGAAAATGGGATTTTTGAGTGATTGTAAACCACGCAACCGACTGTGCACCGAATGGGAATCGTTTTTTCGTATACAATTTAACGACAAAAAAAATTCGGTGAGATTCAAAAAAAAAAAAATAAATGAAACACTTCGTTATTAACAAAAATCCTCGTGTTAGAGTTTCGAATCCCTTTAAGTAACACTAAATCTCTCAGATGCATGTTATCCCAATAAACTTTTGCACTGTTCGGAATAACTGTTTTATGGAAGAATCAAAAATTAAAGTATCAATGTGTTTGTTAATTTTTTATCAGATGTATGGTCGGTATACGAAGGATTTGGGTGAATACGCAAAGGAAGAGGCAAGAAGACTCAAGTCGCACGACAAAGCAAGACGAAAATTCGACAAGGTTAGAGCCGAGGATTTGCGAAAATCAAGACGAGGTCCGCTATGCAAGAAGCTCATTGCACTTTTGGCATTCGCGTGGAAGCATACGGGCGCGAGATTGGGAGAGGATTGGGTATTTCTCGCTCTTCTCGGCGTCATTATGGCATTGCTGAGTTATTCCATGGATCGTGGAATTTCAATGTGCAACAACGGTCAGTAAAATTTATTTTAAACGAGAAACACAAAAACAGATAATTCATATAAAAGTTCGGAAAAAATTAAATTTTTATTTCACTCGTTAAAAAAAAAAAAATCTGAAATCGGTAATAAAAACACAAATTTATTGATTTTTGGTATAAAAAAAAAGTATAGGCATATAAATACAATTATTTAAAATTACCACCGATTTCACGCATATTTTTTCTTTAACCAGCCAGGATATGGCTATATCAGGATCTAACGTCACATCCGGCCCTCCAGTATCTCGCTTGGGTCTCCTTACCGGTCTGCCTGATCCTCTTCAGCGCCGGTTTCGTTCACATTGTAGCGCCTCAGAGTATAGGCTCCGGAATTCCCGAAATGAAGACGATACTTCGGGGTGTGGCGCTAAAAGAGTATCTGACCTTCCGAACGCTCGTGGCAAAGGTTATTGGCCTGACGGCGACCTTGGGATCAGGTTTACCACTGGGCAAAGAAGGTCCATTCGTACACATCGCCAGTATAGTCGCAACCCTCTTATCAAAGCTCGTGACGAGCTTTCAAGGAATCTACGAGAACGAGTCGCGAAACTGCGAAATGTTGGCCGCAGCCTGCGCGGTTGGGGTGGCATCGTGTTTCGCGGCACCGATCGGTGGTGTGTTGTTCAGCATAGAAGTAACGACCGTCTACTTTGCCGTGAGAAATTACTGGAGAGGCTTCTTCACGGCTGTATGCGGTGCGACGATGTTCCGTTTATTGGCCATTTGGTTCCAACGGGAGGAAACGCTCACCGCTATGTTTCTCACAAATTTCACGATGGACTTTCCTTTCGATCCTCAAGAACTCTTCGTCTTCGCCCTGATCGGCGTTGGCAGCGGTCTCGGCGGGGCATTCTACGTCTGGCTTCATCGACAATACGTTATTTTTATGAGAAAAAACAAGAGTATGAACAGCTTTCTGCAGAAAAAGTGTGTAGTTCTTTTTGCCTACGAAAGAATCGACCGGATGTAAAATTCGCGGTTTTATAGGTCGAGTAACGTTTTTTTCTCAATTTACAGCCGATTTCTCTATCCTGGAATCGTGTCGCTGTTGGCAGCCTCCGTGTCCTTTCCCCTCGGACTCGGACAATTTATGGCGGGTGATTTGAACACTCACGACCAAGTTCATGGGCTTTTCACGAATTTTACATGGACTAAGACTGATTTGAGCGTTGAGGAGATGAGTATCGTTGAACACTGGTCAACGCCTCATTCGGACGTCTTTGTTGGACTTCTTGGTTTCGTTCTTTTTACGGTATGTTCAAGGAAATGCAAACATTTTTCATGTCATAGATCGAGTTGGATATTCATTTCCTAATTTAGAATCCGATGCCGATTTTGCTAAAAAAAATTCATGCGTAATGTTGACGATCGTTACCAACGATTTTTGCCATTTTTAGGGCAAATGGATTTTTTTTCAGTCACCGATACCATTTTTCTTCTATTTCAGTTCGTATTTTCTATAATAAGTTCGACAGTCCCGGTGCCCTCGGGTATCTTCATTCCAGTCTTCAAAATCGGCGCTGCTCTGGGACGAGCAGTTGGCGAAGGAATGGCTCTATGGTTTCCTAAAGGAGTTCGTTACGGAGGCATCGTGACGCCAATTATTCCTGGTAAGTATTTCCTCAGATTCTCAAGAAGGATTTCTTTCATACTGTTTTTTCTTTGTTCGCATATATAGGTGGCTATGCTACAGTTGGCGCAGCTGCCTTTTCCGGTGCTGTGACTCACACAATCTCCGTCAGTGTCATCATTTTCGAGATGACAGGACAAATAACTCACATTGTACCGATAATGATCGCGGTACTCATCAGCAACGCGATTGCCGCGCTTCTGCAACCGAGCATATACGACAGTATTATACTCATCAAAAAATTGCCCTATCTTCCGGATCTCTTGCCCTCCAGTTCGGGTAAATATCGTTCATCAACGAAAATAAAATACAGAGAATCGCCAACAAGACACTTAATCAATCTGTTTTTTTTCCTTGAAGGTATGTACAACGTTTACGTGGAGGACTTCATGGTGCGCGACGTCAGAAACATATGGCACGGCATAAGTTACGAGAAGTTAAAGGAAATCCTGAAGGACAATCGTAAGCTTCGGGGATTCCCACTGGTGGACAATCCCGATTCGATGATCTTATTGGGCTCAATACAGAGACTGGAGTTGATAAAATTGATCGAGAAACACATTGGACGCGAAAGACGTCTTCAGGTTGCGCAAAAATTGCACAAAGAAGCGGAAGAGAGAGCGCGCGAGGAGATGGAGCGGCAGTTGAGAGAACAAGAGAGAACACGAAGACCATCGAGATTCGAGGTCATTCCTGCACCGGATATACTAAAAATGCAGAGGCAAAGCGTCAACGATTTGACAATGTCACCCAGTAATGGAGAACACGTGAGTCTTTCAAACCACACAGTTTTTTTTTGTTTTTACTTCTTTATCTTCTATTTGTAAATAGTGGCTTTTTTCAGCATACCTATCACTCGCCAATATTTGGCTCGCAGCCAAAAAAATCAATTTTAAAGAAGACGAACTCATTCACACTCAAGGGATTCAGTCCGTTGGTCAGTCCGGCTGTGACACCGTATACCACAGTTACCGGAGCTGAAAGCAGGTCAGTTTTGGCTTTAAATCTCTCAAAAATAGGTTTATTGACTACATTTTTTTGCATGCCCTGTTTTCATTGATGGATTATCGCGTCCTGAACCTATATTTGTAAAAAGATCAAAACTTCTCGGGTTACAAACACTTTTCAAACGGTTAAAGTACGTTTCAACCGGTTAATGTACGTTGCAACCGGCTAAAATACGTTGCAACCGGTTAAAACATATTTCAACCGGTTATAATACGTTTCAATCGGTTAAAATACGTTTCAACCGGTTAAAATACGTTTCAACCGGTTAAAATACGTTTCAACCGGTTAATATACGTTTCAACCGGTTAATACACATTTGAACCGGTTAATACATATTTCAACCGGTTAATATACATTGCAATAGGTTAAAACACGTTTCAACCGATTCAAACACGTCCCAACCTATTTGTCCGTTTCTATTGCAGAATTCGTCTCGCTTTCGAAGCGATATTCCGAAAATCGGCGACTCTTCAGGACGTCGATCCTGATCCAGAGTTGGGGAGCGTGAATAACGTAGGCGTTACTCGCCGCGACAGCGTCGACGGAATTAATGCACAGGCGCATCAGCCAATGCTGTCTCCTAGTCCTGCGACGTCGAAGAAAGTTCAGTTGGTAAGTAAAAAAAATCGATATTCTTTATTAACAATATTTTAAAAAGGGATTCGTCGTTGTATAATGTAAATTTACTTCTAGCCGCGTGAGAGAGTAATCGACATGTCGGCGGAGGATCAAAAACGATGGGAGGAGAGCGAAATGTCGATGGAAGTCGACTTCTCGCGATGTCACATTGATCCGGCGCCGTTTCAGCTCGTGGAAAGAACATCGTTACTCAAAGTTCACAGTCTGTTTAGCATGGTTGGCGTGAATCACGCATATGTGACGGCAATCGGCAGACTTGTCGGTGTTGTTGGTTTAAAAGAGGTATAAAAAACAAACAAAAACACTGCTGATCTTGGAATCTTAACTATCATCTTTTTTAGTTCTTTTTTCTTTCAAACGAAAAACAAAATCATTTTTTTACGCTTTTTTTCGCAGTTGAGGAAAGCCATCGAGGATGCAAATTCCGGTATATTGCCGATGCATCAAGAGATTCACGGAGCTGTTTCGGTCTCAAGTTTGGCGAGAAGCGACGCAGAGGACACCGAAGCTACTAAAAGCAACGATAAAAACGGTGTAGTGGACGTGACGACCTTGAACTCGATAAGTCCTGCGGACGAGAGCATCGCTGACGACAAAATCGAGAAAGTCTGATGACGCAACGATCGACGTACCAAAATAAAAAAAAAAAACAAAAAAACGTAACAAATTGTGATAGTCGCGCCGTGAAAAAAATTCACGGTGTGACCTGATAGACGCGAGAAAAAGTGAAAAAAAAAAAAGAAAAAAAAAACAATAATTGATGCCGAGTGGTGCGAGACGCGGGAGAAAAATTTGATTATTATGTAACATAAGACACATCTCGTAGAATTGTAAGTAGATAATTGTAATTACCTGAAGAACAAATGAAAAATCATTTTATTACGCACACACGCCGGGGATTTTCACGGTTTACACAGTGACTCTCCGATAGGCCTGCCAAATGTTTATTTTTACATTCCATCCAACGGAACGAAAGTTAGTTAACGAAGAAAAAAAAAATGCACAAACACATATACAACGAAAGTCAGAGGCTAGTAGTTGACGCCATTTACGATTAATTATTGTTAAGTTTTGATTGTCGAATCGCTGAGCGAATTCGCGGCGATTATTGTTATTCTTAATTTTTTTTTTTTCCGAAAGCGTCGATCGCCTACTTCGTCAATTGTAAATATAATGTATATCATCGATGAAAAAAAAAGACATTAAATTTAATTTATTCTATTGATGGCTCAATTTTTTTTTACACAAATGTTTTCAAGGATCAATAGATGGCGAAATACGACGACTCAACTGCGCAGCTGAAACGACTTTTCTTTTTATGTACAAAGATACATTTATTTTGAGTTTCAATCGTACAGCGTAAAATCACAATATTTCGCAATGACGAAGGGAATGCCTCGTGCAGGAAATTAACCCTTTAACGGTGAGTGTCTATAGCTTCGAAAGAAATTAAATTTTTAAGCATTTTTTTCAATATTAAAAAAAAATTATTTTCCTATCGATATATTTCGTTCGCATGGACCTCCCTTCCGAAAATCTTTTTTTCAATCACTATTTTTTTTTTGTCTAAAACATAACAAATCCAAACAAATAAATGGGTCTTTTTCCAGTGACCGTTGAAGGGTTAAACAGTTGAAAATAAATAAATAAATAATAACGAAATAAAGGAAAACCTGAAATTTAATGATTGAGAGTGAACCATCCGTGAAGACACTTGGGCACAGGTCCAGGTGTGACGAAATTCGCGCGCGCGATTTCTCGCATGCTAACGGCGTCAAGAATCAACAGGGCGACTTCATTCTCGCATTCTTCTCCCCAAACAATAGCGCTGACGACAACACCTTCGTCTTCGTTCTAAAATCCGAAAAATCAAACATAAGCAAAAATAAAAAAATACATTTCCTGTAAACAATCGGCAATATTTTCACCTTTCCGTTTGGGTTTGGTACGAAAATCGGTTCGCTTGGATAAACGCCTTTCTCGCACCACATCTTTCGGGTTTTCTTGACGGTGTCGACTTTGATGATAGTTCCGGGATTCTCGATGTCGACATCGCTCGACATCGCGTAAAAATATCTGTACTCTCTGCCAAGATAAGAATCGTAATTGAGTCGCGGCGTTTCGCAGCCGAGATCGCTCAGTAATTCGGGTTTCACGAAGATGCTGCCATCGGGAAGTCGATGAGCCGCAGCTTTACGTCGAAGAACGCTGTCGAGCTCCGGACTTTTTTCTTTCTCCGGGTCGTCCTTCCGATCTTCAAACTCACCGGCCGAATCAACGTTTCGCGTATCATTTTCGTTTTGACTGTGAAGCTTTTCGAAAAGTTCTAAACTCTGATTAACCGTTCGGGTTGTGATGAGATTGTATTCTGTTGGAACATCGGCAGGTGGCTGTTTCATCGGCAAAACGAAGCGCAATGGTCGACCGCGGAAAAGTTTCGAATATTCGGGATTTTTATGCATATTCTGCGAATTCAAATTTTTTTTTGATCCTTCTGTTCTTTTTTTGAATACTTACGGAGTAAAAGATTTTCTTCTTCCACTAACCTTCATAGCATCGACATACATGCAATCGAGCATTTTGGCGTCGCGGTAGCAACACAAATCCAAAACGATGTATTCACGATCGCGAGTTTCGAATTGATTTATTATGTGAAAATAGAAAAAACCCTCAGCGACGAATGTCCTCTCGAGTTGACCGGTTTCTCGGGATATCACGTGGATAAGAGTCTGAAGAATATAAAAAAAAAATAGGGAAAATCTTAACGATAATTAGATTAAGTTAATTAGATAGAGTATTTGTGGATTGAAGTCTACCAATTTAGTGAAATAATCAGATCAGTCCGTTACTTTGGATTCATTTCGATTCCAATACTAAAGAGACAAATCGAGTTAAAAAAATACATCAATTGCATCCAATACATTCTAATAGAATTAGTTGAGTTAACGAGACTAACTGTGTGATTAAAAAAAAAAAATAACTAAAACTTACGTTCTCATTATCGTGCCATTTGAGACATGAGCTCATAGGGTCGTTTTTCAACTGAGACGCCACCATCGATACCAAAGCGATTGCCAAAGGTTGTTCAACGATTATAAAGTAGTTTTCCGTTATGCCAAATGTATGCATATATGAAGGATTCAGCATCCAACGGGATGGAATTGTGGCAACTATCGTCGCCTGATCAAACATCGTCAGTTCCTTCTCCTCGCCGGTATCGTCTTCAAACAAAAATAGATCGACGGATTAAACTTTTAAAATAAAGTCGAATAAAAGATTAATTATTAAAAATGAAAGTGTCAGATTATGATTTTCTTTTAATTTTCGAAAATTCGTGATTTTTCATCCATGAAAAAAACCAAATTTTTTTTTTTTTTTCGAAAATTAGGAAAAATTCTTAAAAAATTCATAAGTATTCAAAAAAGTTTACGAATAAATTTCGGCTAAAAAAAAAAGTTAAATTACCGGATAATTTGTTAAACAATTAACTTTTTGTAATAAGAAAAATAATAATTTTTTTATTTTTCCCATTATTACAAGATTTTCAGTTTTTCGCTGATTTACAAAGATTTAGTATAGTCACAAGCAAAATTAAAATGATTGATCTATGATTATAATTATAAATAAAAAAAATAATTTACCAATTGTAATACGACTCGGAGCGAAGGAAACGATGTTGTATGCGGGTCCTTTGGACGTCAAACTCATTCCCATGTTGTAAACAGTCCCGTCGTTCATCACATGGGGATGCGACGTGTGATTTATTATACCAACGTAATTGTTAACATTTACCTGCCAAACAATAAATTAATCAATCGATCATAGATTTTTTATTTTCGTTTAATTTAGTGTCGGAACTTAATTTTTATTTAATATTTTCCTTTCATCACCTTATTTTTTGTTTCAAGAGTTTTCGGATCTATGCGGTGAATCACCGGCGTCTCGCCGAACGTGTAATACTCGTCGCCGAAAGGATAAACGGAGATCATTGAATTATCAGACAGATGTTCAATCGGACTAAATATTGCAGATACCCTGTTTTTTCAATCAGTAAAAAAAATAACGTTTTCATGAAAACTCATTTTTCATTATTTTCAATGAAAATTTACGAAAAAGTATAGATGTACCTGTGAAATATACTTTGACACGGATCGGGAACCGCTTTGGTACCAAATTCCGTAACGACGATTCTCTTTGCCTCTTTATTTTTCTTATAAACGTCAGTCTGTACGAATCTACTCTGATATGTTACGCTACCCTCCGATATCTCGAATCTATCGAGTGGATAAATTAATTAATTTCGGGTTCGTAGAAACTGAAGAAAGCAGTCGTTCAACTATAGGCAATTTAGAAAAAGTTTATTCGATAAACCGTTGATCATGGGCCCCGAATAATTTTCACTTCCCGTTTAACTGGAAGCGATTATCACCCTCATTCTAATACGAGGGCTATGACTAATCTAATTCTCGGAAGGTCCGTTTCGTTTAATTCGTTTCAATGACAAAACGAAGCAAATTATATTTTTGACAATTTTTTTTTTATTCCCACAGAGATTTTGCATCACGAAAATTGGATCTCGAATTCATATTTTTCGATTTTCATCGCACAAACAAAAATATCTATTTAAATTGAAGAAATATTAACACATCTCACCGATGCAGAAATGCCGAACTGTCGAAAAGATGATCGAATGTGTAATCCCCAACTTTGAGACTTCCGGGACCATTTCTCAATAGTACACCTTTGAGCCATTTAGGTATAACGCCGGTGATCTTTCCTTCGATCGGCTCGATCACTTCCTCTTTGCAGGATCTCATCCATATGGAAGGGTCGACATTCGGCCAATAAATTGTGTTATCATCCTCACCAACCACATTCGCACCCTCCGTCGAATTATCATTTTTTTCACACTGCAGACAAATGTTTCGTAAGAAAAAAAATATAATTTTGATGAAAATAAAAATGCCCGGCATTTAAAAAAATGGTAACTTACACGGAATTGCGTGGTTTTAGAACTTTTCATAAGATTATTTTTTTGTTTCAAGTATTTATCAATGACATTAAATTTTGACGAATAGAAATCGGAGTCCGATTTCGATCTACAGCAACGTCTCATTGTTTTTTACGCTTTCGGATCGTGCGATGATTTATCAAGCGGATGATCGTGCGGATGATTTATCAAGCGGTTTGTCAAATATCGCGTTTATTCAAGAATTTTATGGATTTATCGTTTTTTAAAAAGATATTAAATCATTTTTTTTTTCAATCACTATCCTCTTCGTTTGGTACGCGATCTTCGTTTACCAAATTATTTTCGATTGGTTCGAGTATCGATGATAGTATGAGATAAACACGTTTGTGAGTAAAATCCATTATTATTTTTTTTCAGTCAGTCACCGTTGACTGTCCTCTACGAAGTGACGAGCTCCGGAGTCCTACTCTTGACCTTATAAACGATGATATTCGTTTTTAATCGGTTTAGCCTCGCGTATAGATAGAGCTAAAGCTATGAAACCCTGCGACGCTCATACACGGACGAACGACACGTAAAAACCGCCGCAAACCACCAGCACGTGCGCCTGTGAAACATGGCAAACCCCTCTGCGTGATTTAACTCCCTTTCTCTTTTCTATCCCCTTGAAAAAAGCTTTCGAATTGCGTTCTAAGCCACGAAGAACGCTGAATAGCTATTTTTAAATAATCTGAGGCCGCAATTGAAAAAAGCCAAAGACTTCTCTAACGATAAGCCCTTCGAATGTTTCGCGATACGAAATCATTTTCTAGCATTTCGTCATCAAAAAGGGATGTTAATTTCCACAATTACCGATTTAAAACCAAACAAAATTTCCGGTTGCCATTTTTTTTCTGTTTTACCCACGAGCTCCGCTTTTGGTACAATTGATTAGAATAGTTATTACAGCGACCATTTTTTTAAAAATGTTTTCTTTCTTATCGACCGCATGTAGGAAGTATAAAGATGTTACTAAACACAAAGCCCGATATTCGTAAGAATTCTACGAGGTGGAAGCACTACTATTTGTCCCGACAAATACACCCGTCGCGCGGGACGAACGTTTGCGAGTTAAAACAGAAATGCGTTTTAGTTCTCGAGAAACGCAAACAATGCGATAATCGATAAATATCGATTAATATGTTAATCACGCAATTGGTAAAAATGAATTTTTGGAATTTTTTTTTTTCACTGTTTTGATAATTCTTCATCAACTAAAGATCTATCTAAATGCACGAAGTGTCGTTATCAAAATCGGAACTCATTAGTTGATTAAAAAAATCGTTGAAGAATGAAAAACCATAAATGGTACCGGAAACAAACTGGCGATGCTGTACCACGGCACTCGTGATTTCTCGTCGATCCTCGAATGCTCTGAGTCTTCTGACATCTCAGATCGATCGATAGCACGCAACTGACACGGAGGGATTGTTACGTACGCATACGCACCACACATCTTCATATTTTGGCATCGCATTTTCTTTCGTACATAACAAAAATATCACTGGGCAATGGCTCTATAGTGCACATTGCATCGTTTTGGCTACATCCGCGTTTTGCATATATCGAAACAGCGCTAAAAATACGTTGGTTTCGTATAGGTAGCGGATAATAATATAAGAGAGCTGTTCAAGTGTTGATCTTCCGCATCTTATGAAATTTTCAGAGTTGATGGTATCGATCAAACCGCAATGGCTCTCTAATTATATATATGCGTACTGAGACCCAAAAAAATCGTAATAAAAAATGGTATATTACGATACTCGTGCGATCAAACTTTTTCTGACGAGTCGGAGTTTGCAACACGAGCCGAAGTCGACTGTTGCGATGACACGAATTGAGAAAAAAATTTCGCACGAGTATCGCAAAAAATTTTATTTCACGAGTACGAGAAATGCGTTTTTTCACACGCGCAGCGAAGCGAAGCATGCAACGAATCGCAGTTTTTTTTAAATGCAAATATAAAGGGCGATTTTGGTGTGAATTAGAAAAATGGTGAAAAGTTCGAAAATAGATTAAGACTCGAGATGTGAATCTGCCGAGTGTTACAGAGAAACTGATTAATTAAAGATAATAACTGGTCATCGCGACGCGGTCAAAAATGTTGAGATCGCATTCCACGTGCCGTCATACGAGAAAAAGATACCATGTGTTGTGACAAAGTCGGACGACAGAATTGAGTAAAAAAAGAATAAAACTGCTGATAGAAAAATGCGTGATATCGGAAATCGAGGCTTCGCGAAATTCGTTGCACGATTTTCGTGAAAAAGTCGAACGTACTCGCGGCCTTTTTGCGAGCGGACATACATTGCCATAATTTGAGAAGAAAGGTCCGGTGTTTCGATTTTAATTATTGAATATAGAGAAATGAAAATTAAAAAAAAAATAGAGTATAAATAGTTCGTTCACAAAATCAAAAGGTCAATTTAACTAACAGTTTGTATGGTTAACTAAGTATTTTTTTCAGCGTGTGAAATATTTGTTTCGCCATTCGCAAGCGCCGATGTTGATGGTTTAACCGATTTTTTTTCTCGGCGTAAAACCTCGCAGCCATTTTGTTTACCTTTTAAGTTCTGATGAATGTTACCGGTGCTGATAATAGTTCCAGTGCCGATTTTTTAATACTGCATCGTAAAAAATCGTCTAATTTTAACTACGCAAATGGTTTTGATGCTCATTGCATGTCGTGAATGTTATGAATAGCTGACTACACGCAGCCGCAAACGTGTTCCGTGTTCCGTGACACGTACAATCGCCGGTAACTTCATTCACTTGACATCAGCGATGAAGGAGAAGTCATAAACAAATAGTGAGTTATTTTTCAACCGGTAACCGTTTTTACCGAATCCTTCGCATGTCGCCATTGGCCCGTTGATTATTCGCAATATCGGTAAAGTTGAATAAAAATTTAATGACTTATCGACGATTCCACCACTGATTATGAACACTTCGCTCGAAATATCGATTCTCAATCATCCCATTAATACGCGATACCACTTCGGCACAAAATATCTGCGGCACATGAGGTGAAATCTAAATGAAGCGATGTGTTTCACGTGCAGAAAATTCACGCGGAGTATTATGAAGAATCTATTTTCGGATTTTCTCTCGACTCCATTAATGATAACTGCTTTTCGCCAGAATACGCCATTAAATAATATAGTATTTGTTTTTATATATGAAACAAAGAGATGCTCGTAACTCGTAAGTTCGCGTAAACGCATTGAATCGTATAAATTGCCGATTTCCAATTTTTGCGAACGGCATTCTGTATTTAACTCGTATATGTCTCCAACTCTCATTTTAACATCGTTTTGGAACGTTAAACGAGGAAAAAAAAAATGTCGCTGAAATATGTAAAATTAAATCGATGTTATCAACGCCAATTAAGTCGCCTATCGTTATGAATATATCTGACGCTTGCGTATTTATATCACAGACAATACAGGGACAATATTTTGCAGTTTGCTTTTCCGGTGTCATGTTTGCTGTTTCGTTTCTCACGGTTCCTAAAAGTACTAACGAGAACGACATCTTTTTTTTCTCACCAATTCTCGATACCACGTGAATTAATTTTAACGACACGATGCAGAGAGAAAAAAAAAAAACAAATCGCATTTCCGGTATAAATAACCGAATTCGTAAAACTCGACGGCTCAGCCGGGAGAAAGAAAAAAAAGGTAACGGTAACATTGTGACGCAATAAAAAAATTGCATTATTCACGATTCGCGATATATCCACATTTCGATAAAACTGTGACTCAGATTCACGCGTTCATGAAAGCGGAAAAAAGAAAGAAAAAAAATCAGTCACATGATGGAGGGATGTGGTCACATGCTTTTATGTTCCACTCAGGAATCCGCGCGTACTTCTGACGAACATGATCGTCCGTTATCGCACCGTCCGATTAATCGCTTCGGGGCGATAAGAATTATTTTTCATTGGATTTGGACCCTTGAACCCCCGTCGAACGCTCTTAGACTTCTTACAATGTTTCAGTTTAAAATAATTGCTATTTCTTTGCCCGGAGATACCTGGGAGCGTTGTGAACAAAAATGTACATAATTCACGACGAAAAAAAAAAAAAAAATGTTTTATCATTTCAAACGATTTTCGAGGTCATTTATGAAATTAATTTAAAAAACGAGCGCCACACAGATGAGTCGTTAAAATGGACCCAAAAAAAAGCGTACAATTGACCAATCTAAATTACGAGTATCCGGGTACGCCGAGACCAGCTGTTCGGCACGTGCTATCAAACGATTAAGTCGACGCATAAATCTATACGTTACAACGCGATAGAGATTACGAAGTCATATGACTCTGCGGGATCTCTTTTAGACGTTCCGGAGACTCGTGATTGCTAAGGCAAATAATGTCTTTGAAAAATAAGTGGCATTCCTGCGTATCCAAAAGCGAAACAAATTCGTCGATAACAATAACGATAATTCCGAAATTTTCGATTTTTTTTCGTCACCGGCGCTTTCGCGTCCTTTGCAAATAACGAAGATTACGAAGGGCGAACGCGAGAATCTGTTTGATTTGTCTGTAACATCTGGAAATTCGTTTTTAAAATATACCCGATAATATGTCGACGTCATTGAACGAATGAAAATAGTTATTTGTGAAAGATATATTCTCTTGTTTTCGTGTAGAATATATGTACAGCTCTGTTTGCATATTGTTGCGACAATATTTGTTGAGGGTCTCGGGGCTCGTCGCGGGTGGGATATTATCGATTTTAGCGAATTCTCAAGAACGTTCCGGGAAATTTATTTTCGAAAAATAGGATCGTGTAGTTTGAGGAGAAATATTTTTAAAAATTTTCGAAGGACGAGAGGAGGAATTCGCCCAACTGATAGTATAGATCGGTAATAAATCAATCGATCTATTATAGTACAGTAGTTTATTTCAGGTATAAATTGGGGGTTTTTGCACATTGTGAGGCCTTTTGGAGCTCTTGGACCCTATCTATTATATTAAAAAGGAATCGCCAATATCGCAAGTGGGGAAAGTTTACCTGAAAGAATTATCCTAATGCAAACTTTGGATCCTTCTCTCTGTTTGTTCTGCATGACCCGCAGATTGTCTTTCTTCGCAATTGTTTCATTTCTCAATAGAGCGGTAAATATTCAGGTAGGAAACAAAGAAAAAGGCTAATAAATGGATCAGCACATTCCATTGTAGAAGCGATCGCGTCTATTCCACGGAAAAAAAATTCGCATTACGAGTCGCGTTCATTCGGAGTAATAACTGGTCGAATATGGCATTGAAAATCATCGATATAAAGTTCGAAAAAACAATCAAACGATAAAGATTTACAGGTTATATACATTTACTGACGATAATCATATTGAGATATTATTAACACGATAAGCCCGATAAATGAAAAAAAATCAGCATATTGACAAAGTATTGACGAGTCATTCAGGAATCGGCTGCGCGAGGTACACGTGCAACTCTCGTTTAAGATGTCCTCAGTGATAAAAGGGTAGAAAATCATTGATTTCCAGGTATAGCAAAGCCTCTGCCGATGAGCGGCGAGCGAAGCTCTTCCGCGTTCGTGATTCTCATTCGTCTTCGCATTGAGTTTTGCGTATTTAAATGACGCATCGGGTATATAGTTAACACTATTTTGGTTGATTTCATACGTATAGTTCATTTCTTCATAACATCGATCGCTCATAAAAAATGGCGGCGGGCAGCAAAAACACACATCGGACTTTTACTTCTTTCATAAAAAAAATGTTTATGTTATTTTTGAAAATGAAAAATTCCACGTTTCGATTTATTGCAGCACTTGGCGTGTCTCGAATTATGCAAAGAAGAATTTTTTTTTTTTTTCCCGAAACTTCGTCAATGGAAATGTTTTTTTTAAATATCATAAATTGCAATAAGCGCTCCGTAATCGATATATTTAATCGAATGACATCGATAAATACTTCGAAAAATGAAAAAAAAAAAATAATGTTATGACAAAAACATTGATGAGAAGCAATATAAACCGCCGGCCATTTGTAACGTCGCCAAACAGTCTGCCGAAGATGCTGCAATGGGATCGGACGATACAATTGACTAACCGGAACGTAATATCGCAAAGATCAAATAGCTAATCGCATCCAAACGTTCCGAGTTCGAGAGTAATCTTCTTTTGTATTACTATATATATAGAAAGAGAGATATTGAGGTCCAATAAAGCAGTAATCCAGCAGCACGAGGTTATTGACTGATTCCACGAAGAAAATCTCGTAATTCTCAAACGGCGATCACAATAAGCAATGACAGCGGGAAGATTACGAAATCTTAAGAATCACTGCGATACTAACTGACTTTGTATATCACGATTTCATTTCTTTATCATTGCGATACGGAAATGCTAATTTTGTACGGTTTTAAACGGCTCTGTCTTCACCTGCATGCCGGCAATATATCTTTCGAAAAATACAGCGTTCAACGATGGTATACAAAAGTTTCGCAAATAATGCGGCGATATCCGGTTTTATAGGTTATGTATTTCCACTCGTATGAAAATAAATAATGTAGTTTTGTTTTTTTTTTTTTTTACAATTATAGATCGACTCCGTCCGTATTTAATTAACGTCAGCCGTAGCGTCGGGTTCGGTAAATAATTCGCATCGAGATTTGCAATCATTTTATCGCTCTTAGCTTTCCGACAATAATAAACGAGATAATAATTTTATTTTTTTTCCCCGATTTATTGCGAAGACGAGAGTTTCTGCTTTGGCTAACGCAGCAAGGAACAACGCGGCTAAACAGGATTTTGATTTAAAAAAAAAAAAAGAATTGTTCATTCGTTAGGAGATTCGAGAGGACGGCGAAGTTTCCTCGGTCAGCATAGTCTCACGTGAGACGAAAGCAATTTCGCAACGTGAGGCACTCGTTGTGGCATGTGACTGGAACGCCGAACGAATAGGGAAATAGCTGTATAAATAAACCACCCGACAACATTGTTATCATTATACAGACGTGAGTTCTAATCGTTCGATCCATGTATATCTAATACATCGACCGTGTGGCAAAATGGAATACGTGGGACTTGTAAATGGATTAATCTATAATTATAAATAGCTGCGAATTTTAATTAAGTAATTATTCCCCGTTGTATCAATGGATCATAAGGATTAAAAGGGATTTACGATGATCGATGACGCACTAAGAAATCAACAGACGAGGATAAACATTTATCATCGTATGGTGATTGTCTTCGATAAATAAATTACAATACGATAAATCATCGATCGTGAAAAAAAAAAAAAATAGCAATTTTTGAAAAATCTAATTTGGTTCACGATTTTGAAATAAGCTTATAGTTTTTGTATAAACATTCGTTGTCGTGTGGTGATAGTCTTAAAAAAATATATATCATAGTACGTTAGATCAATCGTAAAAAAAAAAAAAAATGTTTCGAATTTAAAAAAATAAATTAAAATTGGGTTCACTAGAGCTTGAAATAGGCTTACGTTTTTTTTAGTAAAATTTCACGGTGAGCAGGTCGAGGACGCTGGGCGCTCGCGTGTGTAGGACAGTGTGACAAAATTAGCACGATGAGTGGGGAATGCAAGACTCGGGTCAGACGCACCTTCTCGTTCGATCTCGCGGCGGTTTTCGCGCGGTGATTTTTATGTGACTGCCGGGGAAAGGGTATATCAGTTCGAAGCAAAGAATCGAGCCAATCAAATGCTCTCGGAATAATCATCGAAATCGAGTGGGATAGAGCGAGAGGACGCTTTTATATCGGTTTTCTTTTTACTCCCCGGTTGTCCGGCACGCGCCGACATGTGACCAGGGATATCGCAGTCTCGTGACCAGAAACGCCGGTCCCTCCGCGAGTGCACAATCACGATAAGAAAAACCCCTCTCGTTGAAAATGGTATTTAATCGACGCGCCCCCTGGCGATACTCGCACAGGTGTGCCTAACGTGCAGGGAAGGTGTTCGGTGATTTCGATCGACAGTTTCTTTTTTTTAAATCAATTTTTTCTAATACTTTAAATTTAAAATGACTATTTTTGAGTACGACACGTTTTCGGAAAACCCACCGGAGTCTGAACAGTGAGTACATTTTCATTTTTTTTTTTTTGCGCAAAAAATGGTGAATTTTGTTTTTCACAAATTTTTTTTTTTTTTTAATCGCATTCGGCAGGAGAAAGATTGAAATTAATGACGAAATTAACAACGAGTGATTGTGATTGGTAATGTAAAAATGTTCCTAAAAAAAAAAAACAAGTCTGGTAACGCAGCGATAGGCCTCATGATGTTATATGCGTAAACACGAGATGACGGCCAGTCACGGGAGTCGAGAGATAGGAAATCGTAGCCTCGTGACTGTTGACGAGCGGACACCCGATCGAACGGCATAAGAGCCTCTGAACTATTTAACGAAGTGTGTTGTCGATAAAGTGCCGCAAACGTGTCCGTGTTTTCATGGGGTAAACATGTCGACCAACAAGAATTACGCGACTTTCGACACGGGTCCAGCAGCGTGAGTAATCCGATTAAAATCATTAGAAAGTAAAGAAAAGTTCGCGTTTGAACTAAGGGTTGTTCGATCGGAAAACTTCCTTATCGACGGCAAAGTGCAACAGTGCTTCGGTAAAATTTTAATCGACAGAAATGAAGAGAAAAAAAAAGCGTCGCTTCGACATGTAAGCCGATAAGAGACTTGAGAATGATATCGATACGAAGATTTTCAAGATAAGTCTCACAGAAGTTGGAAAATAATTGCGTCACTCTCTCCGTAGCCTTCGAGATAGATATACTTTTTTTCTTATCAATACTGCATCGACGATATCGTCGCCACGATCGACGTGTTCTCATTTTTCAATTGCCATTGTCCTCGATTGCCAAGAATTATAGTCCGTATTATTGCCCGAACGATAATTAATCAATTTGCCGAGTTTAAGGGACATCCGCAGTTGTCCTAACGCTATTATTAACGTCGGTAAACAAACGATGAACGATAGTAATGCGGTTTTGAGACTCGAACAATTTTTGTCGTGTTACAGTGAGTCACTTATTGTTTGCTAACGCATAAACGTCGGCGTATATTAAACGTGCGTTTATTAGTGAATTGTGTTGTGATAGAACCGCATCGTTAATACGCGTGTGACAATTTTATTGTCACGCTAGACAGTCGTGCGCGCCACGTGTACAGAGACTCCGATGTGTAAAAACACACGGACACTATAATCACAGTGAAGAAAATGGAGATACGAGTCAACGATGTTAATACTAGAAAACTCTGTTTGATTTGACACGAATCTATTCGACTTTGTAGGCGTTTCATACAATTTTCGTTTTTAATTGACGAGAGAAAAAAATTCGAAATTTTTGTATTTTATAGATCGATAAATTGAAAAAAAAAATGACTTCCATTTTCTTTTAATGCTATAATACTGTAAAAGAATATGTTTTTGTTTAATAGGCTACTAAATTAACGCAAAATAATGTAAAACGACCATTGAGAAAATACGTCAGTTTTTTTAATTTTCGATACCGATAAATCTTACAAACTATTCAAATTCGATAAAATAAGAAACGACTATTGAAATTTACTCAAAAAATTTCAATAGTTATTGCTGTCAATTATTTGAAAAATTGTAGTTTTCAAAATTTCGTATTTCTTGAAAATTGGAGTTGAATTTTTTTTTTAATTAAGAAATCAATGGGACAATAAATCAGTATTTTTTGTTTTTTCGGGATTGACGAATCTTACGAAAAATTCAACTACAAGTTTTAAAAAATGCTATAATTCGACGTAATATTTTTTTTGCAATTTGCAAATGTATTCAATGCAACTTAATTTGTATTGAATCAAACAAATCCTTTCGACTGTAATCGGTAGGAACACTCATAAGAAAAAGAAATATATCGCAAAATATATCTATAATATACCTGATATATTAATGAAAAAATCGTCAGCAAATATATAATATATCAATTACATAAAAACGCTAAATTTTTAAATATAATTTTAATTAATTTTTTGCATAGAAGGAATTGTTGTTAAAAATCTAAAATTCACGCCTTCGATAATTCGCTGAGACCGACAATATAATGTGAAAAAAAAAAAATTACACTGATTAGTCGTACGAGAATTTAAGACGCTAAAAAAGACGTTTTAGTTAACAAACGGATGAAATTTTTCATTGGGTTTGTGGAAAATTGCCAATTTTCGTCGTATAGCCCACCCGCGCCTTCTCGACACTTCCCGTCTGTTCGTTTCGAGATATTACGCAAAATATTATATACCTCGACCTTCTCAAAAGTTTCGGTCGACACCCACTCGTGACTTCATATTTTCTCGACAAAAATCATTGCCAAGTAAACTCCTTTCGGGGAGGGGGAGGAAAATTGACCGTACCGCCGCGATGGTGAAAGTTCGAAGCTTTTGACGCGTCGAGTCTCTCGAGCACGCGGCCTTTACCCACTCCACCGAGACCTCTAATCGCATACATCGCTTCTTCCACGCCAAAAGCGCGCTTTAACTATAAAGCTCGGTGTGCCGCGAGAGAAGAGTGCACAACGACTATTGCCATCCGTCACGGATGTTGCTACTTTGTTGAAAAAAAAAAAAAAAAAACACAGAAAACGCACGCAAATTTATAATCGTTTTTAATTATAGTCAACAATATTTTTCAACTCAACTCACAACGTATTGTCTTTCGTGTCAACATCGAAAAAAGTAGTCGCGAGTGATTTTGATAAAACTCCAAACAAATGAAACGCTTCCGGAAAAAACGTTCCGACGCGTCTATATCGCGCAAACGTTTAAGACACCGAATAATCGAACAATAATTAAAAATTTTTGTTTCGTAAATAACTACAAGGAAACAAAAAGTATATATTGTGAAACGACTGTGATATATTTATTTTGCATCGTTCGAACTTTGGATTTTTTTATCGTCGAAGCAATATGGTCGCAATGGACGAGTGAGTATATCCGCGCAGATATCAAAATAATACATTGTGGTGGTGTTGTTATTTTTTTTTCTCTCGGGTAATTAGTTTTTTTTTATCTACGCGCGTCGAGGACACCTTTACGGGCAAATGTTACGTTCGTTTATCGACCGAATAATGTGGTTCGAGTTTGCATGAGTATTGCGTCACATGAAGTTTTCCGCGAGCACGTGACACCGCCGGAATCGATAGACGAAAATTCACGTCTATTATTTCTTCCGCGATTAATGAAATGTTTGAAACAACGAAATTATTGATCGATAAAAATATTGATTTATTCGTTAAAAAATGATCAACCTTTATCCGCGGACGTTTCATCAGTTTTTAAAATTTCTATACGTCTATCTATCTACGAAAGCGACTGAGAGATACGAGTAGATCGTAGACTATCGCGTGATGTAATTGGTCTATTAATAATAAGATACCGATGGCAGACCGGCGATCCACAAGACAGACACAACTTAACGAAAGCGCAAACATCGCGCGCGGCTTGAATTTTTCTTTTCGCGACGGAGTACCTTGAACTTGAACTAATCATAGTTTCGCAATCACTCGTTAAACATCTTCGCAAGCAATTCGCGATATATATTCGTGTAAAATAATTTTTCCACCGATTGGCGTTAAAAATCATTTCATCTTTTTTTTTATTCTCGTTGTTTGAGAGACTATTTTTTTTAAGCTGAGAAAAGTCATTGCGCGATATTTCGACAGCTGGCAAACATTGTTGTATTGGCATTCCGACTTACAGAGCATGTGGCCGGCGCGTGCTAAACCGGGAGAAAATGATAACGAGCGGAAAAAAATACTGTTATTAAGGATACTTCACACGTACCTTCGCAGCCAAAAATGATATTTCGCAAGAATTTCAAACATTTACCAATAGTATAAAAGTCCGAAAAAATCAACCGTAATGAAGACATCAAGAACTTTGATTCTGAATAAAAACGATGCCGAAATGTTATTAACAAATAATTTTAAAAATAGCCAGTGAAACTTTTTTTTAATTATTTTAAATGAACTTTTTGATTCTTTATAAACCATGTGAATTTTTTCACAATTTTCGTCCATTTTTGAAAAAATTTATATAATTTCTAAAAATCAACAAATTCATTTTAAATGAGAAAAAATAACCTTTAATGGGAGTTTCCTGATCGATTCATTTATTTACTCGTTTATCAATAATTTTTTAGCATTATTATTATACAAAATCAATGTTCGTGGTATATTTAGCACATTTAATTTTTTTCAAAATTTCACTATATCGCGAAGTCGCGAAATTTCGATAGTATTAAACTTTTGGATGGAAATGTACGCGTAATACATGCTTAATAGAGACTTCATCGACAAAGCACACTTTTTTCGCCACGAAATAATATCGAATTTATATTATTTCGTTAAAGTAAACACGAAAAAAAAAAAAAAAAAATCGCAACTTTATAATTAAAATTCGTAAATTTTGAAATCGAAAATCGATTAATGCGGTGAGCATTGCGGTGGCTATGAGTAGAATTTGCATTTTTACAATAAAATACACATCGATAGAAAAAAAAAAAAACAAATTTTACAGATCTTCAATAGAAACTCGTATGACCGGTAAACGACGAGCCTTGCAATGGGTCTGCAAGCGAGCATTACGAAATGTGTCCAGCTGAGACGAAACTCGTTTGCATAAAGAAGATATTTGCATCGTAAAAAAAAACTCGTCTCGATACGCGATGGAAATAGCATTCATTTGCTTATCCTTAATAAACGTTCGGTCGCAATGTTTAACATAGAAAAAAAAAGAAGAAAAAAACCGCAATTACCGCGGATAAGTGAATTATTAAAGCGTTAAATGAAAGTCATTTATCTTGCTGCGTGAATGGTACCTCGCGTAAGATCTACCGTTCGAAGCTTCGAGACGGCGGTATTTAAATTATTGGGAAACATCGTTTCTATTTCTGCATTTAGGAAGCTCCGGATGAGTTTGTTGTCGCGATGTGAACTGACGATTTGGACGCGGCAATCGCGCATTCTGCCAAAACGAAAGCCCAAGGCGCTTAAAAGTCAAAAAGATAAAGCATATCGTGACGCGTGGGAATAATTGCGATTCATCCGGGTATTTGGAATGATGATATTCCTACTGTTCGTCAGCTGCTCGTTACTGTCGATCCCAGTGACTCATTACTACGCAAAGTTGTCTTTATCTCTCAGCGGACATTCTCCCTTCGATATTGTTCTTTGTTGTTCCCCAATGCGCAACACTTTCATCGGAATAAATGTACGAACGTAATTTTTTTTAATTCGTCAATAAAATACCGACGGCGTTCGACAACATTCTCTATTACGAACGAGTCATGTGGAAAAAAAAGCGATAAGCCTTATTGAGCGGCGAATAAAAAAAATTAATAATTCAAGTGAGAGAAACGGCATCAACTATGCGTCGAGTGGCAATAGGCAAAAGTGTTTTATGATGCGAAGGTCAAGCGGCTGCATTGAACTCTCTGAATAATCTCGAGGTCGCGTGTAGTATCCCGGAGCTTTGCAGGAATTTTTTTCCACGACGCGATTTCAGGATAAATAAAAAAATTCCTTTTTATCCGAAAAAACATTCGGGAAATCGAGATAATTTTTTTTTATACTATAGATAATGTGATTAATAATAATCGCGGCGATCGTGTCGTCCCACACGCGAACAGTGGCAATGTTATCATTAGATGTCGTCTGGCGGTTGTGGATTGTTAAGAGAGCTGATTAATTGTGACAATTATTTATGATGAGACGATGAGTGTTGAAGTGATAATAAGAGGGCTCTATCACTATTTTCTTCTTCTATATCATTTCCTCACTTCGCCGGTTGCCGATTGGCGCAATTCATTTTTTTTTCTTCGTCATTCGCGTACAACGTGTTACTCTCACGATAACCGTGGCACGTGGTAACTTTTACCAAACGCGATGTTACATTATCTGCTCGTGCAGAATGACCACAGAAGGAAATATGGTTTCGGAACGATTGCAAGTGGGTGGGCGGCGGATTTTTTTATAAATTGGAACAATTAGCGACGTTTAAAAGGCTTGATAACGCGTAGCATGCCGCTGTTCAACGTTGATAATAATTCCCTACAATGTTTCTCTCCATAACTCCGATTCGCTCCATCAACGTCTACACAATGTGAATTAATTTTTTTTCTTTCATTTATCATTTTAGTCGAAACTCTGCGGATGTGGACAGGGAAAAGATGAGCCTCGTGGAAATATCATCCCTAATCGCGCCGAAGATTCAGCCGGCATCACCGATCGAAGATGAAAAAGCTGCGCTCGCCGCTGCATCAGCCAACGGCAATGATAATCATCCGGCAGAGAATGAGAAACAAATAAGAGGCAGCGCTGTGCGCCAAGTTCTGGCAGCATTTGTCGCTCAACTCGGCACTATCAATACCGGAATGGTATTTGGCTTTTCCGCTATTGCGATACCACAGTTACGGGCGATTGACAGTCCAATACCAATCGACACTTCCGAAGCGTCATGGATCGGTGAGATAACACATTTGCTTACATTATTTGTAATATAATGTTTGCCTTTAGATGCTTACACTTTGAATTCTTTTTCAATTGGATCACTTCGTGTCTCAATATTTAATAAATTAATATCCCATAACATTAACATATTCTATGTATCCATTTGATTTGTGGGGCCATTTGCATGCAAAGCCTTCTATTTCGTAAAGTTTCAAACTTAATTTTTCGCAAGCAAATGGAAAGTGCATCTTGAAGTGCTTACCAAATGCCTCAACTCGATTTTCCCTTTTTCAATAAAAATTTATGGCATAATGGGCAGAAAAGGTCCATCCGTTTGGGGTCTTTTGATGCCTCAAAAGACCGCAATGTTACCATTCGGAGTTAACAATAACTGTAATTAATAACATATTGAAGCTATACCAAGCAATGATCATTTGTAATAACGAATCCCTCATCCATTTTTGCAGCCAGCATGTCATCAATCGGTACCCCAATCGGTTGCCTGCTATCCGGCTATTTGATGGACATGTTGGGGAGAAAACGTTCCCTGATAATAACTGAGATACCGGCCCTCTTGGGTTGGGTGCTGATAACATGCGCAACAGATATTCGTATGATTTACGCGGGACGTTTCTTCGTTGGACTTGGATCAGGAATGGTAGGAGCACCGGCGCGCGTCTACACAAGCGAAGTTGCACAGCCACATTTGCGCGGAATGTTGACGGCATTGTCAAGCGTTGGTGTTAGTACCGGTGTGCTGATCGAGTACACACTCGGCAGCATGTTGCCGTGGAAAATTTGCGCCGGCATAAGCGGTCTTATACCACTTCTGGCGTTAATTCTCATGTTCTTATTTCCGGAAACACCGTCTTATCTGATATCGCGCAGTAAACCCGACAAGGCGCGCGCGGCATTGCAAAAGTTCCGCGGCAGTACTTACAATCTCGACAGAGAAATGGATACGCTGGTCAATTTTTCGAACAAAAATAACATCAAAAGGCTAACGGGTCCGAAAGAGATTCTGGCAGCCGTATTGAAACCGAGTGCACTGAAACCTTATACCGTATTGTTTATTTACTTTCTCATTTATCAATGGTCCGGTACCAACGCAATTACATTCTATGCTGTCGATATTTTCGAAGAATCCGGCGCAAGTATAGACAAAAATGTAGCTACCGTGGTATTGGGGGTCGTAAGATTACTGTCGACAATAGCCGCGTGCGTTTTATGCCGACGTTGCGGCAGACGACCATTGACAATGATATCCTCGATCGGTTGCGGAGTCTCTATGATAGGTTTGGGAGCTTATATTTGGTTTTTGATGCAATGGAAAGCCGCAGGTATCGCACCAACGTGGACGTGGGTACCTGTGGTTTGCATATTTGCATATACGGTCGCCTGTACACTCGGATTTCTCGTCATACCGTGGGTTATGATCGGCGAAGTTTATCCTGTCGCTGTTAGAGGGGTAATCGGCGGTTTAACGACAATGACTGCTCACTGCTTCGTTTTTATGGTGGTGAAAACTTATCCACTCCTTTGCATCGCTATAACGAGACACGGAACTTTCTTACTTTACGGCTTTATATCGTTTTTCGGTACGATTTACTTTTACATATGTCTTCCCGAGACAAAGAACAAATCGCTTCAAGAGATCGAGGATTACTTCTCCGGAAGAAGTAACACTCTTAAAACCGGTAAAGTTCCGTGTATAACGAAAAATTTCGCCGTCGATAAGGGCGAAGTTTTGCCGAAATGAGTGAACGATAATTTTAGGAAATAGAGAGATTCGACGATAAATTGACCGAAGATATTTTTTTTTTCATTGACGAAGGATTAATACGCACACTCGACAGGTATTTTTTTTTAAATAACGAATTGTAAATATTATATGTGTGAAGAAAAATGAAAAAAAAAAAAAAATTGTGCGCTCGATATATGTCCGAGAGAACTGAGAGAGAATTTTACATTTAGTTAGAACAAATAAATTTATAGATAAATCGCGTTTAGAGATTTGAATGGAAGTATGGAAGTGTTCGAGGACGTGTAAGCGAGACGTGTAAACGACGTTCGATACTTTATTTATTATGCATGAATCGTATTATGAATAATTAATGAGCGCCGAGAAAAGTCTTCCGTCACCGTTGTTAATAATCTGTCGTGCCAACAATTATCGCGAGCGGAGGAAGCAACGAATTATATATATTTTTTTAATGTTTAAACCTCTACTCGATTGTTTAAGATTGTAAATGGCGAATCTTAAAGCAAATCGGATAGATCAACGCGTCGTAGTTATAGTAAAAAAAAAAAAAAAACAAGAAACCGATGACAAATTTGTAAATAATAGACATTAAGAGAGCCAACGAGCGGGAGTGACTTATTTTTTTAAGAAAATGAAGAAAATAATTAAAAACGTTACCAAATGATATTTTTCTCTTTCTTTTCACCTCCGTCGACGATAAACATTTTTTATAAAAATTCTATTTTTTTTAGTTGGAATTACAATTACTTACAATACACCGGTGCGCTGAATAAAATGCTTTGGATCCTTATGAAAGTTCCTCTTTCCCACCGCAAATGATCAAACGATCGGCAAAGTTTTATAACTTATCGATCTGTAAACAAACGAAAAATAATTATATGTTAATAATTGAGTTAGAAAAAGTTGCAAAGATACGTTCAGTTGAAAAGCGCCATTGGAATTATGTTTTTGCAATTCCGGTTTCCTATAAATACGGAAAATGGCATCACTTGGAATTGCAATGTTATCCACCGATTAATAGAACTTACGATGAAGAAGACGATCTTCGAGAAATCAAAAAACGGAACGCAAATAGTAGATTTCCGGAGAATGTCGGAAGTTCTCCGAGAAACTATGTAAAGGGAGTAACAAATCTGCTGGACAATCCACGATCGACAGAAAATGAAAGATTGACGTAAAAAATTGATGGCTTCAATTTCAGTGCGAAGCATCGGCGAAACAAATTGAATTTTTAGCAATTTTTTCAGCGTTGCGGATTTTCTGATTATTTTTGCAAGGACGCCAGCAATAACATCGAGAACCAAAAGTTCATCGAGGCCGCGATAATTTAGGGACAATCCTTGACAAACGCGATCGATTGTTAAATACAAATGATTCCGCATGTTGGCGAAACGTCTAATATATCAGAATCCCAGTCGCTAGACGCCGACGAAACGACAATCGAAAAAATTAGTTTATACATAACAAACTTTTGCAAAAGGTAAGAATCCCGGAAGCGGAAACTGATAAAAAAAAACTATATATACATAATATCAATTGGAAAACGCTGACAATTTCTTACGAGACAAATTTTCGGCTCAAACGAAAAAAAGACAATTAAACGGTCGTTTGTTTGAAAATAACTGACATTGATGGAAATTAATTGATTAGGAGAGGGCGAAAAATTTTTTGCTGCTTGTCGGTTATAAGGTACATCTCAGTTCTCACGGCGTGATCTGTCGATAGTGCAATCGATGATTTTTCCGATGTTTTCTCGTCGATAAAAACAATAGAAATTTAAAAAATACTAATTTTGATTGATATTAATTCGCAGATATATAGTCAATCAAAGGTAACGTTCGTATCGTCAGCAGGAATGATTACGTACTCTTGCAAAACTCACAATTTCACAAATTAATATGAGAAATGCACCCAAATTCAGTATCACAAGATCGCTGGAACTGTTGTTGTAAAAAATATTTCCGTAAATCAGGAAATTAGCGAGCAAAAAAAAAACAGAAAATATGAGTAACAATTAGTTGATAAATATAATGTCGGTGAACAACATGAAAAAAAAGTAAAATTTCATATATTATCAAAATACCAAAAAAGAACAAAAAAAAACATAATATAAAGAATAATGTTACTATTTTCTCCGAAGCTTTTATTTCTTTTACCTTTATTCATTTTACATATAATAATAATATATATATATATATTAGCTTAAAAAATACTATAATATAAATAAAAAAAAATTAAAATAAAAAGTGTGTTAATAAAAATTTAATTTTTTGCTTAGTTATTTTCATTATTGACTAAAGCAAAGTCGTTTGTCAAACTATTTGGCTATCGAGATTTTTGGATTTTAGGATCGCGGAGTCTTTAGCTGCAGCAAGTCGGGATCGAGAAGATTATTTGGATCTTCGTTATCCGGAAGGGTTTTGTTATTAAGGCCATTTACGATCAGTGGCGACGCGGTGGCCACGTTACCGTAAGGCGAAAAACCCGCCCACTCCATACCAAGATAGATGGGCGGTGGACTGCCGAGAGGCGCTTCCAGCAACAAATGATCGGCTTGTTGTTGCTGATGCTGCTGTTGTTGCTGCTGTTGGTGATGGTGATGCTGCTGACTGCCGTCCTGACAATCCGGCGATTGCAGATGCGACGAACTCATGTGACTACCGAGTTTACACTGTTTCTCTTGTTTTCTCCACTTCGCTCGTCTATTCTGAAACCACACCTAAGAAAAAGAACGATTTGTTAGCTAAAATCGCAATGTCAATTTTCCAGAGATCTTTACTTATTCAATCTTCAGATCAACGCGTTAATCCGGAAGCAGCTGGAAATCGCTTTCCGAGATAAAGAAGAATAGTATTTTGAAATAACGCGCGAAAAAAAAATTCGAAAAAATCGCAGTCCTGCGTAGCGATCTTCCGAAGATTCATAACTTTTTCGATGTTTAAAACAGTTGTTTAAATAACCATATGGACTATTGAAGCCTTAAAACTCTATAGCTGACGATTTCTGAAGCCCGTCTTTCCGGTTGAAAAATCGTAAAAAACATGAATTGTTTTGCTGACGATACTGTGTATCAATATGACCGCAACATCGATTAATTTGTATATTTGACTCTGAAAAACGCGAATAAAGGAATTACCATTAATTTTAAATAATTTCTATAGAGTAGTAAATACCTGAACCCGCGCCTCGGTGAGTTGAATTCTGAGTGCCAATTCCTCTCTGAAGAATACATCGGGATAGTGAGTCTTCTGAAAAGCTCTTTCGAGTTCTTCGAGTTGAAAATTCGTGAAAGTGGTGCGATACCTTCGTTGTTTTCTCTTTCCAACAACGCCGACGGTCAACTGACGCTCCTCGCTTCCCGGACTCGGCGAGAAGTCATAAGCTAATTAATACCCCCAGAGATCGACAACGTTTAATTAATCTTTTGTATACAATAAACAACCGTAATAATGTTATATCGTAACCGAGAATACAAATCTAATAATCGTAACTATCGATAGATGCGATATCCGTTTCAATTCTAAATGAAATTATTTCTCAGTGAGCCGCGAAAGTGAGAAGAAAAGGGCCGAGAGGTACCGTCGGTGGTCCGGCTTAATGCACTTAGCAATAATTTAATTGAGCCGATGGACTCTGCTCCCTAAATTACGTTACGCCCGAAGTGCCGACGAGAGCTTCTCCCGCTGTTACCGAGATAATAGACGTTCGGTGTTCATCCTACATGCACGCGTATCGGGAATCAACCTTTGCTTATCCGCCATTGAAAACAACAAAAACATCGCGAAAAAAAAAGTGTCGAAACCGATCCGCAAAAAAAACGATCGTTAATAACATTATAAATCATTAATACCGTTAATTAGTATCAAAGTGCGAATTAGTTAATTCGGATGAAAAAACTTACTGAATTTTGCCGGAAAGCAAACGGACGTCGATTGTCCAGCGATGAGACCAGCGAGAGCACTGCTTTGAAGATCATTTGCGGAATTAATGTCATCAACGTTATTACCACCGGCGACTATAGCACCAGCCGATACCAGCGGATCTCTCGGTGATCCAACGAGAAAAAGTTGTCTTCCACTCTCATTTCCACTCTCGTCATCGTCTTTCAAATCCATCACTATGTTATCTTTCCTCAATCTTCACGATTAATCAATCGAAATTTTTCAAAAATGATACTTTCATTGATTCGCGTCTATTGGATAATTGCATTTGATTTAATTTGATTAACAACAAGAAAAAAAGTAAAAGCAAAATGTTATAGTGGGGTATCGATGTCCAAGACGAAGAGTAGTAATCAAATTTAACGTTAAAGAGGAGAACAGAGGTGGAACGTGTCGTCGCGAGTACTACGTTATACGGATTGCTTGGCCGATAACTCCCCTCTGGACACCGGGGCCCCCCTTTATTTTTTTCTATCGCTCTTTCCTTCTTCGCTGTTTTTTTTTTTTTTTCTTTTTTTTTCTCTCTCCTTCGTTCTCTTGCTTCTTACTTCTTCTCGCAACTGGCACTCTCTCTACATAGGTAAATGGATACACCTGTGTATTTGAAAAATCGAACGACGAGACCTCCCGGAGTCGTCGATGTCGAGGAAGAAAAGTAGGGGCAACCAACCCCCACGATACATCGTTGTCGTATCGCGTATTCAGAGGAGCGCTACGAGATTCCACCTTAGGGGGCTTCTCCGTTTCTCCACTCGCGTGCACCTCCAATACCCCTCTTGGTAACTCGTACGTCTGACGCGAAGAAACCTCAAAAATGCCGAAGCTAACTTAGTTGACTATGTATTTCTATATTATAGCGCGAGGCTACGACAAACAATTGTCCGAAGAATCGATAAATGCTAAAAGTCTGCGGACTATTTTTTTTTTTTTTTTACGGAAGGATTAAAAATAAAAATAATGAATGCAGCAATGAAATTTGGTCGTCAATTATCATCTATTTTTATACATTAAGCACAGTGAAAATTCGATCTTAGATCCCTACAGCTAAAAACTTAAAAACTTAAGCAAATTATTTACAATAGTCACAGGTGCTGTCGTACACGCGCTGAATGTTGAAAAAGCATACGGAAATTATAATCACGAAACTAATGACTAAATATTCATGAAAATATGAAGAAAAAAAAAATCATTGGGTTTGCATAGAAAATTCTGATAGACACACACTTCCGAAGACACACACATTTTCGTGATTGTGAGACACATGTAAAACGCGGTGTGAGTTTGTTAATAGTTGTAAATAAATTAAAGAAGAAAAAATACGATAAACTGAGCACAGCGTGGATCAGTTTTCTGTTTTGTACGTTCTGAAACTACGAGAATCAGAGTCTTTTCGCGAGACGTTTCTTTTTTATTTTCTTCTTCTTCACGGAGATTGGTCCCTGCAACGTTGGTGAACGATCGCTAGACGTAGAAAAGTCGAACTCTGCTCGTGGAGACGAGAAGATCGTCGTCGAAAAATTTCGTCTCGATAACAACATTTCCACTGCAAGAAAAAAAATTTATATTTTTTTTTAATACTTGAGGAATTTTTTTTATTTTTTAATATTGCGCTTACTTCAGAATATTCGCAGGCATCATCTGACTCTCTGGCGCTGCTTCAATGAGACTTTGCCATGTATTTGTACTGTTTGGAATGACGAAGCCAAATTCAAAGAACCACTCCTCCAGGCAGCGCCCTTTGAATAATACTTTCTGCTCGAGTCGGAATCTCTCCAAAGGCTCCGCGGAGCTGAAATTTATCTCTCTTGACACTGCTCTGCATCGCAGTATCTTCTTCGGAACTCTCGCCTCGTGTTCCACTTCCGGAACGGAGCTGCGTAAGACGAAAAAATTAATTTTGGAGAAGAAAAACAAATTTTTGCTGAATTCTTGGAAAAAAAAATTGAGATTAAAAAAAAACAAATTTTTTATAAATTTTGGGTAAAAAAATTAATCTGCGAGAAAAGAAAGGAATTTTTGATAAATTTCGAGATTCGATACTCACAGATCTTCGTTTCCTTGCCAAAGTATTTTTCCGCTGTCCGCATCCCTCAAATTCATCCAGTTACTGCACGATTATTGTGTCACGGAAATATTGTCAAATTTTATTTCAATCGTAATGTTAAAAATAGAATAGTTAATGTATCGTGCGTCGATTAACCTCAAATTTCGAAAGAGAAATTTTTGTTTTTTATATCGTCGAAAATGATGAATTACGAATATAATTAATTTGTGTGTTGCGAAGAATTCAAAACACTGTGTCGCGAACACATCGATCGTTGACCTGAAAATTTCGATTTGAATAAAAAAGCGATTAATCGTACGAATTGACAGCGCCGTCGTAACCTCAAAAGCGTCGAACAAACTGTCAACGTTAAACATTTCAAGGTTACTTTCGTTGCGTCTGTGAATATTTCGGTGTAAAAAAAGGATACACTTGAAAACCCTTGAGAATATCTTCGCTCCGCGACGGCATATCAATATTTACACTAAAACACTTCGATTAAGACGCGATTTGAATACGAAAATTCGTGAAATATCGAGCTATTGATCCGCCATGCTGTAAACACGTCTCGGAAAAAAGAAATCCGTAGTATTGCAACGCGAGTGCGGCCGCGTTTGCACGGTTTCTCATTGGTTGAATTTTTTTCGAGATACTGATGAAAGAACCAATGAAAATTCTGTATAGAATCGTGGCATATTTTACTGAATACTGACTTTTCGATCGATAACGAAGAGATCCGCATCATTTCGTTATTTCTACGTTATCATACGTTTCTTATATAACGTTGGCTTCTTCAGGCTTCGAAATTATATGCATCATAATTAAAAAGATCTTAACGAGGCCGCACTGCGGGCCCTCGTCCTATTTTTTTTTCCCACAACTTTTCATTTCCCTGTTTACTTCGCAGAAAAAACCATTCGTCTCTATAGCCGCAAGTATTGACTTTATAATGAGACGAAAGAAATATAAAGAAAAAAAAACGATACGTGTATGGAAAAGACGGCCTGGAGAAAAAAAAGTTTCAAGGGGCGCATTGCGGCTTCCGGTTGCCAACTCTGGAGCAGGAGGCACGAGAGGTATACTGAGAGATGGGAGAACGGAAAAGACGAAAAGCAGGCCGCTGAGAGAGTTTTAGTGCCTCTTCGTCCCCTTTCCTTTTGTTAAATTACAGAGTGAGATTCGCACACTATTTTATTCGCAGATGTCCGAAAAGGGTATTAAAAGGTCATCGCGAAAAGCACTGCGGTCTTCCCGAGCAAACGATAGCCTTTCTTCATCTCGACCCCTCGAAGTTTTCACGCCCGTTGACCCGTTCGAGGGTCAGACGATGTATAGACACAGTCGAGACTTCCAACTATATCGTCTAGAATGCGTCCATGAGATCGAGAACTTAATATTTAAAAGAAATCACAATACGAACGTAGAAAGAAAAAATATCGATTTATTATAATAAATATCTCAATAAAATATCCGAAAGGACAATTTTATCCCGCGTGTTAAAAATTCACCCTTAAATGCTTCAATTTGATTTATAATCAAGTTGACGAAAAAAAAAAACAGCATCTACATCCGCATTGCACAAAAATTGAATATTGCAATGAAACAAGCTTTATATCTTGCGAAGAGTTTGGAGGGGGGCAGAGGGGGTTTTTAGGTGTGGCAAATTCATCCGTGCGAGTTACCCGAATCATCCCTACGTAACACGAAAAGCCGAGGGCGCATCATCCACCGGCGCATCGGCGCGTAGGGTTGCAAACTTTCGTTGGGATGCTGGGACTGTTGGATACCGAGACGGAGTGGGATTGAAATTGAGGGTGCGCGCCAGCGCAATCCTACGAAAACCACCCCTACGCGTCGTACCCAGTGACGTAGGATGCTTGAGAAAGGTAGTGGGTTTGGTTGTGCGCGCGTTTACGATTCACCACAATTCACCCTCCTCGTGTGTCCCAACCCCTTCCACGTTTTGATCCGGAGACGAGGCTTTTGCCCCTGATGCTTTTTATTTCTCACAGCTATTTCGCAAGCCCCGTACGTTAGCCCGCACTTCGGGATCTCGCTTTCAACCCTCTCCACGGGCTTTCATTCCTCTTGCACCGACTCCCAAAACCACCCACTGTACCTCCTCCTCGCTCACTAACCCCTTGCCTACGTCAGAATGACGACGGTACGACCATAAAGGCGGAGGCAGGCAGCAGCAGCACCAGCACCGGGAACCCTCGGATCCGGATCACTGCTGGCCACCCCGACACTGCGCTCTCTCACTTCGGGTATTTAAAAAAATAAAAAAAAATTTCCTATAACGTAATTGTCATGATTTTTTTTTTTTTTTTTTTTCAACGTCAAATTGGAATTGGTGAATTTTACAAAAGGATTTAATAACTGTGACAATTGTTACGACGATAGGGGATGAAAAATGTGTGAAACGTGGTAAAGGTTGTTTCCTGGAACGTCCCGTTGTAATTAAGAAAGGAAATACAAGTGCATTTGGTATTTGCGAAAACACAAGTGTTAAAAAAAAAAAGTGTCGACGGAGGAAAGCAAACGACAAATGTGTAGGGGTGGTTTTTTTTTCTTTACTAATCGTGGGAGTTTTTGTTTATCGAAGATAATTTCTTTGCAATTTCGGGTTGATTTTTACATGCCAGATGGTGATCGCCCACGGAGTTCGATTGTCACGGGGGTAAACAGCCCCCTTGCCACGACCCACCCCTTGTCGTTTCTCAAAGACAAAATCAACAAACGAATCGAAAGTTTGCGTAATGAAATTTTTCGATTGCATTAAACTGTAAACTTATCGAAGTAAAAAAAAAACAATCTTTATGGAAATGTCTTTCTTTTTAATAACAGAATTTTTTTTTGTAGAAATAAAAATTAATTTCTCTTATTTTTTTCAATGATTATTGTATTTTCGTGAAATTTGAAAAATTATTCAAGTATTTATTTTTCGGCAGGTAGAAGCAGCGAGGTGGCGACGTCCTCGGTAAAGGATGAGGACGATGATGCAGAGCCGATCGGTATCGATGCCGTGATTGGGCGGACCGCTTAAGGAGGGCAAACCGCTCAGCACGAGAGGGTTACCACAGGAGAGGGGAGGTTGAAAAGCCGCTGCAAGATACTCCAACAGAGTGAGAGGCAGAGAGAGAAAGAAGTTAGATTAAAAAAAATCTTGAATCTCGAGGGATTGAAGTAGAGGGTGGAAAAAAGAAGTAAGAATCATAATAATAATAATAATAATAATAATAATAATAATAATAAAGGGATGGCGGGTTCCGGATCGGTGGCTGGTGACGGCCTCGGAGAAAACGACGCAACTTCCGGTCCCACCGGAGCGCCGAGAAATCCTCTAACTTGCGGCGTCTGCCACGATTACTTCAGCGAGCCATGCTTGCTATCCTGTTTCCATACATTTTGCGCTCGTTGCATACGGGGACCGCACATAGACAACAAAATATCCTGTCCAATATGCGGGTAAATATGCGCCTTTACATAAATAAAATAAATACAATAATTTATCAATTTCGTTAAATAATTCATCAGTTAATCATTCATCCCTTATTTCTCGTGAATTATAATTAACTTTTCGAATTTAAGTACTTTTCCACCCCTAACGAATGTACCGAAAAGTTTCGATTTTTTCCGTATCTTGCAAAGCAAAAGTGACGCTTACTAATTTATATTTTGTAATTAATTGGATGAGGGATGAAAAATTCCGCGCGAAAGCAAACAAAACTATTTTCATTGGGTTCGGTTTGGAATTCTCCGGGTTTCAACAACTCGAAAAGCTGCTGAAGTGAGATAGCAGAGATCGGAGAAACTGTGAATGACATAGAGGAGAATTCACAGTCGCATAGCAACCCTATCGGATCTCCCGATCTCTGGCACTCATTGTCTGGCCATTCTTATTGTCTTCGCGCAGAGCTGATTGTATGCTTACGGTTATCTGTCTCCCTCTCTCTGTTTAACCTTCTACGCCGCTGCTCGCTTACTACTCAACTGCCATTCATCAGTTTGAGTAGTGTGTGTACCTTTTGATGCATATTTGCGCCAACCACCCCGGTAATTCAATTGTTCAATCCAACACCACTCCGAAAGCTTTTACCCACTTTGCCTGCTAACGATAGTTATCACAGCGTTAAAATTCAACCCCCTATCGTACCTATGTGGTATTTTTTTTTTTATCGCGTCAACACCGACAATTCATGGAGTGAAGTACGGCAACGAGTCTGCGCCGCATCGAGAGTACTTTCCGACTGATAGCTGCTGCTATTCATGGCTTTGGCTCACTTTCGAAGTTGATACTTCCGCGACTACACCATTTTCGAGTCAAAACGTTAAATCAAATTTAAATGTTATCGCTGATTCGTCGATTCTACAGACAATAGAATCCGATGAATTCGAGTGTTCGAATTGCTCAATGCGGTAAAGTCGTACAACAAGTCTACAGACAATAACGGCATATGTCCTACTCGCGTAATTATCGGAATATCGATCGTAATCCCAAAAAAAAAGAAAAATTTACCAGCTATCAGAAAGACTGGAAATTTACATAAAAAAAAAACAAACATTCGGTAGTTTGACATTTTCACGAAAATATTTTTCATCGCAAGTTTTCACGCAACAAAAAAAATGGTTCAACTTAATTCAATTTTCAGGCAAATGACCCAATTGAAGGAAGGGGCGCAGCTTCCTCCGGTGGACCAATTGATGCGCCAATTGGTCGAACTTGCAAACTCGGAGAATCCACCGTGTGCCAATTGCGACAAAAGGGACAAAACTACGATGTTTTTCTGTACGACTTGCGGTGAGTACCTTTTTCTCGTTTTGAAAAAAAAAAAAAAAAAAATTGCAATCATCGAAGTACTAAAAGATATTTTCCGATCTGATTCAGGTCAAGCATTGTGTACCCACTGCCGCGAACACACGCACCGCGCAAAGATGTTTTCGACTCACGAAGTCGTTCACATGAGCAAATGTGCCAAAGACACGCAGCGTCGTTGCTCTACGCACGGTGAACTGTACATAATGTACAGTCAAAGTGCGAAATGTATGCTGTGCGCAACATGTTTTCGCGAGACACCGGCAGACGCGAGACTCCATTGCGTCGATATCGACAGCGCCTGGCAGCAGGCATCAAAAAAGATGGAAAGAACAGCGAATTACATCTGCGAATTGCAGGCCGGCGTGCGCGATGGTTTACTCGCGCTAAAGTCGCAACTCGACGAATTGCGCAGGAGTCTCGACTCGGAGAAGAAGGCGTTGAACGCGTATTGTCAAGGAATGCAGGAAGCAGTGAACAAGACGCATTCAGCGGTATTGACGGAATTGCAGAGGCAATTCGAGACGAAGGAACGAATGGTTAGAGCGCAATTGCTGTCGCTGGGCTCAGCGCTTCCAGTGCTTCAGATGCATCTGATGCTGTGCACTGTCTTCACCAGCGGTGCGACAAAGTATCAATTTCTCGAATTGGCGCATCCAATGCTCGAGAGATTGGATAGAGTCGCACAACTGGGACATTCCTCAAGACCGCCGCTCCTCACTGTCCATCTGAAGACGAACTATCGAAGCGAATTTGCACGAGCGCTTCAGCCGTACGTCGGACAAATGTCCGGTCAAAAGGAGTATCTCTATGATCACACGCATTCCGTGGGACAGGAAGCGCCGATACTTCAAGTTAGTTTCGCCGATTGTAGTCCAACAAACTAATTGTAAAGATTCGTTGAAATAAAGTTCTGCTTTGTTGATCGATCGTTAACTCGGGCTTTTTGTCTGCAAACAGAGCGCTAAACCTTCGCAGAGATCGACACCAAAGGGTGGCAATCAGCAACAAGACAGCAGCGGTCCTTTTTCCAATCATTGTAGAACCTTCGATTCGCAACTGAAAGAACTGAGTCAGCAGTTGATGACTGTTAAGGAACGTCTTGGTGAACTTCACCGCGATGTTGCTGTTCTCCGTCGCGCTAATACACCGCCGTTGGGCTCGCGATACGAACACGTCGCCAGAGATTGCAGACTGTTGGAACAACAGCTCGAACATCATCAGATCGAACTCGAGAGACTCGGCAACATCTTCGATGCACTTTGGGAGGAACAGCTTTGCAAAATTCATATCGAGAAGGAGATCTTTCACTCTCAGGTAAAACATCGCGTCTCTAGAGATTCTATGTCTGTTTCGTCTCTTATCTTCGATGGTTTCTCGATCATTTTTTTCTGTTCTACAGATGAACGACATCGTGACGCTGAGGGGTGAAGTGAAGCAATTACAGAATCTAACGCAGCAGTTGGAGCCGTTCGTCAAATCATTTTCTGCGGGTGTAAACGCGGGAGAGATAAGGGCCGCCGCGTTGGACGCCTCAGATCAACAGCATCTCGAGACTCTTCTCGATCATTTGGCGCGTTTGCAAATGCAAGAGCCGCAGCAGCAACAGCAACAACAACAACAGGCAAACGCTCCGACGAAGGATTGTCGGCATTCGAGAAGCTCCGCCACCAGCGCGGATAACGCGCTTTATATGAAAGGTAAATGTGAAATAAAAATTAATTCTTGGTGCGTAAATGAATTCCGAGGACATCGTCGAGATTCTTGAAAATATTCGCGATTACGGTGGATTCTGAAATATTCAGTAAAGCGTTGAAAAAAAATAAAAAAAAGAATAATGCAACGGCGAGATACGAAAGTGCAGAGAAATCCTCTCTCGTTCTCTGTCGGAAAAACTCGAGAGAATGGAAGACACGAGATAGAAGGAAAACCCGAGTAGATGCTCCAGAGTATAAAGTATAAAGAGAGATGAAGAAAAAAAAAGAAACAACTGAAAGCTCGAGTAGAACGAGGTATAGAGTAGAAGGAGAGGAGTCGGTGGGTGGAAAAGCAGTTGCCGACAAAGCTTCTGCCGTAATGAAAGCTCCGAGAATCCGTGAAAGGGAAAGAGAGACAAAGTAAGCGGCGAAGAGTATGAGTTTTGAAAAAATCATAAAAATATAAAGGAAAAACTTAAATAACAGAATTGCTACGAAAAAATCAAGTTACAGCGATATTGAAAAAATATAACGATGTATTTTTTTTTTTTTTTTTTTTTTTTTTTTTTTAGAAACGAAGGAGATGCCGACGCGATGCAGAACCCCATCGGGAGGTGTCGGCGCGTTGTTGGACTCAAGTGGAAATATCGTGGTTTACGGAACAACAAAATCGACGGATGTTAAACGAGGAGTTCTCAGTCAATTGATAGAAAAAGCGCGTCCCCGAGAGGATCGTAAGAAATCGCCGGGCAGAGAAGACGGTGGACGCGATAGAAGTGCGGGAAGAAGATCGAGAAAATCGCCGGACAACGCAAAACCAAAAACACCACCGGGTCATGGAGGTTCGTCGTCGAGCAGCAAAGTTCGCACGTTATATCGATCGCTCAAAGGAGGCGGAAGTTCCGGCGGCACAGGGGGCGATGGTACAGCTACCGGTCAACAAGAATCCAGCGAACAACCGGAGAGATGCACCGAGTCGCAACAACGACAAGTACAGTCGACCGGTGAGGCGAATAATTTGTAATTAAAATGAAATAAAAAATATTCATACAACGAAATGCGTAAAAATAAATATTTTTTTTTTCGATAATTTTTTTTTTTTTTTTTTTTAGGAGGTGAGGAAAGTGAGTATCAGAGGATATCTGAAGCTTCGACTCTTGGAGAAGCTAAGAAACGCGTACAGGCGCAGGTACACGCAGCCCCCGCGGATGAACAACAGCCAACCACTCCGAAAAGCGCGAAGTCTTATCCGATGAGCGATCCGGAGGATGTTTTTTATCCGAGCGAAAAGATCGGCGGTTCTGGGAGCGTTTCGGCGCGAAGAAGACGTCGCGCAAGTTGCGATAGTCTCAGTACAACTGGATCGGCAAACAGTCCGCGTTCCAGTATCGTCGACGGTACCGTCGGGCAGCCGGGATCGTCGCAAGACACGAGAAAAGCTCTTCTCGTATTGTTCGGCACGCCGCCGACGCAGAGCTCGTCTACCGGAAATGCTGCTTCGCTCGTTCAGAAGCAGAGATCGTGGGAAACGTTTCCGCGACCGAAGAGCAAGAGAAGCGGAATAAGCGCCGCGGCAGTAGCCGCTGCCGAAGCGAGCGCCACGGGACTCGGACAATTGAAAAAAGCCGATAGCTTCGAGGGACACGAAGAAGCGGTAAGAACACTCGTCGCCGCTGTTCAAGAAACCCGATCTCATCACCGACATCATCACGCACACGCGCATCATCGTTATCATCGTAAAAGTAAAACGAATTAGAAATTTCGAGAGTTACTAGAAATGTGGAAAAATAATTTTCCACAATCGTCAATCGACGGTAAAGCGCTACAGGGATTACTTAGGGGATAACAGCGCTGTAGTCCGATAATCGTAACGACTAAAACTCTCGTTAATTTCGAATCGCGTTGATAACACGAGTAATTGTTTAATAATAGTCTATTAAAACAGCAAAATTATGATTTACGAACAATTAAATTCGTAAATGAGAAAATAAACTGCCAACACACAGATTCCTTTTACAATTGATCATTGCGAATCGTCAATTGTGTTTTTATTTTATGGAAAAAAAAAATCTGTTATTCGACGGTGCGAGAGCCGATTCGCCGATAATCGATAAAAGCTGCCAATTTTTTAACGAAAAAAAAAATCGATGCTCACTTAATCACAATTTTGAAGACGCGAGACTTACGCCGAAAGTCGAAGAAATGCACTTAGAGCCTTTATTAGCGATTACGTAGTAACTGAGAGAAAACACGGAGATTCGATTTAAAAAAAAAGAGAAAAAAAAAGTAAATAATGCCCCGTTAGCCCAATCGATCGACGTTAGTAATCGAAACGCGCCAATCAATATGCAAAAGCGTCCATAAAAAGAATGAAGTAAAAAAAAAATTAAAAAAAATTCGTAGGTAAACTTAATGAAATAAAAAAGAAAACCAATTAATAAAGGATAACGAATTAAATAAATTGAAGAGTGGAGAGAGCGTAATTGCACAAGCTCGTTGGAGAAGATAGATAAATAAATGAATGAGAAATAAAAAAAAATATAGTTAGTTAGTTAAAATACACTGCCAGCCACGGTACATTACGAATTTAATCGGTGGTAATCAAGAAATGATGATTCGAGATGTGAGCGAATGTGCGCGTGCGATTGTGTGTGTGCGTCTGTTTGGAAGTTAATAATCGTTGTAATAAAAACTTCGCGAGGCTCACGCAAAGGGAACGTTATTGAATTATAGAATATATGATAGTAATATGTATTAAATACAATAAGTTACTATTAATATTGTACTATATATATATCTATGAAACACGGAATAAAGAAAGGACGATACTGAAAACAAAAAAAAATCTCATTGTTTCTGGCGATATGATGTTCCCCGTGAAAAAAAAAATTTAAATATATGTAATCGGGAAAATTTTTTTAGAAAATTTAATTTTTGTGCGAAAGGTTATAATGCATTTGTCAAATGATTTCCAAATTTTAGATTACTTCGTAATAATTCAAAAAACGATTTCAAAACTTCGTTTAGGTTTTCGGTTTATTTTTTTAATTGAATCGTCAATTGCAGTTTCGAGGCAATATGATATATTATTTTAGTTGCTACTCACAAATTTGTGACTTTATGGACTGCCAGTTTAATATTCGAAAAGAAAAAAAAAAATGTTGGTATAATTTTCTAAAAAAAGATTTAAAAAAATCCATTCACAAGTCAATGAAATATCGTTTTATTTACAAAGTATATATAGATTCTTTAACGTCCGTCTTCATCCACCCTGAAGAAATATTCACCTTCGTCTTTGTTTTTTTATTCTGGAATTCCTACTAGTCGAAGTTTCCGTTAAAATGGCAGTAGTCGAGTCGACTGCCGGTTTCGGCAGCCGTTTCTTTTCTTGTGCGGTACTTTTCTGCTCGTGAGGCATTTTAAATATCGCCGCGAAATTTACAACGCGTTTGCCATCGACGTAAGATATAACATCTTGATTCTCGAATATCGAGAGTATACCGTGTTTTTGAGAAGCGGAATCGCTAGTTTCCAATTGCCACGATGCGTTTCTCAGCGCCACTTTGAATCTCTCAGTTTCTTCGACACTAACATTTTTACTAACGTTCAGCATTGGTTCGAGAGGATTGCATATGTAAAGCGGCGAATAGTCGGGTTTGAAAATACTCGTTCCTTCCCGCAGCGATATCGCTTTCGCGGTAAAATCGAACGATGAATAGAATTCGAAGAATCCGTGAAGTAACGTCTCGAGATTTTCGATGTTTGGGATATCTTTCGGTAACTTTCTAACGTCGCGAAGAAACGTGCAGTCCGTGGAGTGATCGGTTAGCCGGATGTCGTCCTCACCTATCGTTAAAAAATTACGATAAATTTCAAAAAACGAAGTCTATTAAAAAAATGTAATAATGATGAATCAAATTCTACCGATTTTACTGACCTGCAAGATTCTTCAGTTTGTTTAGACTCGGTAATATTTGTTTCTGTTGAAGATAAAACAACGCCAGTAGCGTGAGGGAGAAATTGGTGATCCACCGCCCGGGCGAACGATTCGTCAGTCCCACTTTTGTCGCCCATTGTCTTATCGTGAATACGAGCGGTCGAACGCGCGAATCGATTTCGCCGTAAAGACATAGTAGTTCCGACATGTATACCGCGGCCCTAGAAAAACATTTTTTTTTTCAGCATTCGATCGAAAGCCAAAGCAAAGTTTGTATACTTATCTCCACCAGCAAAATTCGACTTCGAATCCAAACTCATTCGCCAGAAAAAAAAGGGAAAACAAATAATCAGATTATACGAGAAACTCACATATTCGTCATCGAAAGATCGCATTCGAGTCCCGTGAGTGTCTGATCGTATTTTATTATCGGTACGCGCGCCATGAGTATTCTTCTCACGTTCGATATACCGGGAACAAAATGTTGCATAGAATCGGCTATTGCTTCCAGTAGTCTTCTGGACTGTGCTTGGCTATCGCTGGATATCGCTTTGGTTTGAAAGACGAATCTACTTGCTGTCTTTTCCTGCGTTTAATTCGAAAGAAATTCAATAATCGTATCTATACGATCGATCGATCGATTGTATCGTATCGTATAGTTTACTTGGTAGATTTTTAAATCGTTAAATCTCAACAAACCATATTGTTACGTTCCAAATTGAGAACGAGATCGAGATCGCAGCCCTGTTTGCCAAAGCCGTTTACCGATGAGCCAAAGGGAAATACGGCAATATGGGGAAAAAGTCCTACAAAACTTCGTTCCAATTGATGAGCGGTTAAGAAACGGAGACGTATGCCGACTTCGTCCAATTTCCATGCGTCGTGAAGTATCATCATTTGCTCTGATACCTGAATATCAATACCGATCGTTAATTGCTTTGTTAATTGTTATTTTTTGTTTAAACTTACAGATTTCGCAGCTACGAGTCTTTCGGTTATCGCGTCTGCGTTGGGTTCAAGCGAACCGTTCATCGTCACATTTGGCAAAGTCGATACTGTTGATTGGTTTTTATTAGTTTTCGCTGTTGCGGTACGAGGATTTCTAAACCAAAGCATCGGCGACTGAACGGGTATCACTTCGCTGCAATTTATGTGAGTCGCCGATTGCAGTGCGGCTTCTGCACTCTCAGCTTTCGTAAATTCTATTAAATAAAAATGCTACGAAAGACGATTAAAAAAAATGTAATATAACAGTACCATAAAAATTGAATTTTATAGATGATTCGTATTATTTCGATATGATTATATTATTAATATTAATATTATTCAAAATTAACGATAACGGTACGAGTTAAAAAATCGTCTTTTTTCAGACATAGATAATTGATTTATCCAATTTTTCTATATTTAACTTGTCGATTAGCTGTGCAACACTCACCAAACCATCTCTGATGGTGTAATGATACATTCCGGTTACATTTCCAAATTGTTTGCAATAATCGTGCAATTCGCTGTACGAATTTGACGATTGTACCTGTACCAGGATAGATCTGTTAGCTTCCTCTCTCCGCCTGGTGAGAAGTTCACCAAACGGCACGTAATTTGTATTGTGCGGAACGACATGGCATTTGCCTGTAGTGAAAACAAAGAATTTATTCGACGAATTGTTCGTTAACAACTGATCGTGATTTCGGCTTTTTTATTTGAAGGTTATGCGGCACCATTCGAAGATTTAAACGTCGAAAAACATTCATTAGGGATTTTGTACTTCTGTCGGAGAAAAAAGTATCGCCGACGGCTTGAAACTCGACAGATTTAATTGACAATCAATTGTTAAATCTTTACTTACGAAGAAAATACTGTTGCGTATTTGGGGTTATGTTGGATCGAACGGATGAATGACCGAGACACGAACACTTGAAGGATCTCTTGCCGGTAAAAAATTTGTTCGCGTACACCGCTAAACTGCGCAATTTTACGTCGTGGCTTGTCAATTTAAATAAATAACAATTATTAGTTAACAATGCTGCGTTCGCGTTGGCACGAGCGAACAGCGCCATTTTTAAATGAACGAAACGACCGAGACGCGCATGTTGCCGCTATATCACGCGGCGAAGATGCCTGGATAACCGGCTGCTCGAGATCCGCGTTGCAGAAAACTGTCGAAGTATCGATGTTCAAAAATAACATCGCGCAACGGAAACCGGAAGTTCGTTTTTTTTTCGCAAAAATCGAAATTGTGAGCTTTCGCTGCGAGTCACGAGTTTACAGAGTCACGAGTTTACAGACAAAAATAAACGATTATCCACGTTCACTCTTCTTTTTTTTTTTTCAAACTTCATAAGTACGTATTATGGACGTAGTTATGTAAATTAAATCAGCAGTATCGCGATCGCAGAAAGGGAAAGCGCGCGAGTTGAAATGCGCGATCGCGGCGATTATGTTTACGCTCCATTTGTTTTAAAAAAAAATTTCACATACTGAATAATACGTATAATAGAAGCATTATTCGCATCGGACAATGTTACATTTGCCATTGGCGCGAACGTTGCCTCGTGAGAGTAAAAAAAAAACCATCACAATTGAGACCTGCAAAGATGTCTCGAACGTTTGTGCAATTACGCCCGCGAGTTAACGTCACGGCGGTTGCGAAAAATATATTCCGCGAATCTGTCGATTGAGGTTCTACGACCTCGATAGTTATATAACACTTTTTCGGATCAATATGCAGCATTCTAATAGCTTCGTCTATCTCCTGTTCTTTCGCTATTCTTAGTACATGCATTGTATAACAATTACCCCCAATGGAACAAACTCTATAGTTTTATTATTGAGTCTCGAAACTCCAGATGGTCGCTCGACCGCGTCGGGTTTCCCTTTTCCCAATCTAACTATCCTCGTCTCTCGCTCGGCACAAGTGATTTTTCATTTCCGCTCAGCCGAGCCGACTCGGGTGCATTAAATTATGCAAACCACCGATGAACCAATAGGCAACGAAAAAAGAAATATCGCGATCTTTTTTTTTCAACAAAAAGCGATTATTAGGTTAAGAACTGATGGACCGATCTGAAAAGTGATTTTTTTTTTTTTTTTCGAAGTATCTACAGTCAACTCAACTACATCTTCGGTGAAATCTTTGAGAAATACGAAGACAATTGCTTGCCTGAAATTTGTGCCGATTATTCCATCGCCATCTTTCTGCAGTTTCTCGTACGGCCTCCGCTGTTATCGTCTCTTACGTACTTACGTACTTTACTCAACGCCTGAATTTGTATGCAGTGAAATCGCAGACGAGTTTTTAAAATCTAATGAAACGGTAATACAATCGATCTATTCTGCAGTAAGTTTTAAGTTGCGTTTAAAAATGCAAAAAAATTATTACGAAATACTTGCATTACCGACGGTGGTAAATACATTGTTTCGAAATAAATGAACCATTCGAAAAAAATTTGCTTGAAAAAGAAGTGAACTTAATCGGGGAAAGTTATTGGTAGTAAAAAAACCACAGAATAGATCCGGAAAATCAAATACGAAAAGTATAAGTTAGCATAGTGACAAAATGATAAAATTAATAATGGCGGTCCATTATACGAAAATGGAGAGCCGCCGATAGTTGCCCTCTTGAACTCCGGCGCACTAAGTCGGAAGAGCCTTTTCGGCATACGGCATCTTCTGTTTCTTTTCGGCTTTTTTTAAAGGCTCACCGATCCGCATAATACTTCAAGTTTTCGGTATTATGCTAAAATACGACAAATCAAATCGAAGGTGTTACGTTATTCAAGCGACGAGCAGCGATAAAAATGTTATCGTTGTACATACGCGTTTACATTTTATTGGGGGAAATCTCCGACCTCAATGACATCACTGTGGCTTAACGTTTATGAGTGATAAACGATTTACCTTAAGAAAGACAATTATTTGCTCGTCAACTGCCCACTTATTACGGGTAAACGCATCACACAAGAGCTCTACGTTACCTCAAACCTACGCGACCTGCCTGATTTTTTATTTAAACGCAAAAAACGTTAGAGAGAAATTTCAAAAATTATTTTTCACGATATACAGAGCTCTACGGTACTTAAAAACGATGCGATCTGCCTGAGTCGCCGAAAAAAGAAAAAATTACGTTCACTTCACGATTCTCAATCGTACCGCGCGGGTGCAAAAACCTACAGTAGAGAATGACATCCCGGGATGCGCCCGACACCCGAGATCGATGTATTTCTCGTCCCACGGAAGAGATACCCTTTCACACATCATAATTTACATATTTACCTGAATCAACCGCGGCGTGGCTACCACGCGTGGGTTGATCGAGATTACGCGACCAACACGGAATATCGATGTATTCGATGAATTTTTCTATACCTGAAATATCCTGCAATTCCGCGTATATTAAGTAAGAAGAGAAACTTCACAATCGGAACGGACTAATGACTCGAATAATCTATAATGGCAAGCGATTGACAAATGTCACGAGATAATAATGAGTCACAATCGCAACACGGACCACGTCACCCCTGAAATGGATAGACGCGATGTCCGAAGAAAAAAAAAAGAGAGAATTAATAACACGCGCGCGAGATCGAGGCGCTTTTTTCAAAGCTTCGATCTTTCCGCTTATCGCGACACTAATGCAAAGTAATTTTCTAACAGAGTGAAGCACTGTTAGAACTTATCGTGCAAAAGACAACGCGAATAGAGTTTTTTTTTTTTTTTTCGAAGTTTGGCCCGTGAAGAAATTATTTAATAGTTCGCAACGACACGGACCGATGCAGAATCGTCCGCTCGTTATCTTCAGCTCAAGCAACTTACACGCGGCTACGATTTTCGGGAGTGCAAATTATCAACGTGATTCTCACGATTTGAATCATAAACTTGAAGATATTTTTTTAATATCGTTATAAAACAGCGAATTAGAATAGCACATAAAAAATTACCAACGAAACAAAATTAAAAACGAAGAAAAACAATCAAATCAGTTAGAAAAGAACGACAACAAGGATGACAAAAAGGGCGACAAAAACGATGAGGAATCAGAGGGACTCGTAAAGTGTACGTCACCGCATGCTGCATTTGTGTGATTGTTGATGCGAAAACTGGACTAAGGTAAAGGGCCCAGATATTGACACTGTCCCAGATGATGACCCCGACGGCACAATTTTCACTACCATAAATACAGTTTTTGCTGAATCACAATCGAATCATCGGCTAATTAAAGAACGTTATTTACTTTCAATTATTGAAAAACTACCCTTTTTTAAATTAAATATTTAGAATAAAAATAGATGTGTAAATAGTGCGACACTCGTGCCAGTGGTTCCGCAGCGACGGTTCAAGACGGTACTCACTAGCTTCGGCAAAGGACGTTTTTTGAATTTTTGTCGTCATGTAAGTATAAAACTACATAAAAATGGTATCAACACCTTCAGCAGGAACCAGACTATTGATGAGATGAGAAATTATTTAACTTTTGGTTCTGTATTTCATTAAATCGCGGGGCCAATAACTGCGTCACATAATTCTGGTTATGTCGCGATTGTTGACCCTCGATTTGTGACCTGTTGCGTCGAACAATTTGCATTGTTTGTATCTAATGTCTGTACCTACTATTACAATATTACAGTTAAACCCGTTTGTATTAATATTAAGATATATTAAGATATATTAAGTTAATTAAGATATTGAGAAGTGCCTGTGCCACTTGGGTCATACACTGGGTACACCCAAGGATCACAAACTGCGGCGTGAGGGTCATGAACCGGTACACGCAGGGGTCATAAACAACGACACAGGTGGATTGCCAGTGTCAGTAACCCCGGCAGTAGAGAAGCGCTATTAAAACAGTAATTTTATTAATAAATCTTAACCGTTTCACTTTTTTAATAAGTGAATTTAATTCGGAGCGCTTCAAGCACGTGTTGAAACCTTTAGTTTTCGGATTGCCATTGTCACACGTCAACAAACAGCAAATATCCAACACCGCCGCTCTTAAAGTGTCAATATCTGGGCCCTTTACCTTACTGGGTTCCGATATGTCAGCAACTCGTCTTTGGATTCGCGTGACAGCTTACGACGAAGGCGGCGGCTGCATTGCCAAGAACCAACATCACTACACTCTTTTTAATCCGACGGTTATTGGACCCCGCATGAATTTTATTAATTGTCAATTACAACACGCAAAACTTCGCGAAACTCCACGAAAAAACTCCGCGATACAATACGAAAAAACTCCGGGAATCTTTACGAAAAAACTCCGCCAAACTTCACGAAAAAACTCTGCGAAACTTCACAAAAAAACTCCGCGAAACTTCACGAAAAAACTCCGCGATACTCTACGAAAAAACTCCACGACTTCGGTACAAAACATCGATCCGGTAGAAGCGAGATGATTCACAACGGTCCAATTCAAAAACGTCCGTTGGGCCAATGAATGCGCGCGCAGCTAACGCGAGTCCGTGCGTGTCGAACCCGCGGTACAACCTCTTTCTAATGTCCGAAAAATCTCAAGATTCTCTTGTGTTACCCCTTAATTACTCATATTTAATCGATAAGAAAAATAATTGAAAAACAATAAGATCGCGACACGTGCTATTTTCAAGAATAATTACGAGTTCGAGGGTTAGACATGACGCGTGAACCCAGTCACCCGGTCGGTTACGACAAGACGCGTATTTCCCTCCATTCCGTCAAATGTACGTATTTCCCGATGCCGCCTACTCTTGTGCGGGTTCCCGGAGACTTCATGAACGTTCAACAATCATTTTTTACCCGATAACGACCCTCGACAATGTATTGCGACCAAAAACATCGCGGAGCTTATTTTTTTCGAGTAGTATACATCGCGCGTGTGTTTGGCGACACTGGCGACCCCATGCATTCTCAACAGCATCGTCAACACCACGGGCGTTCTAATAAATAATAAACCCCGAAATACGAGAGCAGCACATAATGCAATTAATAAATTTGATTCATTATTATATATGTATAGCGAAAAGCTTTTATTATATCTTTCAACTAAATATCTCAATCGAATTTTTTCTCGATAAAAATGATGTGCAGCCGAAAAATACTCGAGAAACGAATTATCATCGCTCGAACTTTCACGCTGCGAGATAACCCAAAATTCGCAGAATAAATGAATATATGCGAAAGACATGAATGAGATTATTGTTAATAAGAGTTAAGGAATGTTTCTCGTACTAAATGAGAAGCAAAAGGATCGGGGAATCTATTCTAAAAAAGTCGAAACATCAGTTACAATCGAAAGCCCACGGACCCGTAGACAGGCTGCGTCCGCGTCAGTCCGTGTGCGCCGGCGACTGCGGCTACTCTGAACCGGAAGCCGCCAGCCAGCACATCGCCGATCGACGCGAAAGCTTTTTCCCCCTCCCTGCGCTCACACGTGAGGCGCGTCAATGCGCGGCGCGTCAAAAACGTTAATTGATACATTTTTAAATTGCCCGCTATCGTCTCGATCTTTATCGATATTATTTTTTCAACACTTTAATCGATGTCTAAGAATTAATATTTTAAGGGTTTTTCCATAAATTCGCTTCTCAAACCGATTAAAAAAAAATCGAATTTAACGATACACCAATTATTAAGCATTATCGCTGTAAGGATTAATGTAATGAAGTTAATCATATTTTTCCGCGAAGAATAAAATATAATGTCGATCCTCTCAATTTTCATAAATTTCCTGATTCGATCGAGTTAATGACACACCGTCAACGCGAAAGAGGCTTACAGCTTCGCATCGAACTCGACGATCGCGTTACCGGTACGTAACATACAACCTCTCTGAACCAGTGGTCATTGCCAAGGTTGCAATTGCATAATAATCAAGAGCCGCGAACGCAGAAACCAGAGGTGAACATAGAACACTGCTAGTTTCACATGCGTCTCACGTATGACTATCTGTACAATTTTATATTACACCATCCAACGCTATATTCTTCACCACATTATCCTACGTCGGCAATACAACTATTTTGTTCTCTTACATATGCAATGATACCCACATGTTCCTGCATCCAAATGACACAAAACGAACGTACACAGCATGACAAAGCTGCATCCATGAATAAACCAACGGCCTATATATCGCGTGTTAATCAACCCTCGTAAAAAAAGGCATCAAATGATACGTTACAAAATCGCAATAATTCATCAAAATATCGTCTAATATATAATTAAACGTCAATCGACGTAGTCAAATGGGTTGACGATAAGATCTATCGATCTTTATGATCGATTATTAAAATAAAAAAAATAAAAGTATCGCTGAACCGAACGACGATCGTTACACAATCCATTAAGAGTCCCGATTGTAGGCGCAAAAATCGATGCAAAAATATCGTAAACTTTCCATTAGTGGGAAAAGTTCGCTAAAGGTGAAAAACATCGGCAATACTGTTGCTAATAATTACCGAACTTTATTATGTATGCCAGTTATACCATCGCAATTAGCACATTATTGTTTTTGCTCAAGTCGCGTACGGGCGCTCAGTGTTATTCAATATCAATCATCTTTCGTGTATATGTTGCATAGTTTCCGCGCAATTAGATAAGACGATCAACACTTTATAACTCAGAAGCTTTGGATTGAATTACATCCGCGATGTACGAAGTTTTCGTTTGATTCGATAACACGTTTTACTTATTATAATGTTTCCTTTTTTTTTTACACGATCATTTTTCAAGACGTCAGTACAATTATCGAAACGCCGAGATAAGAAATCTCCATGAGTGGAAATGAAGGTTTTTTTTTTATTTTCACTTTTTCCTGCTGGGAAAACGTGAATTCAAATTTTATTAGCCACCAATAGCGGAACCCGCATCGTCTATAATTGACGAGGGAACAGCGTAATTCGTGTGTTGATGTACGTTTTTTTTTTTTTTTTTTATAAGTCCATCGAATTGATACGAACGTTGTCCCATTGGTGCGATGATCAAAGAAAATGGATTTTACATGCAAATATTCACGAGAGTACAGCCAATCAATGAGCGTTTGGAGATGCGCGATGGATCCTCTTTCTCCCTCCCCGGCGACTGGCGCTCTACTCATCATTGGGTTTCAACCCCGGAACATGAAATCATCTACACGATTGGAATAACAAGTTTGTTCACCTGCGATTTGCGAATGACAAGGAAGCAACGCACGTGCGCGCATAAATCTATGGGGATCAGTGGCGTGAGCTCATCGTCGCTGATGCGCAGTGGGTGGTTCTTTTTTCCGCCTCATTACGAAGTAAATCGAAATAAATCGCGTTTGATAGATCGATATGAAAAATCGTTTCGATCATTTGACGCAAATGCAAAGATGGAGGAAAAAAATAGTAACATACGAAACGACGATTTTAATGTCGTCGAAAAAGCGAATGTACATTTTTTTAATTACGATATGTCGACAGATAAAGACACGTGTTAAGTTGCAGTAACATCGAACGTAAAAAAAAAATTCGATGAAATTCAAATTTGAGCGGTTGATCGAGTTAACCACTAATTGTTACCTCTGGTTCGTGATAAAATCGTGTGATTCGAAGGAATAATGAAGGTTTTTCTAATGTCTCCTTACCCGACCTTTGCAAGCTGACGAAACAAATGAAAAAAATGTGGCAATAGATCGAACGCTTTATATAAAAAAAAAAAAAAAAACCACTAATGTTTTCAAGATAATTTATCGATGCGACGAGTAGGAGAATCCGTTGAGCTTAATAATCCTTTAGTCCCCAACGAGCGGTGACTATATCGCTGATCCGCGAGTAGGACATGTTTTTGTACTTTGGATATATTATACTTACTCCTGCGCGCTCTGAGTGCTCACATGGCGGCTCCACAGGCAGATCTTTTACGTAACGCCAATGAAAATGACATAACAATGCGCCGACGCAGCGGGGGGTCACGTGAGATCGTCTAATCGTCCATCGGAAGTAAATTTTTCGAAACGATTTTCATCTCTTTTTCACCGCGACGAGGCGCTACTTTACGTAATGTACAGGTCTACGAGAGTCCAAAGACATTTTCTTTGTTCGTTTTTTCATCAATAATAACGATCCTTGAGCCGAATTTGACGATTTTTATTATCGAGTAGAAATAAATTTATACCCACGCGACAAGTTTTTTTTCGCTTTTTTTTTTGTTTCGTTCGATTCTCGTTCATTCAATGAATCATTGCGCGCAAACAGATCGCTTTTTTTTTTGCATATCTTTACCGCAGAATTATTTCTATTAGTATGTAAGTCGAGCATTCTGCGGAAGGAAAATTATTCGTGATGCAATCTTCAGACAGTTCACAGCTATACTCGCACGATAATATACCGGTAATTTGGTTCGGTAGCCATCGTGCATAACTCGAAAACAAAGTATCAACAGGTCGAGGGTTCGATTTCACGACGCACTATGTTTTAATGAAAAAAAAATATTGTTCCGCGACGCAACGACAGGTATATGTCTTAAGATTGCGGCTGCAAGTTCAACGTTTGCATCTTGTCGAAGCGCGAACTTTAGGTTCGTCATCTTGCCGCGGATAGGTGACAGCTGTTCTCCGTGGAAATGAGGTATATATATATACTGAGATATCTACTTTTTTTCACGCATTTTTCACGTATTTTTCACGTACAATGATATATTTTTGTTCTAAAGGGGTTAACTTCTCTACATCGCGGTACATGAATGTGGATACGACGGGAGTATGTAAATCGCGAAACTCGCGACCGCGCAATGCATCTCGAAATTTTTTCTTCGCGTATAAAAACCACAGAACACACTGATTAAAAATATTAGGTAAGTTTAATGAAAAATTTTCCTCCGACTCATTATCGGAAAATAATTAGTCAATTATTTGTTAATTATTGATTATTATCAGTTAATTGTTTATTATTAGTCACTGTACATTGTTTTCTAACTAAATATTTGTCGGTTTAACCGATGATTTATCTTCGAGTAACGGATATTCATGAACCGGAGAAACAATGTGTAATTTCAAAAAGTCGGCGCGTAGCTATACTCTCCGCAGTCCAAAGGGGCAGAGAAAACCCGCAACAGATGCTGATGATCGCGACAGCAGAGTCACGTGGGCGATTTTCGCTATCAAACAGTTTTCAGAAACCGACGAATCTCGAAATAACAAAAAAATAATGAAAAGATCGGTCTAAAAGGAAAATCGAAAAGTAAAATCAGTTCCGCTGAAACTCAAAATTAACATTGTCGTCAAGAGAACAGGAAAAAAAAATGTTTTATACATTTTCGAATCAAGAAGTTTGCGCATCTGAGGAATATATGACGTCGATGAGTTTTTCTGTCTTAATTGTGTTACCGCGAGTCCGTACCGGGCGCACAATCGTAAGCAACAATTATGACGTAACGTGAAAAATCTTACGCTCTTATCGGGGGAACGTTCGTAGATCGTTGCATGAATGACCGAATGATTCACTTAGCGTTGTGTTAGTCTTCCGGAACAGTCATTAGACCCGAGTACCATGCAATTTTCTCGTATATTCCGTACATTTTGGACTCTATATGATCGAAACGAAGAAAAAAAATGTTACACACGCTTTTATCACGACGAATGATCGAGAATGCGCGAAAGATAAATTTAAAAAAATGACTGGTGTAAAAATAATGTGACAACGGAAACTGAATCCATGGAATGTTTGTAGTAACAATGAGTCAGGAAATACCGTGTAAACTTGCAATCTCCACGTGTTATCACTGATGTTATTAGAACTTAGTCTTCATAAATAAGCGAAATCGCAGCTGTTGCGATGAGAATTCGTATTTATTTGCCTCCGACTCCATAATGCTTCGTTCGGCGAGATTCCGAGGCACTTTTTTTTTTTCAACAGTACATTTTCTATAACATTGGTCATCGGCATGTGAACCGCAGGTGTGACGGTTTCATCGAAAATCGTCTGATAACCTCGGAACTTTCTACTGCCTACGAGAACGTTCGAGTTCTCATTTATCGTTCGATAGCTGTGCAATGGCTCATCAGGCGATTCATATACGTCGAGACGCGTTTGTGGAGCACTAAATTATCCGTAAGAAAGGTCTCTTGCAACAATACCATCGTGCTATGCGTGTGGAACTGAAGAAAAACCCAACTATCGAAGTTCTCCGAACGAGCAACGAGTAAACAAGTTGAAAAAAAAAAAAAAAGTAACCGTGATATAGCATCGATCGAGATTTTCAAGGGCGCGTTGGTTCGTTGCTCGATATTATAATCCCGATGAAGGAAGGTTGAGGTTTTAATCAGAATAAAATCGTGTCTCTAATATCATCGAAGTTTGACGAGTATGCTGCGCGGTACCGACAGGAAGAAACTTCCGGAATAAATCCGTGCAAGTGGTTCCGACCTTCGGAAATCGCTTCCTCCTCTCAGACATGGGTGGTACCCGGTTTCATTGACTTTCATTCAAGCGTAGCGAATCACTCGACGCAGTGTGGCGAGCATGTCAATGGCAAGGTCTCGGAGAAAGAAGAGAGATATATCGTAGTACGTTCTCCACGACGATAATTAATTGCGATTTTTAAGGATGTGCGATAGAACGTAACTGAACAAACAAGAACTGTTTTTACTTCGATTTTTTAGCTTTAACGCGTCGTCTGACGGTATATTTACAAGAATACTTTATTGTAGCAAATATTGTTCTCTACAATAAAGGTAAAAGGCATATATGCCGTTAGACGCTTGGCTGACTCGCTATTGAGCCGCAAAGCGAATGAGAGTCTTCAGTCTGAGATAATAGATCGTTCCAAGGTAAATTAACAGTTTTCTCCGTAACGATCGCTCGTATCAACAATAAGCTAAGAACCTTTTTTGTAGGAAATATAATGCTCTAGAAAAAAGGTATCTTCATAAAATGTCGATAGACGAAGATTTACGGAGTTAATGGTGAATTTGTATTGAAAACGCGCTATTGAAATCTATAAAATCTTCTCAACTTGATTGTTTTTTTTTCTTTTTTCGCTGTTAGATCTTTGAAGATAGTGAATAATAGTTGTTTATTCGCATCTGTCACGGCGTGAAAAAGCGTTTTTCCATCTAATCGAATAATGGTTCATAGTCGTAACCAACTCGATTATGGGGGACCTTGCTTTCTAATGGGCTGTCTGTCTGTACAGTAGCTCGTCCTCTTCTTCCTTATCACGATTTTGTATTTCACATATATAGAAGAATATAATATAATAACGCTCCCGGCAACGATGTAATTTTCATCGTAACTTTTTCTCTCCCTCTTGCGTTTACCATTCTATCGATCTATTCCACGGATCGAATGGATTAAACGAGCAAAAATACCATCAATCGAGTAAAGTATTCTTCAAATGCGGAACAATGCGAGAGAGCCTCGTCGGTACATCACCGTTTCACTATTTGTATTCGATTGAAAGTATACAGTTCTAAAAGAAATATATATATAAAAAAAACAAACGTTTCTCGATTGTTTGTTACAAGAAATATTTTCAATGTCGATCATACGAGCGACAGGTCTATTATTAAATTCTTCATTGAGAATTTATATCCGTCTTTGGATCATTAGTTTTTTACACCTAAATGCAGGATATGTAAACCATTGAAAAAAATTTGTCCATTCAATTTAACGATGCGATACCGTAAAAAAATATATTTTCGCGTTTTTCTCGGGGTGATTCGAAAGTTCTTATTAAATTAAATTGTAATATAAGAATTGAGAAAAAAAAACATCGTGTTATAATTTTTACAAAAGATTCATTTAATTGAACGCTTATTGACCGGTCGTCCTCGAGCCGCGGCTCCTGGAAGTGTGCGCGGGTGGTCGATCGGGGGATCGGATAAAAAAAATGATGAAAGAAAAAAAAACGTACAAAACGAGGGTATTCAATCTACAAGCCCGAGAGAATATTGCTTCGGGCGACAAACTGTCGTTCACGCGTGTGTTCCGCGTTGGCCAAGCATCGCAATAAATACATTCGATAAATCGCCCTTCCAAACGCGCGCGCGCGATCGCACGCTCCTCTCTTCACAATTTTTCACGATAATACAAACGATTTGATTATTCGATGAATTTTAATTTATGAAAATCGTAGTCAATCGAGCGGTTCGTATATGGAAAAAAAAAATAACAAAACTCTCGAAGGATTTGGGTCACGCGTGGGCGATAACCGAAATTCATTGTTGCTTTCAGCACGAGACATAACGAGAAATCGAGAGAGAAAAAAAATGAAAAAAAAAAAAAAATTAAATAATTCGGAAGATAATATTTGATTCCGATGTATTCAAGAGCGAGGACGAGGTCGCCAGACGTTTTCTTTTTTCTTCTTTTAAAGTCTACTGATTTTCCGAACGATAAAATATCCAGTCATTAAAAATTATCTCTAATTGGGATAAAAATGTCATAACACCGCTTCAACGATTGATCCTCTGCAAGGATGTTGTTAAAAACAAATCATTGCATGAAAAAATATCTATAATTTTTTTTGTATTTTTTTTTTATCGCTAACGCCAAAAGACGTCACAACCGATGCGTCTATGATGCGATTATTGTAGTCGGCGATTTGACTATTTTTTGCATTTGCGTCGGTATATCGATGAAAGAATTGCGTCACATGACGGAATTGCAATCGACATTCGTCGTTAGACGGCGAGCGATCGAGACTCACCGCTAGCGGTCGAATGATACATCGGAAGATCAACAAGCAATTAAACAAGCACTTCCCAACCTGCCGGAAGATTCTAATCGTCAAAAGAGCTGTGACTGCGTCTTCTTCGCGACATACACGATAGGGCGATTATCCCACCGACCGCGGTAGTCACGAGGAAAATTTAAATTAATTATATGACAATTATTCATATACAACAGGTATAGTTTCCTTAAAACTACTCGCGGCAAACGAAAAAATACGAATGCAAACGCGGAAACGAGGAAGTCGAAGATTTTTCGTCATTTAAATTAATTGACGGCAAACCTGTGAATGCCGGCAATTGAAAATATCCGAACCATTGCTATCGGCAAATTAATTGAATTTTAATAAGTTCTTCGTACTCTATAAGCCATTTGCGGAAATAATCATATTTTCCGATGAATCGTAATTAATATGCACTTACCGATAACACTTTGTAATATCGCGAATTTTAAGTACCTTTAAAAAAAAACACGAAAAAAATTGCAATTTTGATCAACGATCGATTAAGAAAGTTAAACATCTTGCAATCGAAAAAATGTGCATAAAAAAGTATTATTATTAGAAAAATAAAAAAACAGCTATAATAGTTCGATGTTTCGGAGCGTTATAACCATTTCGAGGTATAATACCGCGGGAATAATTATTACGTATTATGCGCGCGTTATTACACTGTTACTAATGCATTTGCGCGCGTGGTGAGTAAAATATACGAAACTCGCGTCTAACTGTGAGCACGCGATTTCAATTTCACGGAGTTTAGTCGAAGAAAAACGGATCTTTGTGCATCGATGTTTTTTTTTTTTTTTTCCTTTTTTTTTCACAATATTAACGAAAGATGCGAATGGGTTTAATATACGAATTCATTTATGCGCGCCTAACGCGAAAGATTAATAATCATCTAAGAAATAAGTTGTTTAATCTGTTTCTCATTGACGCAAGTCAGGGCCGCGATAGGCTCGCGGCGGTTAAAATAATTCTCACCTCTTTTCATTTCAAGTGCAACGCTACGATCGCTACGCAATGAATTTTTCTATATCGTTCAACTGGTACGACGAGAGAGACGTTCGAACTGCGGGAACGGTTTCGAACGCTGTGTGCCGCAGGGTCGAGCCTCCCGTACGACCGCATGTAGGCCGTTCACTAGGGAATACTGCTGACTCTGTACACCAGTCTCTCTCTATCATAAAGTTGTAGTAAAGTACACCGTAATGGGTGTACGGAAAAAAAAAAAAAAAAACAACACATGTACGAGAAGGTTCTCCACTCATGACCCACTTACCTTATAATATCTATTTAACGATTAATTCGTTAATCAATTATTGCCTATCCATCGGCAGATCATAGTTGATTGTTTAGCTTGTAGGATATAATCTTTTTTTTTCTATTAAAAACAACAACTTCTCGCATCCGGTAGGAGTTCGACTCATAGACGATGAATCGATAATGCATATGTATACATTAAACTTAATCATTTAATACGCGATGTAAACAATCGAAGAACAGAAAAAAAAGGTTTGTTTACAATAGCGGTTAAAATTCGTCGGAAGCGATTTAATTTCAAGGTCGATGAAACACGCAGAGGGAAGATCTATTCCTGGGTGACATATATATGTACATATAGCACGGCATTGGTATCAGCGGCGAGTTGCGGAATGAAACGACAGTGAGAGTGGGAGTTTCTCGAGTTAAAGCTTCGAAAGTTACAAAGATAGAACAAAGTTCGTGGTGAAAAAAAAAAATAAAAAAAAAATGGTAATGGAGCAAAAAGACGAAAAGACGAGAGTTGAGATCGATTTTTGAAAAATAATAGGATTCATAGAGAGAAAGGAAAATAATAGCATAGAGGGTGGTATTGTGCAGAGAAAGAAAGATCTATAGATCTCTTGTGGCCGAGGAGCGCGTTTCTGATTAGCAGCAGCGAGTTGTTGAGTCTCGTTTTGCCGTGGAGCCCCGAGAGCGGAGCGATATAAATGCGGGGGCCTCGCGCGAAATCGACTCAGTCAGAGCGGAAAAAACGTTCGGGAACGAATTCGCGCCGGTCGATACCAGACACACGCGTACACGTGAGATTTTGAATAAACACACGAAAAAAAAAGTTTCAATCAAAAGTAACAAATTTTATCGAGAGAAAGATAAAAAATAATAAACACTCGTTGCTCACTGTGCAACACGATGTATTTTGTCGGGAATTCGTTATTCTTTCGATCGGAGAACTTTGTTAATTAAATCAAAAAGGCGGGAAATAATATCAAGTGGTTTGAAGAAAGAAAAAAAAACAACGTGGTGCAAGTGATACACAGTTTTATCGGCGCCCCTTAATATATTCGAGATAAAAAAAAACCGCCAAACCAACCGAAACGTCACATAAACATCGCTGAAGAACAGACTTTGTCTCGTCACGTTTTGGCTTACTGTTTAAATATAAACAGGTGAGTTTGTTCAGTGCGATTTTAACGAAAGTTGCAGCAGATTAAAAGACAAAGTTAAAAAATATTGAATATCAATACCGAAAGACAAATATTTTGTCGAAATTTTGTCATTTTTCGGTAGTATGCCGACGATCCGCTGATGTTTACGATGACAACGATAATTTTTCACACATCAATAGACGCCTCTGTATCGCGGAGAAAGAATTCTTTGTTCTCCGCTCGAAATTGCATTAATTTCGGGAACATCGATTATCTTTTTTTTTTTTTTCAAATTCAAAAGTCAACGGCAATTAAATTAGATGAATTCATTTAAAAAGACGCGATTTAAATTTTTTTATCTCTGATTAAAAAAATCGTTTTATATACCGCGCGATCTTTTAGTCAATTACTTCGCTATTCACTTAACTTATGAATAGCTTAATAGTATAATTGCTTTAGCGCCGACAACAGAATACACATTAAAAAAAGTCATAAAAAGAAATCGATCGAGTATTGCGAATTGTCGGTCGTCGATTTCTTGAAGAATTCCCGCACTTATATGTGTACTAATAAGCGCAGTAGTGGGGAAGAGTTTATTAACCATCGACTATACCGGAGCGATCGTGTCGGCGTAAAACCTCGACGCTTGTACCCGCATTGTTTTATCTGCATATATGTAATTGTTATTTTCCAGTAAATTTTCAGGGATAAAAATGTAAAGGAAATGTAAAGTTTGAATGAAGGATATCGGGATATGTTATCTACGCGTTCCAAGTACGGTGAATGGGTCATTTTTTTAATTGTTGCATATACATAGCAAATTAGAACAGTGTATACGTGTAAAGACATATATATCTATATATATATATATATATATATATTCAGAACGATAGTGATCGGTGTTATGTTCATTATAAATCGATCCGCGACTTTGGCTTGTAACTCGATCTTTCACGGCCTATCGACGAGACAGCAATACGAAATCGATATATCTACAGTAACAAAACGTGTTTATTCCAAAATTAAGGGGTTTCTTCACGATATAATCTTTTCATCAATTTTCATCAATTTCCACGAAAGCGTCCGCAACTCGAAACTGTAATTCATAGTCGCGATGAGAAATAAAGACGAAGCATGAAAAAAAAAAAAAAAAAAAAATTGAATGACAACCGGGGCATTAAGACCGGAAGTCATGACAGACAATGTACATTGGTTCCGATCGTTCTAATCAGATGTCATTAAGAGCTCATATGACACGGGGCATCCGTCCTCCGCAACGGTACGAAAAATAAGTGAACGACAAGTGAATGACAAATTGGCGATAAAAAAAAAACTTTAAAGTCGACGCCTACACCGTACTTGGCCCCAAAACTCATTAGCAGCTTTTAATTGCTTCCTACCAGGATGTGGCTGTAGTTCCGGAGATAAACTGTCGATGATATATGACTATTTTGTCTTTATTGCCCATATTTCGCTAAGGCCGGGACATCAGGGTCTTTTTTTCTTTGCGACGTTAATGAACGATTAATGACGAAAGGTGATAGGAGGGAAGTTTTTTCATCGTAAACGATGAGCTTTTTTTTTTTTTTTTTTTTTTTTATGATCGGTACAATGCAAGTGGGTCATTCGATATTAAAGAATTAACGTCTAACGTGTTGCAAGCACGAGGATCGTAACACGCCGGTTCAGCTGCATTATACAATAATATATAGATATCATCGTCTCGGCCCGAGGCTGCGAACGAGAATCACGAATAAGAGTCTCTTAAACATTTTGAGTCATCGCATGAAGAGTCTCTAATCGTCCTCAGGGGCCATTATTCAATTTCGTGACGGAACTGGTCATCTTCTTCGATCAACAATCCCCACTCGTGATCAACACATGACTGGGATCCAAGATGATAGGCGGACACCGACATGGACACACTTTTGTTCAATTCAATTGTGTTATCATTGTTGATATCATAGAGATCGGTACTACGCGTACTTTCTTCGTACGTCGTACGCTCGTTGAAGTCGCACTCGCGATTTAAGTATTTATTTAATGATTCACTTAGAATTTTGCATTGAATTATCATTGAAACACCGAGGCGCCATTAGGAAGAGAAAATATAATGATTTCATTTCTTACTAAACATCGAGGATCGCAGGCATCCTAATGAAAATGTGTATTTCGGAGCTAAAATATTACGCGTCAATGGTCAATAGTCAATATTTTCGATACTTCAATTATCCAACATCCGGACAATTATCTAGAGGCGCCGTTTAAGATTTATCTTTGATTTTGTTTTTTTTTAGAAATCACAAAATCGGCATTATGGTCGCGCAGGCCAAGTACTGGTGGAAGAGCTTGCGCACCGGAAGCACTCAAGGCGTAAGTACGATAAAAATAAAAAAATGTTTTCGAATTAATCTTAATACTCTATTGATAGTAATCTTCTTCGCATCTTATCACACGACGAAGTGAAACGTAACTACTTCCTCTATAAAGATTAATGTGACACCTGTTAAAGGAGGTCGTTTCTCCGAATCTACAAACTATGCTTTGAAAATTATTCCGTATTTACGCAACTTTGGCACTTCCCGTTGTATAAAATTCAAAAAAATTCACTACTTCCGCTATAAAGATTAATATCACTCATTTCAACACGTGTTGAAAAAGATGAATTCTCAAACTCGACGAACGATCGTCCATAAAAAATTCATCAAATATTTGTATTTAACGGTTTTACCTAGAAAAAAGGGTAAAACCGCGCAGTAGATTATTAATTACTAAAGATAACATTGTAGCAACATACAGTCGCGTCGATTGTTTAAAAAAAAAAACGCACGCGATAAATCGCGTGCATATCGACAACACGCGATTATTCACTCGCCGATTCATCGATGTAGTCATCAATAATACAATATCTCTATAATTGAAAAATATTTGTTTAAAATTAACAATTGATTAATCCGTTTTTACGAATTTTTATATTCGCTGCAGATTCTCGCGGGTTTCGCGGCTCATTCCGGTCAAATTTCCGTCGGCCTTTCGCAGGGTTTCAGTGCCGTTCTCATTCCGAAATTATTGGAATCAAATTTTTCAACTGTTTCGGAAGCCTCGTGGATTGCATCTTTGGGTGTTATATCGAATCCTCTTGGCGCACTAATCGCCGGATCTTCCGCCGAGTGTTTCGGACGCAGATCGGCAATCGCACTTGCGACGCTTCCGCATATGGCGGGATGGTTACTCATAGCTTTGTCAACAAACGTGCCGATGCTATACGCCGGTCGTTTTATCAGTGGAATCGGAACGGGAATGGCCAATGGCCTGTATCTCTACGTTAGCGAGGTATTTTTTTCTCGTTTCCGAACGATCGAGCTTCCGGTTGACTCCGAAAAATTATTTTTTAGTTATCTAATTTTTTTTTTTTTTTTTTTCGTAATTTTTAGGCGGCAGCGCCGCATCAGAGAGCATGGCTCGCGAGTTCCGGTCCCGTTTTAGTCTCTTTTGGAGTCCTGATGATCTACACACTCGGAGCTTTAACGACGTGGCAAAGAACAGCGGCGATAAGTATCGGCCCCGCGATACTTTCATTAGCTTTAACGAGGTAAAAAAATTCTCGTAATTCAATCGAACATTTACCGAAAAACTGTTCTTTCGTAATTATGGATAACTAAACCAATTTTTTTTTTGCAGAATGCTGCCGGAAACACCTGCATGGCTAGCGAGACGAGGGCGCATCGAGGAAGCCAAAGAATCCCTAATTTGGCTGCGAGGCTCGGGAATGAGTACGGAAAACGAGTATCGGGAATTGTGCACAACGAACGTTAAACGCGAACAAGAAAAATCAAATATCTGCGAGGCGCTCAAAAGCCCAAGTGTATGGAAGCCGTTTCTCATTCTCTTCGTGTTTTTCGCGCTTCAACAAATTTCGGGAATTTACGTGATACTATTTTACGCCGTTACGGTACTCGAGGACATTGGTGTTATGATCGACGGATACGCTGGTAGCGTTGGATTAGCGTTAATACGATTAGTAGCTTCGTTATTGGGTGTCGCACTCGCGGGACATTTCGGAAGAAAAACTCTCGCCTGTGCGAGTGCGTTAGGAATGGCACTTTCGGCTGCTGGAGTCGCACTATCCATAAGGTAAAAAAAAATGATTTTTCGGAATATATTTTAAAAAATTGAAATGCATTCAAAATTAAAAAAAAAAAACTAAAAACATTTATCGATCCAAAATCTGTTTTATCGATGATTTTTCGTCTGTTATCGATTATTATCTATTGATTTAACGGTTTATAAAAAAATTTCGAACGTATAAAAAAATTGAATTTTTTTTCGATTTCAGGTACGAAGTACCGTCGTGGACCCCACTAATCTGCATAGCCCTTCACGTCGGTTTTTCGATGATCGGTTATTTGACTCTACCGTGGGTCATGACATCGGAACTTTATCCATTGAGATTTCGCGGTGCCGTCGGTGGTTTAACGACGAGCATAGCGCAGATAATGACTTTCGCCGCGATAAAAACATATCCCGACATGAGTTACGCGATCGGTCTCGAAGGTACGATGTGGACTTTTGCATGCGCCGCACTGGCCGGAGCAGCTTTTGCTCTCACCGTACTGCCGGAGACTCGAGGACGAAGCTTGGATCAGATAGAGTGCACGTTCAATGGCGATTGTAAGAGAATCGAAAATACGAACAACATCGTCGATGTTACGGATACGAAAAATGTAACTCTCAAGAGATTCGTATCAATATCCGAAGAGAAGTTTCCGAATATGAGAGCAAATGCTTTCACCTACGATAACTTTTGTCTCGACATAACTGACGAGAATTCTATGAAAAGTAACGACGAATTGACGATCGGTAAACGAGAATGGAAAACTACGGATAGTTCCACGAGGACACCGGTTGTCAGCACTATTTGCCTCGAACACGCGTATCTGTGATGTGAAAGAAAGGGAAGACTTTATTTTTCTTCTCTTAGTCCTCTGAGCCATTTTTCAAACGAAACGAATAATGTCTGATCTCGTTATTTTTTTTATTGTTGTTGTAAATATATATATATATACTTTTGTTTGTTAAAGACGGATCGGTGAATGCGCGTGTATTTCTTTGTTGTATGAAACTCGATTTTCTAGGCGGGTTGTCGCGATCTTTTTTTTTTTCGACGCGCAAGCATTCACCATTTGCCACCGTTCAGTATTATAAACAAAAAGCATTCCTCGTATCACGTTAATATAGCATTTGTTATACGATTATTAAAAATACATCGAACTCCGTGCAGTGATACGTACGATAATGTTAAGCATACAAAAAAACAAAGCTGTAGCCATATTTTATACGTTATAATGTTCGATTAGATTTTAATGTATTATTTGTAACCGTGTGTTAATTTTTCATCGTAATGACAATGATAGTTTTTATACGCGTGTGTAATAATCGTTAAGTTATTTATTGTATTAAACGATTTAATAAAATTATGTTACGAATAATTTTTTAAAAGATGGCGATTTGTTTATTACATCGATTGATATACTTGTGTAAAAAACTGACCGGTTTTACTGACCTTGAGTGTCGATCGACTTTGTTGCATTTCATAGCTAACAAAAGGCTCGGATACATCACTGAAATAAAATGGAATGGACCGAAAAGGAAAAATGTATCAATGCCGGTTTAAAAGTACAGCTGATACTAAGTCATGCAATAGGTTAAACCGAACAGCTGAGCTAAGACGCATCACCGGGTAAACGAACTGTTGATACGAAATAAAACAGCAAAAAATGAATTAATCGTTTCGTACCCGATAAGTTCGTATTAAAACGTGATCTTTGACTCTCCGAGGCCAAAAAGAGTTGCTTTCGACATCTGTTCTTTTCCTCGCGAAGCTTTACGCCGACTGGATCTCCGAGATGTTCCGCGAAACACACTGCTCAATCGACCACGCGGTACACAGTTCACTGCGCCACCGCATAACGAGTGAGTCTTCGTGGTTGGCGCAGGTATACGTAGATCGGAGCAATTCGGTGCTCGTCGCGTTGGAACTTAATTTTCCTCTGACGTTTGACGTTAGTCGTATTATCGAACGGGTTTGGTGGGCTTTAACGACTAACGGGTTTAAACATTTGGCTTTTTTCAAATCACGTCCGCGTAACAACGATAAAGTTCGCGAGTTGATGATAAGATCGCTCGATGTCGTGGAAGAATGTAGCGGAGTAGCTGTTCAGTCGAGTGACAACAAACGAGGAAGTTAGGAGGAGGAGGATGACGAGACCGACGTGCCCGCTCGGCGGGCTCTACGTCGTCGAGGGCGAGGTCGGCCTCCTGATGACCGCTATGCGACGTGGTGTACGATGGTCATCGCACTCGCATCAGGTATTTTTCTCGTCATTCACAACCATATATATTTCTTTACAACAGCTGTTTTGCTCGTGCGTTTGCCGTGAATTTTCATGCTAAAAAACTAACCGCTGAGTCTCGCAAGCACTGGCAACAGTTATTATTAATAATCGGTACGTAAAAATTTGTTCGCAGGACGAGGATCAGGACATCCTGATGAAAGGCTTGTCGTCGCTGAAGGAAGCGCTTAACGATGCAAGAAACCTGTCGCATCTTGAACCCAGCGTGTTTCTCGCACCGTTTCTTGAGATCGTCAGATCGGAGGAAACAACGGGTCCCGTTACGAGTCTCGCACTGTCCGCTGTCAACAAAATGATATCGTATGGTCTTATCGGTAAGATTTGCTTTGTTTGCTAAACAAACTTATGAATTTTGGCTTCTCAATGGTTTTGATACAATTACAACAAAAATTATTGTTTTGCAATATATATAATTATATTTTTTGCGTATACTTTTTTTTGTATTTGATGCTTGTTGTTTGGCTTCAGCGTTCTTTTTTTTATTTAGCATTCATTGCTAGTACTCCGTTAGATAAATGAATTGAGAAAACAGGATAGTCAAGATCCGCCGCCAATTGCCTCGTAGTTCACGACACAAACACCACTGTCTCTAAAAATTCAGTTTTTGGCTCTGAATTTTCTCGAATTTTGATAAAATTTTATGTCCCTATTTTTTTTTGAAACTGATAATAATTCGGGAAAAAATCTGAATCCGAAAATTTTATCGAATCTAATCATTTCTAATTCGCAAATTCGATTCAGCAGCTAATATACTTTTTTTTTTTTAACCATTGAAGTAATTTGTTTACCATTAAAATATCTTTTGATGACTGTACCACTTGTTTTCAACGAGCAACCGGCACTTCGTTCTAATTATCAAGAAATAAAAAACATCGCTATTCGCGAAATAATAATCTAAAAAATTTCTTGTAATTTGATCAGATAATTTTTTATTCAGATCACGAGCATCCAGCGATCGGAACTTGTGTAGAATCCATCGCCGACGCAGTGACTCATGCGAGATTCGTCGGGACCGACGCCTCCGGCGACGGCGTTGTTCTGATGCGCATACTGCAGGTTTTACGAGCTCTGGTATTGTCGCCGGCCGGAGATCACCTCTCCGACGAAAGCATTTGCGAGATTATGCTCAGCTGCTTCAGGATATGTTTCGAAACTCGTCTAAGCGGTGAGACTTTGGCGCTTCGCTATATTTCCGCGAAGAAAAAGTCAATTTTCCGTTTATACCGAAAAATGCAATCGATTAAAACTTTGAATTTGATGATGTCGTTAATTTTTTATCGCGCTAAAATTTAATTTTCTATGAATTTCATACGTACTTACATAATACATCGAAACTTTATTTTCTAATTTTTCTTAGAGTTGTTGCGTCGCACAGCGGAGCACTGTTTGCGGGATATGGTACAGCATCTGTTCACTCGTTTATCACAATTCGCCGACGACACGCGCGTCATACCGAACATGAAAAAGATGCGTACAAACGGTATGGAGAATTCACGAGGAAAGACTAGAAAAGTCAAGAGTCACGTAAAGCAAAAATCAGCGAACAGCAATGGTGGCGCGAAGCCGAGCGTCGATCAAATTGAAACCGAAGAAAGTGAGACGCGTCTGTTAAGTCCCGTTGAACGCGTACGCGTCGATCATCTCGCGACAACTCCGATAACACCAGCGGGAAATATTGTCGATATGCAGGGTTCCCTCGATCAGGGAACTCCCGACAAGCCTGTCGTTGACGACGAGACATCGAAAAATTCGACTCCAGTGGAAAAGAAATCCGACGAATCCGAGAAAACCGAAGAATCGTCGACAAAGGAGAAGGAGATTCTCGAAAATCCGTCGGAAGAAACAACTGCCGTCGATGAAAACGCGAAGAAAGAGTCAATAGAGTCACAAACGATCGTTGAAGAACCAAAAGTCGCCGATGTAAAAATATCCGAAGATAAAGAGGATGAGAAAACCGCGGAAATACAATCGCCGGCCGGTAGCGTCGAGGATCTCTCGGTTGATGACAACGCAAGTATAGGAAGCGGCAACAACGAAAATACGAAGATACCAAAAATTCGCGTAGATTCCGAATCCCAATTGGAGGAATACGTTAATCCTCAGGGTGTGCGTTTCACGGCGTTGCAACAATTGTCACCCTATGGCGCTCTCTGCATCCGGGAACTGTTTCGATTTCTCGTATCGCTCTGCAGTCCGTTGGACAAGCAAAACACGGAGATAATGACGCATCTCGGATTGAGTCTTTTGCAAGTCGCTCTTGAGATCGCTGCCGATGCGCTCGCTAATTTTCCGAGTCTATTGTCATTGGCGCGCGACGAATTGTGTCGGAATTTGATACTTCTCTTGGGCACCGAGAGACTTTCGATTCTCGCGGCTGATCTCCAAGTATCATTTCTACTTTTCGAGTCGCAACGCGAACATCTGAAATTTCAGATGGAACACTACATTCTGAAACTCACGGAGCTCGTCGACACGGATTCCAACAGAATTTCTTACGAGCAGCGAGAACTCGCACTTGAGGCGATCGTTCGTCTCTGGAGAATTCCCGGCTTACCGGCCGAATTGTATCTCAATTACGACTGCGGCTTGTACTCCACAAATCTTTATGAGGATCTCATGAAACTTTTGTCGAAAAATGCCTCAGCTTTGCTCGGAAGTATGTATAGCATACAATTCATATCGCTCGAAGCAATAATCGGTTTGGTAGTCGGTATCGAAGCGCGATGTAAGGGTTACCGTGATCTCTACAAACCGTCGCGTCATCAGAACACCGAAGCGTTGCCAACGAGGGAGGAACTTTTGGCAACGAAAGCTAGCAAACGATGGCTTGCGCTGGGAACAGAGAAATTCAATGAAAATCCCCGCGAAGGTATAGCCAAGTTAACGGAACACGGATTACTCAGCAGCACACCAGGCGGTCCTCCTGATCCCGAAAAGATCGCGAAACTCTTACGAGAAAATCCGGTACTCGACAAAAAAGCAATCGGCGAGTATATAAGCAAAAAAGAAAACAAAACGATACTTAATTGTTTCGTTCAAAATTTCGATTTTCATAATACGCGAATAGATCAGGCATTACGTCTGTATCTCGAGTCGTTCAGACTTCCCGGTGAAGCACCGTTGATATCGTTGCTTTTGGAAAAATTTGCTGATCATTGGCACGACAGCAATGGTCGTCCATTCAGCTCAGCCGACGCGGCTTTTACACTCGCATACGCCGTTATAATGCTCAACGTCGATCAACACAATTACAATGCCAAAAGGCAGAGTGTTCCAATGACCGCCGATCAGTTTAAGAGAAACTTAAAGAAGGTAAACGGCGGAGCAAATTTCGATCAGGAGATGTTGGATGAAATATACACATCGATAAAAGGCGAAGAGATCGTTATGCCGGCTGAACAAACGGGACTCGTTAAGGAAAATTACTTATGGAAAGTATTGCTGCGTCGGGGCGCCAGTCAGGAGAGCGTTTATCTCAAAGTCGGCAATGCCGGTGAGTTCGTCGACAAAGAATTGGCTGAACGCGCGTGGGCACCGATAATAAGCGCTCTTTGTCGCGCCTACGATAAAGCACCCGATCGAACCCTTCAGCGTCGAGTGGCGCAAACTTTCTTGAGTTGCGCCGCGATAAGTTCCCACTACGGTATGAGTAGCGATCTCGACACCCTCGTCGTGAGTCTCTGTAAGTTCACCGGACTCGCAACAGGCGGCGAACCCGAGCAGATTGTTCTTCAACTCGGTGGCAGCGGTAGATGCCAATTGGCCGCTCGAACTCTCTTCAAGATAACGCATCTTTACGGCAACGGATTGAGGGCGTCGTGGAAAAATATAATCGACTGTCTTCAGACACTTTATAAAGCGCGATTATTGCCGAAAAGTATGACTGATGGTGAAGATTTTCTCGAAGCGGGCGGAAGAGTTTCGCTGATTCGCGAACCAACGACTCCGAAAGCTCCGCCCGTCGAACAGGGTATCTTGTCGAGTCTCTACTCTTACATAGCTCTCGAAAGTACTCGAGTTCCACATCCGGCCGAAGCAACAACGCGAAAGCGCGCAACCGATTGCATAGCCAATTGTTATCTGAAGCAAATAATCGAAGAGAGTAAATTTCTCGAAGTCGATTCGCTGAGATCCTTGGTCGGTTCTCTGATATCCGTTAATCCGCACGACGAAGACATATCCGTCTTTATCCTCGAATTGCTGTTGGACGTTACGATACAAAATCGCGATCGCGTTATGTGCGTTTGGTCGATAGTTCAGGCGCATCTCGACGGTCTGCTGACGAGTGCAGCGCGCGAGAATCATCCGTATTTACTCGAACGCGTTGCCGTTGGAATGCTAAGATTGGCAATAAGGTTGTTGCGCGGTGAAGAATTCGCTTGGACGGTTTTGCCACCGCTGACACCGCTCACGCATCTTCCTTCAGCAACGACACCACCGTTGTCGCGTCAAATAGCTTACGGCCTATTCGAACTTCTCAAAACCGGCGCGGCGAATATCCACAGTTCGGAAGATTGGAGAGTCGTATTTAGCCTTCTGGAGTGCGCCGGGGCCGGTGCTCTCGTACCAAAAGCTCAACAAAACTCAACGGGAACTTCGAATAGCATTAATAACGTTTCCGACGAAAATCCGCCGTTGGGAACTTCGAGAACATCGGTTTTGGATCAAAGACCGATATCACCGGTCCCCGAATGGGTTCTCGTTTCGCCGACCGGCACTGAAGCTCCTCTTCCCGTTGCCGCTGATACGATTATTCTCGATCGCGCTTTGCAGCCTCACGATCCCGTCGCTCTGACCAAATGTTGCGAAAGCTTAATATTCCTCGTCCGCGATGTCGCGCATGTTACGCCGTTTAACTTTGAACTTTCCATACGCTGCGTCAGAACTTTCGGTGAAGCTGTTCTCCAGTGCGGAGCTTCGCGAAAGCGCGGAAGGATCTACGGATCCGCCGAAGATTTATCGACGAATCCGGCTTATCAACAAACTCCCATTCAATTGTTGGATTTAATGCATACATTGCACACGAGAACGGCGCAGATATTCCGCTGGTGGGCTGAGGAGAGCGGACAAAGCGAAATTGCTTCGCTTTGGCCACAAGCGTGGAAACCACTTCTGCAGGGCATCGCGAGATTATGCTGCGACTCTAGAAGACCTGTGAGAGCGTCGGCTATAACTTATCTTCAGAGTACACTGCTCGCTCACGATTTGGCGCAATTAACGGCCATCGAGTGGTCGCAATGCTTGGAACAAGTGCTGTTTCCGCTCCTCGCGCAACTCTTGGAATCTGTTGCGCCTAACGATCCCGCGGGAATCGAAGAAACTCGAGTCAGAGCCGCAATGCTACTGTCCAAAGTTTTTCTTCATCATTTGACTCCACTACTTACTCTACCAGGTTTTCTGCCGCTTTGGCTCACCGTTCTCGATCTCCTGAGGGCTTATATGCACGCGGATAACAGCGAAATGCTCTTCGAGGCGATACCAGAGTCACTGAAAAATATGCTTTTGGTTATGTCGTCAACGGGGGTTTTGACTCCGACGTCTAATCTCTGGGAACCAACGTGGAGAACAATCAATGGATTTTTGCCAAATTTGAGACTCGAATTGTTCCCCGAACCGGCGAATCCCGTGAGTCAAGGTACGCAGGGAGATAACAGACCAAAGTCACCGCAAAGTCCCGTTATCAGTCTCGTAGAACAGGAACAACCGAATTTTCACGGATCAATTGCCCCGCAACCGGAAAATTCGGAATCACACATTCCAATTAAAATTGCTGCAGCGGACACAGGAATGCATGTGTATTTAACGGCGTTGAATAAGGAAGCGGTCGGTAAAGAAGTTTTAGAAGTTAAAGATCCGGAAGGACACGAAGAAGGGGTTGAAGAGGAATATCGTTACCGCGCGGTAACGCAAGTCATAAGTCTTCACGGACAGGAGGAACCTTCGTTTACCGGGACTATAGCTCCTCAACCGGAAGTTCCAATAAATATCGATGATCGTAATAATGTGGTGAATCCTCCTGCATGGATTATTCTTGGAAAGGAACAATCGTCTGTTAACGAAACTCAAGTTCCGACGGAAACATCGATGAAAGGAGAAATCGAAGAGGAAAAAAAATCTTCACCTTCTTCACCAATCGCGGAATCCAACTTTCCTAATAATTTAACGAATCTTCAGATTGACACGAGTTTTAACGAAGCAAAGGAACTTCAGCAAGTCGTGAATTTACTCAGTCAACCACCACCGAGCGTTTCTAGTCCTGTAGCCGTTCAACCGACCGCCCAAAGCTTCGATTTTTATCGAGGCGCAGGAATTCCTATCGAAGTTTTGGCCGACAGAAGTAATTCCGGATCCGACGGATGGAAGTCGCGAAGAGAAGAAATTGGAATCAACGCAATAGGCATCGGTGATTCTTCCAATGAATACCCCAAATCTTCGGTTGAGGTAATTGATTTGAAAATACGTAGCTACGAGATTTCGCTTTTAATAAAGAAAAAAAATTAATTTTTCACTTTTTTTCTAAACTTTTTTTATGGTAATTATTATTGTTTAATTTCGTGTTTTGTTAACAGATCCAAGCGGTTGACTCCCGAATTCCCACAACAATGACGCCAACGTCGCCGTCGAATTTGACGACAACAACGATGTTTAATTCCGCAGCATATTTCAGCGAAGATCCAGCCGCGGATCGTCTATTTGTCGTAACCAATCCTTGACGACTGTACATTACCTATCGTGTATATTGTATCATATAAAGAAAAAAAAAGAAAGGAACTACTAAAAGTATAATTATTCGTTTCACTTCGTATACATATGAATGTATATGCAGATCGATGAATTCTAATATGTATATGTTGTATGTACGTAAAACCACGTGATCATCTTTATGGTTGTGTTTTATGATTGTTATCATCTCCGTTCCGTGTACCAATTTTTTTTTTTTTCATTTGTTTTTTTTTTTTTATTAATTTTTACAATTGAATCGATAGGTCAATTAGCGGAATTAGAAGAAATTGCAATGAAAAGAAATTAAGATTTTTTTTGTTTTGAGGTGTAAATCTTTTGCTTGTATATTCGGCACACCGAGAAATATATAGATAGATAGATCATATAATATATCAATGCGACATTAAAAACGTGTTATCAATTTCTTCCTCGAATCACGAAAAAAATATTATACTTTTTATCATTTTTAAAATTTTATTACGAAATTCTTACTTTTTACCTTACAGCATATCAAAAATCTCACTATTTTAATGATATTATAGAATTTCGATATTCGATATTAACGACAATTCATAACGCGTCGATTAGATAAAAAACAATAGTATTTTTGTGATAATGTAAAAAAAAGTAATATAACTTTGAAATTTCGCTGCCAGACGTCTTACGGTTTTTGTTGCTTTGCTTTTTGGGGGCATTATTATCAATGCCTCAATCTCGCACTATTCGTCTGCAAGAGTGTCCAATGGTTTTGCATTTTTCGCATAATTCTTGGGGATGCGCTTTACCGGGTTCGATAACCGCAGAGCGCCGATGTCCCTGCAGGCGCCACTGCAAAAAATACGAATTTTGCTTTGAATCTCAAATACGCAGCAATTGATTGTTTTTTTACATTGTTACCGGCAAAAAAAAAAACTTTCGATCGCATCGAGTCAAAAATGGATACGGAAAAAAAAATGTAGATTTTTATTATATTTTTTTCGATGTTTTTTTAACATTAGCGCTGCGCTTCATTTTATTCCCGAGTAGAAACGGATTAGATAAAAAGATAAATCGATCACCTGCTTGCAGGGATATACGTTGATCCGGCAACTGAAGCATTCCTGTCCCATGTTGGCCCAACTGTTAGCTGAGCCCCAGCGACGTTCACATTGAGGACATGTATACAATCCAAAAGCTCTTCTTTTCCCCTGATAGGGCGTCAATTTTTTTACGTCTCCGGCGCTACCATTTGTTTTGGTATCCTCTTCCTTATTTTTCTTCGCCTTTTTTTTCTTTTTCTTTTCTCCTTTGGCTTTTACCTTCGTTACTTCGTCCTTTATCTCCTTTTCTTCTTCCGCCTTAACCATCGTTAATAAAACCGAAAAATCGAATGATATCGAAAGAATTGAGCAAAAAAAACGTCTTTATAACTTTTGCACTCGTAACTGTACGGCAAAAATACTTACGACTACCATTATTAATCGACTGAAAACGCGAAAGTTTATACGATAAACGAAGCGGACTGAACAACAAGAATCTTCGAAGTTCGTTATACTTAAACGTCGAACTAGAAGCCGACTTAATCGGGTATTGATAAGAAGCGACACTGCCACTACGAGCCGCGATCTAACAAAGAATGACGTTCTTGAGTTGCTGCGCGTCCTGCAAGTAAGTACCGGGACTTCCCCACCAACAGCGCAAAGCGGGGGGATAGCTCCTCTTACATTAGCGGAATCAGCGAGTCCCCCGCTGTTCGTTTACAAAGCAACAATCGTTGTCCTTTTACAAAATAACTATCGTTAGCGTATATATATCGTTTTAACACGCAAAAACATCGATTTATCTGGAAATAGCAGTAAAAATAGTTTCCACGCGTGCGAACATTAGATCGATGATTCATTCAAATGGATATGTATCCCGTTGTCGCATCTATCAGTAAAGCTGCATTCACATGTTTCTATTTTTCGTCGGAGACACTTGACTTCGCACACGATAGCCAACAGAAGAAAAGCTTTTTCTTGTGCGGCTTTACATGTAATGCAATCCTTTCAATCGATCGATAGCGTCCATTCATTGTTCTCTATCTTCTCGATATATGCACGAGAATCGTACGAAAAACCGTCATCCGAAAATCGTCGATTTGATACACGTTACGTACCTGTGACGTCAATATACGTCCGACAGTTCTGACATTAGCTGTGAATTTAGTTCTTTTGACTTCAAAATTTGGTGAAATATTCGTAAAATTGCAGAATAAATTTGCAGTGTCGTTTTTTTCGATGATTCGAAGATTTTTTTTCCGTTCGCGTATTGTTACGAGAAAAAAAAACAGCGTTATCCGTGGTCAGTAAATAGTCTCCCACACGTGACAAGTTAATTGCAGCGCGGATTATAGCGGAATATTATAGCAGCTATTATAGAACTTCCCAGCAAATACAACTTTGTAACAATAATGTGGCGAGAAGGTCACCGGAGGATAAACCGGTGATACATTATATCTCAGTTAAAAAAGTGACGAATAGGAGCGATATTTGTGTAACTGTTCCATAAAATAATGTGACATTTACGTCACAAATAAATATGTTGTTAAAAAAAGGTTATATTTTTGTTATTTCGAATAACCGACTTTACGTCTCTCGAAACCAATACGAAATTAACAAAAGTAATGACATATAATTATTTATTGAAAATTTGATAATTTTTCAATAACTACTGCATTAATTTCCCGGAAATTTTGGTTTTCGAAATATCGCCGTGCGAAACTCGAATCTCTGACCTCTGACCTAAACGGACGCGCGATCGGCCATTTTGAATTCCGAAAAAAAAAGTGAAAACTCAACGATCGATTATTACGAATCTTTTAATGTACATCTTTGGTATAATTGGTACACTTGCATATACACATAATATATTACGTAGAATTGATAAATATGATACAACAATGCGATAAAAACGTGTTTGATGGCACAGTGATTAGTTGAACGAAATATTGTATAACGTTAAACGAAAGTGTAACGAATATCTTTGGCTTCGTTATGTTATGTATACATATAGTAATCGATAATAAGTACACGTGTACTTGGCCCAAGATCGATCGAATTTATACAGATCAAAGTATTTACCGACATTTCGACGGATAGACCAGAGTTTATACAGATAAAAAGTGAAAATACATTTTTTTTACTGAACACGCCTGCAATAATAGCCGAGAGTCTTGCATTTTTCGCAAAGATGTTGCGGATGCACTTTGCTTTGATCGGATACATCGAGACCGTCGGGTTTTTCCAACGGACGCTGAAAACGTAATAAAAAAAAATCCCAACCGAACCAATTAAAGAGTTTTCTTAAAAAATCAGAGATTGAAAAAAAAAATGAATTATTTTTATTAGTAAAAAAAAATGGCTCGTAATTGTTACTTTTAATTACGAGAAACTTACGTAACGGATTGAGGACGAGGAGTAGTTGATTGAGGCGTGAGACGGGGATGACGGTACGGAGGATATACCGGCCGTCCCCAGACTCACCTGCTTGTGAGGATACACGTTGATGTGACACTTTATGCATTCTTGGCCCATGTTTGCCCAACTGTTGCCCGACATCCATTTGCGCTTACACTTCGGACACTTGTACTCGCCGAAGCAACGCTTTTTCCCCTGATATGGCGTAAGTCCTTCGCCCTTTGGCCGCGCCTGATATTTAAATAAAAAAATTATTATTTATTAAAATTTCATCCATTTTTTTAAATCTTTCGTAATTTTTTTAATTTTCGTATCAATACGAACGATTTCATGAAATAAATTGAGGGACGATTTCGTGTTTAACGGGAAAAAATACATCGAAGATTAATTTTTCGATATCGATTTCCACGATTTTCAAACATTAATACTTATGGATCCTATCAAAGTTATGGTAAAATCCAAATGCCCGCAGATCGTATAATAAACCAATGAAAAATCATAATTAAAAAAATCATTACAAGAGGAGTGGAGGAGACTGAGCGAAGTAAAAGAATCGGTTTTCGTAAAGTTACAAGCGACTGAGAAACTTTTAAAAAATCGATAAAATAAATGTACCCTTGTCATTTTTATTTGCGTCGTATTAAAAGATTCGTAAAAATGTCTTTGATAACACCTTTTTCATGTATTTTTTTCTGATGCTGATTACGAATCCGATAGCGAAGGAAAAAAAAAAGAAAAAACACTTTCTTTTTTCGATAGTATCGAAACAGGCGGTTAATAGATAACGAAATAATGAAACACCAAAGCAAATTTGCAAGAATCTTCATTGTTTGCAATCGGGCATCGAGTTGTTAAGATAAAAAGATTAATGTACTACATCGGTCGATGACGTCAGTTGGCGTGGTAAAGCGAATCGAGAAGCTCGAACCCCGGGGTTCTCCTCTGCGTCCTCGTCGCGCGGAATGTTTGTTGTCTCAATTAGCGCTCAATTGATATACCGAGCGTCTGAACTGCTATCATCACGCTTCTCAGCGACTCCCTTTTCTTTCACGAAGAACGAGGCGCGTGCTACTTAATGCATTCCATCGGCACGCCTATCGTTTACAGTCAATATTGTCGCCTGATGCCGAGGCGTCCGAAAAAAAATGGATTCGCCGCTCTCGAATGTTCGCATAAAACGAATATCGCGAGATGTAATAATGAAAACGATTCGCTGATGTTATTTTCTACGAAAATTCGATGCGACTACGGTAAAACATGGCACAAGAATAAAAGCCGGAGTTGGACGTGATCCCGAGTATTATGTACTATACATCGCGCACAGTGGATGGAGACTCTGTGCGTATAGTCTATTTTGGGTATCGTGTGCTTCTTCCACTCTTCTGAAAATACGCTAGAGATGCGTCAGGGCTGGCGGAAACGTTGAAATTACGTTTTTCTTACCATCCAAAAATTTTCACTCGAAAATACATCGAAAAAATAAAAAAAATAAAAAATTTTACCTGAGGACAATCTTTAATGTAGTGTCCCTTTTTGAAGCACAGATGACAGAGATAAGTGGCGGGTGGTCGTTTAGCGGGTTTTCGATCGAGTATACCGAGTTCGTTAAAGTGATCGGCAAGATCGCCGATACTGGAGACAAGACTACCGGTTCCCAGAGCAGTGCAAGGGCTCAATGGGCATCTCTTGTGCTGCTGCTGTTGCTGTTGTTGCTGAAGATAAGTCGTAGCCGTTTGCGATCCATTCGTCGTCGCGTAATTGTTGCTGCCCCATATCGTCGGTAACAATTTGCTCTGCAACTGGAAATTAAAAAATTATGTTTTTCCTTTCCACGCCTCGCGATTGCTTTCAAAGTGAAAAATATTGAATAATTTCCGTTTGACTTCCGACCAAAGATACGTCTCTTCGATATTTTATGGGTCTTATGGCCGATTCGTTTCACAAATTTACGATATCCTCCGAAAACGGAAGCATAAGGAAAAAAAAAACGACGAAAATATGCGCTTAATGGACGGAAGCCAACCTGATCCGGTGGGGGTTGTTGATGCGCCGGATTTTGATCGGCAATAGCCAAGTATACCCAGTTTAATAGATGGGGAGGATAGTTAGGTTGATGAAGATGATGCTGTTGTTGTGCCTGTTGTTGAATCGAATTAATCGATCCCTGTCCTCCGGGACCTATGGGATTCTGCAAGCTGCTCAGACTCATAGCTCCGTTACCGCCATCCTGAAGATGATGATGATGATGTTGCTGGAGATGCTGAAGAGGCGGCCTCGGATGGCAGGCCGCCATCTTTCTTCAACTTCACTTTCTACCGTTCAATCTCGTTATCGATAAATACGAAATGATTTTGCTCCCAGGCATTCTTCGACACTTTGAACGCCAATACAATGCCTAAAACTTGTTTTTGCTCACTGATATCCGATTCTTAAACGTCCCTGAAGACGTTGTCGTTGAAGTAATCCAAAGAGAAGATAATTCGTTCTTTTTTAACGTTCCGATCGGTCCACACGCGAATTCCTCCGAGTAGCTCGGGCTACTGAGGCCTCACATCTCGGCGTTACAGCAGGAAACTCAACCAGCGGAATATAACTGCTTCGGGCTCATGTGTTACCGAGTTAAAACTGCCAACGGTCTGTGTTCTCTCTTCTGTGTATAGTTCACAGTGGCGGTTGAGAGTTTGGTAGTGTTAAAACAGCGTCTCTCCCGGCTCTGGTAGTCGAGACGTCGGCAAAGCAACGTCGAGCCTACAGAGACGTGTGTGTTCTCTTTCTTAACTCAAACTATCGGCTCCTTCTTCTTCTTCTTCTTTTTCCTTCTTCTACTTCACGAGACGAGAGACACACACGTGTTCGCCATACCGCGTTTACTACAGTAGTATATATTCCATATCATACACATTTCGTGTGTATCCGTCCTTATGTTGGAAGGGGAGCAAACGCGACACACACGCAACGTCGCTGAGAGTACCCCGCCATGTGGCCATTTCTATTTCAGTTTTGCTTCTTCGATGAACCTGCCAGCGGTTCTTTGCCTCTTCTTGTTTTGAGAAAGAATGAGAGAGGACACGCGTGACTCTCTTCTTCCGTCGCCTTCGTTATTATTCGTTTAATCGTTAAGGGTCTTATTTCTTTTTTCTGTCGGTTCTTTTGTCAAAGCATATCGATTCCTCGGGGTCATTGAACTATTGAGGTTATTCGGCGTTTAGCGGACTTTTAATTGAGTTATTAACGCACTGGATAACTTGCATTTCATCTTAGGATAGTGCGTATTTTTTCTACTGTATGTAGATAGATTTTTCAATTCTATGGATTTAAAATTTGAAATAACACCTCGAGGGTGCTACGTCTTCAAATATCTGCGACACTTCCGGTAATACAGTCAATTTCCCTCTGTACAGTGTGGGAACATTAAGCATCCGGAAATTTCTGTCGTGCATGAACTTTGCGTGCGCGTCCTTGAAGCTGCGGACGTAGCTTTCGTGAACCGTCCACACCGTCAATTCGTCCAAAGGTCATGAGCGGAACTTTAATGCAGCGCGAAGTTTTGAGGGGTTGAAATAGTTATTGCACCAACTTATATTACTTCCCCTTCTATACTTATCACCGCTAATCTCTAACGAATATAAATGTTATCTTAATATAGCATCTGTTTTCAAACTGTGTACTGTAAATTAATCAACAGCACGCAATGTTGCCGGAAATCAATGATAGATATTAATAATCACCATTAACACGCAAAACAATTCAATGAATCATTATGATTAAATATTTATAATAAAGAATATAAAACTTTATTTATCATAAAATGATTATAAAATCACGCAATGCGTCGCGAAATCAATAGCAGATATTAATTATTACGATTGATACGCCGATCGGTTCAATTCTTTATTACGATTACATATTAATCGTAAAAAATATATATTATTCTATTGTCTTAAATTGTTATGAATCTATTGCCAGCAGTATTATTGTTAATTTTCGTCGATCGATACAGCTGTATAGATCGACAGGTTATTTATAGAACACATACCAATAATACACGAGTTCGACGACTCTTTCGGTGATCGTAAAAATACGCAGTAATCGAGAAAAAAGTGAAAAAAAAAAAAATTGCGACATAAGCGGAATGTCTATTAATATTGGTGGACGAGTTAAAAAATAAGTAGGAAGAAAAAAAAATGGTGGGTATAGACATAGGTCGTGTCATTCGGGTCGGTGTCACCCGGTGAGCCTCTTGGTACCTCCTGGAGACTGTTTAATCTGTCTCACTCTTGCGCGGGGGGTATATTGTATAGGAGCTTCGGCAGGAATAGTATTTGTCCTCTTTCCTTCGTGCCTCGTCTACTCCGCCCACCCGATTCCTTCCTTCTCGTCGTGAATGCCTGGCGCAACGGGTACAGAAAGCTAATTACAAAGCAAGAGGATCGATATTCATCGATGAAAACGAAACGAGGGCCTCGTGTGTGCAACGGGTAGAAGCTACTCGCGTTTGAACTTTCGAAACAGTATCATAACGCTCGTGATACTAAGCGGATTCCGTGGATTCACTGTTCTTCCGAAAAAAAAAAAAGAAACAAATTAAAAATCACTGCAATACGAAACGGAATATACGCATTTAAACAGTGCATAGTGTTTTTAAAAAAACGTTATAACATATTAAAAAAAAATTAAGATTGTGCCGAAGTGAAGGTAACGAAGACATCTATCGATCGTTCACGATCTATTGCCGACATTTGCGATACTGCAAGTAGCGCTTTTAATTATATTAATTGAAAGATCTCTCGTTGATTAAATCGACAATTAAAAAAAAAATATACATCGCGATGGATGTGTGGCTTCGATCTTTGCTCTCGTGGAGAAAAAAAAGACGAGATACGTTATTTCGCAAGTAATTAATGAAATTAAAAAAAATTCAATTGCAATATCCAAAGTTGTGGATGTTTTGAGAGATCGAAAGAATGGACAAGTATGAGACTATCGAGGTAGTGGGCGAGGGAAGTTACGGTATCGTAACCAAGTGTCGTCATCGGGAGAGCGGACAGATAGTGGCGATAAAAAAATTTTTGGAAACAGAGGAAGACATTCATGTGAGGAAAATGGCGTTTCGCGAAATTAGAATGTTGAAGGTACAAAAAAATTTTGCACAAATTCCGAAAAAAAAAAAATATATATGTATATACATATAAGAAAAAAAAACAAATGTATTTAAATCCCGCAGAAACTTCGTCACGACAATCTCGTTAATCTTATCGAAGTTTTTCGTCGACGCAAACGTTTTTATCTCGTATTCGAGTATTTGGACCATACGGTACTCGACGAGCTCGAGGAAAGCTCCAGCGGTCTCGGGCATCAAATATCCCGAAGACATATATATCAGGTTCTCCGTGGCCTGAGCTTTTGTCACGCTAATCACGTGAGTTTTATTTACATTTTTTCCATCACGGAAACAGGAAACCGATGTCGAAAGCAGTGGAAACACGATAAAAAAAAACTTCGTTGAATGAATGGCAATGAATGGACCGTTTGTCTGACTGATTCTCACTGACTGAAACTCAGGCCTCGCAAATTATCGTCGGGCGCCTCGATGATTCAAAACACGTGTTTCTCATTTATATTTATCGATCTCACAGGTTACTTATTTTTGCAAATACATTTACAACGATTAATAATACTTCGTCAGATAATGCATCGCGACATAAAACCGGAAAACGTTCTCGTATCGCCAAACGGTGTTATAAAATTGTGCGATTTTGGTTTCGCCCGTTTCGTCACTGGACCCAACGAGTCATGTACCGATTACGTGGCAACAAGATGGTACCGAGCACCGGAATTGCTCATTGGCGATCACCGCTATGGTAGACCAGTTGATGTATGGGCTTTGGGATGTTTATACGCCGAAATGGTAACCGGAGAACCGCTATTTCCGGGTGATAGCGATCTCGATCAGCTCCATCGTATCACCAAACTTCTCGGTACGATTTTCAATGCTCCGTCAGCACACATACTTTTTAGACTTTTTTGCACATTGTGAATTCATGATTTTCGTTCTTACGTTTAAAAAATAATCCGAGCTTCAAAATTTTTTTTTTATTCGGAACATTTCTCGAAATATTTATTATAAAATCGAACAATAACATTTTTTTTTATTTTTATAATGTCGACTACGTCTTCAAATATCCAATGACGCCGACAGAAACTTAACTTCGAAACGCTTAAACTAATAAAAAAAAATTAATTTATCAGGAAGTTTGTGCGGAAAGCATCAAACATTGATATCGCGTGGTAACAACAACCGACATTTGCGTCGTTCAAGTGTCGACGAATTTCATTTGTCCGTAAACTCTTCCACATTGTCGCGTTCACTGCGATCGTTATTTCCTTCGTGGACATTCGTTTCGACCGATTTTCTTTCGCAATGTCTGCGTATGGATCCCGAGGCGCGTCCGAGTTGTTCGAATCTTCTTCATCATCTTCTCTTCACTCAGGACTCGTTTTCCGAGCGTTTTATTCAAGAATTGCAGCATAACATTGCCAAAGAAATATCTCTAAACCCGTTGTCGTTGAAACGATCGGAGAGTCGGAGGTTTCAAGGTTTTGGAAATGGAACGGAAGATCCACGAACGTTTTACGGCAGCGCCGGAGGGTATGCAATTTTCAATGATTTATATACGCGAATGTTGGAATTTTCTATTTTAAGCTCGAAGTTTTATGCGCCTATCGATTATTTGTCTCAGATGGCGTATGCATCTAGCAAAAGAATCGGGAAGCATAAAGCACGATTCGATGAATAAGAACAGTCAAACTGGAAGTGTCGAGAGTATTCAGGATGCTCCGGTGACGGATAGAATATCCGGTACAAACATATCAACGATAACGAGATCCCGCGAACCGCTTAACGTTGGTTCGATATCGGTGATACCGAACACGAGTTATATAAAACGTTTGGATCACAACCGAAGTATCGGAATAACGCCGACGACGAATAAGAGCGATTTTTCGTTGCCGGCTTTGAAGTTGCGCGACAACGCCGCGAAAAAAGGGCCGAGAGATCGGATAATACCAAGTTGACGATAAACAATTCGTATCTTAAGTTTAATATGATTTTTGAGGACTTAATGAACTTCGATTAAATTTGTATATTTGTTGGGAAGAAAATAAGAAATATTTAGCTATCGTAATGTACATTGAACGTAAAACGGAGTGTAAAACATTAATAGTTGTCAAATAATGCAAAATACATCGATCCGAATATTATCGGTTATTTTTATTAATCGTTATTTATTAATTCTTAAGTATGTAGAAGAAATTTCACTCCGAACGACGCACGCCACGCAACTATAAAGAAATGAAGAGTGGGGATGGGTGGTCCACGTGCGCTGTCGGTTTCCCGCGCCTGTCAGTCGGCGCTCCGCACACGAGCGGTGCAGACGTGTATCGCGTTGATTCGTGTCGTTCGGTCTCGATCTTTTGATTATCAATTAAATTGAATAAAATTTTTTATTTTATTAAATTTCTATTAGCCTCGTGCCAACGTATAGCATATTATTGATTATATAATTTTTTCGAGAAAATAAAGAAAATGTACTCGTAATTTCTACGCTAGCGACATCTATGTGACTCTCGTCACTGTAGCTAACGGAGATTTCGTCAGATCTGAGACAACAACCATGTACGGTATTTATTCTTATCGCAAATCACGCGCAACTTGCATCGGAATCTTCGATTGATATTAATTATCATTTTATTCGCTTATTTACTGTTATACACTTCTTGAAGATCTGTTAAACATCGTAAACAAATTCGAATGTTTTCAATCGTATAAATACCGTAATAATGAAAAAATTGACGGCTATTCCGTTCGGAAATGAAAACCAAATCGTTAAAAAGTCATTCGTAATATTGTACACGAAAGAGATATAATTTTCTAATTACTCTAACGATGACTCGTCAGTCGAGCTTCGGCAGTCTGCTACGCGGCAGTCGGGTGTCATCATGGCACGTAAATTTATTACGATAATTTTAACGATCTTTTTCGGGTTATTACAAAATATCCCATCGACAGATGCTATCGAAGGTGAGATGATTTCGAACTCCGATTTCTCGAACAATCGAATAACAATACGTGAAATTTTTTTTTTTTTCATTCGAAAATAAAATACTCAGATTCCGATCACTGGAGAACATTGGCCGGTGAGGAATTGAGACAATCGCTTCTTTATCGTTTGAATGAAAATGTTGCGAAAAATGTGATAATTTTCGTCGGCGATGGTATGAGTCCCGACACTATAACCGCGAGCAGAATTTATCGCGCAGGCGAGACGAGTCATCTATCTTGGGAGAAATTTCCGAACGTCGGTTTTCTCAAGGTTAGTGTCCGATTCTGTTTATCGAAAAAAAAAAAAAAAATATTCCGATCTTTCGGATTTTTTTAGAATATTTTTTTTTTTAGACTTACAATACGAATAAACAAGTGCCGGATTCCGCGTCTACAGCGACGGCACTTTTCGGCGGAGTAAAGACGAATTACAAAGTCGTCGGTGTCGACGCGAACGTTAAACTCGACGACTGCGATGCCAGTCTCGACGAGAGTTACCATGTGCATTCGATATTATCGTGGGCGCAGGCCGCCGGCAAAGACACAGGTTTGCTTGCCATTCGAAATTTGTTGCTCTGCCGCTCCGTAAAAATAATTTTTATTATCCCTTTAAGACGACGGAAGTACGAAAATCATAGCCTGGGGGCGCCTTAAGATAATGCCAACAAAAAAGAAAGAAAATTAAAAAATAAATGAATTTCAATTGAATTTTTAAATTTATATTCAATTTTTTTTTACCTACTTTAAATCAACATTTTTTTTATTCGATTTCAATTAAAATTTTTAAAAATTTATTTTAAATTTAGTTTCGATTTGATTAGAATTTAAAATTGGAATTCGAATTTTCTGTGTCTTGAAATTTGTATGTTGAATGTATTTATCAATCGCGTCTTAAAAAAAAAGAAATGATAATCAAATCATAGATTCTAAAGACGCCGCGATTATAATCGAACGATAATACAGATCTATAGATATAATTGATGAGATTTTGTTATCAAGGATTCGTAACAACGACAAGAGTGACCCACGCGACACCTGCGCCTCTTTACGCTCATTGCCCCAACAGGGGTTGGGAATGCGAAGCAAAAATTCCCAAAGCCTCGAAAAAATGCAAAGATATCGCTCGGCAGTTGGTGGAGAACGAACCCGGAAAGAGTATAAAGGTGAAAATTTAATTTCCAATGATTATTAAAGATACGAATGAAATTGTATCAACGAATTTACAAAAATTAGGTAATTATGGGCGGAGGCCGACAAGTATTAAAATCGAACGTAAGCGCCGGACAATTCGACCCCATCGACACGTGGGCGTGTTATAGCCGCGACGGTCGGGATTTGTTGAAAGATTGGGCGCGCGATAAGCAGGAAAAAAAGTTTATCCACGCAATTGTTCAGAATAACGAACAATTGAAAAACATCGATTACGATAGCGTTGAATTTTTATTGGGTATTTTTGCCAATGGTCACATATCCATGGATTGGGAACGCGAAAAAGGACCAAAGGGACAGCCGAGTCTCGAAGAAATGACGATAGCTGCTCTTAAAATTCTTCGCAAAGCTGCCAACGGCTACGTCCTTGTGGTATATATATATTTTTTTTTTTTGAAGTTTATACAACACTCCGATATCGTCGAAAATTGCGTCAAAGATTCATTAATGGCGTTTATTTAAGGTTGAAGGGGGACTCATAGATTTCGCGCATCATCGCGGTCACGCCGCTCAAGCGCTTCGCGAAACCGTAAGAATGTCCGACGCTATCAATGCGACTTTACGTATTGTCGATACTGCGGATACTCTTGTGATCGTCACCAGCGACCACACACATTCGATGAGCTTCAATGGCTATCCGGATCGAGGATCTTCCATTCTTGGTATTGTTTCGATACATCGATTTTTTTTGTTTTTTTAGTATCGATTTGGAAAAATTAATTTTTTTTTCTTTTTGCATTTTAGGAATTGCCGAACTCTCGAAACACGATAAAATACCGTATACGACGCTGACTTACAGTACTGGAGGTCCAAATAATATGGCATACGAAATAAACGGTACGGGAACTTTAAGGAGGAAAGATCCGTCGATGGAAAACACGGAGGATTTTCGTTACAGTCAGCAAGCGGCTGTTGTCAGTAACGAAGCGCATCATGGAGGAGGCGATGTTCCCATCTATGCAATAGGTTACATACATTTTTCATCAACGTAAATTGATTTATGTGACGAGAAAATCCATTTTTTCTGTATTTTTTTTTTTTTTTAAGGACCATTCGCCCATCTTTTCCACACGACTCACGAGCAAAGTTACGTCGCTCACGTGATCGGCTACTCATCAAAGATCGGTCCGTACGCAGTTAACTCAGCTGATGGATATCTCAAGTGGAACGGAATTGTTATCACAGCGGTCAGTATATTTGTAGCTTCGGCATTTCTTGTCAATTAGAATCAACCGGAAGCGAAAAATGTTCGATTCTAATGAAAATCGGTAACAAACCGGAAACTCGTCTCTACGAGTCTCTAACGAGGAAAGCAATGATCGCAGAGAAAAGTTTGTAAGAACTTTTTTTTATCGATCGATTGTTTCACTATAATTCCGATGAAAGTATTTTTTACTCTCAGATGTCTCCAAATCAAATATTCGACGAAAAATCGAAAGGATGATTTGTATTTCGTTGAAAAATTTCACGATGTGTACTTTTTTTAATATAATATATGTATTTTCTTGTTTCAATCTTATTTCATAATTTTCGTAATATTATTTACAAACAAGTAAATTTAAACAATTGTTTCAGTCTTATTCTGTTCAGGATAAGTTAACATTACAACTCGTTTATCTTTTCTTTTTTTTTTAACTCTCGAAACGAATGGATGTTTTGCTGCGAACACGAATTCCCGAATTAATGAAACAGTCACAGATTATACTTTCGTGTGTTTTTCACGTTTTACGAGCGTTAAAAAAAATAAACAAATTTGCGGCTTCAGCTTTATACTTCTATTTCTTCGAGTCTCTCCTCCAATATCTTATCTGTTCGTCGTTGAACTTGAGCCGCGAGAGGCACTTTTGTTTTTCTACAGTCAAATTATCGTTTCCTCTTTTTTTTTCTTCTTCGTTACCGCCCTCATGTCCGTTGAATTATCAAATCTACGAAACATGGCGTCATCGGAACACTCGAGATGAATGCTAAATGTGGCGGCGTCATTCTCGTCCAATTGCACAAGATACGCAACCACAACAGCTATTTACCGGACTCTTTTATCATTTCAATTACAACTTTGACAGTATTTTAATATTATTAATAACAATGTTAGAAAAGATGCCGATTAGGCAACGCGGCGCGAAATATCACGAGGTTTACGCGTTACAAATTTTTGTTATTTTTTATATTCTATTCAACACCCTTTCGTACACTAATATCAGTTATTATCTACGTACAAAAATGACTCAATTACTTCTAAATGGGATGAAGCATTTTTTTTTTGCTTTTTCTTTTATTTTTTCGTAAACGCGGACGACCCAAATAACGTAAAAAAGACAATGGACATTCGATGAAATTCGGGCGGACGTAAGAGAAATTTTTTTTTTCTTCCGAATAATAAAAAAGGATTACTGAATCGTCTTTAGCGAGTCTCGGAATAGTTTTAAGTAGTATCGACGGATAATGATTTTAAGTAGAAACAATAATAGATTAATTAAAAAAAAAAACAAAACGGTTAAGTGAATGATTAATGAAAGATGGAGATTAAGAATTAACAGATAAGAAACCTTAGCGATTGATTGATGGGTATTAAAAAAAAAACAACGAAGGATGAGCTTAAAAACGAGCGATGTTGAGAAAGAAAAATGCCTTTACTCGATTTTTCGTTTTTCCCGCTTAAAAGAGCGTGCAGCGGTGGTATCTTGACTCAGCACTTTTATCGATATGTAGCCGAGGAAAAGCAGCGCGGAGAATAGAAACACAAATCCCGGTGTGTATTTTCCGAAGACCATCAGACTGCATAAACCGATGAGTTGAAAGGCCAAAACCAATGGTGCAAAGTACACGGCGAGCTTCAGAAACCACGGATTATTCTTTGGTTTTTGCATTACAAATCTTTCGAACTTTCTTGCCGGTTTCTCCTCGACATTCTTGACACTCATTTTTTCCAGTTTCTCAGTCAATCTTCCGTCATCCGCGAGGAACTTTGAGCTCAAAGTTTTGGCTGTTGCAACGCTGCTTATCGACTCGAGACGGAGTCCATTGATTATCATTTGTCTTATACTCGCGTAAATGCGAAATATTCGCTCGGTTACGCGGGCGAGAAAGAGGCCGAGGCACATGTTTACTTTCATCATCGGCATCGAGGCTTTTGGATTGCCGAGCGAATATAGAAGATACGGAAAGAGATTTAGATTTTGGCAACAGTGACGAAGTTTCTGCATCGAATTTTGTGAAAACAGCGACGGCGGTCCGTCGTTTTTTCCGTCAGCTGAAAGGACAAAGAAAATTCGTTAATATATTGAATTTTTTTTTTTTTGCGATATTTTAAAAATTTAAACTTTACGGCAATCTAATATCTCTGTTTAGAGTTATATCCGTTGGTTAATCAGCGCAAACATTGCAACGTGCAAAAATTCAAAGCAAACATTTTATTTCTCTGACAAACAAGATAACGTTATTTTAATAGCGTCATAAAATCTGCTTTAAGCTTCGAATGAGACAGCCGTTCGGCTCCAGAACCGTTTACGGAGAGATTAAAGAAATATAAATAAGCAGCTTTCGCGATGAGTTTCCGAGGTACGAAATATTAATCTTAGAAAATCGCACATATTTTTGTACCGATGGCTTTGTCTTTGTATTATATTGTCGAGACTTAATTTTTTTTTTTTAATTTTTCTCGATGTATTTGATAATCGGGATATAAGCGATGAATTTGTCGATTTGTCGAGGAATTTAATAATTAGTGAAATAATTACAATCAGTTAGAGTTAAATTCTTCATACGCGATATTTCGATGATTAATCGAAAATCGAAGATATATCGATATATCGAACTGTAATATTATGATATCGAAGATATAATGGTAAATAATAAAGTAAAATACCTTTGAATAAGTCGGAAACTCGTCGCGCGAGGGTTGGTTTTTTCTCCAGAACATTTTGCACCTCCGTTATCGTTGTCGTAGCCATTGTGGCGAAGATATCCGTTTCACTGGGCTATGATATCGTCGGGACTGGTTTTGCAGTGATATCTCTTTCTTGGAGATTTTTTTCTTCTGTTTCTTCACAAGATTTCCACTGGTCGGTTTTCTATTCGCGTCTGGAAAATACCCAACGATTTTTCGAATAAACGTCGTATTCAATTTTCAGCGGCTTCGGCGTCAACGGCGATAATTTTTTCAACGAACAAAAGTCACTTGTGGCTTTGAAATTATTTATTATAATCGAATGATACACGGAGTGTAATGATCGAACGTTAAAATAAATCGAACCCATCCGTTACAAGTTTGCGAAACGACTGCGCGAAAACTGATCCGCACTGTCGCGTGTAGCGGCTTCTTAAACGAAGAGGGGACGAAGAATAAAAAAAAAATGCATCAAAAACGCGTCAACTATGAACGTTCAATAAGATAAACCCTCGCGACCTCCGAGACAAGGGTGCGATAAAGTCAATCATCGTAAAACAAAAAAAAATCAAATAAAAAACAAATATAAAGTGCTATAAAAGCAGTTTATTTTAATCGTGCGAAACGTACATGTTGAAATCGGGGGGTCCGCGAGTACAGTGGGCCACCGTGAGTCCATTCAGTCAAAGTCTCAGTGGCTCTCGTCTTCACCGATAATAATATTATTTTCACCCGGCAATTAACTGACGTATAGATACGACGGCGGTTGCAAATCGTCCAGAAAATTTCATCATCGTGATTTTCCGATTGAACGAGCGAATTGATATTGATTATGTCTGGCGCTCGAGTAATTTGATGATTTTGCGAATTATCGAGAAACATCGATTTAATAGAAACGAACGATTTTGTAACGTAATTTTTTTTTGTGATTATATTTTTTTTCTCAGAGAATGTAAACTCGATATTGCCGATCGAAGTATTTCGTTTGATTACCGATTTTGCAATAACACGCCGTTGAGCGAATGTATTTTCCGTGATTAGAATGTGGAAAGGCGAGACGGCAAATATCAACGAGTATTTTTATTTCTCTCTCGGTGTCTAAACGAAACGTTTGAACTCATTCTCGCCTCTAGTCGACATTTAGCGTTTGTGTACGTTAGTTAACACGATACTCCTAATAGAACACCGGATTAACGACCTTTCGTAAGAAAAGAAAAGCAAACTAAGCGGGGAAAACAATTAAAATCAATGTGGAAAACCCGTTCCTCCAGTTTCTCGGCTTTACAAAGAATCCATTAAGTGTCAAGAAAGACGAGTACCGAGGAGCACCAACAAGGGCATCAAGTCCCCGTTTCTACGAAGTAGTAGAGGACACGCGTTCCATTTCGAATCCATCATGGTGGGATCGAATGTAACCTTACGCGGGGTATTGTAGTCGAAAAAAAAAAAAAAAAAACAACAAGGACGTCGAGGGTGCGAAAAAAACTTCTATATCGAGCCGAATATAAAATTAACTACTTACATGAAACTTCGTAGATCCGTTCTTCTTCTTCGCTTAAGAGTTCTCCTTTGTCGTTTTTTTTTCTTTCATCAGCAAACGAAAAATGAACTCCCCATGAAACGTTCTTCGATTGAGACGGCGGGTCTAACTGTATTTTTTGTACAAATTGAAAACGATAGGAAACTCGCGAAATATTCCCATATTATTGTGTCCCGTTGTATCGCCGCAGCTGATGTCGACAACGTAAACCCCAAAATTGCCCAGTGTGTTTTTTTTATTTCGCGAAAGCAATGGACCTTTCCGAGACTCCCAAATCGAGAGTCTCAGCGTTAGAAATATTGCGAGTCAAGTGTATCTCAGCTTCGACGCCCGAAGTCGAATGAAGTTGGGGGATGTTTATTTAATTTTTTTTTTCTCGAATTCGAACGAATACGTTTGTAAGACTAATGGCGTGGTACCCGTACGAGATCGAAACAACAACTGAGGCTTCCTCGGGTTGTCGGTCGGACAGGCGAAGCGTTACAGCGCGCCGAAGCAGCAATGGGGGAACTACCATAATGTGTGTTAGTGGCCTTAACTGTAACGGTGTTCGTGGGTTTGCGTGAGTTTTACACGCGACCGAAGCCAGGCAAACCCATGCGACTGCTAGGCACGATTAGGATAGAGAGTGGGGGCAATACGGGTCACCGTATAACAAAACAATTTCTATCTCTAAAATTAGCCTTCTCATTATGAATAATAGATCGAAGAAACCACACGTACATTTTTCTTCGAATATTTAACGGCTGTCTCTGGGTCAGGACAATACGAATCGTCCTTTTAATAAAGAAAAAAAAAAAAATATCGACTTTTTTTTTTTTTCTCGAGAATACTGCTTTTTAAGGGTTATGAAAATTTGACGAATACAGATAGTTTTTTGTTATCAAATATAAAACCAGTATTTTCGTTTTGGTGCCAAGGTTTTCTTTCGTTGGTCATTTGAAGGGCTGCGCTGTCGCTGTTCGATATACATCGGTGGAACGAGCCCCCGGTCACGTAGGTAGGGACGAAAGAGCACGCTGGCGCGACAGAGAGATATCACGAGTACGATAGAGACAGATATATCGAGGAACACGTGAAAGAGTCGTGAACGTTTCGTTTCGAAACTACATAAGCATCGCAGCCGCCTCCGGGTTTTTCTCTTCTCGTCTCTCCTTTTCTATATGGGAGCTCTAGTAAACACTGTATCCCCGCATATATGAGTGTATGTTAGCGCGAGACAACGAGATTGTCCTTTGAACTCTTTTTTTTTCGACTCTCGTCGTTGATAGTACGAAATGTCATTGTCGAATCGACACGGGAGACGCGATCTTTATTGGGATCGAGGTCCACGAGACAAACGAAATGAGTAAATTTCGATTATTTTACAACTGCCATGACCCATGTGAGCATTATTAGTCGATATTCTGATTTTAATGAACAAATTTATTAATTCGCGAATCACCGAGACACAAAAAAACGATTGTTGTCGGTCGAAAAAATTAATAAATTTCGATGACCGGACTCTGTAGTCCACAGGATTCATTCACGTATTTTATGGGTTTTTCGTTAATTTTAAATCCATTTTCATCGTAATACATAGTAGCAGATAGAAAGTGGGTACAAGAGTCGCTGCGTGCGGGTGAGTCACTAGACAGGGAAACCTTACGGTCCGCTGACCTGATCAGAGCCCATCGTCTCTTCGAGAGATTGACAGAACAAGTCAACGATTTTACCATACAATCAGTCATTATTCTGATAAGTCTCTAGTCGCGCTCCGACCTTCGTCGCATTACACGCGCCAATTACTCACCAGATTGCGATAATCGCTGACGGTTATTAATAAGCAGAATATACATTTTTCGTCGTATTTTATTTTTCCGCGATACCTCGAAATTTGGTTATGTTCGGAATGCGCGTTTCTACGTTTATTTACGCATTTATTGGGTGCGCGCGGGAATCGTCGCGAGTTATTTTGCGTCCTACTTTTACTAACCCAAACAACGCCAGACGTACATACATATACTTATTATCACCAAAGAGTTCGCGGTTACGTTATACTATATTGTGATGTTATCGAGTTTCCGCAACGTCTGGAGAGCCGTCTCGGAATCTCAGAGTTTCGATAAGCTCGTGAGTATTAAACGTCGTATACGCATTGAGGAAAATTTATAACGTGTCTTCATCAATATCAAACGTATCTACGATCGATCGCTGAATCGTTAATCGATTCGATTTATTCAAAATTTTCATTTTACTCTATCGGAGATCTCATACATGCATGAATCAAACATGGCGCCGATCACGCACGATATTATCGTGTGATAAACTCCACGTGTGTGTCTGGTACAAGGGACGTTTACGTAACGTTTCATTGATCTCTGACGCAATATGTATCTCGTATGCCGTCTCGCCGGCGTGAGTAAACCATGGAACAACGAAGATGACATAAAAAAGTGGTATTGTAGGATAAAAATAGTATGAAATATCTGTAGTTAATAAAGAAAAAAAGCGTATCGGAGATACAATAAATTTCGATGTTATGAAACAAAAAACACCGAGTGAAACAACGATCTACGAGGCTATTCACCCGACGCGGCTGCAGGTAAATAAAAAATGTCGCCCGCAGCTCCTCCATGAATTGGATCCAATTTATTTATTTTTTCATTGTATACATCGTCGCAGAGATCTCTATATTTTTGAAAAAAAAAAAAAAATGTTTCGAAATAAAAAAAAATTGAAAAAATACGAAAAGGGCCATTTATTCGGCTCTATTCGCGGCATTTATCTCTCATTTTCCCCAATCTCTTCAATTTTTTTCCGCCATCTATCGTTAGCGTGTACAGCGGAATTCGAACGTAGAAACGAAACACGAGTGTCACACGTGATACGAAATAATCAGTGAATTCGCTGTAGTCTGAGGCTGGAGCTCTCGTGTGGGTTGTTTTAGGTTCGCGCGCGGTCGTTATTTATCTAACGCCCACAGCGCTACACTTCGGAAAGACTCGCTCACGTTTTTTTTTTCATACAGCAGTTATCATAGAAATTGGACAAACTTACGGCAGGTAAAACTCAGGGTATTGAATTGAAACGGTGGGAAAGTGTGAAAGAATTTTCCGTATTCTTTTCCCGAAGTTTTCCGACGCGAGAATAGCCCAACGGACGGAATTCCCAGCAGGTCAAACGCACTCGGGGGGCGCAGATGTTACAAAGACCTCGTTTCAACCTCTCGCTTTCGTATCTATGTAGGAGTTTCTCCAAAACTTTCCACTTGTTCGTACGAACGAGATGAAAGAAATGTCTTGAAATTTTCCCCATCCAAAGGTTTTTTTTTTCTTCGAAGATTATTGGAAGCAAACAAAAGAGATAAAATCATATTGCAGCGATGACATCGAAAGTGCTGGAAGGCACTCGAGTTAAGAGCTCAATTGCGACGCAGCAAACTCAACGAGGTAAACGAGGTGTTGTTAGGGTATTCTCGGGGAAGCATAACGACGACGAGACTGATGATGAGGCAATGTTGAACGTAATGAACTTACAACAGTAGTGATGTATGAGTGATGAACGTCGGGGAACGGCGGCAGAGCCGGAAAGCTTGATTTTGCAGCTATCGACCTTGTTGAGCTGACGGGAGGCGCGATCAGGGATACTCGATACTCGATAATTTTCTTCCGCTTCCATCGCTTGCAGTGAATGTATTATGGATGTGCGTTTCATCGACGGGAAAAAAAAGTACCGGCTTTTCGTATAGTTTCGATTATTTCATTCGGAACGTTTAAAAATATTATTATTTTTTATAATGTCTAATTATATATATATATATATTTAATGATTTAACTAATTTAAATAATGTTTTTTATCTTTTTTTTTTATAACATTTTTATCATTTCATTAATAGTTTTCATTATACACCAATAAAAAAATTCTGAAAATAAGGTTTTTCGATCGGTAACGTAGGTAAAGCTCGAAGAGAGGGATCGCAATATTTTTTTTTTATTTCAAAATTTGTCAAGTATTTCACTGAATTCGATGGGGTCATCAATGTTTTTAATGAGTAAACATTTGATTACTTTTTGATACTTCGTAAATTGCCAATTACTTTCGAATATTAATTAATTAATCCCGATATCGAAAAGGTTAAAAAACCTTCCAATTAATGTGAAGTCGAAATTCTCAACTGATGCAATTGAAATCATTGATGTCCATAGTTACCGAATGACTAAACATTACGAGATGAAGTCGAATTTTGGACTTTGCTACTATCGTTCTGATAAGTCGTGTTACACGTGAAATATTAAGTTTGACGTTACTAATAATTTTGGACAGAACATGAGAACCACGCGGTCGTAGCGTGACGAGATCACCCGTCCGTAAAATAAAGTTTCCGTTTGGTTGCTATCGCGATATTGGTGTCCACTATATTCATGAAAATAATTAATATTAGTGTTCTGTTAATTTGCATTGCCCCCGAAATATCGATGTTTACGAATTTACGTCATTTTTGTATTTTCTATCGCCTTGAAATTTGAAGGTATACGAATCTCCGCGTCTTCGTTTTGAGGTCTCGTCGTTTCGAGACGTATATACCTGCTTTTGCCTTCAAGGGACCTTAACCGTGACCCCGAAAACCGATAATCTTTGCCGCTTGTGTATCGCAGACACCGCGAGAACGATGAGCTCAAAAAACTCTAATCTTTACAAAAATGTCTCACTGTTTTTCCGAACATAAATTATTAACGAACCGATGATACCGATGAGTATTCTTCGCCCGACAATATTTTTAATAATTTCAAAGCCGATTTAATTATTGCATATTTTTCAAAGGCATTCAATTAATTAGCTTCTTTATAGTTACTAAGCGGACAAAATAACATTACGCACCGTTGAAGCCTCCGACAGCAGTAACAATAATTATATTATTAACTCTTCGTTTTACCCGCGACGACCGTTCAGAACTTCTCTATCGGATAAAAGATAACGACGAACGGATGTTGCACTCGTTGCACCAGAGACGAGAAACTCGAAATTTGATCCTAAAACTTCGAAGGTATTGCGAACGACACGCGTAACGAAATGTTTCGAATGGAATAATTACCGCGTATCTTAACGTTTTCGTTGTGCTGAAAACGCCGTTTAGTTATCGGGTAAAACGGGGAAAGAAAAAAAATGGGTACACAAGAAATATTGAATTTCGAATAAATACATCGTGAACGAGAAATTTTTGCTATAAATATGGTTTTAATTTTTACTTTTTGAAAGCAAAATCACAGCTACATAAGGTGTGGTTTTTATCCATAATAATAATAATAATAGATAATAATAATAGATAATATTAATCAATAATTAATCAATAATGATATAGAATCAATAAAAGTATATAATAGTTTTTCTCTCTTACATCCGCATTTCTCTCGAGTTTGTGTGTGTGTGTGTTTTTTTTTTTTTCGCAAGCCCTTTATCTTCCGGTTTAGTACTATTAACCGTTTTTCGTATACTGGGGCTCATTCGTGCTTTTGCATTTATCGTCGGTTTACATAGTTCGGTTTATCCGGTTTTTTTTATCGCGTCTCTTTTTTATTTTTTTTCCGTGGAATATTCGCCGATCGCCATTCGACAATTGCCATGCATCGATCTTTTTTTTTTCGAAGACGTTTATAGATTCAACAAAAATGATTTTTTTTAAATGTTTCGTGCGCAACATAGTACTCGCAGCTCAATGTCGACGTTAATTCCATTTTACATGCATCCACTCTCGATATATACTCTAAAATCTAAAATAAATATGTTACAACAGTTGGGGGATGATGCGTATTTTTATCGTCTTTTCTCGTCTTCAATCTCTCCCTCTCTCTGCTTTTTTTTTCTCTTTCAATATTTTAACCGTTTCACATCTGGACCTCGCGGTATCTATGAATAAAACATTATTAAAAAAAAATCGTGAATTACTCGTGGTATGGCACTCATATGGCTGCTATGACCCGATCGAAGATTCGTCCGCCATTTTTTTTTCCCGCGCAAAGTTTCGCATTGCGCTTTCTTTGCTTGGTAACGATTTAAAAAAACAATAAAAAATAAATGAAAAAACAAATTTGTTACCAGTCAAAAGTAGCCGCACGCATAGAAGTTGCATGAGAAACACGGCCCGCCGAGAGTGTAGAGTTTCTCGCGGAAACACGAGACTGTCAACCGCACTGACCGCGATCTTTCCCGATAGACGAATTGTCAAAGGAAAAAACGAAAGAAAAACAAGAAAAAAAAAAAAGAAAGGTTAGAAAATGTCGGACGAACCAGGATCCGGGATGGATGACTATCAACGTGTGTACTTCTATGGAATGGCTACTATTAAAATAAAACGATAAAACTAATACGACTATCGTATTCTTTTTTCCTAACCTGTTTTCGTAGCTCTCAGAATCGATGACTCAAATACGAATATTCTTTATTAGTTTTGCAAAACTACTGTCTTTTATCATTGTTTACATCGCGTTTTCTCCCATTAAGGCACTATTCGTCTCAAGTCCACGAGAATTATTATCAGATTTTTTTATTTTTCCATTTTTTTTTTCTTTCGTCAAGTTCGAGGGATACTGGCAAACGAATTATCATTCATTCGACTTTCGATCGTTATTTCATTTTTTTTCTTTCCTTTTTTATTCAACTTCTATCCTAACCTCTCTTTAATGTGTTTTTTTTTCTTTTTTTTAAGCTAAGGCACGTTTCTAGTTCGTGTTTCGAAGAAAAAGAAAACCCTAAAGGCACCCCTAGCGTTGTTCTAACGTCTCTCCAAATCACTCACGTGAGCTTTCGTCGGTTACAGTACGGTAAAATCCAAACTTCGAATGCAGAATTTTAAGTCAAATCCGATCGTAGTCTTTCTTTTTTCAATTTTTTTCGTTTTTTTTTTTTTTTTTTTTTTTTTCGAGAAAATCGGGTATCATTCAGTGAACCGCGTACTCGTATATATCTTTGAGCAATTGCTCTTATTATCTCATCGTTTTCAAATATTACAATAAAAAGCGTTAAATATATTTTATCGCTCAAACTATCTATATGCCCTTAAAGATTAATTCTCGATTATACACGTACAATATACATCATATATATATATATTCTATATATATTAGAAAAACTTTTTGTTCATACTAGCGATTTTAACTCATTCGCAAACAGAACCAGAGTTTTGACCCCCCATTTCTTTATAGTATATATCATCGTTTATATACTTTTTTTATAAGAAAAAAAAAAAAAAAAAAATCTCGATATCGATTTATCGAAGGAGATTAACATAATTTTTTTTTTTTCGTATCATGATTTCTGGACGACCGTTTCCGTCGACAGTGTCCTTTGAAACGCACATTTCTAAAACATCTACCAATCCCCAAACTGCAGTCTTTTTTTTCGTGACTTAATCGTTTTGTTTATTTATTTTTATTTTATTTTTATTTTTTTTCGATTTTTTTTTAATCTTTTTTGTTCGTTACTTAGAGATTTCTCAATACTGCTTGTAATACGATTATACGCTGCATACGCGAATTGGGCGATGGCGACAATTATACCGGCGTATAATCAGCGATCGGCTCCGAATTCTATTGCATAGAAAGTCACCGTATCCTTTTTATGCCCATTTCGTCTTTTCGTGTTTTTTTTTTTGTTTTTTTAATATTTTAGTACAATTCACAGTGCCATCTTTTTTCCTAAAGCTTTGATAGGTAGTCGTGATGCGTTCGCTCATTGCGCCATCCGTCATTTCTCAATCGCACCGGAGGTTTCTTCGCAACACGGATATTTCATGCGTTGAGAGAGAAAGAAAGAAAAAAGAAGAGAATGAAGAAAAAAAAACGGTAAAACGGTGACTAGTGATGAACCGAGTCAACTGTTTCCGAGTCCGTGAAACACCGTCAGGATAGCTCGGCACGTTGCCAAAAGAAAAAAAACGTCCGCCAGTCTCATCGGAGTGTAAGAAAAAAAAACAAAAAAAGTAAATGTACACAACACCCCTTTAGTTTCTTCCGACTCGCGCTTAAAATATTACAATGTCTTTTGCGTTTCGCGATAAACCGGGTGGTTATTCGGTGAAATTTATTGTCTCCTCTTCGATAGGATTTATCTTTATACGTTCGTCAGTCGTTCTTAGGAACAAAGAAGCTTCGTGCGAAGCTTCGCGGAGAGACATCTATTGCCTTTCATTCATTTATTTTCTTTCTTCAATCGCCTAACCATCCATATGCCGATACTTGTGCGCCGACATCTGTGCCAAACCGAGTACCGCATATTGGCACTGAAGACAGTGATAATGCGTTTGTTTCCCGGAGTGTTGACACTGCACAGCGCCGCACGGTTGGCTCGGTGTAAATTTTTGAAATCCCGCCGCCGCAATACTGTCCAATTTAGCGTGTTGCCGCCGATGTGCGACAACTTTGTTCGTATCGGTGCACACAAAGTCGCACTTGAGACAATGAAAGTGCGAAGCTTTGTTTTGCATCGATCCGAGACTCGAGGTATAAGCGCATTGTGCTCTGCCGCACGGTACATTGGCGCGATATTGTTGAAAATCACCGCCCATAAGAGTGTCGAGACGTTCGTGTCTCGCGGTGTGTTGAACGAAACGAGTTTTGTCACAGAAGGAATAGCCGCAATCCTGTCTCATGCAATGAAAGTGCGTTTGATGTTCCCGATATCCGCAGTGAGGATATCGGCAGTCCTCGTTAAAGCGAAATCTAACGTAACCTTCGGGCACCGGTTCGTCTTTCAGCATTCGCATCGAGTGATGAAGTCTCTGTTTCTTCGCTTCGGGAGAATTAACGTCGGGCGGCGATAGGGCTCTCTTCGTGAGATTAAGATTCGCCGCTAGCGATGCCAACGGATTGTCGTCTCTTCCGGTCGGCATGAAATTTCCCGGTGGTAATCCCGGCGCGAACATCAAACCGGGAGCTCCGGCGTACATACCGCCGTGTTGCAGAAACGGCGGTAGCGCCTGATTCATCAACGCCAATTGTTGATTCATCGCAGCCATTACCGCGGGACTGGGAAAGTGGAATCCATGGTGAGACAAATCCAATTCGAATGTCGGCGGTACGTTTCCCGAGGATTGAATGTTTTGCTGCTGTGGTTGAGGCGTCGATTGATGACCGATCGATTGCACGAGATGACCGTTTTCGTTCGCTTCCATTGCGGAAATGTTGCTACCGGTTTCGTCCGCTCGGCATCCCTCACTCGGTTCTCTCTTAACGCCTCCCTGACCACCGCTGTTATTCGTATCCTGATTACTCGCTCTCGGACTCTCGAGTTTTATTTCCTTCATCGTCGCTTGCTGCTGATTCATTTGTCCCAAAGTTTGCTGCATCTGCCGCTGCATATTCTGAAAACTCTGGATATTCTGTGCCATTTGCGCGTTTTGCGCCATGAATTCGTGTTTCTGGGAGAGTTGCGCGAGATAATCGTGTTGCATCTGTTGTTGCTGTTGTTGTTGTTGTTGCTGCTGTTGTTGGTGTTGATGCTGAGGCGCCGGATGCGAAACTGGCGACGGTATCGCCGCTCCTAATTCGTGCTGTTGCTGCGAAAGTATCGCTCCAGTCGAATGCTTCGCTATGTGAGCGACCAGTCTATCCAGTTCCGAAAATGCTTGATTACATGCGTTGCAATGGTAGTGATTCTTTCGTTTCAACTTGCAGAATGGACGGCTACAGCTCTGCTCGGGTCCGTAGAGAGTGTGCGCCGAATTTGAACTCGTGGAGGGCAACGATTGCGTCTCTGAAAGATTAAATAACAACTGTTAGACGATTTTGAAGAAATTTCATGCATTTTATGTTGCTTGCTACTGTCGATCGGATTTTGCTAACTATTTTAAGTAAATCTTAGGAGTGATGCTAATTTTTTTTTTTATGTAAATATATATATTTTTAGGAAAGGCGGTGATCAAAATTAAGTGGATCGGTGGCACGAACCTTGGTGCACAGAAGATCGCATGGATAGAACGGCGCCCGGTAGTGCGGGTTCGCACGACGGCGGTCCGCTGACCGGATAATAGGTGCCGGCAGCCCTCACCACTAGCAACAATCAACCAAACAACCAACACTTCAAAAATACCGCCCACTAATTTCTTGTGTGTGTGTGAAATTATAATATACAACAACAACAACAACAACAGCTTTGAAGTGAACGCAGCAGTCGTTGATAAAGTTCTCGTAATTTTAATAATATCTTTACGATTTTCTCAAAAAGAAAAAAAAATTACCAACGACTGCTGCGTCCGACTTCGACGATCACACGATACATGAAAGTGAACAATCGGGCAAACAATACTTTTTATCGAAAGCGTGTGTAGCGACGATAAATGAAGAAAAGATTTTAAAGAAATAGATTTTTAAGAATTTTTTTTTTTTTCATTCCATTATGTTAAACCTTCACGCAGTTTTTTTCTGTACAGTTATGGAAACTAAACATTTTTTTGTTCACTATTTTTTTTCCATGTATCCTTAAAATTTGGAAATTCTACGTCAAGGTTTGAACGTGAAAAACGAAAGATAGAAAATCAAATTGTTTCTAATTGCGACAGTCGTGCATTCATGCGTCGATAAAATTCAGATGTGGCGACAATTCTTCGTCGAAAAACTAAAAAAAAAAAAACCTCTACCATTCGAGAGAAAAAAAAGTATAAAGTCGGTCGAGCGGTTGCTTACCGGTAGTTTTATTCGCATCAGGACTCCCGAGTCCCGTTTCCTTGTCATCGATGATGAGTCGATTTTCCTCGGGATCCGTTTTTTCGATGAGTTCCGATGGATTTTTAACCTGAATTCTCGGCTGTTTGGAGGCTTCTCCCATCGTTTGCGTCTGCGATTCTTGACTCAACGATTCCGATAAGCAATTAACACCGGTGACGTCGACGATTCCAAGACCGCTGTGTTGTTTCTCATGCAGACCCATCGTCGAGTATCGAACGAAGGAATAACCGCAATTAGCTCTCGTGCAATGAAAATGTCTGTTAACACGATTGCTGTGACATCCGGGCAATCGGCAATCGACCATTTTGTCGAAAAACGCAAAACCAACGGGTATATCAACGTTATCATGAAAATCTTTGCTGTGCATCAAAAGTTGATCGGGTCTATCGGTGGAGAAATGGCAACGGGGTTGCGAGCAGTGATGATGCCTCGTCGATCTTATGACGCACGCGGGATCGGGACAACTATCGACATTAAAAGTCGAAAAGCCTTCGGGTTCGCTAAACAAACTATTCGCCGGTGATAGGCTTCCCTCGCGTTCGTCAGAATTCGGATTCGGCGTCGAACTCGGCGTCGGTTTCGGCAGTTTGAAACTCGTGAATATCGCCTGCGGCGAGTCTTGCGTGTGAGTCGCCGGGTCGCCACCGGACCAGATTTCGATGACGCGATTTTTCGGCGGTCGGCCTCTCTTTCTCCTAAACATCGCGTCGATATTTGTCAGATGGGTCAACGTTACGTCAGACGATAACGCGTGCGTTGAACACGACAAATTCAATTGTCTGCTGTACTCGTGAATTTTGTAGTGCTGCAATCTTCGGAAGGGTTTGTCTGTGGCGAGTATTACTTCGCGACAATTGTCCCAATTGCAGTGGTAATGTTTTTCCTTCTCGGAATACGGACAGCCGTCGTCGCAGTTTCCCTCCTCGAAGAAGGCGTCCGTTATTCTTTCCTGTGTCTCGTGTTCGCGAAGATGTTCGCGTACCTCCCGAGGATCGCGCAGCGTTGCGCCGCAACGATCTAAACCGCAGTGATGATGTTCGCGACCCAAATGGCACGGGCAGTCCGCAGAGGCGGGCGCCAGATATGCCAATTCCGCGGGAGTCAACTGCTGAGGCGATTGAGGAGGTTGTTGATCGATCGTCATTGTCGAACTTCCGCCGGCGAGACTCCCTATCGTCGTCGTCGTCGAGGCAGTGAGATCCATTGCGAGATCGCTGGCGCTCTGGAAAGAATCTTCCATCGAATAATAGGACGGCGAACCTCGTCCCTCGTTTGAGCTCTCGCCGTTTAAGCTCAGCGATAAGCTTTGAGCTCCTAAATCCTCCGGTGGCCACGGAGGTCTCGTACCACCCGCACCTACTTGTTTGTACTTTCGGTACGCCAATTCGGACTCGTGACGCTCGTGTTTACGCTTATGCGAGAATAACTGACCGGAAGAATGCAACACGTAACTGCAGTGCGGTCTTATGCAGTGTATGTGATTGCAGACCCGCGAGAAACGACATTGTTCGAAGGGACACGATTCGTTCTTCATGAATTTTTTGAAACCGTCCCGCGACAATTGCTCGTCCTTTATGTGATACGATTTGTGTTTATCTGCAACAGATAACGGTAAAAGGTTATGTTTTATTATTTTCAATCGGTAAAACAGACTTTAGTGGATATCATTTCTTAGAAAAAACCATTTGAGTAAAAAACTTTTTTAGAATTTAACGATAAAGTTTCTCAAAAAAGTCGCTTCGTCGAGTAAAAAATCGATTCTGCAACCTAAAAAATATGTATCTGCAATATTTTGGAGAAATTTTTCGTCGTTTTCAAAAAATAAGTGACGAACTTACGGGAACAGTCGCATGTTAAAAAGCCATAATTGCGACAATTTAAAAAACGATTTTTGCAACTAATTGTTATTTTTTTTTAATAATTTTGTTTTTTTCTGTATATTTGTGATTATTCCGTTTCTTACCCATGTCAGCTTTGTTCTTAAAAGTGAATCTACATCCGGTCCGTCGGCAATGAAAGTGCGTAGTTCTCTGACCGGCAAAGGGACAGTGATCGGTAGCGCAGCTTTCGGTCGCCCGAAATCGTTGAAAACCCTCCTGAATTATCGCCGAATCTTTGCGATGATAATTCGCGTGCATCTGGACGTCCGATGTCGATATGTAAACTTTATCGCAATTATCGTGTATGCAATGGTAATGCGTTTGTTTACGATTGTGGGGACACGATCGACTCGGATGTCTCTCCGAACAATCGTCGGTTGGCGAGTAACGCATGAATCCGTGTTGCAACGATTCGTCTCGTTTCTTATGCCACTTGAAGTGCCTTATCATCTCTTCCTTCTTAACGAATACTCGGCCGCTGCAGTCCAAACAGTGAAAATGTTCTCGACATCCTAATTCCTTACAGTACGAACTTCCGCACTCCTGACCCGATGAAAATCGACGAACGTAACGGGAATAATCGATTATCGGCTGTGGTACAGTAGATTTCGAACCTATCAAATTTTCCGCCACCGGCGACATGCTTTGCCTCAGTAATGCTGTAACAAAAAAAATTAAGTTTTATTATTATTATTGTTAATTTGATTTTTATACCAACTTCGCTGGCGGTCGGTAATGCAATATACAGATGGTAAGTATTCGGAGATAAAACAGAGAGCCGGCCGAAGGTAAGGTAGGAATATTCTCATCGATTGAGGAAAATAGGAATGAGGGATCGAAGATAAGCCAGAAATTCGGCTAAATTAAGGGTGTTTCGATTCCACCAATTAAGATGGTGAATCGTGTACAGATGGCGCTGAAAGGTAGTCGGATGTGTTCTTTCTTCGATACAAATATTCGTGAGTTATGAGCTCCAAAGTACGTCGACCCACGCGGCGGCGGCAAACAACTGAGAATCTTTCGAGATACCGAAAACTGGTTGGCAGGACCTTTATTCACTGCGAAATTCGACGGAGGAGGAAAGGGGAGTTAATAAAGAATGTTTCCGAAGTGAAAAAAAAAATGTCCAATTTTTCGGCAAAAATTTTCGGTCAAACGTTCGCGATCGAGAATGAAAGGGGGATATAAAGGATGAGAATCTGAGTTTTTCCGTCGTTGAAATTTCAACGATTTCGGGGGACCGAGTCGATAACTGCCCGGAGGCTGTGTGTCCGCGTGCGGTCTTCAAGACCCACGAGCACTTGAAAGATGCGACTCGCATCGCATTCTACCGACAAACGCGAGGAAAAGGAAAAAGGGGAATCCCCCTTCATCACCCCTCCCCTCTGCTCCGTGCCGCTGGTCTTTCGTGATCCACGGAGCATGCGCCCTTTTAACCACTTCGAGTGCTACCGAAAATTACCGAAACGCCGAACAATCTTAATGATCCCGAAGGGGGATCTGAGAAAAACGTCGAGTATCCGTGCGGATCCCGAACAGAGAAGGGGTTGTACGCTTTTATTATTTTTTTTTACGCGAAACAAAACAAATTAAGCGGAACTTTAAAAAAAGTTTTGACTTCCCGTTTCGCATCGTAACTCCGAAAAATTAATAATTCGCAATGAAATCGTTGAAATAATTATAAAATTCTTGTTAATTCGAAGCATATGCGAAGCCTTTCGCGGGAAGCACGTTTTTTGGCGACGATCTTAGCGAGCAAAGTTCGGCCCAAGAAAACGAGTAAAGAAGAAAAGATGAAAAAAGTGCAAGACACACCGAGCGCCGCAGCATCCCCGATTCCGAGAAATACTTGCCCCCGAACGTTTGAATGCGTTCAGAAACGAGTTTAAAAATTGTCGAATATTTCTCGATGGGCTTTTGGGAGGGGAATCTCGCACACCGGGAACCCTACTTCGTCTTCTTCTTCTTCCTCTTCTTCTTCTTCGTCTTTCCCGACCTCCGCCTACTACCTTTCTTTGCGAAAGCGAACAACACACGTGTGCGATGTCTCGTTTGTACTCAAACTATATATCTCAATGTGTGTATACAGGATGTCTCAGCTTAGCTGGACAGTCCCGATAAGACATGAATCGAATTTCGTTATGAATAAAAATTAAAATTCTTCGTATTATCATTAACGGCGCTAAATGAAAAATACGTGTCGAAACGATTCCCTTAACTGGATATATCAATTTTTCATGAAATAAGAAGTATATATATATGTTGAATTATTCGACAGAGTGAAAGAGGTGAAAAGAAAAGAGTAATTCAAAGCAACGCACCTTCGTCAGTGATCACGAGCCGTTCTTCGAAGAATCAGACGAAAAAAAAAAAACGCGGCGCGATCTTCGCGGAGACATATGGGAATACAATTTTTCACATTGAAAATAGAAGCCGAAACGTGACTGTGCTTAAACGAAGAATCTTAAAAAAATATGTGAAACTTTTGTAGGGGGCATGTGGGGGGGATTCGGAAAGGGAGGAGAGTTTTTGAGAGACTCGATTCGAACGTGTGCGTTCCCGGGGCCCTTGGCTCTCGCGGGCCCGAGCCTTTCAGCTCGGGAACCCTTTTATTCCGCACGTTCTTAAAACTCTTCGGGGCATTGCCGAATAAAACCGGGCGAATAATAAAAAAAAAAAATAATAAAAAAGAAAGAAAACGCGGAGAGAAAGAGAGAGAAAGAGAGTAAGGGGTTTAAAATTTTCAAAAAGAGAACCCCCGATCCCTGAAAAGAGCCAACCGGCACAGACTCTTCAGCGAGCCTTCCTTTTTTTATCATTTAATCCGTACCTCTCGGCTGAATAACCCTTTATAAATCGACGTCGTGCTGGTTAAACTGTGTATACCGAGTACGTAGTACGAAAAAAAAAAAAAAAAAAAAAAAAAAACAATATATTCTCCAAACTCCTCGAAGATGTAATTTTTCAACGGTGAAAAAAAAAAAAAAAATCGTCGTCGTCGAAAAAAAATTGCCGAGTTTCCGCGAATCGCGAGACGAGAGGGCTACCGAGACAAATGGCGTGGAGAAAGTCAGTGGAAGATAGTGGAGTCGAAGCATAGCGAAAGTGTGGAAGGGCGAGGAGCTTCGCGGAGGATAGTAAACTATTATAAGATTGCGAGAGAGTCAAGTGTCGCTGCCGCACGAAACGCACGCTACTTATTGTCTTCCGTGAGCAGAATTGCTATAGCTTTGCTGGCGTATAGTCTCTCCACCACGTCCGATGTACTTTCCGAGCCGACGACGGTGTTATTTCTGTCAAAATTACGTTATGGTAGACGTTCTACTGTCCCTCGTTTCGTCGGAATATAACCAACGCCATTTAGCACCTTCTACGTTCAAATTCTGCGGTCTCTCGGGACTCGTTATTTCGAAATAAAAAAAGAAAAAAAAATCTTTCCATTAGCTTTTAGATTTTATGAAAAAAAAAAAAAAAATCCCATTTTTTTACCCATTTTTTTATTATGAATTTTAACATCCCTTATTTTCTCCCAACTTCAATAGCATTGGCGCATTATCGTAAGTATAAAAAAAAAATAACTTTCGCCCCTTTAACGTAAAAAAAAAAAAATCACACCCACAATTTCGGACGAAAGAAAAAAACGATAATAATCAAACCCTTTTTCATTTTTGAATTCACCCCTTTTCTGTACACCTAATGATCCCCTTGAATAATCGACAATGGGGTGATGATGCAATATATATTTTTTCCTCCAATTCTCCATCATAAGCAATATTTCGCGATCGAATTTCCTTATTTTGACAGCGGTCCACCGATCCGTACGTCGGTGGCCTCCGTACCCCAATTTTTTTTTCTATTATTACTCTATACAGCTGTATAACTCTCAACGAAAAAATTCACCGAAATAAAAATCCATCGTCGTATAGTTTCGCGTTCGCTGCTTTATTTAACTCGCTCGATCGGCTCTCGCGCGGGATTCAGGGGGAACAAAGGCAATCCGCATGCCTGAGTTCGACGTTCCTATCGAACAAGGGGTGGTCCCCCCTCCAATCCTTGTATCCGAGTTCTATTTGAATTTGTAGAAAGGGTTTGGATTCTGTTTATTTTCAAGGATGGTTGGGGGTTAGTGAGAGCTGAACGCGCGCTCATCGACGACGGCTAATGTTACATGCGATCTAAAAGGTGCGGCGGGGAGAAGGGGTGGAGGGGGAGGTCGGGGGGAGGGGGCGCCCCCTTTTCTCTTTCGCATTTACAAAAAGTTCGTAGCTGAAAACTCATGGCGAATGGTTTGATGGGGGTGTTTGCCCGGAGTCCAAATACGCGAGGGAGAGAGATCGAAGATTGAAAAACGTTGATGGGGGTCGTTCGGAACTGTTTCAGACGCTGACCCCCCTTTTTTGCTGTTACGCGAGGGCACTAAGTAGTAAGTACGGACTCGAAAAAAAAAAAAAAAAAATCCATACGCACAATTGGGGTGATTAAAAACGTCGCTAGGCGTTGGATAAAGAGTGTAAATTCTCCCCCTGTACCTCCCTCGGCGCATGCGACATATTTAATCGATTGGCCCAAAGGCTTGCGAACGAAAAAAAAAAAAAAAATTGTACACGTGGTGAAATTTTACTCGGAACGTGTGGTACACAAAAGTAAAACGACTCGATGGGTTTGGTATGACGAACCCCTCGGACACCACATTGGTTTCGACGATATAATTAGCAAGTGAGAATCTCGGTAGGTCGATGGTACAAGATGCTGGCCGGTAGCTTTCTATTCTTCGCAATAAAAGTTCGTCGTACTCTCGAGGTGTCGTTGACCAACAGTAAGATCGATCGAAATGTTTGTTTCTTATGTGGTGTTTCGTTGTTTTTTTTTCTTTTTTTTACGTTTTTTTGTTGCATTACAATGGTCAACGCCCCCCATAGATCGAGGTTGGCAACCTCCGGCGAATCTGTCCGATGTGTTCTTTGCTCTTTCGATCCAAGACACGTCTATTTTTCAACTAGTTCTCGATGCGCGTACGAAGAATCTCTTTTGGCTATTGGCACCAAGGGTCGATTTCGAAAGAGAGACGTTGGTAGGGATACGAACAGCGGCGAAAAAACAATCGAAGAAACGAGAAGAGAGAGAGAGAGGGAGAGAGAGACAGGGCGGGAAAGCGAGCGAGTGAGACGTAAAGAAAATTCTCGAGATCGCGCGACAGTGTGGGCAATTAAATTTAGAATATTTTTTAAATTTCTCCGATTCTCGACGAGCGAATTGTTTGGCACCGAGTATCGCGAAGAGCGCGCGCGTGAGCTCTTTTCTCGGCCCGCGCGGGCAACAAAACAGTTTTCGGATTCCCTGTGCTTCGAAACTATCGGGAAAGATACAAATACATCGCTCTTCGGGAATCAAACAACGTCATAAATTTCATTTACGATACATTAATTGACGATAAATTATAAAAAAAAAAAAAATTCGGAGTAATGTTCGTCTTTAATGAGTTTTCGTAAATCGACGCGCAAGAAGCGAAAATGAAATGTGTCGGAATACCAACTCGGTACTTTCTCCCTTTCCGTGATTATATTCTTGAAATAGTCAACACACCGGATGCCACGGGGAGGATGCAAACGCGCTGAGTTGATAAAGAAAGCATAGCGTCTGAAGAGACCAAGAAAATGAGTGACGGAATATACGCGATTGCTAAGAGAGAAAGGAAGAGAGAAGAGAGCGATCTTTTGCTTTTACGCCATATTTCCATATATATATTTCTGGAACGTTCTCCTTCGCCCACCGACGAAACGTCAACCGAGAGACACTTTTTCCTCGGCAATGCTTACACCCTCTTGTAACACACCGAAAAAAAAAAAAAAAAAAAACTCATTCACTCGTTCGTAATTGATTCCTTTAAAAATTGTCGGGCGAAAAGTTCCCAGGAACGAAAAAAAAAAAAAAAAAAAAAAAAAAAACGAAAAAGGGGGTTCCCCTTAATCGACTGCCCTCGAGAACAAATAATAAAAACAAAAAAAAAATGCACGAGTGTTGCGCTTTGAGAATTCGGATACCGCGGTCCCTGGCGAGTCACGTTTGCCACTCGATCTAAACGAGTGGTAATTGCGTCTCGGGGTTAAATCGACGATAATACAGATATATGTATACATACGTAATGTGTGTATAAAATATACTGTTGTATAGAACCGTTGAATACCATAGAGAAATAAAATCGTCTCTCGAGAGAACGTCGAAACTAAAACGATCGTCAATTGTCTCGATTCCCGGTTTGAATTTGCGTCAGAGTTGCGGGTTGTAGCTGCAATAATACGAAGAATGAACCACGCCGAGAGAGAGAGAGAGAGAGAGAGAGAAAGAAAGAGAGAGAGAGAGGGGCAGAGTAAACGTGGAAAGATCTAAAAGCTTCCAAGATCTCGGACTCGAATGGCTTCAGTTAGAGAAGACGTTTGCCACTCAGCCACTGCATCGTGTTCTGCTCGAGTTCGCACGTTTTTGGCTGCAGCGTCACACCGACACAACTCGAGTTTAGCACCGCACGGTGATTGGCTACTTTAAGAAACGGTCAATAGCGCAGTCATTGGCACACTATACCCCTTTTCCTGGAAACTCCTCGTATCGACGCTCTTCGACACTCAATAACATTTTGTTAAATCATTCATTATTATTACCCTTAAATGATTGTTTTGACTTTGAATTACGATGAATTCGATTGATCGATCGTTTTCTACGGTAAAAATATACGCAAGAGACGCATTGGGCGAAGTTACGAAACATCGCTTCGAGCGATTAGGAACGACGCTGGAGTTTGGTAATCGATAGTTTCAAACTAATCTATTCACCAATTAACAAATGACGAAAGTGCCAATCGTTCAATTATTTTGTGACAGGGATTTCATTTTTTTTTTTTTTTTTTTTCAAGACGAGAAATGCCAACTGAAAATTTCACAGGCTAATCGTTACAAATTATCTTGCGAAGTGCCAATGACTGTGCCTTCAGGTTTACTAAACTGCTTCAGCTCGTCACGCGCCTCTAAAATCACACCGCAAGTGTCTCTGAAAATGAGGGAGAACAACGCGGTCATGAAAATGTGGCACGAAGAATCGCAGATAGTAAAATGGCGTGATGTGCCGTCGAATTTCTGAGAGTTGACATTAGATTAGATTTTCCTCAAGGGGCACGAAGTTACGAGGGCATTGGGGAGGGGGGGATCTTGCATTTGCTAAGTCAATCGAGTCGGTCAGTCGTCGATGAAATTCTTCAGCGTTTCGAGGACGGCACGTGGATTGCGCCAATCGCTAATCCGAATTCGTAACTCGGACTTGTATTCCTTTCCCGTTCCCGAAACCAAACGGGGCCAAGCGTTAGCGCACCTCTCTCGGTGCATCATACGGGCCAAAAACGCCCTCAATAGTTACGCAAGGTAATGTTTTTCTTAATACTCTCGTCCCCCCTTCTTCCGTAGACTACAAATCATTCGAGACATGCAAAGATACTTTTTATATTGCCAAATAATCGTTGGAAAGAGATCAATCGATTGGTGCGATTCAAGGTACGAAAAGTAACATCCGCAGTGTCGATCTTAAATGTTTGCATCGCTTACAATTCATTGTATCGCAAGCTTTTGGCCCTGAATTTGGCACCGTTTTTCACCTAATCTCCATTATTCAATGCCCCCGAAGGATAAAAGTCACGGTGAAAATAAAATTAGATGAAGCTTTCGATAACTATTTTTATCGAAGCGCGCAACTTGGCAGTTGTTAGCAAGGGTCAGTCGTCGTTTGGTCTGACAAGATGGCCGCTCGAGGGCCGCCATTACGCGTTAGTGTGCGTGAGGCTGCGTGCCACTTCGCGATTTCTAATGCCAGTTTCTTCGTTCCCGTTCGACCTTCGGTCGCAATTCTTTTTTTAGTTTACAGAACACGATTGAGATAATGTATATTCTAGTCGTCGTGCATCGTTGCGACGCGCTAATTTAATTAAAAATCATTGAGTTGCTGTCGATGGGACAAAAAATTTGAAGGTTAGGTCGCGTCTTTCTGCGCGGTACGGTTCTTGGTCTCTTCTTTTCGCAATCTCGCGGATAGTCGAGGGGGGAGACTTTGGGTATAACATTGAAGTTTTGCGACTGGACCAACAGGACGGGGTGTAGAACGCAAAAATTAGAACTGCATTCCGGTACGGTGAAGGGAGCCGCGAACGGTGTGTTCCCTTAATGCGCCGCGGTGTGCTGTTACCTACCGTACCCACGTTTTATTCCTTTTATATACCCAACCCTTGCTATCTCAGGCCTCGAGCCGATTCGCGAATGGCCGAAATTAATAAAAAGTTGAGGAACGATAAATTAGGCCGGTGGCGCGCCAGCTACTCGACTCGGTCCCCCTTCTAGTCCGCTAGAGGGGGAGAGAGAAACTCTCTCTTTCTCTCTCTCTTCTTCCCTTTCTCAGAGAGCTTCGACTCGCCCAACCCCGGCTACAACGAGCGCGAAGGGCCCGGGCGATAATAAATTTCAAATATAAAATTTCGAATCCTTTCGCTCTCTTACACGTGGGTTCCCTTTGCGTTCTTCGGACCCTGAGGACTTTCGGGCCCCGCGTTTTTACGAGAGTGCCATTGTGTCTGAGTATCCGTAAGTTCCCCTCTCCCCCTACCGAGAGTCTCGTCGCGAACGATATTTCTGAGGGCACCTCTTTAATGCCCGGCGAACCCAGACGAAAAATTAACCCCCCGCTTTTGTGCTCTGTTACTATTATTCACGCAATTATAAATGATATATAAATGTCGATGCGAATTTAACGTTTACACATGTCTGACGATAAAGCTATAAGTTTAAAAAAAAACAAAACGAATTCTTTCGAAATTACCTCATTGCCATCGGCAACACATCGCGACAGTCTGTCGCATATTTATTCAAACTTCCGATACCAAAGTTTTCCGCGACTCAATCGCGTTACATCCGTCCCTCTCTCCTGTATTATTCGGGTCATTAACGCATTTGCATCTCAAACTTTCATCGCCCCATTGCGACTCAAAATCATTTTAAAAAGTTTCAAACTAACCGGGAAATTTGTCCCAAAGTTCGTAATCGATTTTTGCCGGAAATCGAACATTACGATCGCAAACTTTTCATTGCCGTTTCCGGATAAAAAAATGTGACCATTTTTTTTTTTTTTTTTTTTTTTTCGGGGGAAGGCGCATCAGGGTCCCGCGATTTCCCAAAGAAACGAAGGGGTCTGAGGGGGGAAGTCGACACTATCCTCAACTTGGTAGCGTCGCCTCGAGAAGCACCGAGAAAGAGAATAATAAACTATACGCAGAGTGAGGAGAACACGACTAACGTTAAACCACCAACCCAGTGGCAACTACTATAATTGGCCACTTTGTCCATTTATTCGATTTATTTAAATTATGGGACAATTGACAGTAGGCATTCTATTTTTTAAATCTCCCTGCCGGGGCTCCACATACGGCTGATTGGCCGAGATTGGCGTGAGACACTGGCCCCACAGATTCCCCAGTTGTGGGCTTAATCAGCTTTGATTGCTGACCGGCTCTTTCTCTCTCGCTTATTTCCACTCACTTCGAACGCTTTCGCATCTCTTTCAATCCCTCTTTAACCTCATCCCCCGACCGCCCCCAACCCTCCCCCTCCTTATACTTCAACTCGAACACATTTTATTTTATTCCATTTTACGTCGGACGCTACTTTACTCCCCTTTCCTTTCAATATACATAATATCTCGCGCTCTTTGAGAAGCTGAAGAGGTTGTTCAATGAATATCCACATCCTGATCTTCATTAATCGTCTCAACAATCATTACATTGCGTTATTCCATCAAAAGAATATCATTTTTTTTTTTACATAACGAACGATTTTCGGGATGAAAAAAAAAAAATCCCTTTTTTTTTCCGGTAAATTGCGAGTTGCGCACATCCCGTTTCATCGATAATTTTCTGCAACGCTGTGGGCGGATATTTCAATAAAGGGGGAAGAGCGCGCATATTGCCGGAACGAACGAACTATTCGTCGACGTTTTGCGCGGATAGATAGTGGACAATGGTGATATATAGACGGCGAAAGGGGGATGTAAAATGAATTATAATTGGAGTGAAACATAATTAAAAAAAAAAGAAAAAAAATTGATGTATAAATAAACTTACCGGATACTTTGGGGTCGGATGCCTCCACCTTCATCGCCGCGAGGCTCGCGATCGTCGGTGGTACCTGTGGACGAAAATCGATTGTTGAGGAAAAAAAAAGTCGCACCGTTTTTTTTTTCTTAATCAGCGGTCATTGACACTCGAATAATTAATTTGGCACAGTCGACGAGAGGGTAAAGGGGTTTCCGGTTTCACGAAAACTTCGGAGTCGAGGAATATTTTATAAGAGCGAAAGAGGTGATGGTGGGGGAGGGGAGGGGGGGGGGCGCATCGTAATAGCAAGTATATAGCATGTATGGTCGGTTGGTCGAGGGACTCTCTGATGGTCTCGGATCAGTGACCTTGCCTCGCGCCTACAGTACAATGGCATCGAATATTCAAACGTCCGACGGCTTCCGGCAAAGTTTCTCTATCTTTCTCAATTTTTTTTTTTTCTTCTTTTTTTTTTCCTTTCTTTCGGTCTCTTTGCTTCTTTTTATTTTTAACGTCGAGACAATGACTAGAGAGCCGTTTCGTGAAGTGTATAATTAGACGTTCGATTTTTCAGCTAATTGCCGACGATCGCAAGTCCCACCAGTGGTTCAACACGCGTTATGCAATGCAAAAGAATTTTTTTTATCCAATTAACCTATTAATTAATCATGTAATTTAATTATTACCTTTACGCTCCTTGGAATAGATTTTAGAAAAATCTTCAATAGCGAAGAGCGAAAAAAAAACAAAATTAATGTACGAGAAGAAAGAAATGCAACCGAAGAGTCGCTAAGAGACAGCAACGAACGATCAAAATCGTGTATAGAGTTGCAATAAAAGAAAAGGGGGGAATAGAAATGCGCGTGAAGGAAGCCATGCGGTGTCGTCGTTACAAATTATTCGAATCCTGTACGATTTCCGAAGCCTTAGCTAAGATCCGATCCCCCGAGACGACTGAATTTATGAAGTCGTTGCCACATCGTGTCTTTCCCGACCCCTTCTCTCTTTCTCTCTCGGACTCTACTACATTACATCTTTCGACTCGCGTCGGCTCTATTCACGAACTATACAGTCACTCAAACCCGAAGATCGAGTGACGGAGATCGATGGTTCACGAAAAAAAAAAAAAAAAAAAAAATTGAGTGTCGTAACTTGGGAATATTTTCGATGGTCAAATTGATCTTCAAATTTACGTCAGATCAATTTAATACCGTTATTAATACCCGCTACGCTGCGCACAGATTATTTTTTTCGTTCATACATCGATATATTATGTATAATTAGCGGGAAGAATGAAGATTTTTAATAGCAACGATATGGGATACGATGATTGTGTCGGAGATTCGTTAAAAGATCGATTGCCGCGAGAGCGCGGATCACAAAAGGTTCGAAAACGAGACGGTCCCGAAACGAGGCGGTGCATTAATTTTTTTTCCTTACGTTACGATCAATTGTGAGACGAAAAGATCATACGAAGCTTTCATCAAAGATCGATAATTTTGGAGTTATATTTATTTATTTTTTTTTCTATTGAGATAGAAAAATCGTTTCGTTAACGACGCGCCTTAAAAAATGGATGTCTCCGAAAGCATCGTAAATTAACACTTCAGAGAGTTCCATTATCGATCGATGAAAGTGGATGAAAAATAAAAAATGGTTCAAGTTAAATAGTCGTAACTTTCCGAAGATCTCATCGATCGTCGATCGATCACCAATATCCTATTATATCTCACAATCTCCTATTATTATATTAGCAGCGTCGATTTTCATGGAATAATGGTCTATGGGTCATGGAAGTTATAGCCGCAATATTACAAGGAGTGGAATATCATAGCCAGCGGCGTATCTCGAGCGCATATACGCGAGTCGCGAACAAGAAGAAGCCAAAGAAGAAGAAGAAGAAGAAGAAGAAGAAGCAGAAGAAGAAGAAGCGGCGGCAGAAGAAGTCTGCGAATGAAAAATAAATAAAAAACCGAGAGAAGTATACGGCAAAGGGAGGTGGAGAATAAGTGCGGCGCGGGGAGGGGGAGTGCGCAAGGAGTGTACAGAGGTATATGAGAAAACAATAGAGCTGATTTGCAAACAATAGAATAACGTTAAGACGAAGAAGAACACCGAGAGAGACGGAATAATGCGAGAATCGAGCCGCGGGAGAGAGAGAGAGAGAGAGAAATGAAAAAAAAAAGAAAATAAAAGAAAGATAGAAGGAGGCAACACTAACATCGAGCGTATTATATACCATGTAACATCGCATATGCCATAACGCCAAAGGGGAATATCGTCGCTATGCGCCGAAGCGAGGGACAGAGATGAAAAGAGAAATGAAAAACGCAAAAAAAAAATGTCAGAAAAATGTTCGAAAAAAAACGCCAAAAAAAAAAAATCTCGAGAAAGAGACAAAGATAGTAAAAAATACACGAGAAGAATGAGATAACGACTAAGAACGCTTGCATATGCCCATTAATATTCAAAGGCGCAAAAGTAATGTAAAACGACACGACGACGAAGAAATTCAACCCCGAGGATGAATAATTTCGATTCACCGGTTATGGGATTCATACTCGTGGAATTCGTTTGTGGCTTTACTTTTATTCTGTATTTATTTATTCGTGACTCTTAACTCTTTCGGTTCTCTCTCTCTTGAACCTTTTATCTATGTTTATCCATATTTGCGTCTCTGTGTTTGTAGATTTTTTTTTTTTTTTTTTTCAATGCGCGGCTTGTATGAGGAAATGGCCGGTCGCTAAACGTATATTTACGTAAGTAAGTACGAGTTTGCAGTATTGTCTCGAGGACTGTTGGCTTTCTTCTGGTCTGCTCTGCCCCCTTCGGAACGCAGAGATACGATTTTATAACGAACGACGATCGGATTGTCTTCGTAATATATTTTTTTTTTCATACTCCACATAAACGTCTTGCGTAACTATTTTGTTTGCAAATCAATGCTACGATAGTCGAAGTATATTCGTGATGTAAGGTAAGTGAAAGAATAAGAATTAAAAAAAAATAGAAAAGAAAAGCGCGCAAAGTTTGCAAGGGGTCTCCGCGAGATCGTCGCCGTTAAGCACCGGTTGTTAAATTCTTTCATTCGCCGCGAACTATTAATGCGTTGCGCAAACAATAGAACGTTCGGGGAAAACCTAATGCTCGTCGGTGAAACTTGTTTTTTTTTTTTTTTTTTTTTTTTTTTTTCGAAACTCGAACTCTACTCCTGGTATTTCCAATATCGATTTTTTATTTCTTTTGTGGAAATAATCGCCGATGACAAAGTCAAATGAAACGACGAGAAAAAAAAATCGCGATACAGTGACAATCGCGGAATTTATTTAAAAATGAGACAATGGAATTATTGATGGAAAAAAAAAGTTTGATATAATAATTTTTTTTTTGTAGGTTGATGTGTATTTCTCGGTATTTTTAATATCAATTTATTTTTGCTGTACGCAATTTTTCCAATGACTGTGAGAAAAGGATTGAACGTCATTTCGAAACGATGGCACGTGAGTGATGACCAAAGTGGGTAACAATGGAGTTTCTATCTTCTGCATACCGATAAAACTTTATGAATAAAACTCTCGAGAGAATCTCAATTCCGGTTAAATTGATGATGAAAAGAAGAAGCAACCCGCATATGAGCTATTAGTGTACTTTTCATGTGACCGCTTTTGATGCACCGTTCACGATCTATTATTCACATTTGAGTTCAACGACCTCCCCTCATATCCGACGTGATGAAATTATAAGAGAAGAGATGAAATGAAAATGAAAGATAGTCTCTCGCGGGATGAATTAACGTTACAAAAGCTTCCGAAAGCAGTTGAAACATGCGGCAACAAATGAAAGTCCATTTCGATGTTTTTTTTTTTTTTTCAACTTACCCTCGTCTCATCGGAATCTTCGCGTTTGACATTTTGGAAGAGAACGCTTCCCATGTGCGCCTGAAGATTCTGCTGAAGAAGCTGCGCGAGTTGAGGATTCTGCGCCAATATCGCCGGATTCTGTTGAAGCAATTGCGCCAATGCAGGATTTTGTACAAGTATCTGACTGAGGGGTGAGTTGGCCAATGCCTGAAGTGGATGCGAGAGTGAAGGTGATGCCGAATTGGACGTTTGACTCGCTTGCGACAGATTTCCGGATGGATTTTGCCGCGGAGGGCTCTGCGGCGTGTGCGGGGGAGTCGGTGGACTTCCCGGTGCCATTGACGAGGCGTCCTTCTCTTCCTTCACTCTGACTTTACCTAAAACGAAAAAAAAAAAAAAAAATTAGCGGTGAAAATGTTGAAATTCACTTGAAACAGCGATATAGGTTCGCGTAATCTTAATTTTTTTTGCTTCTATCACCGAAACTATACTGTAGTGTACATCTATTCGTTTTTTCTCTAATCGGTTTATTTTTTTTTTTCGTAGCGAATTTTCACGATAGAATGGTTTGAAATAATTGTTCGTTGATCGGCAAATAGACACAAAGATAGTTGACTTTTAGGAGCGGCGCGGGCAATATAGGTTCGTTAAAATAAAACGAGAATCGATTAGCGAGTCGCTCGGTGGAGAATAGCGGTTGGAGAGCTCCGAGCTCGCGGCAACCGTGTCCTATCGTGCCAATCAATTAGCCACGTTTCCGTCCATTCCTGCGAACTCGTGCCTTTGCCTATACGGAGGCTCTCTCTGCACGGGCTGCTGCCTCTCGTTCGTCGTCTGTGCTCCGGGCCGACTTTGGATTACAGTCATTATCCGACATAAAACCGTCGTCGAATCTCTCATCGATCCACTATCTCACTCTCTTACGTTTCCTCTTTCTTCGGTTACTCGTTATGTTTATCTGTCATCGATGTATCGTCCAATATACAATAATTCGTAAACAGTAATAATAATGTTAACGAGATGAAAGAAAAATGATTTTTAGCGATGAAAAACATCTTTAGAGGTCAAATAAGTAATATTTACGCGGTTATTAATTTTCATAAATACTTTAAATACATCGATAATCCAAACCGCGAATAATTTTATTCCCGGATTCGCGATCGATGTTTAAAAAAATCGCGACTCCGAAATTGCAGGTCGGAGATAAAAAGGTAATGGGAAGTTTTTGTCGCACAATTAATCACAGTACATAAAAAAAATGGTGACGATCGATAAAACAGTGCACTTTTAAAATTCTTATAAGTTTTAACGCTTTGCCGAGACTCGATTGATTAATTCTCGACTCTACCGCCATTCAGCAATTTAACGCTTCATTAAAATATCACGACTGCAATTTGCAGCCTCGAACTTGACGAAAAGTGTAACTCTCTAAAATTCGTATCTAGCGATAATGCTTCGTTCGAGCGGAATACGTGAGTTCGCGTATTAACGAGAGAGTGTGCGTTCGCTGCGCTAAATCATCTCGTCGTTTATGCTTCCAAGAGGTACGACGGCAGTACTTGTCGGAACTTCAACGTACGAGAAAACACAGGGAGGAGAGAGAGAGAGAGAGAGAGAGAGAAAGAGAACGAAGGGGGAGTGCCGCGAATATGCCTCGTATATCTCGAAGTTTTCGATTGGCTGAGAAACGATTTTCGTTCGTTAGACACGAAAGCCGCGTTCCCTCGCGATCACAATTACATTGTAATCTAACGATTTCCATAGCGTCACAAATTGTTAATCGCACAATTTTTTATATTTATTTATTGGCTTTTTTTTTTAATCACAAAATTATGACACTTTATAGGTAAACAGAGAGTTGAATTACTTCGAGCGAATGGACGCTGCAGCGTCGTCAACGGGGAGAAGTGCTCCTTGCCACGTTTGCGACAAGACTGAAATTTTTCATCAATTTTTGGGAAACCGTGTGTCCCTTTAAACGGGATATAGTGGAAGGGGATTTTTAGGTGGTTCCTCGGGTCCCCCGAGTGAAAGATACTTTCACTCCATTGGATGATGGGAAATCCTTCGGAACGTTTGGCGAGGGATGGGGGAAAGAAGAGATTCGGGAGAAAGGAGAAGGGGCGAGCCCTCGCTTAGCGCTTCTTTTTTTTGGGGCTAAACTCGTGAAATTGAGACGTCTCGATAACCAATGTACCGTAATCGCTTAGCAACAGGTGCGCGAGCTTTGAACTACTTTATTCGGGTTTTTATCAATCCGTTTGTCGCTACGAAAATTCGTGGACTCAACGATCTCGAAACTCGTTTTTTTTTTCTTTTTTTTTTCATAGACGTCGATAATTTTAATAAATTTTTAAACGTTCATGGATAAAACTATACCTCGGGATTTTTTTTATCGATGTTTATTTTTAGCTTATTATTTATAATGATTATTATTATATCTTGTATAATGGGGAAAAATGTATGTTTGGGGTATTTAAAGTTGGTATTTTTCCCATGAGGCATTTTTTTTTGTAAGTTGAACATCGAGCGGCCCGAGGATATATTTAAACGGTTATCCGCGCGATGAGCTAAAACTTAGCCTCGAAGGGAACAAAAAATGAATGTGGAAAAACGGTTAAAAATGTACTTGGAACTTCGTGAGAGACAACCCTCTCGCTGTTTCCTCTTTTATATCCTTCTTCCTCGAACCATCTTGATATAAACGATAAACCAACACTTTTCTTCTGTTGAGCTATGAGCTCTAGAGGGGGTCCTTTTTTTTCGCCCCAAAGTTTTTACCTTCGCCTCAGGTAGGCGAGAGAGGATGCTCCCCGGATATTACGTGAAATAGGACTGGACGTGTGTAATGCCGGAAAGACGATCCATGAGAACGTCAAACTTCAACATTTTTACCTGCCCCCCCACCGTAGTTCTTTTTTTTTCGTTCTTTTTTTCCCCAAAGGTAACGGAGAGAAACACAGAAAAGGGCCGATAGTTTAGGAAAATAGTTGGAATAAAAAAAGATGCAGAAAGGTAAGGTAAGGCAAAGGCTTAAGAAAACCCTCGTAGGGATTTCACTACCCCACCTAACGGTGAGGATCGATGACGCGTCCCAAAATTACGCAACCCCATCCCTTGAAAAAAAAAAAACCTCAACTTCCCGGTTTTTTTTCCTCATTCTATCGCGCAGCTTCGTCGAATAACTTCCCACGAAAATTTTTCTCTGGCATATACCTCGCGGTCTACAGACTACGGTTGAAATTCGTCGATTTATCATCGTCGAACTTCGTAAATTGAATTCAATCTCGTCGATTCAACTTCTTCGCCTACGGGAATTTTTTTGCCGAAAACAAAACCCGTTGGCATCTTATTTTAGGTGGAAACAGCGTTCCGGAGGTTTGTAATTAATTTTTTTTTGTTATTTAAAAAAATTATACTATAAGGTACATCGATCAATTTTTATTCCCACATTTCGGTAATTCGAAAAAAAAAAAAATAATAATAATAATAATAATTGTTGCTACGAAAATCGGAGACTCGTCGTGGGACTCGAGAGTTGTCGAGCAAAAATGCCTCAAACCAGTCTCGCGTAACTGGCGGGGAAATAATCGCTCGAATTTCAAGTCTGTTCAACGAAACGGGAAACTAGAAACCGGAAGCGTTTCTTTTAATAACTCGTATCTTTATATATATATCCCTGTGGCCGTTATTTATCACTCTCGCATAAACCAGCTAAGCCATCGGCAGAGATCGTGTTCGTCTTTCGCAACGTTAAAAAAGGGATATATTCTTATTTTTTTTCTACCCCTCCCTTTTTCTATCTTTTGCATCCGTCGATCGGTCAAATTTCGGTAAAAGGAGTGTCTCGAATCCCCTCCCCAAAAAGCATCCGTAGGTACCTGTGTATCCGCGGCTCGAATCGCGGAAGAAAGAATCGGAAAGGGAAAAAAAACTGCCGAGTCTCGGGGTCACGGGGTGAATACCGTTTTACCGACTATTAACTCACTTTTACCCCATTCCTCGGCGAACCCCGAGGGGTCGCGGCGAAGAAAAAAATCCTTCCGGATATTTCCAAGCTGTTTTTTTTTTTTCTCTTCCCTTTTCGTTTCCCTACCTCGAGCCAATTCACCCCTCGCCACTTCTCGTAATCTTCCGTTTTTTTATTATTATTTTCTATCTTTTTCCGTCTCTTCGGGAAAAGCACCCTTCACAGTTTTTTCGTTTTTTTTTTTTTTTCGCTTTTTCTCGTTCCCATCACCCCCCAGCTAGAGGGGTTGATGGAGGAGAGCGCGTGCAGGTAGCGAGGCTCCGAGGCTTCTGCCTCGTCGATATAACAGTATAGGTATCCGTCGCCGGCGAAAACGTAATATCTACCTGCGGAAGGAGAGCCACACGCTCGATTTAATCCCTGAGAAAAATCGGGTCGGCCACACCATCGTCCTGGGTTAACCGATTTTCACTGCGAATTCATTTTTTTTTCTCATTATCCTTCGAAACGCTCGCATTCCGCTATGAAACTCGACCCCGTGCACCGTGCGCCGTGTGACCCGTTTAAAGGTTTAAGTATCTCGTAAAAATGGGGACTGTGGATTTTTTTTTCGTTCGTTTTTTTTTCCGCGCGTTTTCTTCCGAATTCACGGAGTCGCTGACAGGTATAGGTTTCGGTCAATCGAGCGCATCCTTCGATCTATTTTTTTTTGCTGCGAGATTTAGCGTGAACGATGGAAAATTGATCGACGAAGATGAGTTCCTTAAAATTGGCTTTTGTTTTTTTTTTTTTTTTTTTTTTTCGTTCGTCAATTTGGTTGCACTTTTTCTTTAATGCGTATTTATCAATTTAAGGTACCGAACGAAAGAGCGTTTAACGTTACAATTTTCAACGACGCACAGATGTTGTTTTTTTTTTTTTTTTCAAGAGCAAAATTATATTTGATTTAATGGCCCGAGTCGTCGACATCTCGTACGAGTTTGACTTTAACGAGGTATCGAGTAGAGATGAGGATTATAGATCGTTAACGTTGTAAGCTTAAAAAAAAAGAAAGAAAAAACAGAGAGGCCTATTATTACTTGGTAACTGTTCGGGACCGTTCGAAGGATATATACTCGAATATGGTGAGAGGAAGGCGAAGTGAAGAACGAGGCATAAACCTACTTGACATGTGGAGCAAAGATACGCGGATCTTCGTTCGCTCGTGAAAAATTTCCAACCTCAAGAATACGCACACGCGTTGTTCCGCCTTACAATGTAAAGTTAGGGCTCTCGATGTATTGTGAAAAGATAGAATTTGCTTTGTCAGTCCAAAGTTAAAGCGAAAAAAAAAAAAAAAAATCTCCGCAGTCTTTAATTTCGTAAAATTTGAAACTTGAATTTTTTTTTAATTTACGCAAAGATTACATAAAAACTCAAAAAAAAAAAAAAATTCTTGAAAAATCTGGAATCTCGTAAAATTGGAAGCAAATTTTTTTTCAAAGTTTCGTTTGTTATTCGTGCGTATTATTCATCAAAAGATCAAAATTAATTCGCACTTAAAAAATAGTGTCAGTTTGGCGACAGTTTGTGGGATTTGCACTGTCGTTTCGAGGGATGATGCAGGAGTTTGAAATAAGTAAAGAAATATGAATACCCGCGAGTGAGAGAAACAGTACGCGAAGTCTTTGAGGAAAAAGAAGTAGAGATTGTGTACGCGGAGAGCAACTGCGCACTGTTAGGCCACAGGGACCAAAGGTATATAAGGATGAGAAGGTGGGGAAACACAGGAGAGAGAAACTCATTTTTTCTCAGTCCTTCGAACCCGAAAACCCTTTTATGCGTTAACTCTTTCTCCCTCTGGAGCGTTGAAGACCGCGCAGAAGCGGCGCGGTTCTCTTCGGCTACCGCCCCAAGATTAATTATCTTCCATATTCGAAAAATGAAACGGGGCCCCCAAACAAAGGACCCATAGCAACGAGCGCGGCGGGAGCAGTTTCTCTCCGTTCTTCAAGAACGGTTTGGATGCATGCGGTTACAAACTTCGTTAAGGAAACACTACCGAGAGATCTCAAAACGCGCGTAAGAAACGGTGAGTATCTTACGTGTCGAAGATTTGAAACCAAATTTTCGTCAGCTCGTAAAATAAAAAAAGTCTCCGAGTACAAAGAGGCGAAAAGAGTATCAAGCAAAAAAAAAACGAAAAAAAAAAAAAAAACAAAAGCGGGCCTTCCTCTTGTGTTTACCCCCTCTCGTGTCTCTATCGCGAGATCCCGTCCGCGACTAGACTTCTCACGGACCTCGTTAGACTTAAAATTCCGGGGGGTCCATTTGAATATCGCATAATGTCGAATTAATGCCGGAAATTCGAGTCGAGGGGCCCGGAGAAGAGCCGTGGCCTACGGTAATAGGGGCGAAAAAAAAAAAAAAAAAAAAAAAACATTCATTGGACGATGGCGAGAGAGCGAGGAAGACTCATAAAATTTTGGATGAAGGAAGAAACGAGACTGAGGAGAGTTCTCGTTTCGCGTCATGGAAATGCCATATCGAACCCCCTTTCGGGGCCTCACTAGGGGCCTTAACCCTCATAATTCCCTCCTCTCTTCCTCCCTATTTTACCTGCTGCCGTTGCTGCTGCTTTTCTGCTTTTTTCTTTTCACTCAACCTGAGATAACATACATATGGATATTTTTGGGCCTTATGTGCATACCTACTGCTCTACCCTACTTGCCCACTAATTTCATATACGACCTCCGCTACCTTTTTCTTTTTTTTTTTTTTTCCTCGCCATAATTTAAAATTTATGAGTTCGAGAATCGGTTATGCCGCGCGTCACTATACGCGCGCGCGCGTGCGTTTTTCGGTAAGCGAAAGAGAGATAGGCGGTGTTTATACTCTTCGCGGTTTCCACGTCGTGAGTGCTTTCACGTTCGGACCATTTTTTTCTCGTGCTCTCTTACCCCTACGGTTCCCGCGGATCATCTCGCTTTTGCGTTTCATCTTCGGGGGTTCGCAGCGTTAAACTTCACCGACCGAAAAGAGTTTTAGTCCAAACGGTTCGAGAGGAATTTGAATATTAAAATTAGCGTTCCTTTAATACGGAGGACGAGAGCCTCAGGGGGACTTAACGTGGGCGCGTTTCATCAACATGGGCCTTGACGCTCTCGCGAAACACGAACGATCGAAAAATCCGCGATTTGTTGCATAAAATATATATAAAAATAATATTTTTCGAAATTTATCACATTTCAATTGCGATATCCAAATTTTTATTCCGTCGATTATACTTATTATTTTTTTTATCGGAAAATCGTAATTTTTTTTTTTTTTTTTTTTTTTTCAGTGATACACGTGCCAATAACTGTACCACGAGGTGAATGATGCGCGGAATTAAATATTTATCGGATGAATTATTGGCCACTCTTCATCCGAAGAGAGCCCCCGTATTTCTCATCGCCCGCTCAGCCCCCCACCCCTCTGTTCATATACTGAATTCGATCAAACTGGTTTTTGCGTTTCTTTTCACCGTTGAACGCCGCTCCCTTCGGGCATAAAGTTGGGACCGTCGTCCACCCGCATCTCGCATATTACACATATAACAGAAAGAGAGAGAGAGAGATAGAGCCATGAAAGAGCCGAGGGATTCGGCATGCCCTTCTCTCGCGTACCCTCTCGGAGAACCTTCTCGATAGCGAGAGCGTACGCGCACACATATAATCGTAGCCCATTCACTGTGACTCATCTCCCCGTGGAAATTCTGTGACCCTGACGGACGCGAGAGCTCACGCATGTTCACGTTAAGCTCCCTTTACGCACGTCTCGTTTCTCGCTTTATCGGTACGAAAGAACCGAATGAAAGGGGCAAAAAAGTAAATTGAAAAACAACATGACGAGCCCGTGTATCCCTCAGGCGAGATAAGAAAGGGATTTTTTCTCATTTTTTTTTTTTTTTTTAATGTTGTCTGAACGGTAGAAACATCGAGCCATGTGGCTCTCGGGGCACCCCTTTCGTATGCACGCTATGTAAAATCTAACGAGATTCGATGCGCCCTTGGCGTTTATTAAAGGCACTTTCGGCAAAAAAAAGCCTTTCGATTTATCGGGATTCACGACGATAGTTAATGCTTTCCAAACTCCGAAATCGTTTTTTTTTTTTTTTTTTTCGATCTATTTTTACGAAATATTGTCATTTTAGATTTTTGCACCAAAGACAAATACTCATCGTGAATTTACTCGGATTCTTCGATGTTTTTCGAAAAGTGGCGCAAGAATTGTCGGACTGTTGTTGAATGCGATTATAATTTTTTTTTTTTTTTTTTTTTTTTTTTTTTAAGTCACTCGTTCACTCATCTCAACCGAATGACGAAGTTAGTTGTATGGAGTCAGTAGAAACAGAGGAATAAAGAGTAACGAGTAAAGTCAGCCGATGAGACGAGGGGGAGACGCGCAGAGAGAGCACCCAGCGCCTAGGAATGCCCGCTGATGGATTGGTCATCCGTGATTAATTTGACAAGCTGACTTTCTGGTTTTCGGGTGAGAGACTGACAAGGCCCCGCGGGGCACTCACTGCGAGTTCTGTGGCTCTCCTAATGGTCCTCTCCACCAAAAATCCGAGACTACAGAGTAACCGCGACTGTGTTCGTCTCACTCCCGAAACGGACGTTTGCCCGCTATCTTCCAAAGCGAATGGAGTGCGGGGGGCCCTGTTAGGCCGATCCTCTTCGCCGCGACTCTCGACTCGAAGAATTTTTTTGAAAAATTAATCGGAAAGGAAGGGATAGCGTACGTATAAACCCAACCGTGGAAATACTAATGGCGTTCTCTTTTTCACAGTCCGATTCGAGTCTCGTACGTTAAAAAAAAAAAAAAAAAAAAAAAAAAGGCGTCAAGTCCCGAGAAAAAATCTACTCGTATACAAGAAATGATGAATTTCATAACTACGCAATGTCGTTCAGGAATACCAACTTCTCTTCAATATGTATTTATATACATAGTATTTTCGAGGAAATATTCGTTCGTTGAACCTTGAAAATCCTTGGATGAATTATTCCGACAATCATCGACCTCGAGGCGTAACAACGCGTCGATTTCTTCCACGTGTAAACAATTATAAAAATTTCAAGCAAACTGAATATGGCGAAAGGTGAGATCCCGTATCCACCCAAAGATTTTCGTCGTGTCAATAGAACCGGTAATCGTAAAATCACTCGACGTCAAATGTAAATACAAAAAGACGAAAAAAAGGACGAAGAAACGACGTAAGAAGTGAAAAAAAAAAGAAAAGAAAAGGAGAAGAAAAAAATACCCATGAAAGAAGAAATTCATTGAGTATCCGCGTCGAGCCGGAATTAAACAAATAATCATCTCGCGCTCTCGCCAGGGAAACCGAGGGAATCCGTGCGTGTTGCGGAGTACTCGGAGGCCCTGCAACCGGAGAATGAAGGAGTAAAGGAGAAGAAGAAGAGGAGGAAGAAGTATAGAATGGTGGTATTAGTTAGTGACGATGAACGTGGAGCTCGTATCCCTCCGGTATATCCAAGAGTGCGGGTAAAAGGATCCCATTGAATTCTAAATTTAAACGAATGTCCGAGTGTCAGCGAGCTGACGGGCAAAATAAACAAGATGCCCCGCGTTCTCGCTCTCCCTCGCGCGATTTGCCGTGGGCTTTTGAGATGAAAAAGGGATTGCAATGGAAGGGATGCGACGCTCGAGACCGATGATGAGGAAGACTATAGGCCGCCGAAGAGACCGAAGAAGGAATAAAAAAAATAATGAAAAAAAAAAAAAAAAAATGGCCGCTGCAGAGAGAAAAACGTTGGAGTCGAAAATTTAACCGTTCAAACGCTGCGAAATGAGAGAATTAACTCGAAGAAGTAGAAGTCCCCGAAGCAACATTAGTAAGAGGCTAATTTAGCAAAAAATTGGATTCCCACGTCCTCGATATTACGAAGAATTTTATTAGTCTCATTGCTGTGTTCGCAGAGATGGATATGTTTTGGCTTTCGATGTGTACGGCGCTATACGTACACAAACGCATAACAGGGCTCACAGGGTGACTCAGAGTTTAATTGACGAAGGAAGAATAAAGACGGAGAATCGACGAGAGAGAGAGAGGGAGAGATAGAAAGAAAGAGAGAAACGATAGACGAGAGAAGATAAAAGAAATAGAAGAATTACCAATTGACCCGGAAACGGACGTCAGCGACCAGATGCCAATGACACCTACGACCAAAAAGCGTCTATAATAACAACGGTCGGTCTAATACACACGTTTAAATTTCGAATTCAATCGTCTGCGACGTTATTTCGTCATATTCCTGCTCGCGATAATCTCTTTTGCCTGAGAAAAGAGAACGCGTAGAAGAGAACGCCGGCTACGAGCAGAAAGAGCATATAATTCCAAGCAACAGTTAACCAGCACGTGTGGAGCAGAAGCTCGGAAAGAAGATGAAGAAAAAAAAAAAGAAAAAAAAAAGAGCAACAACGAGGCAGCGGCTCCGTTCAGACGGCACTCGTAAAACCTTTTCATAAAACGTTTCACGATCTTCGTACGCGTTGGTACTCTTCGATCCTTTTTCGAGTGACGGAAAAAGAGCGAAAAACTCGAACGACGAAAGATACGTTACTTCAAAAGGAAATTTTCATCATCGCGAGTGATTGATTTTTTTTTTTTTTGAGATTTTGAAGTTCGCTAGTAATTATTACGACGAAAAAAAAAAAATGAGATCGAGAGATGTTGAAAATCGGCAATGAGGTTTGTTTATAGCAAAAAATGATTCCTTTCTTGAAAGATTAATTCAATTTTATGTATTTCCATTAAATAATTAGAAAAGCTTAATGAGAGGATGTTAATCGATGTCTATAGAGAAGCTTCGCGGCTCTAATGAGCTTTTGCGATCAACAGTTGATCGTTCGCAAAGCTCCCGTACGAGAGCAGCAACAGGTCTTTGGTCCGGAATGGGAATCTCCCTATCCAAGCGTCGAGTAGAGAGAGAGTCTGTCGCAGTGCGAAGGGAGGGATTATACAGTGAGCCGTGGAATGTTAAACGAAGCTTTTCACCCGTGTCGAAGCTTCGCTATCGCACGGGAGGACTTCTTTTTCTCTCCACCGTAAGCGCGCGAAGAGGGATGCGATAGAATTGGCAACAGGTTGATTCTCCCTCTCGGACGAGCGTATTTTCGCAACGGGCGTATAGAAAACTACACCGAGAAGGAAAGTTCGTGCGGGTTGAGGGAAGAGAGACCCTCGGAAATTCCGTACTCCTCTCGAAACCCCTGAAACACCTGTCGGAGATTCTTATTGTCTCGCGGGGATAAAACCAAAGCTCAGATTTCAATCCGTCGGTAGTTGGAGACATAACTTCGTTCGTTCGGATAGCCGTACGTGTTCGAGAGGCGTTATCCGATGCAAAAAATAAAAGGGGAGTCTCTTCGATCCGGATATTCGTCGTGTAAAATTTCTAGTCCCCGAAAAAAAAAAAAAAAAAGAAGAAGCAACTCAACGCCCCATCAACTCCGACGCATTTTTTTCCCCATTCCAATCTACAAATTTATAAAATTAAAAAAGTCCCGACACTGTTTATCATATCAAAGTGAAACTCCGTTCTTTTCTACGAAAATAAAAGTAACAAAGAAATAAAAAATAATAAAAAAGTAGCGCCCTATCAGTTCATGAATCTCAGCTCGAGAGGTTCTCTCACCTCCGCAGCGCCTCGGATCTGACAATGGAACGGATGAAAATCGAGTGTAAAAAAAAAATAAAAAAAAAATAAAAAAGCATCGACGAAGATAAAAAATGAATCGAGAAAGATGCGGCTGTGGAGAGGGTGTGAGAAGGGGAACACGAAGAACGGTGGAAGAGTAGTGAGAGTGAAAGAAGAACTCTCGAGGCTTCTCTCGACGTTCGTTCGTCCGACTGTCCGTCTCCTCTTTTCATTCTTCTGCGCTTTATCCGTACCAACCTACGTGAATGATTAATGGTTCCAACCCGACGTTGTAGTCGAGTCGTAGCCTCGTTTCCCCACCTTCTTTCCTGTACACGATTTTCTCCTATTTTCTGTCCCCTCGTGAGAAGATGAAGAAAAAAAAATGAAAAAAAAAAAAAAATCTGTGAGTGCGTTATGGTCCTCGACGTTGATGGGATTCAGAATGACCCTTTTCTGTTAGCCGTTCTATCTGATGTCGCGCTCACCGTTAAGATTTTCAGCTCCGATTAACGAGCCGAATATTCATCGGTCGCATCATTAGAGATTTAAAAAGGAAAGAATCCTTAAAGCTCCAAAATGTTTTGATGCGTTTGTTTTCTTCTTGTTTTTATTTTTTTTTTTTTTTTTTTTTTTTCGAAAGATTAAGTAGAGAAAAAGGGTTGCGAGGAAAATAGTCGACGGATTGATAACGTCGCGTTTTCTCAGCTCTGACATATATGGAACGTAAGCGTAGCATCGATCGAGGATAGAGAGACTCTCCGCGGGCACGAAACTCGCGAAGCCGAAGACCCCGAGAGGGACTTTATGAGTTATAAGTCGGCCATCTTGCCAGAGAGCCATCACATATTCACGTGTGTGGTGAGGAACGGGCAAAAGGGGGCCTTCTACAGCAACAGCAGCAGCATTACTCGCTAGAGTCGCATATGTGAGCAAATGCGATATGTAAGTGCCGCATTCTGTTCTCTCCGTGGCGTACAGTCGATTCTAAAAGCCCTCCCCCCTCCCCCCGCGTATCCCTCCCGTTTCTCTTCACCTCCCATCCCCGGCAACGATCGGGAATGCGTCTTCGTCATACCACATTCGTCATTGATTCCAATCGTTAATCGACGGAAGAATTTATTCGCAGCACGAAACAACAGTTTTCGGCAACGATTGCGAAAGAGCTATTGGAATCGACTAGAAAAAAAAAAAAAAATTAATCGAAAAGAGGATGCGATACATCGAGAATGAATTTTATAAGTGTCGATCGTAAAGAGGACAGAAACAAATTCTTTATAAGCGACTGCCAAAAAGTGATTCACGTAGAACGATGCCTCGTGATCTCGAAGTATTGCTTAACGCGGACGGAAACGACTGAATCCCTCCCTCCCTCCCGCCCCCCCCGGCCATCCCCCTGTGTACATTATTATACTTTAATCTTCTTTTCTTTCGATATTTTAATCTATAATCTCGTATATTTTTGCCTTCCGTACGTTTGAAGGATATAACCAGAAGGCGAAGAGTCTTCGTATATACGGATGTCGCCACAGACTTTGGACTACTTATGCATCGCGCCATATTGAGTTTTTTTTTTGTGTGTGTATTTTTTTTTTCTTTTCAGGCTTTTTACAGCTTAGAGATGTTAAATATTAACGCGCTTGTCTATCTCTTTTTGTGCTCTTCTAATTCCTTTGCTTCCCGCTCCTCTCTTCTTCTGCTTCCTTTGCTCGCGCGAACGACCGCCACTGAACGCCCACATGAATTCACGGTTTGTAGGTTGCGCGGCTCTCGCCGGTTATTGAAACGAAGCATTCGATAATGTTAAACCTTCGAGCGTTTCGCGATGACCTCAAATTTCTATTAGGCCATTAGATATCGTTTGGCCATTCTAATTCCATTTCGTTAATTTATTTTTAGCGCAACTCTTTGTTTTTTTTTTTTTTTTTCTTTCGTTACTTCATATTTCGCGGATCATTGATAAATACTGTGCCCATTCGTATTTTCAGTCTATCAATATATCGCGATAAAAATATTACGAGCGATACGCCGATTTTTTTTTTCTTTCGCATTTAACTCCGTTCAATAAAAATCGATGTATCGATTCGCGTGCTACGATTTTACAAGTTTTTAAATTTTCGGTAATTCTGCGCGTAACATTTGTTTTTTGAGTTTCTATATCCTTAAAAAAAAAAAAAAAATCAAGTGACTCACTGTGCTGTTGCTGTTGCTGCTGCAAATGCTGATGCTGCGCTTGAACGTGTAGCTGCGCCTGTTGCAAATGCTGACCGGTGGCGGGATTGAGAAAAGTCGGCGGTAGTTGTCTACTAACCGATTTGGCGAGTTCACCACCAGCCCAACCGAACATAGCGATTAATTCTTCCATCGTCGATTCTGCGTATTCACTCATACCTTCCAAGGGTTTCCTCTCCTCGACTTCAGTCTCATTGTCGTTATCGTTATCTGCGTCGTCCTGCTGCTGAATCCTCTCGTCGTTGAAGTCGTTTTCCGGATCGTCGAGGAGACGCGTCGAGTTACCACCCGCGCTTTTGTCTGACGACTCGGAATTCGGACTGCGAACCTGAAACGCGAGAATAAAAAAAAATCATCCCCTGTCCGTCAGAGCATCAAATTTGCAGATAAAAATATGTTTTTCCATTAATTATGATGGAGAAACATATTTTTTTTTTAGAAGATTTTTTCTTTTCGAAATTTAAGATGTGATTTTTTTTTCTTTTGTCAAACTTTAAGATGTGATTTTTTTTTTTGTTTTTCGAAATTTAAGATGTGAAATTTCTCGGACGTCTGTACTGACCTCTCCGCCCGGCGAATAGAGTTTCTGCGATCTAAGCTGTTCGAGTATAAATTTGTGTCGCATAGAATCGCCGCTGTCCTCATCGCCGTCCGACGAAGGTGGCCTCGTCGCGACAGAAAGATCCATAGGACTCGCTTCGTTGTTGTTTAATCGCTGTTGCTTCGATCTCTCCTCAGTCGGTAGCAAAAGCGTTTTTCTCTCGTATTCAAGAACGTCGTTAGAACTCGCCTCGTCAACGGCCGCTTCTTCGCTCTGTTCCTCGTCGTCTCTTTCGGACTCATCGGATACTTCAGCCATTCGGCTGCTGACGGGCTTAAAATTTTTCCTCTTGTTACGAGGCTTTTGCATACTCGGCGAGTCTAATTGATGCTGCGATTGGGTATCGAACTGCGAGTCGCTGTCCTGATCCGTCGTCGCCCGTCGGGAGGTCGCGTAATTGTACACCGAATCAGACAGCATCTCAGCTAAGAATTAACAATTTCTTCGTATTATTTTTTTTTTCGACCGCCGCGAATCTTAGCCTTCGATGATTTTTTCTTTGGAAAATAACGCAATTAAAATAAAAAAAATACACTTACTTGGACCGTAGGGGCTCGTTACGGCGGACATCTCGAAGCTTCGGTGCCCCTTAACCCTTTCAAAGCATTCTGCAACGATAAATAACAAAAAAAAAATCATTATCATTCATAGTTCGCAACTCAAATCGAGTTAATTCGCTACGACACTCCGATCTTTCGATTTCTCAAATTTTTTTTTTTTTTTTTTTCGTCGTTTCTCGATCATTTGCGTCTCAAGCGCCCAACAATGAAAAGACCTTATGGAAATGATAAACTATACGTAAGTATACGCACTTTGCGATTGGAGTTTCGCGCGAGAGATCGAGAGCTCGACCCATGCCAGACACGGGTGTGTCGATGTCGTGGAATGTGGTCATACAATATAATACGCACCTTCGTGGCGCATTAAAATCGAGGCTACTGTCAACTGGATCTATTCAATCGGGTATATCCGAGAGCGGTTATTGCATTGAAAAATCATCAATCTATCGTAACCCATTGTTGTTTTTATGGCTTTCCATAAATTTTAGCGTCGTATAGATCGAAGATGTAATAATAAAAACAAAAAAAAAAGGAATCGTTTCTCCGCTAATCAATAGCGCGGCGGAATGACTAACGACTCGCGGTCGCTCGACAGAGAGTATCTATGCGTGTATACGTATTCGGATTTTTAATGGATTAGGTAGTAAAGGCGCAGCGCAAATTGCGTGGAAATGCGAAAACGAGACGCAAAACAAAGGAAGTACGAGGTGCAGTTGGGTTTATGTAGAGCGAATTGAAGGATAAAGAAAGGAAGAACTATACGCTCGTAGAGGAAGAGGCGAAACAAAAGGCTTCTCTTCTTCGTTCGAAACAACGTTCGAGAGTATGCGGCACCCAGTAGAGCATATAAGAGTCTTGATATACGGTGGTACGAGAGGCGTTACGCCAAGCCGAACGCGATAACGCGTTACACTACACAGGCGAAACAGTACGAATGTGTCCCCGAGAACGGCTGAGAAATAAACGCTTGACAATTGCGTTTCTAAGTTATTGGAATGGGAAAGGGGAGAAAAACGCGATTGGCGAGACCACTGCACAACCGGAAATTCAAGATTGTTGCAAATCCGAAAAGCAACTTTGATAAAACCACTGAGTACATCGAGAGATTGCGAATGAGTGCATTTTTTTTTTTAGCAAACGGAGTAACTGTCGCGTCGCGATTGCTCCACGTGTGATTCGATCTTCGAAGAGAGATTAGATAATAGTGAGAATCGTAGATTCGATGTTAAGTCGATTTAAAGGGTAGTTATTGGTTAACAGGTTTTTCGAAAAACTGCTATTCGAAATTTGTGCGAAAGTTGAATTAACTGCTGTAAAAAGATTTTTTGGCTTCAGGGATCGAAAGATTTTTGTCTTCGCGGTGGATCGATGTCCCCGCGTGACATTGCTTTGCCAAAAAATCGCCATTAGCTATCGTTTTTGTGAGTTATTTTAACCTTGAAATTAGCTCGTGCGAGTCGTTTTTTTTTCTGTTCATTCTTTCGATACTCGTGACGAATGGAGCGTAATGCAATGGCGCAGGGGCTCCGATTTCGCGAAGGGATGGTCAGCAACGCTCGGGAAGGAATTCTCCCCATACGAGAGCGAAACTCTCGGAGTTGACTATACCAAAGGGATAATTAACATCTGTTACAGCACCTCGCGAAGTCCGTGGTGAGTTTGAGAGAGAAAGAGAGACGGAGAGAGAACGAGGCAGCAGCAGCAGCAAGGCGACGCCCTGTTTCACCCCACCAACGGGATTACGGGGGGCGGATCTAGAATAAATTGTTGTTAGGGGCCCCCGCGTGCTCTCTTGCCCCACGTACTTCTTCTACCAACGATCGTTAATTCTTGTATTCGTATTTCTTCATATATATACCTTTTTTTTTACCTCTTCTTCATTCGCGCGGTTTCTACCGTCTCGAACTTTACAAAAGGTACCAAAGGCACCCGCGAGTCATGCAACTCTCGCTCGATAGGCCATATAGGAAGGCTATGACGGAAAGAAAAATCGAACGACGATGATGATGACGAAAAAAAAAAATTAGAAATAAAAGAGACGAATTATTAATATTCCTTAACACGTGTCGGTTTGGTGAATTTGTATTTTTAATAGATGACTAACGTTATACCTCGAGCTGACTATAGTTTCAGGAATTTATGACGTTCGAATGTGTATTGTATGTTAATGAATATCGATGTTTTTTTTTTTTTTTTTTTTTTTCGGCGTCTTTTATTTTCATACTTTACCCGACGAAGAATGCTTCGTTTTAATAGAACACGCGTCGTCGCCGACGAAGATAATAAGGGATTTGTTTAATTGGTATTTTGTACCAAGTGTCGCGACGCGAGTATTAACTAGGAAATAGTTTGCAATCGGTCAAAGTTTAAAAAAATACATATACGCACGCGCCGCGATCTTTACCCGCGTGCGGTTTACCCGCCGGTTTATAGAAGTCTTCTCCACGGACTATACAGAAGGGATAATTAACATCTGTTACAGTACCTACGATTGAGGGGACGCCCCGTTTCGTCCCCACCCCATAAAGCAATACGGGGCGGACCTTGAATATATTATCAACACCGGTGCGTTACTACGCTTACGTGTCTGCGTACTCGTAACACAATAGTACAGGTACAGCCAACCTATTCGGATGAGACATCGGAAAGCTCGGATTTCAATTTCGAAACTATAAACGGAAATTGCCAAATATCCAAATTTTCAAAATCTGAATTGAAATAATTTTTAATTTTAGGATTTTCGAAATTTCGAAAATTTATAAATTCAAGCAATTTTCAAAAAAATTTTTTTTTTTTTTTCGATGAATAATACGGAGTTGCGATGGTTATTCAAAAAAATTTGACTTATAATTTTTTTTTTCCAAAATGTAAACATAAATTTCATAGTACGCGCAAAATTCCGAAATTTTTTTTATTTTTTCTTTTTTTTACTGTTTATTTAGCGAAAAAAATGAATTCTATGTACGTGCGTAAAGGGTTATTGAGTGTAATGTAATGAAGAGCGTGCAGAGGCGTTAAAAAAAATTTAACTCAACTCGCACGCCGATTTCTCTGGTCTTATCGTTAAGGAGGCCTTCTCTCATTCCGTTGTCCCTTTATGTTTCGCTTTGGTGTGCGCAACTCTCTCGCTCTCTCGCGGGGGCTTGAGCACTATATACTCGCGAGAAATTACGAATATTATGACTTCAACCAGTTCTCAGAATTCTATGTTTTTCATTCTTTAATCTCAGCCTCTCGTGTTTCACACCATATCTTATGAACACACATTCACCCTTCTCCCTCTGGTGAGACTGGCCTCACTTTTCTCTTTCGTCTTCGCGTCTCTCTGCCTCATTCCCTCTTTTATAACATTATATATATATATTCACACTTTATCTCGCTCTCTCGGCTTCCCTTCCAGTTCAGTTCACTTCACTCGAACGACACTCACGGGACATTCAATTCCCCGAGTCCTCGAGCCTGAAATCGGAGTTACAGAACTCCACCGAAGAAGATGAAGAATAAATGGAGAAGAAAGGAAGAAAAAAAAAAGAGAACAGAAACAATTTTAATTCTCTCCAAAGAGTATTCTTCGACGGATTTGCCGATCTAACGAAAAAATAACGATTGTTTGTATAATCATAGAAAACTACGAATCTCTGTTTGAGACGTTCGTTTTCCTCGATAAATAGCTTCGACCGACATTTTTTTTTTTTTTTCGACTCGAGAAATCGAAACGATGGGATGTAAGCTATACTTTTGTCCCCCTATCGTGCCGATTTAGCAAATAACACAATTATCGCAGACTCCGAAAGCATTTATGTGATTTTCGTGATTCTTTTGCGGTCACGTGACTCGATGAGCGAAAAAAATGATTTGCTACAAATTCAAATTGCTCGACGAGAAAGACATCTCTCAAATGGCAGAGCAATTGTTGAGCCCTGTGAGATCTTTGCGTTTGTGTGGGTGAAGAGATGACTCGTCGATAAGAAGGAATAGGCTGGTCGGAAATTCTCGTTTGCTCTTCTCTCTCTCTTGAGGTTTCGATAAATAATATATTTTAAGCCGCGGGATCGCAAGACGAATTTGAATAATCTCTCGGTATTCCAGCAGGCAGGCAAGAACCACTCCAGAAGCAACCGAGACCTTTTCGTTTCTGTTCTGAGCTCAAAGCATACCATACATCGCGATTCAAAACATCGAGAAATATTTATTTGGACGTATTTTTATTTATTTTTAATCCTACCGCCTCTACGCGTAGTTAAAATTGGTTTACGTGGTTTTTTTTACTCAAATCCTCGTAAAAAATGGTTTATTAATCGATTTTTTTTAAAACGATATTTGACGTCATAAAATTTTCGATCGACACTGAAAGATGCTGTATAGATATCGGAGTAGTCAAGAGTTACATTCAAGTGTTTGACGAACGAACGCCACGCGTTACGTAGGCCTCAGCGTGATGTGGGGAACGCGAGGGCGTTTTTTTTTCCTTCTTTTTTTTTAAATTTGTTTCTTCTCTTTCCAGTCCTTCTGGCATTGGCATCAGCGTCGAGAAATGTCGAGTGTCTCGAAGAAGCTTCGCTCTCACACGGAATGAGCCGTTTGCCAGCAAACGGCAGCAGAGCAACATATCTGCTGTTCCGTAGCCAACAGTCCTCGTTTTCTTCTTCCTCCTCCTTATCCACCCGCTGTGCCGAAGTCTCTCTCTCTCTCTCTTTATACTTCGAGAGACGTGCTTTTTGGCACAATTACGATGACAATTCCCGAGAGCCGTCGCGAACTCGTCAACGTACATTGACGAGAGATCGCGAACGAAAATTTGGTAATAAATACCGAATATTCGACATAATGTTACGAATGAAAAACGGGATTTCGTGACATGCGCACTATTCCGGGCAAAAATAACGCGGACGAAGCCGCGCTCTCGGGGAATCCCACGAGTCTCGCGTGCCTTTCGTACTTTTTCTTCGTTTACGCGGTCCCTCGAAGTTTTGGGATTTCGAGTCGATGCTATTTGCACGCGTATCTGGGGCAATAGAAGGCCAAAAAAAAGGTACTCTGTTTGGAAGAAACTTTTGCGTAGCTTCGTGCCAATCCCGATTTATACTCTATTCTGCACTAAACAGTATTCTAGTGGCTTTCGAACCTTATTGGCGCAAAGTGGCTTTTAAAAGGCCATTTTTTTTTTTTTTTTTTTTTTTTTTTTTCATATACCGGAGACGAATAACATTGGTGTACACACGAATGTCTGAGCAAAGATGAGTGTAGAGAGGCGTTAAAAATAGAGCACGCAACGACTTACTAATCTTGTTAGATGTACTTAGCGTAACACCAACTATTTAGACCTGAATATACGGTTGCGATGAAACCTGCCGGTCCGGTGGGTTTTCGTACGATAGCAACTTTAGCCGACGCGCACGGAGTGGGGAAAAAAAAGTCGAAAAAAAAAAAAAAAAAAAAAAAAAAAAATACATCGCGAGTGAGAACGAAAAATTTGCCGTGTTACGCGCTCGTCTGTAAAATACGTTCGAGTTTCACAAAATGCGCTAAAGAGTCCTCGTTAAGATGTCCAAGTATGCGGCAAACCTATCCAAGCGGAAAACAACCACTCCGTGCAAATCGTATTTTTTTTATCATCCAAAAAAAGCTGAAACTTCAATTGTCGATTTTTCTCGGCACTAATTGGCATCGACTATCGATATAATTAGGTATATCGCAAAGAAAGAAAAAAAAAAAACGAGAAGCATTCTCGGGACACGAGATGGCACGGTGGGCCCATCCCTGGTGGGTCCGGCCGAATAATTAACGAGTTGCTGGATAATTAATTAATCGCGGATGCTAGACTACTCGCGGAACCTTCCGAAACTCGCCTCTAAACAAAAATCTCTCTCTTAATTGACCGGGCGTTCGAATAAAACAAAACAAACTTGCGAAAGAAAAAAAAGTTCCAATAGTGTTAATGAGTTGGTCAATTGCGGGATCCCCTTCGACGAGCGTCAACCGAAGTTTCGCGCAATCTGTGGACATTGCAGAATTTGCAAAAGATCGAAAAGTATCCGCGTGTACTCGATGAATTATTTCGAATAACTAATGTTATACTTTTTCGCGTCACACATGTTAATTTTAACCATTTTGGGACGTAACGTTTTTAAAGGAAACATTGCGCGATATTATTCAATTTCAAATACGGATCGTAACTCTTTCGGGGAACGCCTTTTGGCCGAAATAGTGTCGGTAAAGAAATTTTCACATTAAAAAAAAAATAAAAAACACCGCGTGAGCACATGGCTCGTTGCAAGGATAATCATGATCGTCACATAGTGCCCCATGCGGCCCGATATAAAACGAGATTTGGTAAAATCCGTTATTTAAATAAGGAGCCTTAGCAGTCACGAGGGGTTGCGCTGCTTTGCGCGAAGGAGGGGTTATAGTTAGATATTTCTGTGTCCCGTTGAGTTCGACGAATCCCCGAGAATGGATAAAAGATAAAAAAAAAAAAAAGAATGAAAAAAAAAAAAAAAACCCGCGTCGCAAAGGGCCGCTGAATAATTTGATAAAATTAATAGTAAAAGGGTAGGTTCGCGCAGCCCCGATCTCTCGGCGTCAGTCGCGCGTCTATTATCCTCGTATGCAAATACGCGTACGGTTTCCGAAGGGGTGTAAAGAGCGAGAAAGATATATAAATTTTACAGAAGGGAAGCTGAAGTATACGAAGCTTTGGTGCAACCAGCAACTTGGGAATATTATAAACCGGGTGAAAAAGAGAGAGAACGCGAGGGGAGGAAATAAAAAAAAAAAAAAAGAATCGTGATATTGCAAGAGGGGCCCCCTTTTGGAATGACGAGAAGAGGGGCACGCAAAAGTGAGATGGAAAAATATATATATGTATATAGATACATATAGGAGAGAAAGACTCGGCAGAGAGCCTGCGGGGCATTAAAACTTCCGAGATTTATAGTGGCCGAGCGGTATAGTGTGGCATAGTCCGGTTCGCTCCAAGCTGGTCGAACGTGCGCTCGCGATTCGTGAAGCGTGCGGCCAACCTCGCTGCTTCTTCTTCATTTCGATATAGTATAACAGAAAGAGAAGAGAGAGAAAAGAGAGAGAGAGAGAGAGAGAAGAGCCGAAACACTCGACACTGCCTGGAAATTCGTACTACTCGAGCAGAAAATTCACTATGTCTTATTTCCGATAAACTTTTTTTTTTTTTTTTTTCAGGTCTATTTCTTTATCTTGCACGTGTCAAACGTTCCACATTTTCTTGTTCGAACAACCGAGAGAGCTCTCAAACTCTATCAGCAGTTTCCAATTGACCTCGGTGACTAATTAGCGAGTAGTCGTAAGTGTTACGATTAGAGTGTACCGGAGAATATCTCGTCAGCGATGAAATTAGAGTCGCGACATTAATGCTTCTGATACTTTTATATTCCATTCGAACGGCTCGACAGCATTGTTATTGCAAACCGCGGTGAAAAAAAAAAAAATTAATTATTCCGCCGTTGAACTTTCGGAGTAAATCGATCGACGATTATTATTTTGTGAGCTTTTATACGGAGCCATTGATTCAATATTGATGAAAAATAATTGATCAATTGGTTAATTTTTTTTTTTTTTTTCGCAATTAACTCGAAAGCCTTTTGTTGCGGTCGTTGCAGCTGAAAATATTGAGGCTTTCACGATTGAACTTCGAGGGAACACATCGATCATGAATATTTTGCGGGTCTCGGGACCGATTCGTTGATCAAAAATCGGATACGATGAGAAAAGGGTCGAAGTACAAGGCAGCATAGCGTTCCAGTTTTAATTGCTTGGACGCCGCGTTCAAAAGCTCCATGGGCGTTCTCCGCGCTGTGATCCTCAACCGGTTTCGCGATTTAAGCCCACACGTTGCAAACACAAATTTAGCTCGAATCTCGTTTTCACTACTTGTAAACGAGAGTAATCGCCATCGGGCCTCGATACACAAATCACGAGCGATAAAAAAAAAAAAAAAAAAACGATAACAAGATCAACGAGACGGGTATAGAATTTGCCCGAAAGCCAGAAAAATGTTCAATCCCACAAAAGAGCACCGAAAAAAAAAGAAAAAAAAAAATGGAGTCTGGTAGGGCACGAGATTTCTCGTAGATCTGAGAACTTTGGCGATGCCAGCAGATGCAAAAAAAAAAAGGTTTTGCCCAGAAATAGAGATAAAGAAGCAAACAAAAGTGAATATAGAGGTAAGAAAGAGAGGGAAAGAAAGAGTTGGAAGCGTCGGGGGCCCAGCGGAATGATGAATCGTTTCTATTAAAATACTTTTTCGACGCTGTGGAATACGGAATGGAAGGAACGAAGATTTGAAGGCGCGGGAGGGGGGCTATTCGCAGTTCTCTTTCAAACTCTTTCTTCCGAGCGACTCGATTCCCTTCCACCTTCTTCTCGAGTGGATTTATTTACATATTTTCGATCTGGATTAAGAGGTACTGCGCTCTCGCCTCGCTTCTCGATCTTCTCCGCGGCTCTCGTCTCTTTCTCACTACGAACTGCGCAAAATTTCAGATAAAGATAAGCGAACGCGAGATCTACTGCGCAACTCGTAGCGCGCGACGATTATCGTAATTTCGTGTTTTCCACGACGAAATATCGAAAGCCAACGATATATCTTGATATAATTATTATTTGTTCGTTTATTGTATTCAAATCGAAATAATTAATTACGAAAGTATCAAAAGATAATCGGAGCTTTTTAATTTTTTGCAAAAATATTAAATAATGAAATATCAAAAATAAGGAAAAAAATAAATTAAAAAAGTCAGTTCGCGCAGCGGAAACGTAAGTCTAAATGTCGCTGGCATAATATTGTCGGAGAACAATGCCCGTGAGCTTTGCTATTCGATGTGTTAATGAGGTAACGGGGTGGACGAACGGGGGGTCTCGGGGAGGAACGACGGCAATTAATCAACCGAGGAAGTGAATTATAATGAGTTCGAGGACGGAAGGCGAGAGCAGCTCGAAAGTGAGTTCCTTCACTCGTTTTCTGCTCGACTCGAAACATCATTTTTTTCTCTGCCCCAACAATATCCTATCGGAAAAATCTTTTACACACGAACTTCCAGGATGTCGAATAAATTTGTATGAATTAAAAATTATGAATCCATTTTTTTTTTTTTAACTTTTTCTTCGTAGTTGTATTTGTATACAACTTCGTATCGTGTTTTGTAAAAAAAAAAAAAAAAAATCAGGTATTATACCCACAGATCGAAAAGAAACGAACAAAAAGCGTGTGATTCGTCTCGAGCCTTCGAGGCTCGAAGCACCGAGAGTGGCAAAGAAAGGAGAAATAATGAAAAAAAAAAAGAAAAAAAATTGTTAAAAAATAGCGAGCGAGAGTGAGAGAAACCGACAAAGTCAGTACGAACTGAAGGAATGATAAATGAAGCTCTCGAACTGTTTTCCTTCTCACTCTAAGGTTGTTGTTGTCGGAGGGCTGAAAACTGTACAGAAGAGCTTCTCGGTCCCTCGTATCGGTACGCTATTAACATAGTAGTGGCCGGACGGATAAAGTAACGAATTTAAAAGAAATCCAATATAAAAGCCGAGGGAATTCCATCGGAGATCTTATCCACGATGCGGGGAGCTCTCGCTCGACGAGGAGACTCCATTAATCACCTCGTCGTCGTCGTCGTCGTGCAACTGAGGTCCCTACTCGTTCTTTCGCTCGTGCACGAGTGTTGTGTTCTTCGAGCTCTACGCTCACGTTTGGCTTTGTAACTCGTGGAACCCCCCCTCGGCACAAGCTTCTTCATTTGTCTCGTATTAGTTAGTTATTAGGAGATCTGGAAATCGTTGGCGAAACTTCGTGACCCAAGAAGAAGTTTATTATAAAAACGCCGTCAAAGATTTCCTTCAAATACGCGTTGTAGAAATGCAAATGAACGATTAGCGTTTTCCTTCGTTCAAAAGCCTCATATCGGTATTAATAGTCAAAAATATTGCATTCCCGACGCATGAAATTCGAGAAAAGACATTGACGAAGAATATTTTTCGGGTTTTAGGTCGGATTCGTCAAAGGAAAATTGGATTTCCTACGATAAGTACAGAATCGATTACGATAACCATAAAAAAGTCGTTCTTATTGAAAATATTGAGTTGGAAGTAATCGAATCGGGTTGACTTCCGGTTTTCTATAGTTCACGTACCGTCACGGAAAAGCTTGGGTACGTGCCGCGTGATTTTTTTTTCGTACAAAAATGGCACTCGTGGGCTTCGATTTATACCGGTACGTGTGTATTATACACGATCGCGATAATCGTGTCGCGTGCTCGAGCCACGGCTTCCGTGTCTCGGTTAATAAATACATCGTGAAACTGTCTACTCGAGCTTTGGGGTCCTCGGTATAAAGACTGGAGAGTTGCCGGGAGAGTAACCAAAAAAGGGGGGGGGGGGGGGGGGGGACCCAACACGTTCTTCGTTCCTCCATCGAGGCCTTTAAAGACAATGGAACAACTGAAAAAGGCGCGAAATCCAGAATATGGCGTATGCGAAAGGCTCGCGTATTTTCGCTATACTCGGATGGCAGAGCTAATGGCGAACGTCGAGGAATCAAATGATGGTGGAACGATTGAAGAGCTCGAACACGTTCGTCGAACGTCGTGAAAATATAAATTATATCGGTACGAAGAGTTTGCGAACGCTCACGCATTCCGTTTACTCGCGAAGGTATAAGGAGAAGCTTGAGGAATTGAAACTAAACACGATCGAAGGGGTCGACGATGAGGTTGGGGCGGGAGGCGGGAAGATATGAACGCGAAGAGAAGCGCAATCGAACGGAGTCCCGATTATGGAGGACGCGAAGCCATGCCAACGCCATAATCAAACGGTCACGAAGTCATTTCGAGTCCTACGAACGTCATAGACGAATTGGATACACGAATTTGCTAATAACTCGTGCGCGGCTAATCGTGAAGCAACAGTGTACTGAAATTAATGATAACGGGGACTGAACCCTCGATGGGAAAGATCGTACAAGTTTTCTGTGAGAAGAGAAGGGCAAAGGTATTATATCGATTATTAAAAAAAATCTCGAAATAATCGATGCGAAATTTTATGCTCGTATACACTTGTGACTGCTATATTGTAGCGTCTGTGTATTAATGGCCGTTGAGGCAGGTGGGCGCTTCGTTTCGAAAGATAGACAGAGATAGGGATCCTCAAAAAAAAAAAAGGCAAGAAAAGAAACGGTCAAACGTGAAAAAACAAAAAGAAGGTTTTCTTCTAACCGATCGAATGCCGAGGGCAGCGTGACTTTGACCGATAGCTCAGCGTGGGGTATATAACGTTGAGCCTCGTTATCTTAATGTATGTGAAAACGAGGGAATAAGAAAGGGACAAGGATTTGGAGAGAGAGTGAGAAGAAAAAAAGCGAGAGACGAGTAACCCGTGTAAGAGAGGCAAAAGAGTGCCAGAAAGAAGCCGGAGATGTGTATAAGGCAATACGGCGAGAATGAAGAAGGAAGAGAAAGAAAGAGAATTAAAAAAATGAAGCACAACGCGGTCTCTGGTCACGATGGAAAGGCTTTGGGATAGGGAGAGGGGGAGGGGGTGTTGCGTATATCTATATACACCTTTCGGGAACTGACCGGTGAAGGAACGCTACTCGTGGCCTGACCGCGGAACAAATGAAGTCCGGCCTCTCTTTTCTATGTGTTATATGCTCCTCGGAGCCTCTAACGGACGAAGCACGCGGTGACAAACGAGCTCAGCTCTCGCCCCCGAAACGTCACTCAAACTTCTATCGTAGCTGCACATTCCACGTAACGTTACCATTCAAACTGCGATTCTATGCTTATCTGAATTTTTTTTTTTTTTTTTAATAAGGATTCCGTTGCTTTCTCGTGGATCCCATGGGATGAGAGTGGTAATGGGGGTCATAGATCATAGAGAGGATCATAAATTTGTACTTCAAGATAATTACGATTTTTTTTTTTTTAAGACTGTGGGTTATTTTTTTTATTCTCTTAGCTCGTGGCTAACAAATATGAAAAATTTGTTTCGTAACTCCGAAAGTTTTTTTTTTTTCAAATTCCGCACCAGATTTCCGTATTAAATATTAAAATAAAGAGGAAATAACCCGTAGATTTGTGATCAGCGAAAAAAATACAACGAAATTTTGTCAGACGCATTGTACGAATTACGATTTTTTCTAATTATACAAAGATATCTCTGCACTCAACCGAAATTATAGGAAAACGTATCTCTCGAGTTTTACGGTAAAAAAAACACGAGATAGGATACTTGTCGGCGTTATAGAACCAATTTACCAAAATATAACATAACAATATAGAAAAAAAAATTCGATCGAAAAAAATATTCTGAATCGCATATTTCCGTAAATTTTTTCGCACCCAATAGGAATCCGATAGCAATTTTCGCTTAACGTCCAGTTGCGCAATGTTCGTTGTTAATTCTCAGGTTGAATTGAACTGAAAACAGAGTCGTTATTGCCGAAGGCTTCGAGCGTCAAGAAACGACATTCCTGTGACTCGCAGAGCCGTAATGCATTAATGGATAAATGAATCGTTTGAAAAAAAAAAAAAAAAAAAACAGGAAAAAAAAACTGTATTAAAACATTATGAATATACGACGATAGGTATCCTTGTTTCGAAAACAATGAACGACGTTGGACACACCCGAACAGACGCGACCCAGATACTCGTTGATCGAGTCTCGGCGAGCTCTCACGTGGGTTAAGGCCCCGGGTTCGCGACGGGCTCGCAACGAGTAGGAGTATCCACAACGCGCGCACACAGAGGGTCCCCTACGCACCGCCGAGGCTCACGCACGCTTAGCTGCACTTGGAAATATCCGCGGGCACATTAAACAGCGGGGATACCACGAGTATATCGGCGGCGTTGTGTCCCGTTTCGCAACGTCGACGTTATCTCTCTGCGATATCTTGCCAGAAGACAACCGCAGTCGGGAAATAAAAAAAATTACCAGGGGAAAGTGAGGCGACACTGGGATCTCGCACGTGCCTTCCCTCCGCGCACGCGTGTTCTTCACCAGTTGAACATTGAGATAATAATTGCAATTAGCTCTGCTTACATCGAAAAATTAACCGCTGTCGGATATAAAGAAAAATTTTTTTTTAAAACGAGAAAAAAAATTCACTTGGTCCATTAAAATTCTTGTCTCGAGATTAGAGACGCACAAACTACCGGGGGAAGTTGGCTTCCGGACGTGGGTGGACTCTCGCACGTTACATCGAACAATTAACGCAACGATTACGAAGAAGGAAAAAAAAAGAAAAAAAAATCGCATTTTGATAAATTTTTGCGGTTTTTGCTTTCCGCAAAAATGTTTTTCTTTTTTTTTTTTTTTTTTTCGGGAAAAAATTGGAGTTTCGACTGTTGGTATACATTTTGGGTTGATTTGGTCGATAAATCGTATTTACGAAGCGGAAGGATTCCCCCGGGGATATTCGTGAATCTTTCGAAGATAGAACTCGATCGCTGAACTCGAATTGGGTGTCCCGGTGGAGGGGGTGGAGGGGTAAAAGAGGAAAAATAAAGATCTCTTCGCCAACACCGCGAAGAGGTTTGCGAACTTTTTCAAACGTTCGCGTCGAATGTTTTTCCCTCGGCGTTGGATCTTGTTCCGCGATCCAAATAGAGAAGTTACGTACGAGAGCGCCGCGAGAGCGATGTCTTTCTCTCTTTCCACGTTTTCGTTCGGTGCCGCAATTCCGGAGGCAATTTCGCCTTATTGAGACCCGGTGCCCGGGGGCCCCTGCGGGATCGGCGCCCTTATGGCCCTCCGCGAAGAGTGAACGCCGGTGGAAGCGCGACTTAAAAATCGGGAGAACAACTTTTTCCACAGCCACAGGTATAGAGAGAGAAAAGGGACACTGCCGCGTGTTGCAGTGGCCAACGACAATTTACGACAAAACCGGGCCAATCCCAGGGACATTTTGAATTTCAAATCCTTCGAACGCGGTGGAAGGACCACGCAGGAGTCGAAGAAAAAAGTGGGGGGCACCAGTTTTTCAGACAATCCGCGAGAATCTGCGCGGGCGCCCCTGGCGCATGGGTATTCGAAAATTTAAATTTACGATTCGCTCGGAGGTCCCCACTGAAAAGCCTCGAAGCTGGAAGAGGCACTCGCCGCCGTCGGCTGTCCGAACGAAATGATCGTCTTCATTTCATTTCTACTCCTTTGGGAGTAGAATCGATCAACTTTTGATTCTTGGCGCCGGTCCAAACGTTTGCTACGCGAGAATCGAAAGAAGTAGATTTTGGGACTATCCTCAAGAAAGTAGAAACGGGATATGGGCGTTGAGCTGATGATTCGTTCATAACTCGATATTGGTGGATCTTAGGTGAAAAACGCATGAGAGCAAAATTGAAGAAGAGAAAATGCTCTACAAAAAAGGTCTCATTGACTTTTTTCATCGGAACAATAGTTTCGATCATAGACTCGAGAGAAGTGCAGTTATCGATCGTTATAGTTGTTACTGATGATAGAATCGGTTTTTCGCTAATAACTCGACTCTGTTTGAAATAAGAGCAAAAGTACTCTGAAACAAGTTTGAAGAGGATCGAATTATCCATGAAAAAGATTCTATACAATTTTTTCGTACGGACAACGGTTATGACGTAATCGCTTGACTGAGCGGCACTCTGTGTCCGCAGAAAGGAAGAAGGGGCCAATGACCGTCTCGAATCGTTCGATTGTTTTTTCCCCGGCACGAGCGACGTGCCGAATTCTTCCCCGGGTTATTCTATAGTTTCGTTTTTTCATTAAAATCATTTCCATGCATTATTTTCGTAAGGTTTCCATTGGGGGAAACGATCCGATCGACGAACTCCGTATTCTGATTATTTGGCAATCCGCGTGACGAGCTCTTTTTTTTTTATTCCTTCGTTTTTCGTAACTAATGGAATTGAAATACAAACGGTTGAACGATGCAGTGGGAAAGAGCAAACGAACGAGCGGATAGTTGAATGGAAAAAAGAAGGAAGCGGCGCGAGCCTCGGGGCCGACGACCCGTGGGTGGTCTTCGTCAGCACTTTCGTGTGTGCTACGACTCCCGCGAGCATCGTGAACATCTGGACTCACGTGTGTGTGCATATATATCCGCAAGAGAATATATACATTGTGGCATTTAATCGAACGTGAAAAGTTTATCATCGCTTCGATTAGCTACCGAACGCGATTTCCTGCTTGTGGAATAATATCGATCGATCGACGTAAAAAAAAAAAAAAAAAAAAAAAAAAAATCAACAATCGAATATACAATATTCGAGACATTCATGCAAAAACAAAACTCACCCTGGCGACTATCAGTCACGTATATTACTCATAAATTAATACCTCGAAAAATCTTCGATGGCGAGTCACGTAATAAAAAAAAATGTTATCATTAACATCGTTTTTCGCAGATAATTCGATTACGACCGCAGTTGGAGCAAAAATGTTAAATGCAATATTAAAGACGACGAAACGTTCCGCGAAAAACTTCATATGCATTTTTTCGCCATGACGACGCGTTCGCTTCATTTTTATCTCCAAACATTGCCCCGAGGACCTAGTTAGAAGGGAGCGAAAAAAAAATGAAATGCTCGCAACGTACTCCGCGTAGTTCTCAATCTCGTAAAAGCGTCAGCGTAAGAACGGTTCCAGGGTTCTAGTTGCGTAGTTTCAAAACTGCGAGATGCAGGGATATGTTGTACTTCCGGGTTGTAGCGAACGAGTTATATAGCGGTAGTTGCGACAAGGACAGTAGTTCATCAGAACAAACGCCGTGGTTGGTACAACACGAGAGATACAGCGGTCCAACTAACGCATCTTCGGGGCGCCCCTCGCGCTCTCGGCGTTCGGTGTGACTGATGCGATGCCTCTCCGGTCTCTCGTAGCCAGAGAGGCGTCGAGACCTAACGCAACCTCGCGCCTCGCTATCTAGCCAAGTGGTAATAAATATGTCACTACCGGAGCTGCTACTACTAGTACTACTACCACTACTGCTGCTGATTCTACTGCGGAGTCTCGCCGGCGGTCCGGCAGCGCTTTCACGCCTGTAGCTCCATCGGGGCCCCGAACTGAGTCGTTGCTTCGCACCTTTACGCTCGGCGTGTTCTTTGCCGCAAGTACATAACGTGCGAATCTCAGTTTATACGGAGGAAACGATATCGAAAAAAAAAAAAAAAAAAAAAACCGATGTGAGTCGGCGAACTTTCCGCGAGCGTAGGATGGGAACTAAAGGCGATACGATAAAAATTTGTATGAACTTTTTTGTAGAATTTTTAGTTATCTTTCATTTTTTCATCGGGAAGACCTTTTTCAGCACAAAAAAAAAATTTTGAAAAAAAATAATAGTTATAGCATCCGGTAACTTCAGTTCTCGTGGTTTTAGCATCGGAACTATTGATGGTACGATGGAGGTGCATAAAAGCTTTTTTTACAGAGGGTCTCGACATCTGTATTTTTTTTTCCGAATAAATTTTTCTTTGAGATCAATGGTTATATCGATTTATTAGCGAAAAATCGCAAATTGATATTATTATTCGAAGACGAAGGTACGTTCGGAGTCGATCTTGGAATCGCATCGGCAGGATAGATCGGCGCTTCAATTTAAATCAGTGACTCGGCTATCTTGGTATACGCTCTCTAATTTTCTCATCGTTCGGAAATATCGATGTATGCGTGTGTCCACATCGAGCCTCGAGGAGGAGAACAGGGATCGTACCTTCGGTTTCTTCTTATTCCATATATTTCTGTCTTCGTTGAGCCCTTGAGCCCTTTGCCGCACTCGTATACCTCGGACTATCCTTATGCCAAACGCATAAAGCCGCCAGTGTGTAATAAGAACGAGAAGAATAATAAGAAGAAATGAGAAGAATGATGACGCGAAGGAGCCGCGGAGGGCCGCAAGGAGTTCACTCCTTCGGCTTAACGATAACGACCGGTTATTAAACTCTGAGATAATTATCGATTTTAATTATCGACGACGCTTAGCCTCCATCGTTGGCAAGTCTAACGCGCCCCAGAGACAGACGCGGGGACGCATTTTTCTGTGGCGTCTCGTCGAATGCTCTCGAAAAAAAAAAATAAAATAACACGCATTCGAAATACATATATGTAGAACTATAAACAATAAATATATTCCACGACCATCTTTGGAGAAAAAAAACCCTCGTCTATCCCTTTTCGTATAATTTTCAATGGGGAGTCGCGAGAAACGAAGTCCTGTTGGTTAATTACCGTCACTTACGAAAACGGCAGCAATCTTTCGCTGATAACTCGTTTACGAATGATCGTAGAGCAAAAGTACCCCTAAGAAAAATTGTCAAGAAGGGAAGGATCTACAAAAAAGGTCTTATACATTTTCATCGTAGAATCAATATTCTCGAAGTTAGAACGGCGAGAAGTCGAGCTTCCGGTTATTATCGCTACTATCGATACTAACGGGAATTTCATCGGTTCTTTGTTTGAAAAATTATCCAGCGAAACGATGTAGGTACGATAATATATAAAAAAAAATAAAAGAAAATCAACCTCGGTAAATATCGCGTATATCCGGTTATCGAGAAATTCCATTATTTCGAAGTATATCAAGGTGGCGAGACGTTGTCGACACGTTATAAGCGATTCTCGAACAGGCTGTTACACCAGTCCTAACGTTCTTGGTGAGTAAAAAAAAAAGAAGAAAAAAAAAAAAAAGATCGTTGTTGTTGCGTGTAGGTGTATCGCGGGCGAACGAGTGAGAGAGTCTCGAGTAGCGGATAGACCGGGCGCGGCAACAGTCTCGCGACAGAAACGCGATAGGCGATAGTGTACTATGAGGTGTGTAAGTGTAGTATGAATAGCCTTAGGTATACTACTAAAACTTCGTTACATCGGCGCAAGATGCTTGAGAGAAAGAGAGGAACATAAGAAGGCGAATAGAACGAGAGTTCGAGCGAAATATTCGAAGCCTATAAAGACGGAACGAGGGGAAGAAGGATGGAAATAAGGAGCGATGAGGATAATGAAAAATGGAAAACGAGCTGCTGGGGACAGCTGGTAGCATGGAATGTGGGTTAGGCGTCTCCCTATAGTCCGCAGCATTACCTTTCCCCCCCTCTCCCCCTCCAATTCCGACCTCCTCCCCTCCACTTCTACCACTTGTGCTCTAATTATGAATTAATTCCTGAATAACGGTCGCGGAAGCGAAAGACACTGAATAAAAGCGTTACGTTCCCCTTTGCGAAGTTTTGTCTCCGTCTCTCTCCGTCTCTCTGTATATCGAAACTCGAGCTCGTCGGCCTCTCGGTGCATCCTCTCCGGTTGCCCGAGACCTCGGAGACAGAGAAGAACCGGTTGCCCTTTGAAGTACCGTGTTGTATTAGAGCAACGAGAGAGCGAGAGAACGGAAAATATGAGTTTCGGATCTCTCTACCGGACTTGCGACGCACGTACGGCTATCGACTACGTGCCCGGAAGTCCTGGATGCTACGTTTCAACTCACTTCCTTGCAAGTGTTCATTTTTATTTTTCATTGTCTGCGCGACGATGGGACAGCAAAAAAAAATCGATTTTTTCTTTTCATGCAAATCTTACTTTCGGAATATTGCTGACGCGTATAATTCGATATAAGTCGACATTGAGTCGTTTTGGAGCAAAAATGGTGGAATGAAAATTATAGAAGAAGAAATACTCTACAAGAGTCGTAGATATACGTTTTTATGGGAAAATGCTAAGTCTTGTAGTTAGACTCACGAAAAGTTTCACTTCCGGTTTACATCGTTATTATCGACGATAACAGTTATTTTTCGATAATAACTCGATTACGGCGGTTCTTATCGCGAAAGTACTTTGTATGAAAATAAAAGGCAACGAAATTATCTATAAGGAAAGTTGAGTGCACATTTTTTGTAGAAACGATAATTTAGAAACGGAAGGCGTGTGAAGTGGTTTCCCGCGGTTAATCGCGGAGAAAAAAAAGGCAATTTTTTTTTTTTTTTTTTTCGATCGAATTCAAATGAATTTGTTTGTCGTCTACGCGTTATTTGTAGTCAACGTTTTTCGTGTAGCAAATACATCGGGTGAATGGTAGACGCGAAAGAATAGCCACGACGCGGCGCGGTGCGCTCGCGGATGAAGTAGGGAAGCGTTGGGAAGGGTGAGAGAGGGAGAGAGAAGAGAGCAGCAGAGAGAACGCGGCACGCACATGTGTCCATCGTTTGTCATTTCGCGTTCTTCTGTCTTCGCCGTCTTCTTTTTAATTCCCGGTGTATAAAGCGCCAAAGAGGGGAAACACAACGCGCGGTTGGATAGAAAGACGCGAACAAAACGATAGACTTTATATCTTTCACGGTTCGCGAAGTTTCACGAGCGTCAACCGTTATGGAAAAAAAAAATAATAATAAAAACATTACGAGTAACAAACGAATCCACCGTCGACTCAATATTTTTCTCGTCACAATTAAGAGACACGTAACAAACGGAGGAACACGCAATTAAAAAAAAAAAAAAGAAAAACGATATTTCTCATAATTGTAACCATTTCGTTTCGATTAACGAGCGCATTCGGGCGAAAAATAAATTTGAAAAATTCACGAGTATCGCACAACGGATGAATATTATTTCGCGGTGGAAAAATGAGAAGAGTCGTAAAGTGTATCCCACAGCATGGGAAAGCAGAGACTCGAAAAAAAAATGAAGGGGGGGCTTGTGGAACCTTCTAAGGACTCCTCTCTTCCTCTCTCAAGAGTCCCAGACATTCAAAGTCGTACGAAGAAGACATGGAGAGGTATAAGAAGAAGAAGAATAAGAAGAAGATGGAGAAGAGAAAATCACGCGTGGTTCGTCATAAGAGGAATTCCGTTGGCGATACTGGCCGAAGCCCTCCCTCCTTAGTCCCCCTCCCCCTCCCCCCATCCCTCCTCCTCTTCTGGCCCACAGATCCGATGCTTTTTTTACTGGTTTATGGGATTTTTTTCACGCTGCCCCGCCGAGTCGTACATCAGTGAGGGCTGACTGACTCCCTTTTCTGCCTCATTCGTTTCTTTCCTTCTCGCACTCTTACAAACTTCTACGCATATTCGTTTTATGCACTCTTTCCTTCTCTAACTCAGAAACGCGTACGGCCTTAAATCGGCTCTACCCCCCCAACCCAACCCCCCTGCGCTCTCCTCGCCGCACCTTTATTTCTTCCTCTTCTTCTTTGCCTCTTTCACTCGGACCCCGAGACACGCCGCTAAGGGAACAATAAAAAAGAGCAAATGCCCAGCCGCCATAAAAACAACTGAAAGTATTAAAAACTTTGGGCCTTTTACTGCTCCGACTTGCCGGACTCGAAACACAGAAACGAAAAGACACGCCACTCTGCCAATGCGGAGCGAGCAGGTCGATGATTTTTATTTTTTTTTTTTTTCGTACGTAGTATAGAATTATTAAAGTGCGAAGAATATGAAAATCAATTGAAGATTCCATTGACTTTTTTTTCGTGACTCATTTATTGAAAATGTTACGATTTTTAAGAGTTACGAAGGAGAAGTGGCGCTTTTCGCGAAGTATCGTTATCGGCGAATGGTAACAGTGCGATATCGTTAATAATTCGATTTCTATTGGTTTTTGAGTAAAAATGGTTTATACGAAAGTTTGAGAGAAGGAAATTCTCTGCAATATTCGTCGTATAGATTTTTTGCGTGGGATCGATAGTTTGGATGTTAAAGGCGCGTGAAGTTGAACTTCCGGTTATTATCGATACTGCAGATCGTAATAGCCGTTTATTGGCGATTACTCAACTCTCGATGAGTCGGAACCAAAAATACTCTATACGAAACTTCGGGAGGAGGAAATCGGCGACGAAAAAATTTCGATACATTTTTTTCTTATACTTTATAATTGCAAAATTATACTCATGAGAATCGCGACACGGTGAGATATTCGTTCGCAAACTGATTTTCGCATCCAGGTGTGTGAAAAAAAATGGTTTGCCGATTACGTTTATCCGGATGGCGACAAATCAAGCGCGTCGGCGTTGAGTAAACAGTTTTCGTACTTTGACCCGAAGATCTCCGGGAGATCTCGGTGACGAAAAAAATAAATAAAAGAATGTTTGTGTCCTGAATTCGTTACGGTTGAAAGTCCCTTTTACAGAGCATCGAGCAGGTAGAGCGCGTGATGTTTCGATTTTTTTAAAGGAAATTTTACCGGTGTATTTAAATCAAAGCAGTTGTAAAACGATAACTCTCTGTGTGTCCCTTCTGGGATTTTTTTTCCCCTCTAATCTTTTCACCGTCGAGGCAAAAGTGCCGCCCGCGCGACACTCTGTGCGTTTAACCGCGTTAGAGAACAGATTTCTTTTTTTTTTTTCTTTTACAGACAAACATAGAGACGACTCGCTGCTGCTTGGCGCGCGTTTTATTATTGGATTAAGACCACTCGGGTGTTCGTGAAGATCGTAATTGCCGCGTAAAGAAAAGTTGGAATAGAGATTACGAAAAGCCTGGAAGGGCTTTGTGTACATCGGTAGCCGCGAAGCTGAATCAACAAAACTTGTGTGTTCACAAAAAAAAAAAAAAGTCTCGTCTTTGACTGCATACATCGATTATTCGACTTTTTAGACGTTCGTTAACTTCATCGGGACAAATTTTAATTTTTTCAAACGATTTTTCAAAAGCGATAGAATTAACTCGCGATCTTTTAAAATATAGTGTATTCCCACTGTTGGGTTCACAATGAATGTATACGTGTGCGTATGTGTGGGTAAACGCGAACGAGATCTCGCGAGGGAGCAGTAAATCTCGCGGACAAACAATCATAATTTTTCGACGAGAGTAAAAACAAAGAGAGATCGAGCGGAAGAAGTCTTTGAGGTAAGCCGATGTCGAGGGTAGACTCTCGCGTATGATACGGGGCTTCCGACTTTAACGGAGATTCCGATTGTTTCGTGCGCCGTTTCTTATTCTTTACCCTTCGGCTCGCAGCTGCCCATTTTTTTTCTTTATCTCTATTCATCGGTTATTAATCCCTCGCGTATACGTATGACTCGATAAACCGACTAATCCGTCACGAAATGACTCGAAAAATTATTCGTATCATACATTTTTTTTTTCCATTCAAATGGATCGTATCAAATTCTACCAGTTTATCGAGTATGAATATTCATCGTAACAACTTGTCACTCGATCGTTCAACTTGAGACGTGATAATTTTCCGTCAATTTTTACGTTTCATTCGAAATCGTAAAAAAAAATGCGGATATTTGTTTTTTTTTCCTTTCAACGGCTTTAAGTGGATTATGCACGGTCATAGCGATTCATAGCGACTTATTTCTGAAATTCATAACATTTTGTTGTCAATGTTTACCTTGTATTTCTTGTTAACGAGAGCCCCCGTTAGCTCGAGTTTCCGGCTCGTCTAAGCCAGCGATCGGCACCATAGTCCACATCCGATTTGATTTCCTCGTTTTATTATTATTATGAATTTTTATCAGGTCACTCAATGATTAATCGAATCCTCTTTTTGTTTCGTCGTTTTAGGTTAAACCAATATATCGTAGCACAGTTCCCGCGATCGTTTCAAAAACTCATCGAAAACACTAGAAAAAAAAAACAATCACACCGTTTCTTCCGTTTGTCGCTATCACCAATCACTTTTTTCTTTCATTCTTTCGGCGCTAAAACCACCGAAACTTACTACGCCTTTATTAATTTTCCCCCACTCCCCTCCGGCAGGTTAGAAACTTAGCGATGAAAATTCTCGATTCCCCTCGTAGATGCGTATCCGTCTATCCGAGTTCGCGAATTTTCGTAAAACGTTTTGTTTTTTCAACGCCGTTGGCTTTACATCTTCGTCGTAACGGCGAACACGATCGCGCGCGGATGAAAAAAATATCAAGCGATACTTCTCGCTTTTCCGGCGCCAAATCTTCGTTATTATTTTTCGAAGATTTTTACGAGAAACCCGAAAGCTTTTTTTTCGAAGGAAGCCACTTGTTTGGTTATGTGAATCCCGACGATTTATCTCCACTGTCAACCTCGTGGTCGACGTTGAATCACCGATCAACTGTCCCAGAGATTCACTGATACGTTTTGTTTTTTCACACTCATTCGTAGCACGATTCTTCAATCACGTTAAATCCCTTTTTCACGATTGACAACAAGAGTCCCGAACTGACGATAGTTGATAACGTGATGGTTAAAGAAAAAAAAAGTTGACAACTCGTTTCCGGCTAACGCGTTTTCGAGGTTGTAAAATTCACCGACGACGACGACCTGCGCGGGGCTCACCTCGACGGACGAGCGACGAAAGCCGAATTGTTCCGGCCGCGAGACTCGCGCGTGATCGGGGGTGACTCTCATACGAGCGAGGGGGATCGCTGCCGGCAGTGCGGAGGGGAAGGGGCGTGTGCCAGCAGGAGAGCCAGTGGTGGGGATAACTCACACAGCTTGTGAGCGGAAAGGGCGGAAACGGGGGTGGGGAAAACGTCGAAAACGACTCTTTCGGTGATAAAGAAACGAAATGATCGAGAATGAGACAGTGAGCTTCGTCGGAAGATCAAGAAAAAAAAAGTCAACGGTGGGGGAAATTGTGGGTGGACTGCTTCTAATTCGGACTTTAGATGTTTCCACGTGTATATCCCTCCTTTCTTTTTTTTCTCTTTCTCTCGTCTACAAATTAGTCACAATTACACACACGGAATTTTACTTCCGGTTTGGACTATTCATTGCCTTAAATTGTTCATTATTCAGATTGAAAATGGATGTTTTTATTTTTTCTATTCATTTATTTTCTATGTTTCTTTTTTTTTTTGCTCGTACATTGGGTCAGTTAGTGAATATTACGAGTGAGTCGTCTACAGCTCGACGATCTGTTTACACATCATAGTTTTTTCTGTTTGTGAAGATAGTTTGTGTATGCGAACGTGAAGTAGGGGCATACGAGCCAAGGGTTCCGCGTGGCTCGACTAGCGCGAGACGACTGAAACCCTCCGTCATCGCGACGACCGAAACGATTCCCCTCGCGGCCCGTTCACCGCCGTAGTGTATCCTCCCCTCTCTCCCCTGAATATCCACATCGGTCAAAGAAACTTCCCCACTACTTACTCACGCGCACACGTGTATGTGTGCTCGTAGAGTTTCTCTCTCCGCCTGGACTAACGCTTGAGAGAGACGCGCGTCGAAACTAAACTACGCCCGCCGAGTCCCCGCGCCCCGGAACCGGCGAACTTCTCCGCGTGCGTTTGATACAAACGTTCCTCTCGAATTGCGTCGATGACTTTTCGTGGACGCAAATGACAACTGCAGGAGGATCAGCAGAAGAATCCAATGCAATCTCGTAGCTCTCAGGAAACGGTGAGAAGACGTATTTATATTAAATTTCTCAATTCTGAGAAATCAAAAACTTTCCACATCACGAAGTCTCGTAGAATCGAAATGTCGCGATGTTTTTTTTTATCGACGAATCTATGTATCTACTCTCGTTACTTTTTCACGTTCTGTGAGTCAATGAGATGATAATTTATTGCCGTGGTATCGAAAATGAGTCAAAATTAACATAAATTGTTATGATTTATTTAAGTTTCACGCGTTTCGACTACATAACCTAATTCGTCGCGAAAAGCTCGACTCTCGCCGAAGTTACAGCTGTTTTGCTATCGAAGTGTTCCGAATTATTATTTACGTCGCGCGGTGTCGCGATGTATCTCCGAATATTTACATCTACGACCTTTTTATTTTTTAACGAGGAAAACACAATAGTTTCGAGTAACAGACGTAAAAAGTCGATAAAAAATCACAGGTTAAATAGTGTAAATAGTGGTTATCATTTACGGAAGTATTTCTCAGGCTTTTGATTTGAGAATATCGAAAAAGAATATCGAATAATGACTACTATGATTGTGTAGCTGAAAGAAATTCAAAGCTCCGTGACAGACGATCGCGTTTCGAGTGTCGGCTGATTATTGTCTTTACGCCGTTGCCCCCCGCGTCCCCCCTTCTTGTATACTAACCTCCTTCTCTCAGTTCGTCTTTGTCGTTGGTATGCGACGATTCTCCGATAGGGATGACTTCTCAAGTTCGGCCAAGTGTTACCGACTTCTAAGGTTTCTCGTAACACTTGGCCGTAATCTATAACTTACGAATTCCACGGTACGCATACTCCTCTAATGAAATAATAAAAAATCGAATTAAAAAAAAATCGAAACGCAACTCCGCGTCTGACGTGAATATAAGAATTGTAAATAATGACATGACAGGCGAGAGGTCAGAGTTTGTAGGAGTGAGTTTACGAGTTTAGTTTGACAGCGCAGAATCCAACGACGACCATCCTCCCCCTTTAGGGATTGCGCGACGCAGCGAGGGGGTCGCTGTGGTGACCAACTGCGCAGGGGAGCGAACCCCTCGTTGGACACTCCCATTTTTTTCACCAACCTTCGACTCCCTACTTTTAACAACTCGTTGGATACGTCTTAATCGATTGCTCGGAGTTTTCGGACTCCTTTTGAAAAAAATATATATTAACGTAACTATTTCGTTCACTGTCATTAAATTACGAAAAAAGTCAATTAATCGATTTGAATTTAAAAATTTTTTTTGCATATCTCGAATATATGAAACTAAACTTTAATCGATTTTTCAACTAAATCTAAAATGATATTTTGTTTTTACGCCACACTATCAGCGATTTATTTATTTTTTCGATTTTTCGAGTTCGAATCATAAAATGACTCAATAAATTTCGTAAAAATGTTGCAAGTGAATTTGAAGCTCACATATCGGGGAATGTTTTTTTTTTTTGTTTTTCGACACATTTAAATCGACTTTTGTATTTAACGAATCTTGAAGCATAAAATCAGAAATCGACGTTAACAGTTCGAACGCTAAGATATCCAATAGTTGAAAATATTGAACAAAAAGGGGTCGAAAAAAAAAGCTCAAAGGGTGAGATGATTCGTTGCGTCGAGCGCGAATCACGCATCCCATGAAAAAAGTCCCGTTGTTCTCGGCTTCCTGGATCGGCGATATAAAAGGAGAGAACCCCTAACCCGTTTCCTGCGATAGACGGAATGTGGGAAAAAAATTCTTTTCGCCCATCTCTCTCTCTCTCTCTCTCCCTACCTTCCGTTAGATCTCTTAGGCGAAAGGGTTTAACAAAAACGGGGTGCAAGGTACGAAAAAAAACTATATATACGAAGAAATAGGTCAGATTAGTGGCTCTTACCGTTTACCTAAAGAGCCCTTTAAGGGCCAATAAAGTATCGCGTTTCTTGATGTGTTGCATCGAAAAAGGGTTCGTGAGAGAGTTTGAAAAAAAAAACACCCTTTTTCGCCCATTTTACCTAATGAAGCAACCAATTCGCATCATTTTTTCATTTTAATAAAAAACGGCCCCAATTTTTGCCCTATAGAGAAGATTTTTTTAAATTCAATATCGTCGATGTAATAATAAACTTTAAAAATTTCCAAATTTTTTTTTTTTCGCATCGATAAAATTTTGTTCGAAGTTTTAAAAAACCTTTTTTCTGTTATTAAAAAAATATTTCGATTGAAAGAGAATTCGTTTTAGCGGCAGGTCACTTTTTTTTATACCTTTCGTCGTGTAGGAAGTGTCTTGACCCGAACTCACGCTCCTTCCTTCTTCTTCGTTCCTTTTTTCCTCATAAAAGAAGGGAAAAAGGGTTTCTACGGGGATCCTGTCACCGATTCCTATCCGTGGATTCACTGCGTTTGCACATTGCGTGTTTCATACGTTGTGTATTTTCACAGTGTGAGAAAAGGCATTAGACGAACGAAACGGTAGGAGACCCTTTGACTAACGGGACCGATGCCGCGAGGCAGCCGTTCCTCCTTCATCCGAAGGGGTCTCAATGGTTTAAGGATCAAAAAACGTGAAATACCCGAAAGGTTATAGCTACGATTTTTTGTCCAGGTAGCCGCTACAATTTTTCGCGAGTCACGAGCGACGCAATGTTAAGGGGACACTAAATTCTCTCTAATATCTCAAACTCCACCTTAAGAACCGTCGAATCGCTATTAAAATAAAAATAATATATATTTAAATAGATCGAATTGCTCCTTTAACCCTTTCACGGTATCGATAATTTACCGACCGAATACACAGTTAAATAAGCTTCCGTAAAAAAAAAAGTTCCTCGAAGATTCTTTTTCTTTCGCTTTCTGTTTTCACTTAACGAGACTCCAATCCATAAAGATAAAACGCGTCTGGTGGAAAAATCTCCGTGAGTTGAAAAAAGAAAAAACGAAAAAACATCGACTCTTTCTCTTTCGATGTTTAAAAATATATACGATATAGTCTGCCGTTGCAGCCCTTCCACGGATGGAAATATTAATTTTTTTTTATCTCCGCAACTGAGCCATATGGCACGTAGTGATGCTCATCTTTCCGTAGTCGGGCGAAAAAAACATCGAGAAAGAAAGGGCGGTGGTAGAGAGTAAGCATAGAGTGAAAAAAAAAAGATCGTGCGACGGAAAGAAAGGATATTTTTAGTACACATATTCCGAAAGGTGGTGCGCCTAAATTTCAACCGCCGAGCATCCTTCGTCTCGATGGGAAAGGGATATTGTGTAAAAGGGTTGGCAGTGTCGCGTTCGGCTACTTCCTGCTTCCGCGGGAGAACTCGTCGTAATCTCAATACCCGATAAAGAAGCAGCTGACATTCAAACTTCACATTTATTTAAACTACAATTCAGCATCTCAAAAAAACTACCCTAAAATGTAAATTTCCAAATGATCAAAAAAAAAAAAAAAATGGCACGTAAATTATACATTTTTTTATTTATAAAAATAATTTTTTCACCCCGCAAAAATTCATAAAAAATTCGGCGATTCAATAAGTGTCCATCGGACGATCGGACTTTTTCTTATCACAATTCTTCCGACGAGCAATCGAAAAATGATAAAAAAATAAAAATTGGATAAATTTTCGTCAAAATAAAAATAGAAAAGCTAAAAAAGTCGACAATACAGTAAAATTGCATTGTACGTAAGTATATCGATGTGGATCGCGGTAGAGATCGGGAGTAGCAGGAGAGCAGCGGTTACACTCAGCGTCGAACGTGGAATGTGGTCCGCCCGGCACTCATGCCTGAGCGCATATATACACCCACACTGCGTCGTGTTTCTCGACGCACGTGAAGTTTCGTACTGTATAAAAGAGCGAAAGAAAGACAGAACTAACTATCTCTACAGTGTCCGCGAGTCTCTCGTGAAACTAACACAACGAGAAAAAAAGGGGTATACATATACGCGGAGAGAAAGAGCCAATCGGTTGGCCCGCGCGAGAGTCTCCTCTATACTTGGCCCTTTTTTATCATTTCATAATGCATTAGGTATAATAGCGGTACGCACTTAATGGACTGTACTCCTCGTTACAGTATGCCGGCTCGTGGGTGGATGGGGGGGGGGGGTCTTCTCTTCTTTTCTCTTCTCTTCTCGTCCCTTTTCTCGCTCTCTCCGTCTTATTTAGCCATTTTCTTTCTCATTCTTCGATTCTCTCTTCTCTCCCTCCTTCTTCATCGTCTTCTTCTTCATCTTCGGAGGAACACATCGGCGCTGAACGCGAGAGAAGCACACATACAACGTTAGACTCCGGATAGATACGCTCCTGGCCTTCGCGTATTGTAATTACATGAATTATTATTTCATTTCATGTTGCGAATCCGTTCCGCCTGCCATACCCCTTCCCATCTCCGGGATTTCTCTCTCTCTCACTCTCTCGGTCTCTTGTTCCACGATTCCCGAAGCAAAAGAAGCCGCTGTTGATGGTAGCACACGGCCCGCACGCTGGATCCCTCAAGAACGTAGGTGGACCGGAGTTGTACGAAGAACGGATTCCACCCTCGGCTATTGCTTTCACCCTTTTTTTTTCTTTAATATCTTACAGCTTTTATTCATATTGGATATTATTCAGCTCGGAGGGCTTGGAAATTGAATTTAAACGTATTGCCGCTCTTTTTCAATAATTCGCATTAACGCTCGTCATTAAAAAATAAGTATCGTTTTTTTCGCATTTTAATTAACGTCCTCGAGGATTTTCGTCTTTTTTTTTTTTTTTTTCGAATTATAATTATTATAAACCGACAAATTTTTTTTTTAATTTCACATTTTTACGAATAAAAAAAAATTAAGACGAATATCGAATCGATTATTCGATTATTATTTTTTTCGTCCGGTCGCGATGTGTATTCGCGTAATTCGAAGTTCGTTTTGTAGCTCGAGAGAGCGGTTGTAGGATTTAATCTTAAGCGTACCGGAGTTCTCTGGATTAAACGGCCGCCGACACACACACGTAGAGATTTTACGTATAAATGCCGCGAGATTGAACGAGTGAAATATTCATTGGTTCGTCGATACCAGAGCAGTGGCCCGTTTTCTGGGCCCCGTCGTCGTCTCTTGCACCGCGTCTCTCTGCATGCGCTCCGTGTCGCCTGAGACTGGACTGGTTCTCTCGATATATGACTCATGCGTGTAACTGGGGACTGATAGTCACTGCGCCGAGCACCGGGCCTTCGTGTGAGTACGCGATTGTGTTGGAGAGGCGTAAAACGTGTTCGTGAGCTCGTATATCAAAACCAGTAGGCACCCCCGACATTGCGATCTCCTCGAGGACTCGCCGTGTCCAACTTGTGGAACTTCCTATGCGTCTGTATTCGTACACTTTACATGTGATAGTAATAAAGTAATGCGGTGCCATACAGAAGGGGTTAAGCGAGTCCACCCACATTTCACATGCGTTATACGGAAAATTCTCCTGAACTTTGTCGCATCTATCGAAATTTCGGCGACGATTGATCGATTTTCGTATTAATTGTTATTTCTTTCCAATTTTTTTTTCTGAAGAACGCAAATTAGAAATAATAAAATTTTTTTCTCGGGAAATTGGTTTTTTGGAAAAAAAAAATTCGGAAAAAAATTAACCATGATCATTAATCAATTTTCGAAATAACTGCTATTTCTTTGGATTTTTTTTTCGAAGAACGCAAATTAGAAATAATAAGATTTTTTTCTGGAAAGTTTTTTTTTTTTTCGGAGAAAAAAATTAGAGATAAAAAATGATTGAAACATTCATTACGATCGCAAGCAGCTGAAAAATCGTGAAAAAATTGAGTTATTTTTTAACATTACCTCATTTGTGCGCGCGGATAAAAAACAGTTAAAAATTGTATTTAGAACGTGGATTTGTTCGTAAGGTTGTGTTGGTTAGACTTACATAAAAATTAAGCATTACCTACAGTGTCTGAAGTCTAACGGTCAAATAATGATTGAAGACTTGACTTTCGTATCGAGTGCTCTCGAGACACTCGCGATCATTTCGCGCGAAATTATGGTTGACCTTCGTAGATTCCCTGTTAGATAATCGTCGATATTAGTTGCCAAGATATAAAATCAATGTAAAAAAATCTGAAACGCCGCATGAGAAAGATTTGTGTATAGAGACGGTAAGCGTAACGAGCTGCCGTACGAAATGAAAAAGAAGGAAAGAGCCTCAGCGTTAATTGGTTTCGAATAACCTATTATAGTGAAAAAAACGCCCCGAGCGTTTTTTTTTTCGCCCCATCGGAAGACCGCACTCCGAAAAAAAAGATCGAAAAAAAGAAAAAAATCTATCGGCAACAAAGCCGAAAATATTTTCTTCCTTCAACATATTTTTTTTCTACTAATATAATCGATTACATAACCAAAAAATAAAAAGCAATTGTTCGAGAATTTTTTTTTTTTCGTAATTCGCAAAAAAATTGTAAAATAGTTCAACGAATTGCCGAACTATATATCATCATGAATACTTATGGATGATCGGTATGCGAGTATTATGTGTCTCGTCCGCGACTGCGATTTGAAACGGGATATCCCGAGCAGCTTCTACCGCTCACGACGCCTCGACTCGGTCCGAACAATCGATACTGATGTAGAGACGAGAAACGATATCCTTCACTCCTTTTTTTGCTCTTCTCTAGAAATGATTTCCGACGATTCATACTTAAATTTAGTTGAAATCCCCTTAAATATCATTGGGTGGAGCAAAATTGCATCGTCGACACGCCGTAACTATGCCGTCTTTCGGAATGTACGAACTTTGCTGAGAGATAATTTCGTTCGATTTAAAGTTCGCAAGATAACGAATACCTTCATAATTTTTTCAAAGCGGAGCATTAAAATAAAATGATTGCCGCGCCGTGAATGATAAAATTTCGCCGATAAATTTTTCTCTCACGCGAATATCTCGCGAGTCCTGAATTAAACAGATAATGTTTAACGAATTATGTAATTTATTTAATTAATTTGACTTCCGTACTAAAGTTGAAACTTAAACGAAGTAGTTTTCGGTATGTATTCGACCGATTTACCTGATCTGAGCGTAACGAGCGCGTTAAATCGATTCCCACGGGCGCTCACGTGGAATCGGAGCTCTCGCGTTATCGGAGACTCGTTTCGCAGCGCGAAACGACTGCCCCGATGTTTATACAATGCTATGTGTGTGTATGAGGTGAACGGTTCTACGAACGAGGAAATTCTCTCGTTGGCTCTCTTCTCTCGTGTATACATTTTGTACGGTACACATACACACGTGAGCTTCTCTTCGTCTTCGGCGTCGCCGTGAGAAATTAATGCGCGAGACCGATAGATCGAATGACCGCGATAGGAGAGCAGCGTACGCGGCAACGGACGATCCATCGAGAAGATCATATAGTGTTGCCTTCGAGATGTCTACATTTTCAACGACGTACAATTATAATCCTCCTTCTTCTTTCGTTTTTATCACAATCGGTTGAAAAAAAAATCGAATAAAAAAAAAATTAAATCGAGAATTCGTTGCCGCGCTGCTGTAGGAGTTAATATTTCGATGGAAGATCGAGAAGCGGATAGAACTTGTAGAGAAGATGAGAGGGAAAAAAAATTGAACGTGCGTTACGTGCTTTCCGCGCTCGAGCCATTGGCCTTCGAGTACAATAATATCGTCATCTCGAATAATGAACACGTGTACCGAAGGAAGCGCTGACAAGTGTCCGAGCTGCTCATCGCCATATAATGGATGTAAACGCTGAAAACAATTTTTTTCCGTTTGTGACGCGTTTTCCTACGCTATATTACGATGGAAGTCAAATAAGTAGCGCATTCGGGAATAGCGTGGGAATTAAATTGAATATCTTTACGAAACAACATCACATTTTGATTTGACTATTATCTCTTTTTTTATTGACGAGATGAGGAGAGATTTTCGAATTTTTTTAAACGGACAAATTTTGGGAAATTTTGTTTCTTATCGAATTTTACGATAAAAAAAATACGTAGGATAAGGAATTGATAGAATTTCCCTTTTTTTCAATCGCTACGAGTTAATTAAAATACCGAATAAGGTACGTTTCACTTCCGGCATATTGCCGTATGTATCCACGATAACGTCACGCCACCTTAAAAAAAATGTTCGTAAGTACTTGACTTCGAGACGAGGCGTCGAGGTCTCGAGGCGCTGCCGTGTCTTTTCATGACCTTCGCAATTATTTTCAAAAATTTTGAAAATTTCGAAAAAAATTCTCGACACCCATTCAATTATTTTTTTGCGATGTTCTCGAATAAAATTCTAATTTTTATCTCAATTTCAGTAAAAAGACGTAAATACCTAAAAAAATATTTTTCTTACGATTTCAAGGCGACTGAATTTATTCACCGACAGCTTGAATCGTAATGCCCCTGTAATATCCTTCTATACTACTTATTGTTAAATTTAATAAAAAAAGAGAAAAAAAAATTCTTGAATTTCACATATCCCGTGTATATATTTTTTCATTGATTTTTAATATTCGTGGAACGTACCGTATCGTGAAGATCGATACTGTAATTTCAATGAGTTTGATATCTCCCTCTATCGTTTATTTTAGTTTCCCAACTGTCTTTCTTCTTCCTTTTCCATCGCACGTTCGGCGTGTACGCGAGTTACTACCGTCCTCAGCCCTCGTCCCCGTCCCCGTCCGATACCCCGCAGGCCCTTCCTCTTCTTCACGAATTCCTTCCCGTTTTTAGCTTCCCGGAATCGACGGACGTTCATTCACGAGCATAAAAGGCCTTAAGGTTCGAGTGAGAGATTGAACGCGAAGAGCGCGAAAGAAAGTACCGCGGGTTCGCAGGGGACCCACGCGCGCCACGCGTTTGCCTCTGGCATTTAATGGAAAGAGAATTCCACGAACATATATGAGAGAACATTTTTCAATAGCCTCGCAACGTACGTGCCTGTAACACCAGGCATTCGCTTAACTATAAATGCAACTTGATACACAGATTTTTTTTTTTATAATAATAATAATCGTATTTAGTTCTCCCGATGATCTGAATATCTTTAACTTTTTTTTTCAGCATCGCACCGAAATTAAATTCAATATTTTTCTCTGCCATTAAAAAAACTAATTTCCGAGATATTACCGTAAAATTTACGAAAAAAAATCGACCCTAATCTATAATAACCTGAATTACCGATTTTCAAAATACGCGCGAAAAAAATAAAAAAAGGATTTCAATTTCGAATATTTGGGAGTATAACTCGCGACTTCGATCGCTCACGTGACTTAATCCACACGTGAGATTTCCCGCGTCAACGACCTTTTATTGGGCGTACGCTCCCCGGTTGTGCGTGCGCTCCTTATCATTTTAATCCCTCGTAATTTCCTCGCGTTTATGCGCGCGTTTACCCGTAGTTCGGCTTTACGTATGCGCGGACTAACGTCCCGACGCGAACGTGCCGCTGCACGGGCCCTCTTACTACCGGACTTACGCCCAACATTACGCCCGTTTGTTGTATGTACCCTCACTGTCGGTGAACTTTGATCCCCGGGCGCGCGCGCGCTTAAGGCCCATTCTAGTGGATCCTGCATTCTCGTGTTCACACCGTTGCACGATTCATCATTTCCGGCCTGAGAAACCGATCCCCATACACTGTTCATTTCGATTGTATCGAATTTTTTTTACTCGATCATTGCCCTCGTAAAATTTTCGTTTCTTTAAATTTCGTGATATTTTTTTTTATCCTGGGAAATTGTCGAAATGACCGCTATATCGATGAAATTTAGCGATTTTTATTCGCGGCGCTCATTTTTTGTTATTTTTTTTTTGGAATCGAAAAAAAAGTGTTCGGGAGTTTCGATCACCTGACCAAACGCCCGAAATAAAGATCCACGCGCCCTATAGGCCTCGGAGAACGGGGATCCCCCTTCCGAGAGGTCCCCACTGTGAAATTGAGCCGTTAATGCTCCTTCGAGTGTCCGCGAGAGAGACTACGGGTGACCCACAGTGAGGACAGTTCTACGGGACACTGACCCTACTTAAAGGTGCACCGGCTGCTTCTGCTGCCGCTTGCCGATGCCGCTGTGCGTCGTTGAGCGATCCCCCGGTTGGCTCTTTGGTGAGTAGCCGCGCTGGACCTACCGAATAATTCGACACAATGGGGGGGCTTCCGATGGGGCACTCGAAATATTTTGACAGTTCGGCTCGATTCCTCGGTCCGACCGAAGAAAAAAGTAGCCGCAAGAAAAAAAAGCTCGTAAAGATCCCGGCAATTGACCTGCAAGGTAAAAAAAACCGCCGATGGGGGTTTCCGAAGACCCCTCCGAGAGACCGAAACGTTTATCTGGTCACTTAGGACGTGTGAAAATTTCATTTCACAGCGGTCGAGCATAGATAATCGAAGGGATTGGTAAAAAAAAAAGACAAAAAAATTTATTTTGGGTCTTTCGACAGATATTCGCCAAAACATCGAATGAATTATTGCTTTTTTCGTAAAAACGTGCGAAAGAATACCGTGTGAGGTTTATAGAGAAAAATGTATATAAGAATTTCATATCGAAGTTTATAGTCGAAGAATTATCGCGGGTAACGAATATCTCTTGAAGAAAAAAAAATAAAAAAAAAAGATTCAGGTGCGAATCGAGGATGCGTACAGTTCGCCCCTCCCGCGCATAATTTCTAAGATCCCGACGAAGCAGTGTTCCCACTTGCTGGTTTAAACTTCTCCGGTTACTCCGAGAACTACGGTCTCGGAGTATCGCAAATGCGCGGATGCGGCACCGGGAACGCAGTCTTCGATGTTCAACTTTCACGCATACGAAGAAACGACGACGCGAGCCTCGCGTTCACGTGTTAAGTTGTATATGAACGCCTAGACAGCGAACGGGTAATGAAACAGATTTTTCTATAGTTCCGCGTCTCTCGCCTCGAGGCGAAACAAAATGTACCGTCCGCGCAAAAAAACTACAAATTCATCTTCAATTTTTTTTTCGATCGATATAACAACACCGTTATTCATGATTCGGATTATTGAAAAATAACGAATTATTGAATCGAACGGTTAACTTTTGGATACCAAAATGGCGTCGAATCGTCGAAAGTACGAGCGTACAGTAATCGACGAAAAATTCGCAAAGTCCGAGAGCAAGTATAGTGGCAAGCGAGAGAGCCTCACCATAAAGTGTCGGCGGTAAATCATTCGGTTTTATGGTGGTGCACGGTTTGCCAACCTTTGGCTGATGAATTCCTTACACAGCGAGGCAAGACTGTGTGAAGAACACCGCATGGGACGATGCAGACGAGAGTTCGTGCAAATTTTTTTTTGCCGCCATTTTTTTTTTTTTTTACAAACGCCATGCTGTATGTAACAATTACAAAGATACGAATTACATAAAGATTGAAAATGTAAATAACGATGCAAAAAAAAGCGAATCTCTTCATCGTTGTCTTTGTTCGGCATATATATTTTCATCTTCTTCGCGGCGCAATATGTTAAATATTTTTTCGTTTCAAGTCGATTTACTTAATAAAAATAAAAGTTTCGAGATATCGATTAAAAGAGCAAAGAAAAAATCCCTTCGGCGTCGCCGTTATGCTTCTTTTTTTCTTTCGTGGATGAAAATACGCCGAAAAGATAAGTTAAGAGGCGTCTTCTGCAAAAAAGGATTATCTTAAGATCCTCGGGATGAAAATCTCGAGTACGCAAAAAGGTCGGACTGTCGACGCCAGTCGCGACTCTCACGAAAGCCCTCTCATCCCCCGAGCGTTTTGTTTTCTGCACTTTCCACGCCCAAACGTCGTCCCGATTATTCAGATATTCAAATGAGGTTACCAACCTCAGCGTACACGGGACGCGGGGGGGTTGGTCGCTCGGGTTACTTCAACCTTCATTTTCTACAACGTATCTGGCCGCAACAGTTACGTATCATCGAATTATTCTAATTTTGAGCTGCAAAACCCACGAGCGTTGGCGGGTTTCGTCTATGGCGTTCACACGGGGGCGTGATGCCGATGCCTCGTTTAGAGTCTCTTGCCGAGTATTCTATATATTCAGACATCCGTTTCAAGTTTTGCCATCCCTGGAAGACTCCCGCGTTGCTTTCGGTAAAAACAGAACAGGTTAACGCCCATTTCAGCGAGCGTAGCAGACACTTGCAGCTGGGGAAGGGTGAAAATTCCACCCTCGAACGTATCTCGGGGGTGGATATTGGAAGCTCGCGCCTGCCTACCGGAAGGGGGTTGTTCTCTCTTGAGCTTCGCACAGCTTCCCCTTCGAATTTCGCGATTCAACAGCGCAAACTCCGTTACCAACCTTTTTCTCATTCGCGGAAATTTTTCAGGGGTTGATCCTCGAGAAGACGGGAATAAATGTATACGATGAAAAAAAAAAATACGAAAAAAAAAAAAAAATCGAAAACGTATTCGTGAAAAAAATTGTAAAATGCAGTAACGACTTTACACACATGATATCTTGGCTTATATGCTGTATCGACGTACGGTTATGACGTCACGTACTTCACCGGATATCGTGAACGTGTCGCACGCCCCGTTCGCGCCCTCGGAATAATAACAACAAAGCATAAGGCATAAACGGAAAGACTTCTTGCTGTACGGTGCTTTTGCCGGTGTTCGGAGTTAGTAGATTTCACTCAGTCATTCCTATATAGATAATGTACTACAAAACGTACACGATGAAAAAAAAACATAGGTTCCTATGAGGAAGCAAAAACGGTTAATTTTAACACCGCCGCGTGGTCTTATATGGTCCATAATTTTGGTGTAGAGAACGGTATCAAATATGCTGTGTAAAATCAATATTAATCGGTATCAACGGTTTTTTTAAACACCGTTAAACGCGCAGTACATTTTTTTTCTTCTTCATACGTTATATATGTTTATATACGATCGCGAAGCTATATATTACGAAAGTATCGAAAGTATGGAGAATCTTATTCTTTGTTCGAAGCTTAACACGTTCTTCCTTTGGCGAAACTTTGTACGACGCATAGTTTCCTAGTTAAAGCTGTTTTAAGATTACAGCCAATGAGCGTCAGCCGCCCGATGGCGCCACCGTCGTCGGCGAGCGCCCATTGGCTGATTACGTTAAACAGCCGTAACTTAAAAACTGTACACTGTACAGAAATATGCCAAAAGGGAAAGTTTTTTCAAATTTTACAGCGGAATACGATCCGATCATTTTTTTGGGCTAATTATGCAATGGTATGTATTTCATGCCCTATATACTCGATTTACAGTGTCAATGGTGCGGCAGACGTTTCGGTAGTGCGGAATTTGCGATATTCTCGATAAATTTTTTTCGCTTCCCCGCAAATACGCGCGTATCGGCCAGTGAGCAATGAGAGAAATATATAGCATCGTGTGTCGTTTCTCGGTCCTCCGCGTACAGGGTATTGCCTCTTTCTTTCTTAGCTTTCGTTTCTCGCTCTTTCACTCTCTGCGGTTTGAAACACGATCGGCCTGAGAGTGTTCCATCATATGTGTCTATAAAACACGCCGGTACGTGTAGACACGGCAGAGAGCGAGTGCCCAGAGGATACGTGTGCGGCCGGCGCGATTGTATGCGTTTATTCGACGTGCCTCCGCAAACGTTCGCGAACCTCACGCAGGGCAATCCAACACACTATTACAAACGCAAAACTTGGACTGGTTTTCTTAGAAGGAATCAGGAGATAATTAATTGTCCTCGGTGGACGGGGACCGTTCGGGCATAACGAAGACTCCCCGCCCGATATATGTATTTCTTTCTTGCTTTTGTATCGAACCTCCATTCCTTCGCAAGGAAATAAAAAAAAATGATTTACATAAAAAAAAACGTCTCACTTAATAACATTATTTAACACAATTCGATGTTACGCCAAATAAAAATTGTTTAAATCGCGATCGTATTTTTTTTTTTTTCGCGTCATTACAACATAAATCAGGATTAATAAAAATGAAAAAAAACGCCGTAAGACGTGGCAAAAAGTTATCTGGGTTATTAAAATACCAATAGTACGAAGCAAGTACGAAGAAATTGCTCTCGTATTCTCTATTTCACGCGCGGATTGACAGAAGCCCCGCGGTTAAAATCCTGGCACGTCGAGCCTGGCGTAACGCCCTCGAGACAGAGAGAGAGAGAGAGATTCCAGATCATAAAGACCGTTTTGTTCGCCAACGAATAAACTACCCAGCCTCTACGTATATATAACCGTATAGATCACCGTGGATCCAGTGATTTATAAGTTTCGACGCTGCGGATACACAACACACCGTTGAAATATTATTTACGATCGAGAATTGAAAAACTCGCGAACGCGTAGTTTCACCAAGAATGTGGCGACTAATGAATTAACACTCTATAAGGGCAAAAAAAATTCCTATCGATAATTTTTCCTTTCGTAAATTTATCGCTTATTGAGAATTTTTTATTCTGGAAAAAATCGTATTGTATTATTATTATTATTATTTTTATAAAATGGCGATTTAATTTCCGGACCACTTCCGGTATCAATGGAAGATTAAGACATTTTTTTTAAGCACCGATCTTTCGAAGTGATTTTTTTTTTCTTTTTTTTTGTTCATTGTTTCGAGAACCTTGTAGTGTCTGACTGGCCTGTCGGGATCTTAGATTTATGATAGCGATACATATACATCGTAGTTGTCGTCGAGTTGGCGGTAGCAGCGTGTAAATAGCTGCTACGCTGGCCCGTTGCTCTCGAGATCGAAGAGATCTCTATGTACGAGTGTCGACGTTGACCACGCGGTTACAGCCTCGTGGATTTCGAGGCTATCGTGACTCTCGCGAACGGACTAGAGCTCTCGACCCGGAGTACCCTACGATCGAGTATCCATACGTACACTGACACGGACGCCAAACGATCTACAGTCTCGATCGTATAACTACCACCGGCCACTATTTCTTTCTCTCTCTTTCTCTGGTACTCGGACTGTATTACCGGTAAGCAAGTATTTGGAGCAATAGGATACTCGCGGGCGTTAAAGGTTGTCATACCAACGAGCTCCTTGCCACACATTTCCGTCATTTTCATTTGACAAATAGTCCAAGGCCTTGCAGTTATGCTTTAACGATCATGTATCGATATATTGACATGGAAATACAATAATGTGACTACTTTGAACATATCGAATTTTAATAACATAACCTATACAATCGCTTCGTTATTGTTTAAATAATGAATTCATGTGGTGCGCAATAATTTTATTGTCGAAATAACCAATTAATAGACAGGATATGAAGCATACGATTCTCTATCAATAAGATGATTCTTACCTATGCAATGAAAACTCGCACGCCGAAAGTGCACTGGGGTACGTTCCGAATCAGCGCCGGGCGACTTTTCTCTCTGTCTCACCACGAATGAAAGAAAGAGAGAAAAGTTCGCTCGGCGTTGATTCGGAACGTACCCCAGGCTATGTTGCCCCCGTGTGGAAGGTGCGGTGGAGGGGCGCTGCGTTCATGCGTCGTTCGCCGGTTCCCGCTGGTGTTTTGCTACAGAGTAGCAGCAGGCGCTTGCGTGTGCTGACGACGTTTCGACGTTTCCATAGAAAAATCGATGCTTCTGCTTTCCCGGCGTAGATCCCTCACTCCTCTCGTTCTTCGAAGGTAACATAAACCTTTCTCAATACTTATGACTCCGGTTGAGGATATTTTTTTCGTATATCCGCGAATCCTATTTTTTCCGCGCATTTACGAACTTCTCGTAATTTGGAGGTTGTAGTCGCGGTGACTCGTTTAACGAGTGCTACGCAGCGTTACTTTTATCGAGGCGGATATTCAATTGAAATATCGGTTGAAAATAATGTCAAGCATTACATGCATCGAATCTATTAATGCATTGTCTGTTGCCCTTGAGTTTCGGGATTAATAAATAATGACAACGCAGGCAGTGTTGCCGATACCGTTCATGTACACATGCACAAACGACAGTGTCGCGCAACATACGCGTGGGCTAGCAGTAAAAAAATCAGCTCTATTCTTTTCAGTTTAAAAACGGTGTCGAGACTTGTTACCATTGCGAAAATGACTGTTAGACGTTCGTAGAGTCTCTGGAAACCTGCAGGAGTGTAGGCGACGTTCGGAAATATGCAAATACATCAGAGTCGAGTGAAATATGTGTCTTGTCGTCGGGGGCCGGTCGGGGGTCAGGCGACTGAATTCTCGCGACATGTTTAACCGTCGAATTTGTAATTATTGCGAAAAAATTGCACGCGTCGCGATCTTATGCATTCCCAAGAGTTTTTTGACGACGGAACAGAAGTAATCGAAGAGTTATATCGCAGTTTCGCGAGACTTTTCGAGTGTCGGAAAATCGAGTCTCCGCGGGTTTGACACGCACGGACTCGTGTGTACTGCGCGCGCATATACCGGCATAACGGACATTTTTAAATCTAAAGCATTGACGACGTGGCCTGTCATTCGTTTCGGCTTCGATGTTTTTATCGTTTTCGTCGCGGTTGTTACAGTTTTTCAATAACAACTAATCAGGATATTATACACGTATTTGATATTTTTCGAGATCAGTGTCATTGTGTGAATCGTTTCTTATTAACCGCGAAGTAATACGACACGGCGAATAATCGATTAGAATGTTATACATTACATGAAAGTTTTAGTAAACCTATATATTTTTTTCTCACTGTCGAGAAAGCGTTAGTTTTTTTGTTTATTTGTAGAAATCATTCGATCGAATAATCAATTACCAATAATTTTTTTGCGTATTTTACAGAATGAACAATGTCTTTGAAAAAAAAATGTGCAGTGAAGGAAAAAAGTACATCCCCAACGATAACCAGTAGCTGCGAAGAGGGATGTTAGAAATACAGCCATTGCTTCAATTCAAAGAAGAGGAGAAAAAGGAGGAAAATTAGCTTCCGTCATGAAAACAACACGAATGCAGCAAGCGGTGATGTACATTTTACGAATCCCTCTGATTTCTCAATCATATCGTCAGACAAATTGTTGGAAACGCCACCAGAAATCGGTGTTAATTAAATTATTGTAAAAATGCATAGTCCCTGCAAATCGATAAGAATCAAATTCTATCAACATGCAAAGAGCAATTTATTTATTGTTATGGAATTTCGTAGCTCAGCTTCAGGTTCTTCTTACTTTTTTTTAGCCGTTTTATTAATTTGGCGATATATTTAATTTCTTACCGCAAATTACAACAGATTTTAATTCACTTCACACTTTGATTTTTATAATGTATCATATTACGAAAAAAAAAGTGAATAAAAGTTTATTAATTCCGATTACATTATTAAAAAAAAAATTGTAGTAAATAATGCATTAATGACACTTAATAAATAATATCATATGAAGAAGGAAATTCGCGACGATACACCGATTTACCGAAATGAATTTTTTTTTTCTTGTAGCATTAATTTCCATTAAATTTCATGACTCCAATTTGGAGATTTACATTGATTGTTTAAACTCTAAGGAATTAAAGTCCCCTGTAAATTGCAGAGTTCACGATAACAATCGGACGATTCTATCTTCAGTCCGAGTTGTTCGGAACTTTTTCATACACTCTCCACGGGGCAAATGCTGCACGATACGTTTTAACTGCGCCTCACCTTGTTACAAAACTGCTTGGCGTTAGTATTGCGACAATCGGTTGCAGTAGCGACAAATATTAAATTCGCCTCTATCGTTTTTTTTTTGCGTTCGTAACAAAATCAAGCAGTTCGCGCAGTTTTAAGTAATATTGAGCTCTCGAGTGATGTATTCTCGTATCGTAAGTAGGTAGTGGCGCGAGATTAATCGTCTTTTGAACAGACGATTCCCGAGTCATTGGACTCGAAGTTTTTAACAATATTTTATTCAAGTATATTTTTTTTCACGCGTCTGGATAACGATTACATTTTTATCGTTGGTCATCACTCGGACAACTTATCATTTTGAAGTGATTTTACGTATTTACGGACGGTGTGGTGAGCTTTGAGCGTCTTACAGGGCATTGGGGCTTTGAATAAGCGCAATGAAACAGAAGAGGCCATGTGCCGAAGAGGCCCCTGCGGCATAGTGTACCGGAACTCAAGAGGGTAACTATTGATGCACTCCATACTGCAATGGGTCGCCATAATTGTGTCACTATGATAAATAACTCATTTCTCAAATCTTTTCTGTAGTTTTATCGATTTCTCAGTAGAATTGTGAAATTCCCCTTATTAAATACACAGATTGCATCATTGTTTTTCAATTATTCTTTAATTTCTGTTGCATACGTCGTATTTTTTTTTCTCTGTATTAACGATTCCCAGTACTCTGATATTATTCTGATTCCATTTTATTTACGCATTCAAACTTTTTACAGATTCGGCGTATCGTTCGTGCGATAGAATGGATTATTCTGTTTTTTAAAGCGAACGTACGAAAATCCACTACGCTATGAAGGAAGAACATGAAATCGAGAAACATTAACGCGTTGGAACGCTAACGACGAACGTCGAGTGCAGGGAAAATCTTCAATCGCCGATATTGGATAATTCTATCAGGTAAATATTATTTCACTGGCGAAATCGGTGATATAGTAAAAAAATTGTTATAATTACAAAAATATTCGGTAAATTCCGATCTATACGATCAATCAGAAAAATAATTAGAGAAGTCAAATTACTTTCCATATAATTCCAAATTCGATTGCAAAACTCGATACATGTTTCTTTCGTGAAACTTTACTTATATGTCTCTCGTCTCTTTAGTTTTTGGTTCGGATAAATATTGTTGAATATCATTCTTTAAAACGAACGTAAGTCGATCAAAATTGACTCTGTATTCACGAGAATGTCGATCAATCCTATCGACTCGGTATCGAAGAAACGTGCCGAATCGATCACGTACTCCGTATTTTTTCTCACATCGTAACTTATCGAACACGTAGTCGAAACTGAAAAAGTATCGTAAAATAGCGTAATTCGTCATCGAGAAATTTTTCTCGATAAAGAAAAATACTTATATGAATTCGCGCCACTAATTCGCGAGACAATTATTGGATCTATGCGCGAAGGATCGTAGACACTTCGGCACCAAACACCAATGAGGAAACTCGCCGCTCTCGGAAACACGCATAACAGTCAGCGTGTCTGGGGAGCGCCTTTGGAGAGATATGAAACGTAGAAAAACGCACGAGAGCGAAAGAGAAGCGAAAGAGAATGTAAGGGTCAGAGCTCTTGTTTCGCTAGTAGCCCCGGGGGCTACGGAGACCGTGTGTTGCCTTTGGAACGGCAAAAAATCGAAAGCCTTCTCTTTATCTATCGGTTCAAACTTTGCAAAAATGTATTTCTGAATGTTTTTTTTTGTTTTTTCAAATATTTTCATTTTACAAAAGTATTCACAATTTCACAAAATCGTAAAAAAAGCAAATTTTTTATTAATTTCAAATTTATTATTATAATTTTTTTTTTTAATTCACAATCCATCAACGATATTTATTTTCTCAAAGTTGCTTCGAACATTGCATCAAAACGGACTTTCGAGCTCTCGATCGTTTCTGCATGGAAAATGAAAATAAAAAAAAATCATTTCCGTATCTTTAGACTCGAAATGTCTTTTGTCCTCAACGTTCGCCAAGTATTACAACTGCGCGTAATTAACCGTTAGGAAACAAAGCAAACTCGCGCGCCCAGCGAGCTTTCACCTCGAGTTATAACTACGAGGGGCCACAAAGGGATACAAAAAGACAATACAATTGGACGATTAGCCGATACTTTGTACTCCGCGAGCGCTTTCGACACACGACGCGTTATACTTCGTACATTTCACTCCGTTCGTTATAATAATGACAATAATAACAATAATAACAATAATAATGATAATAACAATAACAATAACAATAATAATCGTACAAAATTTTAACAAGCGCTATTTTAACAAGTTTTGGCGTCCATTAACGTCGAATTCTGAAACGCCGATAATATAGCTATAGTTTAGCTTTGCTTCTCGAGGCTTTGTATATCTTTAGGCAGTCGAGTTTGAGTAAAGTGACACGCGAGCTCGTCTTCGATGCTCGTTCTCGTCGAGTTCTTCCTGTCCCGTGCCCGTCACTCTCTACGTGAGGTTTAAATATAGACGTTCGGTGTCTCTCGTTTACCCGGGCGGAGTTCATTTCTTCATGAATGAAAACACGGCGATTGGGGATGTGTTGGCCCCGCCGTCTTGTCGAGCAATGCTCACGCTTCGCGATGCAATCGGACGCTTCTTTTTTTTTTAACGAGAAAAAAATTTGTTGCAATTAGCGGAGAAATAATTATTTCGTTTCTCATTTGTGTTTTTATGGGCTTTTGAACATTTTTTTGAGATTTTCTCTCGTAAGCTGTTTTCTTTTTAATTATCGAAAAAATAAGAATTAATTAAACAAATTTTTTTTCGGGTTAATTGATCTATTGATTCGTTGATTTTGTTTTTTATCAATTTTTCAAAGTTTTTTGCACTTCGTTAATTTTGTATTTATTTTGGATGTCGTAATTTTTTTTTTTTTCGAAGGATTTTAAAAAATGGTATATTGTGATTGGAGATGAGGTTTTTTTTTTGTCGATTAATCATTGTTCTTCGGTGATTCTTTCATTAATTAAGTTTTTATCGTTGTTTCAAAATGACGTTCAATCTATATAATTAACGAAATTTAAGTTTCCTCAAAATTTTTGATCTTTGACTTTCGTCGGAGTTGTCTACGGAGAACGGGTTATCGGCGCGTGTCAAGCAATTGAAATTCACGTCGTTCGATCGTCTTGGTTGGCAGCGCGCGGCTCGAAACTCTTAAATGCTATTTCTCTCTCTCTCTCTCTTTCTCTCGAGACACCGTGGAATGTATGGAAATTTACTTACGTTACCACCACCGGACTTATATCCATTTTTATTATGTCCCACATAGTCGATATATACAGCCCGTTTCTATTATGGGGGTTCTTGCCTCGACGTATACATATACCCATATCTTTATCGCGCCTATGTACGTATATATTTGATACGTGACGTGCGACACGTGTTAATCGTGACTCGAGGCAACGGCGACACCTTCTCGCTGAGCGAAAAACACAATTTCAACTTCGATCGTATCGCCAACTTGCGAGAAATACAGTTATTAATCGAATTGTGCAATTCAATTTTTTTCGCGATTCGTCAGTGAAAAAAAAAAAAAAAAAAATAGGAATTTGCTGATTTGGAGGCATAGATTCAAAGAGAATCATAAAATCAATGATAATCGAATGTTTTTTTTATTATTTTTGGATGGCAAAAAAAAATTCATTTTTACACTTGAAATTTCGTAAATCGCGAGAGACGCGATTTTACACAGGAAACGTTTCCGCAAACGAGTCACGGAAACGAATAAATTGAAAAGTAATTTCCACGAAGGTAACTTCGTTGTACTACACCGACTACGGTAATGCGCGGATGGACACGCGCTAACGTAGCTCTATAAGGTATGACAGCTGCATACCGTCGTTCCTCTTGCGCTCGGAGACGCTTGCAACATGTGTGTCATACGCTACGTGATTCGATTTCGTTATCGATCATTTCGCCGTGACTTTATTCAACACTTGCGTTATTACAATACAAAACCCTTATCCGCGAGCGTTCGATTTGATTTCGATAAACTTTCGTTGATTGAGACATTTATTCTGCGGGAAACAACAAAAAAAGGTAAAACGGCTTCGTAAGGTATGTCGAGTAATAACCAATTAATAACTGAATATAAATCCAAAAAAATCATATTCCGACCGTAAAATGAAGTAATTTCTTCGATAAGACGAAGAAAAATTGATTTCAGGGATCGATATAATTAGTCTGTTACCTAAAAGAACACAATGTCGTTTGCTTGCGAAACTCGTCAGACGTGAAGAGTTCAGTGATTAAATCAATTATATAATCAAAATTATAATGAATTATTAATAATTTCGCAAGTCACAAACCCGTTGTCTGTTGCATCACACGCCTTCTATATTTCTTTTTTTCGATTTCCAGTTTCGGCATAACAGTGACTTTTTTTTCCGTTTTTTTTTTTTCGTTTTCTTGATCACCTTTAGCTTTTATTCGCGGGCGCAAAAAATATTCGTTAGTCGATGGAGCGTGTCGAGGCTATCGCGATTATCAGTTGGGACAACGACGCTCACGAATTAATTAGGATGAGCTCGTTAAGCCCCCGTGGTCTCGTCTTTCTCGATCGTTCTGGTTGCTCGTAGTATATTTCCTTCCTCCTTCGAATCGCCCACCCTACGTGCTTAGAACAGTGTATCTTTAACGATCGTGAATTCTCAAGATTTCCGTATAGCAGCGACGGTAGTGCGACGACGGGTCTTATAAGCTTAAAATTTATTTATCGATTCAATTCCGAATGAACTACCAAGAGAACTTCCCTCCGTAACCAGTTGGCATACAGCATCGAGCGGACAAACGCACAGCTTCATTCGCCAATTACGTCGTTGCCTTATCGAGTCTTCTGTCCCTCGTGTCTTCTGTTCCGCACGTCTTGCGGTGTGAGCTCGTCAACTTCTTGTCTTCACCCTTGAGAACTCTTCGCCAATGTCTTTCGTGTCAATGAAACATGAATTGGTACTGATAGAGACGTCTTCTCGACTACGTCGAGTCGTACGACAGAAAAAAAGGCGTTTTTGCTATACACGGACGTTGCGAGTTCGATTAACTTCCGGTTAGCGCGATCTTAATGATTGTGGATATAGGATACGTTCCGTTAAGGTTTCGGCGTTTCTGCAGCTTTCGGCGAAACAGTATTTTTCAGACGCGCATGTGGAAAGACTTGGAACGCAAACATTGCGGTATGCCGATTGCAATGGGTGTCGCAGATTTGTAATCTTATCGCAATTGATGCAGTTGCTCCCTTAATTACTGCTGCTTCGCTAAAAGCTGCAGAAACGCCGAAACCTTAACTAGACGTACCCATAGCCTGCGTTGCAAAAATAAAGAACGATCTTAAATCTTCTCAAACAAATGTTTTGGTGGTGAAAAAATGTGTGTCGATCGCATCGCGTTCTTTGGATATGATTTCCCGATGATTTATCGTCGCGAATGAATCTGATGCCGGCTGTTCCTCTACGGCAACGTTGTTCTCTGCTCCAACAAACGGGCGAGTGAATTCCCCATCGACTTTACGACTTCACCGAGAGTTTCCATTTGCATATCTAACAGAAGAAAGGGGAAAGGGTCGCGTCGAAGGGTTCCAATATGTCGATGAGCGGATGATGAAAGATCGAGAAAACGTTGTAAGCCGTTTGGTATCAAAAGATTCGATATATTTTTTTTTACGGGGCATTTTTTTCTTAATTTTTTATAGTCACTTCTACACACGAAAGTATACGAGTTAATAGTAAAAAGGGCGAAAATTAAGAAGCCGATTTTTGCAGCATTATGGCATTGAGGTCCAAAGTTGCATCGAAAACGGCAGTCGAATTTAGTGAAGCGACCAGTTGATATGCAAATGAGACGGGATCGATAAATCAAATTTGGGAAATGACAAGGAGAGTGTTGTATAGATCGACCCTCTGCCGTTGGCACGAGACTAGTTTTCACATCCCCCTGCAGTAGGCAAATCGTCGGTTTAAAAACCACCCTCTCCTTTCCATCAGCTTAGTTGAGTTCTATACAGAAGCCGACTCTCGGCGCATATATAGAAAATAAAAAGCATACAGTGAAATGAGCATCGAAGCTTTGTTGGAAATGCAAATTTTATCTTTCGCCGCCCCTCGCGACAATGAGCCTATAGGAGTCCCGTAACTCCCTATTTTTTATCTTTCCTTTCGCTGTTTAAACTCATCAAATTTCTATTTTTCTTTATACATCCAAACCGTATCGTGTCGGTGACAATGAGCATTTTATCTATCGGATACCGCGAAAATCAGTAAATCGCTTTTTTCATATTTCAATTCTTTGTCATTCTTTTAAATCAACAAATAACAATTTTTCATCAATATTCGAAAATTTTTCGTTGGTGATTTTCGAAATCTTATCATCCTAAAAATGCCCCAATTTTCATTTTCGTCTTTTGGTCCCTTTTTTACCCAAAAAAAATAGTACTTTTGACAATATTGCCGGAGCTCGTTGGATCAACATAGTAGCTTCGCGATCGAAAGTAAGAGTGAAAAGTTGAAAAAAAAAGTTCACGGGTCTGGTAATAATCTGCATATCTAAATAATCGAAGCGCACAGCTCGCATATGTGTCCAATCGACGGCAGAATGTTCGCCAAAGTGAATGAGAGAGATGGGATTAAAGTTGTGAAAGGAAAAGACGAGGGAAGAAAAAGGACGATGCGCGTGCGCCCCTGCGCAGTGTTCGCCTGGTATATCCAGAGGCCTCTCCTGATTAGCATTGCAAATTTTATATCCATCTCTCTTTCTCCGCGGTGGTTTATTCGCCATCCCTCTGGTATACGCTTTTATATACGCGGGATACTCGTGTGGGTCCCCCCCGCCTGCGTTCATCTCCCGTGTATCGTCGTTTCTCGCTCGTTTCGACGCCACCCGGGTTCCTTGAACCAGATACCAGATTGGCTACGCCAGTACCGCGAATCTAGATCTATCTATCCATTGGCCTTTAATCCCCTCTGGACTCGCGTCATTGATTGCCGATTGAAAAAAAAAAAAAAAAAAAATGCGGCCACCCCTGACACCAGCGACACCCGGAATAACTTTTCGTTTTATTTCATTTTCATTCTTTTTTTTTTAACCCTTCCGCCTTATCGGACTCGCTGTGTCCCTCGTTTCTTTTATTTATTCCTCTATCTACATATTATTTGACTACTTGTTTGGTCCGCAATCGCTGTGGGGACAGCTGCTTCGCGACATACATTGTGATACATTGTTCATCGCCGCATCGATGATTTATCGATGTATTTGCATCTGAAATGAGGCAAATCAAACGCTGCGAATCGTAAGAAATTTACGAAGCTTCTGTATCGATGTTGGGAAATAGCGAAAAATGTTGGTGGGTTTCGATGTATTTGCATCTCAAATAAGGCAAATCAAAGGATGGGAATCGTAAGAAATTTACGGTGGTTTTGCAGCGATGGTGGGAAATAGGAATATTTTTTGGTGGGGTAAAATGGAACAGTGGGATATATCTTTCGGTTGTATTTGGTGCCCTTTTTTTCCGATGCATGTGTACATCAAAGCTTTTGCTAGTCAGATTAATAAGCACAAAGAGATGTTTGATATTTCTGCATCGACGATTTGGAAATTGAAATACATTTTTATCGCGGTAAATCCGATCAGTAAAAAACTCGTTTTAAGTCCTTTGATGATTTCTTCGATGTACGGCCGTCACGAATGTTCCAAATCAGACAAAAAAATGCTTAGAGCTGTTTGATGTCCTCAGATCAAAGGCAAATCATAGATACAAGAAATCACGCAAACATAATGCAATTGTGAAAAACATAATTTACGAAAATTTTAAAATTGCTCTGCAAAAAAAAATGCGTAACGAAGAAATAAAAAAAAAGTAGTAAAACAACAAATAATAATTTACATATTAAAATTCCGAAATGTATTTTTTGATGGATGTTGGAATTTTCCTAATATTGGTGTATTATGCAGATAATTATTTGTTGTTTCATTGTTTGTCGGTAAAACAATTAATTTTTTTGCGTTGCTTTTTAAGTTGAGATTTTTTCCAATTTATGGACATTTATTTTTCCAAATGAATTATATTATGTTAAACAAATAAATAATAACAAACAATGGTAAAATTTAAACATTGCGGCATTTTACTTCGCGCGTTTAATGTTTTGCTGTACGCGATGGCGAAGTTAGACGGAAATATTGCAGACGGGAATCGTTGGTACGCAATTCGAAGTGAGTCACAGATTAAAACGTAAAAAAATGGCGGCGGCAACTCGATATATGTGACTGAAGATTCGATCAACTTTTTCAAAATTCCTTTTCTCTGCGCGTTCATAATTTACCATCGAAACCGAACTATACGACTAACCGGAGTAATGTACCAAATTTTGTAAAGATATTGAAGTGTTTCGGGAAACAAACATCAGAAGGAAAACGGAAACTCGCGTTTTGGCTTCTAACGGGCAGTGGAAAGGGTTGAAAAATGGCAATAAGATAAAATTAGTACTTTGCATATCAAATACCGCAACTCTACTAAGAACAACCAAAGCTCTCTGAAGAAAATGTACCAAAGGATGTTGACAATGACTTTTTCTTCGCAACGCGCGAGTTAAAAAATGCAATTGAAAAACGACGCGGAACACCGGGTAACGAGATATCCTTCCGGACGTTTATCCGCACTTAAGACGTAAAATGAAAGGAGGCAGAGAATAAAAAAATAAAAGTGCGAGATACGCCATTCCTACATAGCTTCGAGTCTCGGGAGCTGCGGACGATTCCACGAATGCAAATCAAACGCGATAACAGTGTGCGCAGATGCCAATGTGCGAAGCGCGAAGCAAAGCCTTATCTCTCTGCTTTTTCTAACACTCTTCACTTCTCGCAGATGACGATAAAGCGAAATAGAAACAAAGGGAGTTAAAAAAAATATATATATATATATCTTCCTGGCGGAAGTTAATTTGATCCCCCATCAGCGATTACTCTCGATCTCCCGATCATTAATACGCGAAAAAAGGTTTATTGATCTTTGGATCGCCGACTTGGTACTCAAATCAACAAAAAAAAAAAACAAAAATTTCGCGCCGCTTAGTAGAAATATTCGAGATAATATTACAAGAAGAAATAAAGTTACAAGGCGGTGTTGTATTGTATGAACGCGTTGGCGATGCCAAGAATCATCGAAGGGGGGGATCGTCGAACACGAGAATTAATACAGAAAGCAAAGAAGATATACGATATTTTTTTGTATCTCTCAAAACGCGACTGAGAGAGATCAACGAACGGATGACTCGTCAGAATCGTCGCCAATTTAAATTCGAATAGAAATCCTTCTCGACGATCTACGCAACGTCACTCCGCTTCGTTTCACGACGACGGTATTTCAAAACTTAAACGTTAGAGAGAACTTATTCTTGTTGTTCGAATAATAATTAATCGAGATAAGTGAGAAAAAAAAAAGAAAAAACATCGAGAAGATCGCACAGATATTGGTTGAAATTTTAAAATCGGAAGAAATAAAAAGTCTGCGCGCAGCTGAGCGGACGTAGCTGGTCACGTGAAATTTATCCGTGTCTCCTTTACGAAAAAGTCGACGAAAAATCGTTTGTCCAAAATAAAAAAGGGAACAGAGAAGGTGGAGAAGGCGAAGACCTTTGCCCGTCACGCAAACATCGCGTAATCCTACGGGTAGGAATATTATATACCTTTTCGGAGGGAAGCGTGCATCGAGTCAACAGCAAGTGTGACCCGAAAAGAGGCGAGGAAAGCCCAAGTTATTGTGTCACCGGTTGTAGTCCCGAAAGAGAGTAGAGTAGAGCAGCGCACGGTATAGAAGAAAAAACGTTAGGGGACCGCTGGCGAGATTTCGAGACGCTTTAGGTAGAAAATTGGAATTTTCATGGTTCGAGCCCCGCGTATAGATATTGCGGTGAATCTCGTGGCAAAAACTTGCTAAATACGTTCCTAATGTAACTCCGGGCGAACCCTCGTTTTCGAATGTCCATTGTCGAGACCCTTGCGGTTTCCCTCGATTTTTTCTTTTTCCTTCCAATTCGTCGAGACACTTTTTTTTTTCGTCTCACAAATAACTCGAAATCTACGCGATTTGACCGATCGCTTCAAATACGGAAAAGAGTCATTGACATTCGAGGTTTAAGAAAAAAGAATCTCGTCGCTGATGCAAGACTGAAAAAATAAATATCTCTCGTAGATACAATCACGTTTTACACGGATTCTTCGGCCGGAGCTGCTCCGGCATCGCGAGCCTTTACAAAACCTTTACATTTATGATTCGTCATTTCGGAATAACAACGAAGGTAAGCGCGGCTACGGCTTGCTTCTCGCTTGTGGCATCGCGTCGCCACGCCCTCGACGGGAGAGAAAGAATTCAACATTTAGGACACGAAGCAAAATCGTGACGAGGTGCCTTTCATTTCGTGGGTTCTTCGGAACGATCGTCGGACGCATGAAAAAACATTTTCTCGATTATCAACGTCCCTCTCCGTAATTCCCGCGGTCGCTCCCTTAAACACACTAAATTTCATATATATATATTTTTTTTACGTAAAAACGTAATTACATCGATTTTTCTTAAACATCTTTACACTTCACTCGACTAAATTATCGCGTCAAAAGTTTAGGAAGAATTTATTTGCGCCGATAAGTAAAAGCCGCCGAGCGTATCTTCACTGTGGCAAGGTGCCTGATGTCGAGGTTGATGATGACACCAAGAGACTCCTACGCAACAGTAAGGTTCGTTGTTCGAGACCGGTGCGTCTCTCGCACACCGCGGGAGGTCGTCCCGAGGGCTTCTCTCGGTGCACCTTGCAACGCTTTGCTGCACCGGCTGATATGCTGACGAGAGGCCCTTGGAGACACGAAGAGCGCTGATTTGCGGTTGAGAACTTTGTCGATTCTGTTCACGTAGTTTTTAATAGCAACATTACCGTTTATTATTTTTTTTTGCGAATAGTTGCAATCCATTTTTTTCCCATAAAACACAACTATTAATAACTTCGTAAGAAAAAAAAGGACTAATAGCTTCGTAAAGCAGAAATAGGTATAACCAGTTTCGTTAATCGAAAAACAGATGTTAGTAGTTTTTTTCTCAATAAAATGTTGCAGCCAATGCTCGTTAGGAATGCAACGACATAAATCTCTTGTCGTCGTGTTAAGTTTCTCGGTAACAGTTTCCAGAGCTTCCAATCGTTGAAACAACATGTTTAAGTCTGCAACGTTGTCTCCGTGTGTCTCAAAGACCGCGGATTCTCGTTCCAGTTGCTCCGACTCTTCGCATCGCCCAAGCTAAACGAAACGTGACCACAGTGGCGTGAAATCAAATTTCACGGACGTCGAATCGCCGATCACTCTGATAATTGATCTAACAAAGAAGTATCTACTTGCGAGCAAATTAGACGCATTTAAATTCTTATTTTTTTCTATTCAGAATCCGAAGAATAAAAAAAAAAAAAGAATAAAAAATCGGAAAAATCGGACGAAAGTTCATTGACTTTTATTTTAAGAGCCATTTGATACCTCCGCGTTTGGATAACAAAAAGAGGATTATTTTTACAAGTCTTCGTAACTTAAATATTGAATTCACCCGAAAAAAAAAAAAAAAAAATAGAAAAAAATGCGTTAGCGCCTCCGACATCGTATAAAACGTTCGTCGAGGTTTGTTCAATATGAAAATTTCCGTTTTCCCTCGGATGACGCGTGTCACACTTGATGCCCGTTTGACGGGTCAAACAAACAGAGCGTCAAGACCGGGGGGCGCACGCGTCTCGACGCTCCTTCCGCGTTTTCCTATTAATAAATCCAATACTTATCCGGCATTAACTTCGTCTACGAAATTTTCGCGTGAAACGAAAGAGGTTTATAAATCTTGCGAAATCCATGCAACTGCAGGTTTTCAGAATTCTTTGCGACCTTTAACTTCGCCGTCGAGCGCTTCGATAATAAGACGATTCGCATGCGGCGTCATCGGGCACGCGTACGTGAGAAATTCGCGGATGGCACGCGAGAGGAGGACAGAGGGGGGTACATAAAATCGAGAATGAAATACAAAGTGCAACGAGAATTTCTTTGATCTCGTAGCGCACCGTAATAATGTTTCGCCGGTGAATTTTACCGATAACGTCCGTGAAGCGAACGTCCTTGATGCGTTTCTCAAGGAGATGCCGAAGCGAACAGAGAAATTCAGTTCTCGATTACTTTGAGGACTTCGGACGTGTAAAATTTGAAGTTTGAAAGGTCTACTTGATTTCTAAAGACATCATTCTCTTGTTGAGAAGATAAAAACCGAAAAAAAAAGTTCACGAAAAGGTTCTCACAATCTGCTGCATTAATTAAGCTAAAGATCTCAAGTTAACAAGAAAAATCGTCCTAAAACGCAGGTGAAGACGTTGTGCAGTTAAAATTTGAAATTCCGTACAATTCCAGCCGCTTGAGTGTTTTACGCGCATTAAAATGTTTGTACCGAAGTTTAACATCTCCTCGACGAATACAGCAAAAATGTCGTCGATGAGGATAAAACTCGAATAATAATTCATCGAAGGATCCGCGAATCCATCAGAAGGTATAGTCCTATAAATATCTTCGTATATCCATTCCGAAAAGAAGAAAACAAGTTGAAAGGAAGAAGACACATCGGTCACTCGTATCCGCTGAACAATTCGAGCAAAGCTCACGAGAGCCATGCGGGTGAGGAGCATCTTCTTCGAGTGAAGAATCGCCTGTAAATTCTATCTCTCTTTCTCGCGAAGCTGAAGAATAAAGAAAATAGAATAAGAGATTGGCACGAAGCGAATAAGAGAGGCTGGTCGCATTCTCGAGTTAGCCGGAGAAGTATAAACTCCGGGCATTTGCCGCGTTGGTGTGCATGTAAGGGGGCTTTTGCCTCGAACCCGTCACAGCCGCACACCGCGAAGAAGGAGATGCGCGCTCGTGGAAGAGCTTCAGAGAAGACACGACAAAAGAGGATCTCACGCGGGTGATTACAACATTAATAAACAAATGAGCCTCGAGGCGGATGGTTTGCTCGCGAGCCAATCGTGTAGCGTGGGCGGTTTCGAGGCGGAGCAACCGCGGGCCAACCTCACGAATCCCTCGTCCAAGACATTTTCTATCTTTGTTCGTCGCTCGGACACTCGTGACTCCGTCTTTTTCCCACTCACGGTGAAGCTATCTCTCTCCTTTTCATTCCACCGTCGCTGTGCCTGCGGCTCTCTCTTGCGCTCATTGTGAGCCGCGTACACGCGGTCGGTCTTCGATTCAACCCCACTGTGAGTATCCGCGACTCCCACTCTCGGCAACAACCGATCGTAGTGGGATTACAGCGGGGAGTCGACCAATGTACGCGGAGAGGGAAAATCCGCGGTGGGTTTTCGAGAGACTCGAGTGGGGTGAGAGAAAAAAAAGTCTCTACCGCTCTCGTGTGTTATCCCGATGTTACAACGAAGAGGAATGAGAAAGAACGAGAGCATCGGCGAACTTCTGGATTATGCGGCTCGTTCTGCACGCCGATATCGAGAGGCCTATTGTGCGTTCGCCGGGAATCGATGTTTGCGAATCTTACGCGTTGCAGTTGCGACTACGCGCAATACGAAACTGTCTCGAATGTTATGCGATATTGGATAACGGAACTGTTATTTACTACGCCCCGTTTTTTAATTAAATAATTGCCATTAATAACTATATTTTCTATGAATAAATAGATATCAGTAAGTTTGATTAATGATAAAAGAAATGTAATTACCAGTTTCCTTGAATTAATAAATAGCACAAAGATTAATGGATCGGTTTTGCACGGATGCGTGCTTTCGAGTTTCTTCAATATTTATGGCACGAAGGAACCTTTAAAAAAAATATGATACGTGAGAAAGGAAGTCGAATCGCCACGGTAGAGCTGTGTTTCGTTTTGGACACACGAGATAGCACTGAGGTCAAACTATGGAATGATGACCGCTTCGTAGTATGCGTAAAAGCCTCACCTTAAAATCTCTTAAAGCCCGAATTAGGTAGTGTGCCGGCGCACCCTTTCCTGCATTCGAGTATATAGGTTTTTCGAGCCCTCCGTGTCCTCCACCGTCGTCGTCTCGATGCTCGTCTTCGTTAACCGGAAGCTAACCATTACCCTCGGGAAACTTAATAGTCCGTGAAAACAATAGAATTACCGCGCGAGCGACCACTTCTCTATCCTCATCGCTTCGGACTTTAAGAAACGAATATAAAAATAAAAAGAAAAGGAAAAAAAAAAACAAAATTGTATCTTTTGCCCGCAAGACGTTTAGCCGTTGCGTCGGTAGCGACAAAACGCTCGCTTACGACCACCGAGGAAATTGAGTTGGAAACTATGCCGCGAGTGGATAACTCACTGTTGCAATGTCTCCAACGCTCATTGACGATGTCCGCTCGTTCTGGAAAATTGAACCAGCGGCTCGTTAGATATCTGGAATCTCAGCGATGTCGAGCAATGTTTTGTCCATCAATTACCGCGTCGCGATAACATATTCCCATTTTTTTTATACGCGAACGTTCCACGTGAAAATGTGTAAAAAGTACGTTTTTCCTGCCGTAATATGGCAGAAAAGATGTTTTTTATGAAAGTGTAATTCTTAAAGTAACATCCAATTTGCAAAAAAGTTGTTACCATTTAAAATTTCAGCTTCGGAAAAAATCGATCAATGATTTTGCGCGGTTCATCCGGTAGTTATTCGGATGGTAGCCGATAAAAGTATAGGGTTCCCCAGTTGGTTGTACACATTGGGAGTTTCTGATAGGAACAAGTCACCAGCGTAACGAAGGGAATTGGACTCCTCACTCGGAGGCCCAATTCCAGGAGTGTGTCCTTCCACTCTCGTTCTTCTCTCTTAAACTCGCACACCTTTTTCATTCCCTCGCGTTTAATCTTCGCCACCATAGCGTCCAACATCCACATCCCAATACGCTTCGCCATCCTCTCCACCTCCTTCATCCTAATTCGCGAAACGTCGAATCTCTCTCTTTCTCTTGGCGAACGTTTGGCATCGGTATCCCTTTAGCATAATCCCTGAGCGTACAAGAAGCTTCGGCCACAAACGTGCGTTGCTCTTCTGCCAGGGATGCTGCGACATACAGAACTCACGCGTACGTCTAGCTTTCGCAGTATGCGAATGAGCAGTCGTATGTGTGGGTAAAAACAGTTTGTCCTCATAGCGAAAATCTCCTCTCGTCCGTCGAATGCCCGGAGCGTTGAACGGAAGAGGACGGAGCGCGAAAAGAAAGTGAGAGACGATGAATATGTGTGGCATCGAACAGAGAAACAGCAGTGCGCGCAAAAGCAGCAGGCAGCAAGCGACGTTGCGTTCAACGTTCGACGTGACTTAAACGAAAGAGAGAAAACGAGCGGCTTGGTGAATACGATGTAGATGAGAAGGACAAGAGGTAGGAGTTGCAAACCGAGTTGGCCATCGCGTTGTCTGATCATCCTCAAGACCCTAATGAAGCCTGGTTTATCTGAAGGCTTTCGATTCCCAGTATAACCCATACCCCACGTACGAAAGTAGCTCCACTCTTCGTGGCGTTGAACAGTGGTAGTGGCGAGGGAGCTGTTGCGATCCTCGTGGTGATGCGGAGCTAGTGGTGGAGGACACCTTCCCGGTGGTGTGCTAGCCACCCGGTCTCTTCTCTTTCCCGTACGTACATCCACGACTAGAAGTCGTATTTTCAACGATACTCGAACCTCCAAGTCCCGCGGGAGCAAAATTCGCAAAAGTTCCTTTCAAATGTTCCTTCCATAAGTTCTAAGGATACTATTGAAGCTGAGGAGATTCTGGCGAAAATGAAAATTGGATCAAGCGGCATAAAGATTTCAATCATTTGCTAAATCGGCTTGATTTGTAGATAAATGGATTTTTGGTTTGTAGATAAATGGATGCTATGGCTGAAAGATTATCATATTTGACTTGGGAGTTCGATGAATGTATGGAAAGATCTATTAGGATGCGAAAGGGACGGTGTACGCTTTGAGCGTTTAAAATTGATTATTCATCTTTCGGAACTGATCCACAGATCAAAATTTCGGGTCAACCGATTTTTCGATCTCTAGGAAAGTAGCGATCGAAAAATCGGTACCAATTGCCTTTCTAAACGTTGAGGAACTTCTGCCCATTGTCGAATATCACGAATTGGAAACGTTTCGATGGTCGAGTATCAGATGTACCCGATCACGAAGTTTAATCGGTTTCGCGCGATCAATGGCACTTTGGCTTCGATTTCTCGGTATGAGCGTTAACGAGCTCAATTTTTGGCGTGGCTGTACGAAGAATTGTGAGTTCCTCGTGAGGATGGTGATGAAGGTAGTGGTGGTGGTGGAGGTGGTGGTGGTGGTGGTGGTGGTGGTGGTTTGGTGAGGCCACCCAAAGCCGTTCGCGCGCCGAGTTCTCTTCTCGCCAGGCCAGGGGGGAAAAATAAGAAAGAGGTGGAAAGGATCTCGTCTCTCCTATATAGAAATCGTACAGGAGTTACCACGAGGTCCCTCCAACAGTGAGCCAAAGGGAGGGTGGAAGGGAAGGGTAGCAGAAATCCACGATGTTAATTTTAACTTAATTAAGGCTTAATTGAGAGAAAACATTATACTCCCCGCGTCCGTGACATTGCCCGTGACGGTGGAGATGGTGAAGAAGGAGGAGGAGGAGGAACGGCCCACCGAGTGAGGTCTGCTCTAACCTCTCCGCGAGGCATCGTCGTCGCATCTGCAACGCAAATACGGATTTGAAATTTCAAAAATTCGAACCGCTCCACCGAGAGGAAAGCGATGCCGAAGCTGTTGCGAGCGAAACGATCCGAGCGGATCGTGGTCAATTAGAGGTGGCGGAGTGGTTGTCCAGCGAGAGAACGACCATGATCGAGGGTGGTGTATACCATACGATGGAATAACGCGTACCAGGGGGGCACCCGGGAATCTCTCGATACTTTTATTTCGACGTATCTACCGATCTATCTGCTCTTGTGGCAGTATCAACATCGACAATAGCGCCTACCGCTTTCACGATATCGATTATATCAGTGCCGAACCTCCGGTATTTCATTTTTTTTAAATGTACGCAACGTTTTGAAAAATTGGCAATCGTCGATAACTGTATTTTGTTATTGACGGGAAAAATATTAAATGTAATCGGTGAACGATTGTCAAATTTTTCATACCGATCAATTTTTGCAACAAGTTACGACAAAACCCGGCCGCGTTCCGAAAAAAAAAATAGATAAGAAAATGAAAAACATGAAATCTGTTTTTCTGCATTTTTTTGCGCAAAAATTGAAGAACTCCAAAAAATCGTAACTTTTAATTGTTTATATATATTTTTTTCGCTGAACACGAATCGGAAAGCGGTTTTGTCTAAAATTAAAACAATTGACAAAGCAATATGTTTTTTTTTTTCAATGCAAATTTCCTTAACAGTCGTTACGTTTACAAGCTCTCAATTTTTAATATCGATTGTTAAGTAAAGTACATCCGGTATTATCATTTGGTTAAGTTGTCCAGTTTCGGACTCGCAGCCTTCGCAAATTCACGTGTATTTAATGAACAAGCGACTCGTTTACTCCGCAAACTAAAACGTCTATCAGTCTCTGGCGGAGTCTCCGCGGACGCGAACGCGAATGAAAAAAATGGCAATACAAATTCTTATGGAATGCACGATTAACCCGGATCAATCGAATGCTTGACGAAAAAAAAAAAAAATTCTTGATTGTCTGAGAAAGTCAATCACTCGATACGTTGAATAACCTCCACAGATCTCGAGAGATAAAGAAACCCATTTAGAGTACGATAATCCGTTGTGCTTTGGGTAGAATTCGATTACCCTTCGTAGAATATATATCCGATCGATTTGAAGTCTTGGTGCCTCGTCGTCGAGTAAATAAAATCTCTGGTGGGATATGAGAAATGACGCGGTAGACGCGGTTGAGAACAAGAGAGAGAGAGAGAGAGTAAGAGAGTAAGAGAGATAAAGAGAAAAATAAGACATAAACGGAGTGGGAGGGAGGAGAGCTCACATCCTAATGACCCACGATGTACCCGAGAGGGAAATCCGAGGAACCCGCAGTGATATAAACAGTCCGTGTTCAGGTTTCTTCCCATGTATATATTCTCGTTTTTATTTTAATATATATTTTTTTATTCCGTTCACCTTTTCACATATCTCTCTCTTCTCCATTTCTCTTCTGTTCTCCATTTCCGTTCGTTTCGTTCATTCGATTATAGTATAAGTGAAGTACCGAGAGCGAGTGAGCTTTTCGATCTTCTTATCGCGACCTCTTGCGGTGAAAAAAACAAACAAATTCAATAAACGAATCAATTGATTCCGCGGCTGCGCTCGGTGACTCAACTTCCGCTTCCTCGTATACAAACGACGTCACGCTCCGCGGCAATTGTCGCTTCAAACGTTCGTGACCACAACTTTGAACGAAATGATATTACGTGAGTGAAAGAAAGTTTTTTCTTCTTTTTTTTCGAGATATTCATTTTTTTTTGTTTCATTTACGAAGAACAGAGTTGTCATTGTTTCTTTGATACGGCTGATGGGGGCAATGTTAATTTTACGGTTCTGGCGGTCACGCTACGAGGACTCGAGAGAATCTCACACCGGTGTACTAGTAGCGTGGCGCGTAGGGTTAATATACAAAAATACAGCTTGCATGTGGGGGAGAGAGAGATCGGTTTGTATGACGGATCGGTCGAGTCTTGTGATGAATCGGTACGTTATAATTCCTGACTTGGACTGATGATGAATTCTCGTCTTCCCTCATGCTGCAAACTTGCGCAGCCCTGTAGGACGCCTCAGGTTTATCCGCCCTCCAACCCTCCAACTATATTAACATAATTTCTCGACATGGCGAACCTCGAGTATCAATTGGCAGGTATAAATGCATTTCAACTTTGTAATTCGTGTTTTAACATTATTTCGCACGAAGTCGCGATTTTTTTTTTTCTTTCGTTCCGTTCATTTCGATACTTAAGATTGATTTACTTCGATTTTTTTTTCAAAAAATACTTCGCGGTGTTATTACAATTCGTAGAAATAAGCAACAACGATAACGATTTACGTGCGGGGAATTTGTTCAGAATAAGTGTTCTGTTTTATCGACCGACTTGAAAGTCTATAAATATTTACGTTCTTATTTAAAACTTTCATTTTTTATGCATCTGTAAAAAAAATGTATGGCGACAGAAAAAATGTATTATAATAGACATTACAGTGTAAAGTGCCAAAAAAAAAAACTTCAACTGTTACCTCATTCAAATTTGTTTGTTTTGCTGCAAAAACAATTATTACAAAAACACGACTCTTCGCGATCTATAGATCGTGATATCTCGATTAACCAATCGCGCGTCTTTTTAATTAGTCACTGCGTTCAGCTGTTACTCCGACAACGTTGCATTGGCACTCGTAATTTCAAATAACAAACATCAGTCCACTCGCAACTCTTTACTTCACTCTGCTTTCGCGTACGTTGAATGAAACGAAAAAAAAAAAACAAAATCATAATATTAACCACCAAACATTCTCGAAGCTACGAGTGGGTTAATGTTTATAAGCAAAAATCGAGAGTGTAGAAGAAGGGACACGCCGATGGAATTTGATTTGTTTGAAAGTTCCGCGATGGATGCCATTCGTCTGCGTTGGTACGAGAATCCCATACTTACGATGCGACAAATAATAAAATTCGATCGTATGTGTACGGAACGTTGAGTTCGTCACGCGATATTCTGTCTCAATATACAGACGAGCAATGTGTTGATATAGGAGGAGATAGATTATTGAAGCTTGAAATAGAGGCCACTGGTGGCGGCGAATATCTACGGAGACTTCGGACCGGGTAACTCTCGTGCGGGTGGATCATGGAGGTCAAGTGAGTCAATAACTCGGCAAAGACCTCCGATTGTAAAGTCGATCGAAGTGACCGATCGAGCTTTGTTCTCTCCGCTCCCGAGGGACACTCGAACGAAATTATTATCATTATCGATATAACGTTCTCATTTCTTCATATTGATTGTTTTGTCATAAATTAAGACATAAAATTTCGATTCACCGATAGCACGAAAAGCCTTTTACTTCGAGACGTATTTTTTTTTTTTTTTCGTCTATTTCTTTGCCCTGTGGATGCGGCGCGCGCGAGGTCTCGCGGTTCATCCTTCATCGATAAGATCGATCCAGCAGCCGATCTGAAATCGTGAGAATGCAACACACCGTCTCGATGCAGAGCTGAAAGGGTGGGGGGAGGGAGGATTGTGGTCGCTGACTTTGATGCGCGCCAGAAGTCAAGGGAGACTTCACAAGGAAGCTTTAGAAAGGATGAGAAGACGCCGAAATCAAGATAAACTGACGGAGGGCCATTGAGAAAATTAAAAAAAAAAATTATAAAAAAATCTCAAAATACATCGATCGATTGCGCGAGAGACAGTTCGAAAAATGAACTTTTCTACAAGAACTTGCATACGAAAAAAAAAAAATAAAAAAAAATCAAAGATCGCTTTTCAATAAAAATGTATTTCATTATAATCTATCGTAATCCCAATATCGAAGATGAAAGAACAAAACTAATTACCCGCGGTCCGATTTCAAAGATAAACGGAATAAAGGGTTCTAACTAAATCATATGGGATGATAATGTTGAAAAATTTGAGAAGATATAATGCGCAAGGTTTGCCGAAAACGAAAGGAGAGAAACTCTAACCCGAGTGAAATAAACGGCACGTGTGTGTATGTGAACTGTTTCGAACTGCAGAAGTCTGAGATGCACTCACTGACTGAGTGCAGAAACGACTGTTCCGCGAGACTCGGGGCAAAGAGAGAAGAACAGAGAAAGAGGGAAAAGAGAGAAGAAAAGAAAACGCGAAAGAGAGTCTCGGGGTCTCTCCCGCGTGCGCGCGGCAGTGTATGGCTGGCTGCTGCTGCTGGTTGCTGCACACGGCGGAATATAAGGTTTTATTTTCGAAATTTATGATTGTCAATAAATTTTAAAAGCGTTCCGTCTGGAGCCCTTAGGGCTGAGGCAGGGCTGGCCAAACCGAAAGTCGAAGCTTCGAATGAGTTGGTCAGTGGAAGGGGGAGGGATGTTGTTGGGCCCTCGATATTCTCTTTCTCTTCGCCTTCTTCTTATTCTTCTTCGGTCCTTCTTCAATCTTCACATACGTATTAATATATATATATGTATGGATATGTCTCGATGTATATGTATTTTTACGTGTGCGTTTATATTTCTCTGTATGGCTGTACACGAGGAATCTCTTTCTCTCTTTCGGCTTTCTGTGTTTCTTCATTTTTCTTTTGTACACTTTCTGGAGCTATGGAGAAGTGAGAGCTCCCTTTCTATATATCCCCGAAGGGCTATGGGGATTCGGGCTTAGCGGCTAATTGCGTTTGGTGCGCTCACACACGGACACTTACACATGAGTAAGAAGAATGAAGCCAGTGGCTCGAATTTTTACAACCACCTTACTTCGTTTTTTTTTTCTATTTTTTTTTTCCATATTTCTTATTATTTTTCACGTTTGAATAATGGTAAATAGGAAAAAGACGAATCGAGTGGATTAGATCGATGACGATTTTTCGATAAATCGATGTTTCTATAGTCGTGGATATTAAAAATGAAGTAAACGAAATAAAATTCTTTGAATATTTGTGCGTTAGGGTTTCACCCCTCTCGTTCCTCGTAATCTTTCATCGTATTCTATTTTTCTCGTTTGCCTTTCTCGCGGGGCTTCTCATACCGGGCAAATCTTATTTTCGATGGTTTTTATGAGTTTTGTGGTTTGGCGAGTCGAATCGGTCTGTAAAATGCGAAATGGCTCGTTCGAGAGAGCGGTCGCGAGCGAGGGGCGACGAAGCGGGAAGGGGGGGGTTTTTCGGTCGAGACGCCGCCGTCGGGCCCCCGAAGAACGCCTCTGGTGCGAAGGACTCGCCGATTTTTGTTTGGCCGCCCTTTTCACTCCCTCTCGAAAGCCGTGGCTCTCTCGCGTCGAGTGCAGAGTCCCAATGGTCCCGAGGGGGCACCGCGCGATCTTTCGCCTACCGAAGGGCCCCCTCTTACCCCCCACCCCTCCCTCCCTCCCTCCCGCTTTCTACTCTCATCCCTTTCGCGCTTTCGTCTCGCGGGGCACAGCTCACGGGTAATTTCTTCGTACACGAAAATCGATATTTCATGGCTAATCACCAGTATTTCGGAGGCGTGGAAAAGGCTTTCGTTATTTATCGCGTCGCCCTCAGGATAAACCGATCCTCGCTCCCTCTCACGTACATAAACTCTTTTACTGTGCCGCACTCAACTAACCCCCCCAAATCGTGTGTACTCGCGAAACAAAACATTGTTATGAACAGCAAAACTTAAAAAAAAAAAAAACAAAATGGTGTCAATCGACGAAATTTCGATCGATGGACCGTCAAAAGTAATTTCGTGGATTGGTCGTCGTATTTTTGAACCAACGAACAAATTATCATTGCGTTACGATTTTATCGAGAATGCTTCCAAATAATCGTTCAATAATGATAAATTAAACAATCAGCCATTTTGTTGACGAGATCGGCGAACGAAAATGTTCGCAATTCGATGTATATATAGCTCGTTAAGATGAGATCAACGAATCGATGGTGGTACTGTTCGATTATCTTAACCCCGCGCCTACGAAACGTAGAACTCTCCGCGTGGAATAATTACTCGTAATCACGTTCCATCTATTGCCCGCGGGATGACGAGGCTCGTGTGGCTTCGGCCTCTCGTTCGTTTTTCCTCCTCTCTTACAAGCTTCCATCGGCTAACGACGATAACTGGCCAAGAGCCGTCTCTGCATCGCGTCGACCCGATAATTAAACAATCGCCATATCGTACTCTCGATTATCGAAAAATTTTCATCGCAATACTCGTATATTTTCAAAATTTTTTTTTTTTTTTTTTTTAGCGGTTGGGCAGCTTGAAGTTTCTGAAAGTACCTCAGACAGATTTCTTTTTCTTTCCCACAATGCTGAAATGCGTCGAGTCATCATTTCGAAGGCTTCGATGTCTCGTTCAGAGAAGGAAGCCGGTGGAACATTATTACTCCTATTTTAAAGGACGCTACGAGAGATGCGCGCCTATATGAGCTCACGAGAGAGGAAAGGAACGCTCGTCTCGATTTTTACCCCCTTCGCTCGTTCTCCACTCAGCTGAACTCTCCTCATTCTTTCTCATTCTTTCTTTCTCGAGGCTTTCTGCATCGCGCAACCTCTCTCATTAGCTCTCTCTGCTTCACCTTTTCTTCGGGGGTTCTCTTTTACATCGTCTCTTCTCTCACATGCCACAGCGACTCTCCCTTCATCGCTCTCTCAGTCCGTACGTCGCTCTTCGTGTCCGTTCATCTTACTCATCGGCTTAAATTCCGAATGCGTCGTTATTCAACTTTTTATCTTCTCATACTCCCCCTACAATCTGCTCCACAAAACAACCCTTTCCTCCCCCCTCCCCTCCATCTCTCTATCCCCCGTTTTATACCCGCTGTTTTCTCTGGATTTTCAATTCAAATCATCAAATTTCGTTCTTTTTTCAAAGTATATACTTTAGAGTCAAAATTACATCTTAAAGGTGACGCAACCGCAGTTGCTCGCCGCTCGCGTTAATTAAGGTCAGAACAATACAAACGAAAGCGTTCGAACTTCTTAAAAAGGACCTCGGAAAGTCGTGAAGGTATCTCTACGCTCGTGTGTGACTGTCATTAATATTTCTCCGACTGTCGACAATCGCGAAGCACCAAGGCGAACGCGCGAGCGCGAAAGAAATGATAAAGAATAAATGCGAGCGAACTCATCATCCCTCGACCGAGCCGCAAGGTTGTCTCCTCTCCCCCTCTTCTCTCCCATCTCTTCGCGTATATCCATGAAAGAAAAATAAAAAGCGCTCGCAGACGCCGCGGAGCGTCCGCAACGCTTATTAATTTCACATCGTCGGCTTGTTCTCTTTGCTGCCACCGCGTTATGGAATCTTTCGCCACCAGAGATCCTTCCTTCGGGTCCAACGTGGCATACGCGTATCCTAAGATGCCCCTCTGGTGCCGCGAGTTTTCTCCCGCGTCCTCTTCCTTTGGTCGTCGATCTTCGATTTATGCTTTTCATGGCCGCGCTTCTGCTTTCGTTCTCCGTCGAGGTCTCCTATACACGAATGTGTGCGGAACACACATACGCGCCATCGTGTGGGATATCGAACGAGGAGTCGAGAGCGAATAATAAAAAAGACACGGAGAAGAAAGAAAGCTAAAGGCAACGAGAGATAAAAGGAAGGATTATGGTAGTTGAGGGGTTGATGATGAACGCAAGTTTTTCTATTCCAGCAACGATTCGAGACCTATGAATATGCATTGATTAACTTATAATTACGAGCCATCATAATACGGGTTGCAATTCATCCAATGGCCAATGGAAAAATTTTCATTGCTAAGAGAACTCTTTTAAAATGGTAATTGCCGAGGATATCATTATTTTTTATTCATTTTTTTTTCGATTTCTGGCGCGAATTTCCGTATCAATTATTGCCGAATCGTAATGAGCGCGAGAACATGCATCGGATATAGTCTCGAAACAACGAACAGCCAATTTTAGTTTTCCGATCGAATTTTCAAAAATTGGAGTTTTTTTTTCAAACAGCGATTGCCCTGAAAAAAAATACATAAAATGAAGAATTTTTCGTTATTGCAATATCGATGAAAAGTCTTGAAAAAACGCGATGTAAAGGGCAACTTACTATTTTTTTTTTTGAGAAATTCAATTGTATTTTTTCGCGCTAAACACGAAACCGATGTCTATTTGGGTCGATATCAAGAAGAACGTTGTTATTCGTCGAAAACGATTTCCATTTTTTTTTCGATAACAATTACTGTCACGAAAATCGAGATACGCTGTTCATTAGATTAACGGGAATAATTATAACCTGAGAAAGTTCGACAAATGTTTTAACGCACTAATCACACATTTGGACACTTAATTTTGTTGCGGAGACGCGAGTAATGACGACATGGGTTGCGACGAAACCACAAAACGGCTTCGGGGATAATTCGCCAGATGCAGAACCATATCTATAGTGAGGTATAAGCTGATGGCCGCACAAATAAAGATATACAAGACAAATGAGACGCAAAAAAAAATGTATTTGCGATTTTTCTTAAGACGCTTTTCAAAAAATTGCCGCCACATATCTCTATATATCTTATTGCAGAAACCACCATTTTGATAACAATTTCGTCTTTTAATGAAGAAAATCTATGAAAATGCTAAAAAAACAAATGCAAAATTCGTTTTCGTCACCATTTCGTCAAAGTTCTTTGAGAAAAGGTACCATTTTTCAGTATCTTGAGGCAGCGAATCGGCACACGACGATCGGACGCCCATTAATATCTTTCGATATTACGAGATTATTCTTAAGGCAATTTTTTTTTTTTTTTCGTCAAGATACTTAAAAATCATTGACAGAGAATGACTCAAGATATACCCGGATAGAATGGCACAATGAACCTTACAAGGAAAGAGAGTAGGAATAGAAAAAAAAAAGTAAAATAAAAAATAAAACGGCGTATAGAGATCGTGGGCCTTACGAAAGGCTGATTGGCCGTGTAATCCCCATTAGGCCCCCCGAGAGAATCGATTCCTCGTCCCCCCATCCGCACATCCACACAAACACTCGTCGCGCATATATTTATACGTCTATGTATATGTCTGGAATATGCCCCGTTCTCGATATTCAAATAATCGAACAATGGATACTACGTGGCAGTGGAAAGAAAGAAAAAAAAAAAAAAAAAAAACTAAGGCCCCGACTCACCGCTTCACGAGAAAAAGGAACAAATTTAAATAATCATAATAACGATAATGCCCGACTGGGTTCAGAGAGGAGGGGAAATATCGATACCGGGCGGCAATAACCTATCGACGTTTTTCCCCCTCCTACTATTATTCCCGACGAGACCCACACAATCTCGGCGCATAAAAATATCTAACTTCCCGAGTCTCGAAACTATAGTCGAAAAATTGAAAAAAAAAAAAAAAAAAAATCAGAAAAAAAAATTATCCATCGCCATTTTGCATGAGTTCGAAGAATATTTTTTTCGTGCTTGTGGTGAAATATATAGGAATGTATAATTGAGAAGGATAGGTCGACTTGCTTTATTTTGTATACGTTCGATACAGAAAGGAAAGAAGAGTGGCAGAGGGGGATGGAGATGGGGAATGAGAGGACCGCGATGAAGCTTGGGACCTTCCCGTTCCACACGGGGCATCAGACTCTCCAGTCCCTCGGCTGCTCTTCATTTTTTACTTTCAAAAATCATGACGATGCTCATTTTTCTGACTCGTGAAGAATTCTTCAAAGTGACGTGTAACCAAACGGGTCTCTCTCTTTCTCTCGCGCGGTCGATGTTCCGAGGAACAAGGAGAATATCCTATAGGGCCTCAATGTGTGTTGCAGAGCTCAGTGGGATGAGGGAACGGAAAAAAAATCCTTTCCTCCACCTACGAAACAACCGCGACTACTCACGACAAGCCTTTTTTTTATCCTCTCGGACTTCAGATTTTCAGATTGTAGCGTTTTTCAGCTTTTTTTTTAATCCGCATAACTCGAAGCCTCTATAACAAAGATATTGGGGAACTTGAACTTCAACCGCTTGGGTAGTTTACACTCCATCCCCTTCCGTTTCAATTGAAATCTTCAACTTTTCGTAATTTAGATTTCGTCGAAAAATCTCATCGTAAAAAAAATTTTTTTTTCGATGTTTCAAAAAAATCTTTTTACGCTGTGACCATCGAAGGGTTGGTATTACGATAATTAAAAAACATCCCCGATGCCATTTTCCAGTGCCAATACTTTGATATTGTGGAGTTTTTACTAAACACCCTAACATTCTAACCTCAAAAAAATAATTTTAGCTACTCGCGTTCCGCGTCTTCGATACGTGAGATTTTATGTTACTACAGTTTCGTTTTCGTCGCGTATAATAAGAGCCTACGGCTGGGATGTAGACTCGTGTCGAAACGAGGGAGGGTCTCGCGCGCGCAAAACTTAACCTCTTTCCCTTCTTTCTTTATCCTTCGCTTTATTTTATTTTTAACATTTTGTTTTTTGTTTTTTTTTTTTCTATTATTTTCATTCGCTTCTCTCTCTTTCTCTGTCTCTCTCCGTCGAGTATAGAGCTCACGGGGCCTTACATTATAATATTCATATTTCCAACGAAAGATCTTATCTCGTAAATGAATTGAACGCGTTCCGATTTGAGATATCCGTTGGTCGAGGGTTGAGTGTATGCGCCACGCGGAGAGCGTTGCTTCGAGGACGCTGACTCCTCCATCTTATTCTTATACCTCTTATTATTATTTCTTTAACTCACGTGCGCATAAACCCCCACGAGAGTCTCGTTCTGTCTTCTCTGCGTGTATTGTAATGGGCAACTGAGCGGCGAAACATAATGGCAAGAAGCGAATGAACTTAAGATAAATTTACGCGAAGATAGAAGGAACGGTTACTTGTATTGAATTCGCAAAGTTTAGTCAAACATTTTTTTTTTGTCGTTTTTTTTTTTTTTTTTTTTTCGTTTTTTTCATCGTCAATGACACGCCGGACGAGTTTGAAATAAATACGAAAAAAGATATGATAGACACAGTGCCAACGAGACGTTTGAGAGTTTGAAATTCTTGGCGAGGAGCACAACGCGCGGTTATATATCCCGGACGAGAAAAATACCTCGGCCGCGGGGCAATTAATCATATTTCGAAAATCATTCCGCGCCCGGTGTGCTCCCGAGATCGAGACGACGAGATACCGGAGCACCAGCAGCAGCAACCAGCAGCAGCAGCTATGGCCGCAGCAGCACAAAAGACCAAAGTCATAGTCCCCCGACTGTTCCTGATGGGCTTAGCCCGTTCTGGGACTGTAAAACTTCTCAAACACGTGCACATAACCTTCTGTATTGTAAAAAAAAACAAAAAAAAATCTTTCGAGAAAGCGATATCGATGAAAAAACGCGGATTTATAGGTTAACGATTCCGATATTAGGCACATTGTCGGGTTAAACAACTAAACCGTTACAGATTTCGATAATCCGTTCGGACTAATTGAAAGTATAGATTTCAACGGTCCTCCATAAATTATTTCAGATTTTTAAACAGATTTTTTCACAAATGGTATTCAGTTGAAGCGATCTAAGAAAAAGTAAGAAGTTCGAAAAACACGAATGTCTCGAGAAAAAAAAAATTTGCGAATAATTGTCGCATTTTCATTACCAAATTTCAGAGATCATTTTAATCGTTACTTTTCAAGCTTTAAAATGATCCCTGACTCGTCCTTACAGCGTCTCTTCAACCTGAGTTATTCGTCTCGAAGCTCGGAGAACGCGATTGGTGACTGCGATAATCGCGTTATTTTTGTTTTTTAATCTCATCAAATGTATGTTGAAATAAAAAAAATGATAGTATATCGCTGTTGGGAGAACTGATGCGTGCCGAATAAGAGTACAAAGGATTTTGTCGAGGATGTCCGAGGGAATTTGTAGGGAGATGGATAAGAGTCAGAGATGAAAGGGAATTCCCTCGACCTCTATCCACCGCTGCGCTCTTATCCTTCTCTCCTTTACTGTTCTTCGTCTTCTTCGTCTTCTTCCTCCTCCTCTCTTCGCATATCCTATTCTCATGTCTGAGACGCTGAGAGGTAGATTTTTAAATTTTGTCACGTTCAAGTTTAAACACAGTCATTTGTGCGTTTCTACCCCGTTGCTCGCGCTCCGGCATCGTGTCTCTTGCCGATTCTCCCCCTTTTCATCATTCCTCACTCTTCCCTCGAGTCTTCATTGTTCTCTGCATTTCTCGTTCTGCGATCCCATTAAATAATAATAAAACGACGAAAAAAAAAAAGAAAAAGAAGAAGACACACACACACACACACACACACGCGATCACACGCAATTCCCATCGCCCTTATTTACCGCAGTGTTCGAAATAACGTAATTTCAAAATTATAACATTCGAATCGCTCGATCCCAACGGTGAAACGATGGAATGAGATACACATCGTTTTGCGATCCGAACTCCAGACACAAAAAATCGTAATTCTCGATGTGGAAGAAACATATGCTTCATAGGTGGCCATTCCCGCGTGTCCCCCACGAAAATCTTCGAATTTCACGATAATCAACGATTTTTTTTTTTTTTTTTCATTTTTTTTTTGAACGTATGACGATCTTAGGTAATCTAATCTAATCTTCTACTCGATCTTTGGCTCTTCTGCTCTCAAGATATATTCAAATATTTCTTATCTCAATCGCGAACTACGCAAACAAGACGTATCATCGTGAGTAATCGCACTTGCATAATGTCAAAAATCGGTTGTTTTTCACAACTTTCCACTGGTGTGAATCTTGAAGGGAATTAAAGTCTCGTAGTGGAGGAGAGCGTAAAAAAAATCGTAAGAAAAGGGTCGAGAGGGCCGAAGAGCGAAAGGGGTAGGGATCGTCGGCCAGAAGGCAGAAAATCGGGCGCAGATCCCAAACTATAATATCGCCGTCTCGCGACCGTTCATGTGTGCGTATTCGCAGGCTGCATCGGCTCTGCTCGGGTCTTGGCGTCTCTTTTCAAATAATTCAAAAACCGGCCGATCGAACATATATTTCTGGGGGCCCAAGCGAACTCTGAACGAGCGAACGCGAGCGCGCGCGCGCCTCTCGCACACCGTGTAATTATCGTTCGCGGTGGTGAGGCCCACCACCCAGACCCCGCGGTTCCCTCTCTCCTGGACTATCCTGTATGCAGCAGTGTTTCTCAAACGCCTAGAGACTTAACTGCTCGCGAAATAACACTTGAAACATTTTTTTAATGGAAGATAAAAACGCAAATCGAATTTAAAGATATATTTTTTCTCTTATTGATAGAATCAATGATCGATAATCGGTGTTCAATTATTACCGAGAATACGATAATTTCGAGATGCTACAATTCTAAAAATTGCGGTTGCGTCTTACCTTGAGAAAAGCACTTTGAGGACCTGAGGAGATTTTTTTTTTGCGTTTTTTTATTAAACTACTCCGCACTTAACCGGCAAAAAAATTTCACTTTTTGCGATACAATTTTTAGACTGTCTCGTTCGATAACTCGTCACGTAGTAATCATCTAACTTTCGATATTTTTTTTTTTTTGCTTTTTTTTATACTATCTTATCGCCGAAATAAGGTCGAAGTGGGCTAATCGTGTGAAATCGCACAACTACGCGAGGAAATGGCTTCATCGATCTTATCATTCGATCTATCGATTGTGTATGGAAAAAAAATTAAGAAATTTGCTTGTGTCACGAAATGGTGAAGATGATAAGTGAAAAAAAAAACCTAATGACGTTCTTTAATGTGACGCTGGAGGCATATTAATTACGAGGGAGACGAAGGCAAAGAAGAAAAAAATTTATTGAAATACGATATTAAAATAGCGAGGAGATAGACTCGCTTTGCGGTCTTCCCAGGAACTTTTTATTCCATCGGCCCGAACACCTTTCCTCTCTCTCTCTCTCGCGTCGACGGAGAGAGAATATCCTTCCTCTTCCTTCGCTAGAAACTTCGAACAGACGGAGTGAAAAATAGTTTAAATATAGATGAGAGAAGAAGAGTGAAGAAAAAACTACGACATCGCTCTCGTTTCGTGAGTCTCGCGTTTCCCATTCCCACGACAATACGGCGTGCGTTAAAAAACAAAGGGTTGCCCCCGGGGCCCACCCACCCCATTCCAAATAGTACAAATTTACACCCAACTTTTCTATATATTTCGTTCCACGACTTCTCCCCTTCGAGGTCTTTCTATCCCTATGCTATTGGATTAGGATAGCACTCTCGGCAACTTCCGGCCTTCGATATCCACGAAGCGCAAAAAAACGAAATCTCTGCCTCCGAATTCTATCTCTTTCATTCGCTTTTTCTGAATTTTAGCCAATATTATCTCGTCGGAAGACATTTTTTTTTCGATTCCATCGACTATCGATCAAATACTGAAGGCTTAAGGTGCCACAATTTCGAATCAAATTTTTTCTCAAAAAATTGTACATCGTATTAAAAAAAAAAAAAATCGAGAAAGCATCACCTTGTGAGAATTTTCAAACGGTTAAATGCCAACAGAAGGCGAAACATTCCGATTCTTTTTTTTTTTTCGTTAAAGTAAGAAACGATTAAAAATTTTCTCATGACGCTCGATCATTAGGATTTTTCACGGTATGCCTATAGGGAACTCTTTGAAACCCATAAGGTAATGGAGATGAGTGACGCAAGGGCTGATCGATGGATCTACAGAGAGAAAACCCCTTCGAGGGCTCGCTGATCACGCCAGACGCTGTTAAATTCTATCTGCCTAAGGGAGAGTCGTGAAGAATCGATATAAAAAATGCTGTTTCTGCCTACTGGATAAAACGCGAAAAAAAAGTGCCGAGAAAAACACGGAAGGAACTCTGTGAATCCTGGAAACTCAAGAGGGGGGGATTGTGAAAAAAAAAAACAGAGAAGTGCATCGCAGGTATATGTGAGAGTCGCCCGAGAGGTGCGGGGATGATTAATCGATTTATATCCAAACTCGACCCCTGCTGCGTTTACCTTCTAACAGGAAAATTCTTCACCTTTTTTCACGATAAAAGCTGATTGATGAAAAAAAAAAAAAAAAAAAACGCGCACCGAGTCCAACATACGAAAAAATTCCCTTAATGGGTTTCTTGTTTCTGTAGAGTAGTTTTTTTCGTCGTTTCCCGAAGACGCGGTACACGTTGTGTATTTAAATAGTCGCGACTCCGAGATCCCACGCGACGAAATTTAAACCGGAAGTGAAATTTCCAACCCTTGAGACGAAATGAATGGAATACGGTAAAAAAAGGAGTGCGTTTGCTTCCCACAACCTGTGAAACTCTCCTGCACCCTATGTCATTGTCGTTCCCTGATAAGCCTCGAGAGGCGCAAAAAAAAAAAAAAAAAGAAACACGAAACAGAGAACGAGAGGAAACGCCGGTGATGTTGAGGGTGCGGTGAGGCCGGTCGTTGATCTTCCGTGCAACGCCCGCATAGCTCGACACGTGTTAAATTGTTTCGATGTTCGAGCGCGAGAACGAGAGTAAAGCGGGAAAAATCTGGATCAACGACCTTCCGGAATATCCCACTGTGGAATTACCATCAGAGGGGAAAGTTTAAGTCTTTCACACTGTTTTTCGAAAAGAGGGTCTTAATGCGCGACAATTTTTTTACGAATCTACCAACTGTTTCGTCAGACATGGGAAACAAAAACGGGTCATTAATAGTATTATGGATCGTAAATCAGTCATTTCAAACGCAACAGATCGATCTTTTTTTTAATGGAAAACATCGCGAAAAGTTTTACCAACCCTTAGGACGTTAGTGCTGTTTATCACCAATATTTGTTCGATAAAATTAATTTCTCTCGTCACATCACATTCAGGTGGCTGTGGCGAGACCCGGATAAGGAAACCCTATTAATCTACCAAACAATGGAAAATTCTGAAATCGTATAAAAACCTATAACTGGGTGCATTTTACGCCCGCATTTCGAACGAACAATGATCTGCTTTTCATCCAAACTTACGATAATACCATACAAAAAAGATCGATCCCGATGTTCCGCACTGTATGAAAGTTTCGTTCAAACGATATTCAGCTTATATCGACTATTACATTCATGAAATTGTATAATTCAATGAATCTCTACGAGATTCCAAGTGGGGACTCTGCTGGTATACTTCTCGGATTAAATCAAAGAGAAGTGATCTTTAGCGCGGTGGAGAAAATTACGAGAGATACGAGAGATCTTTTATCGCATTCAATTCGTTGATTCGACGGTTGTGACAATTGTTAACGATACTTGGAGAGAGAGAAAGAGAGTGTCAAAGAGCGACGAGATAGAATTACTCGGTGAAAGAATGAAACGTACAGAGCTTCAAACTATCGCGTCCAGAACTCCGGAAGTCGGTAGAGCCCCCCACGCTAACTGTAGGGGCAGCGACGGAATTTGTGAAGAAATTTATTGGGGGGTGTTGGGGGGCCCCTTGTCGTCGTCGTTCGTCGTTCTCTTCGTCTTATTCTCCACTTTACGCTCCCTTGCGGCTACTCTCTCAGTCTCGAGGGTCACGCTATTCCGGCTTTATGATTCAATTTTCTCACTTCTCTCTAACATCCCGTGATGCAGGCGTCCATCAGTGTGTTTAACTCACGGGAATCATTCAATTTCATCTTTCACACATTATCTCGACGTCGGCGAGATTGTGCGATTGAAAGAAAGTAAAAAAAAAAAAGAAAAAAAAAAAAAAAAACCAAAAAACATCGAAATAAATAAAAAATAAAAACGTAAAAAATGTTATCGTCCAGTAAATCGCCGTGTGGGTGTTGAAAATAAAAAACCACCGAATAAAAAAAAAAAAAAAACGATACTTCGAAATATGAAGAAACGCGGTAATCTCTTGAGAAAACACAGCTGGCGAGTTACGTAAAGGGTCACACACCGGGATCGCAGGTAAGACTTTATCCTCTAACCTTCTGTGGAGTCTGTATCCGCGAGGGGCACAAAAAATAAAAAAAAAACGACGTGGAAGAATCAGAAGAAGTAAAAGATGGAGTTAGGTATGAAAGGACACGATGTATTATGGGGATACGAGACGAAAAACCTGAGGGGGAGATGTCATCTTGCGCAATTTTAGTTTCCTCGGTTCTTTTCATTTTTTTTCCGTTCGTCTTTCTCCCTATAGTAGTGAAAATCCTTTCACCTCCGATATCCGTACTGTCGTAGTGACGATAGCAGCGGGACGCTGTTTCTCCATTCTTTTTCGATGATTCAAAGAGAAATATTAACCCTTCAATTCTTCCTGTTGGTATTTTGTCAGTTTGCCATCTTCGAGGAGTTCAAATAGCAACAAAAAATGGACCACAAACCTTCATATCATTGTAACAAAATGTTGCAACAAGCGATAAGGTGTTTTCTGGTTTTTTTTGCGAACAATTTGATTCCTCGAATGTCTACCTGCCGTTTCTGTTTTCCCTTCTCGTGTTACTAAAGCCGCGGAAATGCCTAAAAATTGCCTCACGTTCGATGTCGAAACTCGCGCAGCTCTGCCGGCTCTATTGTCCCCCGATAGCCCATCAGGTCTGTAGATTTTCTCGAGTACCTTTCGAAGGTTTTTACAAAAAAAAAAGGAAAAAAAAAAAAATACGTCGCGTCTAACTCGCTCCTTCTCTCAGCCCCAATGGGACTGCGACGACCCTTCTTCTTCTTTCGCTGCTCGGGGTCCTTCACCCCTTTTTCACCGTCAGCTGCATCGGCACCGCGACGCTAAACATCTGTACACCCGGACTTTGTACAATTTCTTTCACTCTTTCCAAAAAGTAAGAGAGAAAGAGAAAGCGAGAGGCTCAGGATAACTGTTGTTACGTTGGTTGGTTACACGAATAAAGAGAACCTTAGGGGTTTTTTTTAAATCTTGATATCGATGCTATCGCGAAGCTGTCGATTCCATCTACTGCGCTGTGGACGGAAACGACTCGTGAAAGGATTGCGAGGGACCAAATAAGCTGCAATTGTTGCTACGATACCGCGAACTACCGATCGTAACGTTGGAAACAATTTCTTAGCTTTTAACGTTGAAAAAGTTCGTTTATAATTGAATAATAAGTCTTAAAAAACGTTTTGGAATTTGAAAAAATGGCTCTCGTGATGCTTTCAAGTCGGCAATCTCTAGTGAACAAGAAACGAATATCGTTCGCGATAAGAAGTTTTGAAATATTCCAGACTTCGTACAGCTCATGGGTATAGAATTGAATGCATCCTCTTTGCCGGGATGTAACGAGAGCACAGAAAGAACGAAAGGAACAGCAGCACATGGCCCACGCAACAGAATCCAGGCGCCACTTATCGGATCTCTATAATTTTAGATTTCCGAATACTCGTACTTCGTAAGCGAAAACGCATATGCCGAGGGCTGTTACTACTCGGCAAAAGACCTTCCCTCTCTCGCGAGAGTGCGTTCGACCTTAGGTTTCATGTTATTTATAGGACATCGATTAAATGCATTCGCCTTAATATATTATTTGCTAAATTGCACTGACGTCGTTTAGCGTAAAAGACGATACGAAGGTTTGAAATCGATTTTTTTTTGTTTCTCGTAAAGCAGAACGATGCAAATCGGAACAAATGCGGTTAACATCGAAGATTCTACTCGCGTATTGCACCGAAATTTTTCTTAATTTAGTACGCGATCTAATTTTATAGTTCGTTCCATATTCATTGCGCAGCTGATTCGAGGCGAATTTTGGATGATTTTTCGTTGTCACATGTTTTGGTAACATTCGCGTCGACCAAAGATCGCGAAGTGACAAACATTGGCTCCGCGAAGATCGCATATTTGTGATTTTTTCTATACGTCGAATTCTTTTTGACTTATTCTCGCTACACGCGGTTTCTATCGAGTTTGACGGTAGATCCCGATAACGTCGCGTTACCCGACCGCTTCAACGTGGTTTCTGATCCTTGCCTTTCTCGATCTCACTGGTACCTTTATCCTTCGATCTTACTTTTTTCCTTTATCTTTCCTCTTCTTCGACGCCGGCATGACGGTGTCAGTTTCGTGGCATTGTCCTCCTTCGTAAAGGACCGAGCGAAGATGAAGGTGGAGAGGATCAATGAAGGAAAGGAAGATACCAGAGATGTATACAAGTTTGAAGGTGGAAAAGGAAAGAATGGAAAAAAAGGGGAGAAAAAAAACTGAGACTCTTAATCCTCTCGACGTTCTCTCGGACTGACCACGCTGCCCACAAAGCCCTTTAATCATCGGAACCATCAACCGCTTCCATCAAACTGGAACTTGCGGCAATCCATCGATGCGTCGATTGTACATCGTTTATCATATTCATTTTTCGTCGAACTCACTTTTATTCAGACATAACTTTGTTTTTTTTTTTTTAACTTCGAACTGTGGGTTATCCTTAAAATTTAAAAGTTCAGATATGGATTTGAGATCGAAAACTTTTTTACTCATTTTACCCCCTTTCGCTCGAAGACGGATAAATTTGAGGGACTTGCCGATTTTTTTCCCAGGACTCAGGTATACGAGGGTTGTCGCTTCGGCGTTTAACGCGAAAGCTGCACAACGAATAGCGGTTACACAACTCACAAGAGAACACATTGAATCCAGAATCTTGTCTCTCTATATTTGAATAAGATTCCATCCTGTTTATCATTTTCTATAATTCTCGCCGCGCAACCCTTCGACAAATAAAAATCACCCTATTCGTGACCTCTCTCTTCTATATATATGCGTTATGAAATCCTTTCCCACCAAGGGTCGTCGTTCCAACTACCGCTATTACCTCGAAGTCTCGAAGCTTTTTTTTCCCTTTTTTTCTACAACCCCTCCGACGTCACTTTCGACGGCAAATTAGAATTTTTTACGCTACGCGCCCGACTGTCTCACTTTTACTCGCTGCTTTCTCTTTCCTTTGCAGTTACAAAAATTTGCTTTTCACCTGGTTGCGACCCTTACTCGTTTCGTTTGTTCTCCTCCCCCCCCCCCCCCCCTCCTTTCGCTTCTCGACTCTGGCGGTATCGTTCGAGTAACTTGCATCCCCTCGAATATGAAAAACAACCCTTTCCCATTTCATTGCAAGCCCAAGGGATTATTTAAATTGCACAAAAGTAAATTTCATGCGTATCCTTGAAGGGTTGTAAAAAAAGAAAAAAACGTTATATGCATATATCAAATATTGCTATGGCTGTCTTGGAAATCGTAGATTCTAAATCGGTAAAAAAAAAAATTTCAACAAAATTGAATTTATTTAAACAATTTTACTCGAGGAAATGTGGCGATTTTTCCGGATGTAACTACGTTTTTCTGAACGTGAGATTTGTTGAAATTTTTCTATTTTTTTTTTTTATTTTACGCATCATAGACTCGAACGAATCTTTTTCTCAGACTATTAAAAAATACCCGCTGATCGACGAGATTCTTTTTTTTTTTTTTTCGTTTTTGAGAATAAAAAATGATTTCTCACAAGACGAGCCTATGCCCGAGCGTTTTGAGAGTTTCGTCGAGAGAATGACAAATGGTTTTTCTTCGACGGCGCGTAAAAAGACCCGCACGCATTCGGCCAGTCGATTAATCGGTGCCCCCTTGCCGTGCGTCCAACGATGCTGGTACGGTTTTCTTTTTTTTCGTTTGATCGATCGAGAGGTCCGATCATGTGTGGAAAATTCGCCTGCCGCGAATCTTCATTCACGCGAATTTTCATGGGGATGTGGGTTGCCATGTGTGTTACCCTTTTTTTCAACTGTTACTCCCTAAGGACAAAATGTTTATTCGACGATGTCGTCGTGTCAACGGTTGAATGATGATTCCGATTCTGATACGCAACGGCAAACGAACACATTTCGCTATACTGGTGAAAATAACGCATTTAACTCATTTTTAAATAGTGCGCCAGAATATAAATGGCTAATAATTTGTTATAGAATCCATTTTGTTTATTTTTTTCTTTTCGAAAAATAAAAAAAAAATTATTAAAAAAAATGTATATAGCATCGAAAAATTTACTCTCTCGTTTGAGTTCCAAAATCCTGGAAACCCCTTAAAATGAGAACCCGCCGCGTCGCGTGAAGTAAAAGAGGTAAAAACCGTAGAAAATCAAATATTGATTCTTGGTCTGTTCTCTCGAATAAGCGTGGCGAACTCGTCACGCGATCATCACTCCTTCTTTCTCTCTTTCTCTCTCAACGAAGTTGGCCCGAGGTTTCGCCGCCTTTATTAAGTGATTACTCTCATTAGCGTGCACGCGATGTAGCTTTGTAGTCCCCGCCAGTTTATATACTTCGAAAGTGCACGCTCCACCCCCCCTCGATGCGCGTTCTTACAAAATGGCGCCACCGATGGTTTACGTCCTTTCGCGGCTCGGTATCGACTCCCAAAGACAGTTGTGGCAAAAACATATTAATTACTCATTAAAAGATACTGCTAGGGGACATCGTAATGGTAAATTCCCAGACAGCGATAGAGTCCCAACAGCAGCGAAACAATCGTCCACTGGTATATACCGCAACAAAAAGTTAATCTTCGAAGCTCTTGAGTGGCTGAAACTTGACCCTCTTTCGATGGTCACTCACGATCTCAAACGTGATAAATATCCGAATTATCGAAAAATAAAAGTCCTCGTCCCGCGATATTTAGAATCTTTCACAAGGCATTAGCGTTTTTTATCAACCCTCCCGAAGAATTAGACAAAACCGAAGCGAAGAGTTTAAGGAATCTGCGTGACAGAGCTCGAGCAATTTTTCTTGCCTCTGGAAACTCGGTCACGATTGGACCCTCAGCGAATTTCGTACGCGGAGTTGCGAAGAGAGACTGCATTTGGTCGTCGTTGTTCTTTGTCGATCGCCACGGCGGAGGCTCCGGAACAAAGGGGGACTCGGCAGAAAGAGTGTGGATGACAAAAAGAATCGAAAGTGATCGTCAAGCAAACATGAGCGCGTCTCGCGCTCGAGAGAATGAGAGAGGTGAATCTTCTTCGTGAGACGAAGAGAGGGAGAAACGGGGGAGGGGGGGGGGGGGGGGGGGGGAGGGTGAACATGCGACGATCGCGGAACCATAAATCAATTAATTTAAGTTACTTCGATATCCCGGCTAATTTAAATTCTTTCGGAAGCCTTTGAAATTATTGGGGCACATTTCAGGGATGAAATTCTCTCCTCATCTCCTGCGATGCAGAGCGCCAGGAAGACTCTCTTCTTCGGCGCTCAAACTCGATCTCGTTTAGTCTCTTTGTCTTTGGGCAAAAGAGAGCTGAGACGCCACCTCAAGTATTTCTGATCGAATTCCATTGCGGCTGGTTCGTCGTCCGACGTCGTCTCGAGACTATATACTTTCGATGCCTACTGGCGGTTAGAAGCCCACGTAAGTATTGGAACTCGAGTTTCGAAGCCTATTAAACAAAACAAATCGACGTATATATATCGAAGGGCATAAGTCGTCGGTGAACATGACGCTGGAGCTCGCGACGGTAGAATTTTTCGAGGGTTGAAGTCGTCAGCGCAAAAACATATTTATCGAACTGCGGCAATGGATAATCAGCAGCTGACTCGCGTTGATTGACTAACTGCAACTTCGTGCTTCGAAAAGTTTGATCTGTATCACTGAGACAAAAAAAAACCACAATTTCTTATGTTATTTCGAAGGGATGAGCGTTTAAGTTTGAACATCAGTCGAATTGAAAATGTATGATCTCAGGTTGAAAATCAAAAGATTCAGTCACAGAAGCAACAAGTAGAGACACCTTTGTTCATTGAATTAGTATTTCTGCCAACGTGCAGCATCGATAAAAATCGATTTCTACCCCTCGCGCAGCTGCAATGTTAGGTCCCTTCAATTTGTGCTGTGGGTCTGTGCGCATCCGCCAAGGATAAGGCACATTAGCCCGTCTGTTGGTAACGTTCTACTCTACCGAACCTCGACAAACTCTTCCGATATGCGGAGACATGGTAACACAGAATGAAACTGCATCAAATGTCTCACTTTTTCTCGCATAATTGATCGAACGCAACGACATGGTCCATGAAAAACTTTGTCATAAAGGATGATGACTCGTTGAAGTTAAAACTTTTCCATCAACTCCTACGCTTTACTTTTGCTTCATTTAACCGCGCAATTTATTCGGGTGAAATGAAATTCCCGGCGAGTTAATTAGGGCGGTGGTATAGATGACTCGGGGGCAGGGATGAGGACAGGGGCTGAAATCTTCACTCGGCGTAATTGACTCTAACGCGTATTACAACTTCTCCGACATTAATTCGCTGCTAGAGAAGATGGAACGAAAGTGAGGGTACGTAAGGTATGATGGAGGCGAGAGAGATACTGCCTGGGGGTGGATGAGAGTTAGTCCTAAACAAACAAGAAGATGACTTTTCGTGCCTCGGCGCGGCTGGTTGGCTTGTAAAGGAAGAGCCAACGAACGAGAGATAGGTTGGAAAGGAGCAGCAGTGGCAGTAGCAGCAGCGTGTCTATGTAGGATTCATAGTAGTGAAAGCCAGAGAGGTAACGTACCCACGGGGTATCAACAAGTTTGCCGAGTTTCGGGATGAAAGAGGAAGCTTGTGCGGGCTGGTGGGTGTATAGGCACAGCGGGAGGCTCACGCGTTTGTGCGGTTTTGGCCTGTCGGTGGTGGTGCGCATTCGTGCCCCTTCCTGCTGGGGAGATCAATTTCGTTGGGTTGTTTCGAACGCGACGAACACACATTGAATTTATATACTCTGTGTACAAACTACAACATCCACACTCTTTAGCACACATTTTTCGAGCTCATATTTATGAAAATACGTGGATAAAGATAAATTGGATATGAATGATCCTGCAGAGAATGGAACACCTGCGATAAACAGTGTTAACATTTTGATTTCGCATTAATGGCGCACGATTTGTCGAGATCCAAAAATTTTCGTTTGGGATAATGGATTCTCAATATTCTTAAGGGTCTTTTGTTATCTTCTGACAGAATTCGCTAACAGTGTGCAATTGAGTTACGTATTAGATTTAACACGAACTCGGCTAGCCGACGAAATGTTTCATTGAACAATTAGTGAAATTTCCACGAGTACAGGAAACCCTCCATGGTATACGGCAAAATAGATCGTAGGGAACAGAAGTCGGAGTCTGCGGTGAGTCCATTGGGTGTCATTGAAAGTCTAATTCTCTCTCACACTCGACTGTGTTTCGTCCCTCGCAGGAGCTCCAACGTCCAGCCAGGTGGCTGCCGTTTCTAGAGCTTCGAGGTCGTGGGTCACGTAGGTCCTTCGAGACCGCAATGCGGAATGTGCCTCCGGAAAGCCATACTCTGCCTCTCATAAAGATAACAACAATAATGATAAGCGTCTTTATTCCGAGTAGGCTGATGAAGAAGTGGGGCTTTTCACTGCAGAGTTCTCTTGGCAAGGAGAGAAAACGTCAAGAGAAAATGTGTAAAGCCGACGTGGAAAAGGATTCCAAACGTTGTAGAAAATGTCTTCAACCGCTTATATGAGAAAACTTCTGAAAGACAGAATCAGGACTTAGCAAAACTGTCACGAATCGAAACATCAATATTTTCACCGCGCACTCAAGTATTGTCAGGTTAATTGGTCCATTCTAGAGATCAATAAAAATTTGAATCATCCCTGATGCTTTAACGGTTAATTGAACACGTTGAGTTAACAGATGTCCAGATGTCTCATATCGGATCTTGGGACGTAATGTGTCGAACGAAGGGCGAAGATCAATATCTCTTGACCCCTACCCCAAAACTGGGGTAGCTCTGTCTTGCTCATTCGCTCTCCTTCTCACGGGCTGAAATTCCCGTCTCTCCTACCGGCTGCCTATTCCCTTGGCTGGTTTCGCGGTGCGTGACCCGAACGTCCCTAATTCAGGGCTCAACGGCAAAGCGAGAGTAACCAGACTCTGCAGATCTAGGATACCTGGCCGTTCTGTGACATTCTTCTTATCTGATCCCAAAGTACCACTTTCAATGACCTTGGAGTTTCTGCTACTGCGTTAAATTAACATTGATTAAACAAACCGGGTCCTTCCTTTCTGTTCTCTATTTGTCTGAACCAACTGCATCTATCTAATTCGTCTAATGGATCCCTGCAATGAATTGAGTTTAAGCCATGAACGTTGAACGTTGATACACGGGGTAATGCCTCATCCGGCGTCAACTCTAATCGAGTTTCATGTCGGAAAATCCCGTGATTCGTTGATTGCAACGGCAACCGGTTAGATTATATATCAAAAGGTAATCCTCACCTCGTAGCGTCTAACGCTGGTCTGACAATATCATGCCAGCTTCGGAAAAATCGGCGCGCGCGACCCCCGCGCGTTTCCGACCCGGAGTGTATCGAATCGAGGATCTTTGCTGATTTTCCGAGGGAGGAAGGGATGCCTGGCGAGAGAACGGGAGCGTGAAAGCGCGAGGGGTTGTGCGCGCGCGTACATACAACTCTCTTCGTCCGACGTCGCGCTCCCCTGTGTCGTCGCTGTGTTCAGGTTCTCCCGGGCCCAGAGGCTTTTCGTCCAAAGCATACCAGACGCACGCAGTGTGCTGCTCGCGTGCTGCTGCGGCCTGGACCGCGTTTCCTAAACGTAGCCGAACGAGGGAAAATCAACAACGGCTACGAACGGCATATCATAGTGCTAGGTGCGCGATATCGGAGGAAAGAGCCAAAACGGGAGAAATCGAAAGGGAAAGGGAGACAAATACACCGACTTCTCATTTGTGGTTGCTAAAGGGAGAGAGTGAGAATAACGTAGTCACCCTTGGTTAACCATCTTTATCTATCGCAAGAAAGAGCGCCTCCCACTGTTATTCCCTTCGATACACTATATATATCTTCATCTCTTGCTCACTCCCTCGCACACCTTGTTCTAACCCAGTAGCCTTCACTCTCGCCCACGTTTTCTCACTCGTCCACGCTCTCAACCTACCCCTCCACATTCCACCGACTCTCAACCACCCCGGTCACATCCCTCTCGGGCTCCGGCTGCCTACCCCTAGAGTAGTAGAGGCCCGCTACTCGCGGTATCAACTACCGCCTGCTGCTGCACGATCCGCTCTCTCCCGTCCTCGATGGTGGAGCCGCTGTGAAAAGACCTTTTACTCGAGGTCTTTAAAAGAGAGTCCGAGCGAAGAGAATTTTTTTTGTTTGTCGTTAAAAAAAAAAGCAAAAAAATGGGGAACAAGTTGAACAAAAGAGAAAACCGAGTATGATTATGCTGAAAGGACGCCTGACGGTGTAAGAGGTAAAGTGCGCGACGCACCACGAAGAGTCTACTTTCGCCACATCGCTCGATCTCGAACGCTGCGCGCTCGTTTGGCCCTAACCAGTTTGTGTCGCTGACTGTGGCGAAGACGTTTCACAGGGTGTTCATTATTGGTGTTACCTTTCGTACATATATCGTGCGGGTGATGTTGCGCGACATTGATGTTGAATACAATTCTTGAGAAGATTCTTCAATCAACAACAGCAACAGCCGAGACGATCGTATGATGACGAGAATCCGTCGAATTATTAGGACCGGTTCACACCGATCATCGGAACATCATACGGAAAGATCAGCCACCGGCAGTTCGTAGCAGCGGTGTTTATTTATACATTTACAAAAAAACGAGATTTTTGGCTTCGAGAACAAAGGGAGCTTTCGTCGTTCGACCCAAAATCGAATTGCTGCTGTAGTTTCAACGGTGAATTTGCGCAGTACCATCCAAATTTCATCGCTTTACGTGGCCCCGTTGAATGGGAATGATGCGCTTTTGTATGGAAATTGTCCGTGATAACGAGTTTCACGTGATGCTACTGGGATAACACGCTTTCGGCTCGATGCTCTGGCCGAGTTCTAGCTATTTCGAGGGTTCGCTTGTCATCGCATAGGATACATTAAAGATTGACGAGGAAAAACTGAATGGCTTTTAACATGGGGATGACGGGAAAGGCGATAATGAGCGTGAGGCGCGATACTGAGGATAAATGAACACCTCGGCACAGCGTTTTGGATATTCCAAGTAAGTTGTCACATTCGTTCGTTATTTTAATTAGATTTGGCATCTCTCTCTCACTCTCTCTCTGTATATGTATCTCTGTATATTTGTATGTACATTTACCCGATAGACATTAACGTACGACGATAACGAACGCAATTTAATTAATATAGATAAATAGATTAGTAATCCGGCGCTAACGATCCTTTGAAGATGTGTTGACGTTGACGGCTTCACGTGAAATCCCTCTCTGCTCGTCTCGAGAGCCCAACACCACGAGGCGCGATAGAGTAGTTGCACATTCCTTGGTCGATTGACGTGTACGGATCCTGACGGGTGATTCGTAAACGGGCGGCCCATAGTTGATGGTCGGGTTAATGACGAGTTGTTCACGCTTGAGACATGGGCCAAGAGTTGGAAACTGCTACCATCGAGACTCTTAGTTACCGCATCTTCAACGCGCATCTAAAATGCTCCGTTCGCGTCCCTCTGCCCGCGCAAGCTTCTTAAACTTATCCTGTAACCGGTGGAGGGAGAGACTCGCGCTCCTTCCGTAAACTAACTTTCAACAGGCGTTGCGCATCCTTTCGTCGCTGGTATCCAACGAAACGAGAAAGAGAAGGGCAAGAGAGCGAAACCAGAGGTAAATAAAGTTAGAGAGGAGTGGAAATCTCGTCGCCGAGAGATTACGCTACGGTCCAAACGATATCTAAACGGTACCGGTGAAACTCTCACCGGTGACTCCTTGTGCAGATTGTTTCTTGATGGAGAATTGGATGGACTTTTTAGTCGCAATTCTTGAGGTCTGCAGAGCGAAGCCACTGGGGTGAGAAAGGGAAATAGAATTCAATGGTCCGGAGGTTATCGAGACGCTGCGCGCCCGCCCACTGGTAAAAGGGTTCTCGAAACTACTTTGGAGTTTGCCTCTTGGTCAAGGATAGTTCGGTGAAACTCGAATTCTCCTCGTCTACAGGCTATATGTTTGCTAGTACCAAAAGCCAGAGCGGCATTCATGCAAAGCCAAAGTGCTCTTTCATCCTTCGAGGATATATGAATCACGATTAATGTTTCCCGTTTATACTCCGCCTAAACATTCACCTAAGTGGACTTGAAAATCGATGCGCGAGATTCAGCATTAAATTAACAGAAAAAAAAAATCTTGTCACGTCTTAGTAGTCGAGAAAAGTAGGTTGCTATCTAGACTCGATCGAGCCGTATCCACTTGAAGACAGACTGTAGAGAAAACTCACTCTCTTCAAGGAAGAGTGCTCGTTGAGTAGAAAAAAAGAGGAATGAACGCGAATTAGCGAGATAGCGACTGCTCGCTGATGGTGGTGAGAACGCTACTGGGTGAGCGTGCAGTGCCTAGTGGATGTTGAACAAAAAGGGAAGTAGATGGAGAGAGAATGGAGACGAGGCAACAAAAAAGTGTGGCTTCCTGCGTGGACCAGTACTCGGGGGTAGAGAGTTGCCGTTACAGGGTGAGAGACGACGGGGGTGTAGATAGAGCGAAAGGGGAACTGTGGTCGGTGCGCGGGGCAGAAGAGTGGATTGCCGGAGAGGTCGTTAATGGTAGCGGAATCGGGCATAGAACAATGGATATAAGGGAGAAAGGAAACGCGGAAAAAGAACGCGGTGGGTTGGGCGACAGGGCCTCCATTTCTCTCTTCCTCTTCAGCGGCGGTAAAAGCGAACGAGTAAGAGAAAGAGGAGATGGATGTAACTGCTACGATTTTTTTTTTCGTTATGCCTCTCTTACTCGCGTCGGTGATAGCGCGTGGTTCCCCGGAAACAAAAGGCGATCCGACATCAAACATTCAAATTAGAAAAGCCAGCGGTAGGTGGTGCCCGCGTGGTTGGCTACCTGCCGCGAGGTCGTCAAGGGATAGACGAAATCAAGATTCTGGAAAATGAGGAGGAGAGAAATAAATGCGTTGTAGTCTCGCGTTTTCCTAAATCAAGGAAACTACGGTGGGAAACAACGACGGTGTAGCTAATCCGACCCACTCAACACGTTTTTTCTAACTTGTTCTTGACTTCCTTTCGCCCTCTTGACTTAGCTTCAAGCACGTTGGGGGAGTGAAAGAAAGACCCGCGTCCTCTGTCCGGTGGGCGGTCTTACGATGTGGATATCTTCCGTTAGGGTTTTGCGGCTGAAAGGGTAGAGTATGCTGTCCTCTCAGTTTTCTTCATCTCATTCTTCTTCACTGACTTCCTTTTATTCTCAGAATCGTTGGTTGTTTTTGTTCCACCACTTCTATTTCCCGCTCGCTTATTTGTCGACAAAACGTCAAGCGCGATATTGTTTTCTCGTATCTGAAGCCTTCTGCGGGGGATGATTGTACAGTAGTAGCTTCCGCGGGGATTTCAGTGTCCCTCCCCCGTACACTTCTCGGCACGGCTGGACGGATCCAGAGCGCCTCAATTGTAAACCAGGACTCGCTCGGTTTCCCGTCTGGTAAACCCGGACGCGGTGGTAGCAGCGGCGTCCCGCGTTTCTCTCTCTCTCCCTCTGGTTCTCGTGCCAATTCGATTTCCAATCTGTGCGTTCGCTTGTGAGGTATATAGCCCTCCTGCATCAACCCGCACCATTTCTACTCCTCCTCCTCATCCTCCCAGCAGCGGCATGGTACTCAATCCCACGGTACTTCGGAACCTCCGGGTTCATTCCCCTCCATTACCCAGTCTCTGGGCCAATTTTTATTCGATCACCTGTGAAACTAACCTGACCCAACCAATTTCTCTCCCCATCGTCCCTTTCACTCATCCTTCCTTTTCTGTCTTCTATTTCCACTTTTTTTTCAACCCCCTTTTACCCCCGTCTCCCTTTCCACTTTGCCCGCTGTCCTGTCTCGTCTCTGTACGTACCATCCATTTTTATTATCGCTCACCCCCGCCACTGTACATCGAGAGTGTCGCTATTGTACATTGGAAAGATATTGCGTGCCGATGTATACGCGAATGCATATTTCTATACGGCTATGTAGACGCGAATACAATTTATGACCGGGATAGGCCGGGGTGCGCGCACCAAGCGTGGCACATAACTACAGAAACCGGATGTACCTCGAGACTATTCTACATATCGCTATCTTTCATTTTCTGGATAGAGTAGAGGGAAGAAAAATTCAAGCTAAGTTTCACTCTCCCTCCTCAGTTTCTCCGTCTTTTATTTTTCCTACTTTTCACAGTATACATTCTCGTTGGTATATCATATTACATTGAGAGACTCGTATCAACGAGAAGCTCCTATTTTATTTCACGCAATTCCGCTCGTGACAGTAACTTTAAGGTTTTACCGCGACGCCGCAAACGATAGTTGAGATAAACCGAAGATGGAAGAATTTATAGCTATTCATCCTGAGGTCACTTTTCACCTTATCTTTTCCTGAAAGATCAATGGAAATGAAGAGAATATATAGGTACTTTCTTATTAAATTTCTGCACCGGGTACATCTTTCTCTGTCGCCGGGCGACCGAGTTTAGCATATTCGCCGACCGCACTCCTCTTAGCATACGTTCAATTTAATTCTCTTGCTTTCGGCGACTCTCGAGCGCGTGGTAGTTCGTCGTCGCCGCAACTGTAATTCCAATTCCAACGCGTTATCGGTACGCTAAATCAAATAACATTATTTTGCCCAGGGATGCTGGAAGTTGCTAGCAGTGTAGCAGCTACGGCAACCCTCGGCAGCCGCCCCCCTCCCACACCCCCTTACCGTGTTCGACCAGTGTGCTTGAGACTGGGGTGCACGAAGCCGGTGGGTACAAAGTTGCCCCCCGGAAAATCCGCAACAAAATATACGAGCGTCGATGCCCGTCTCGACGTTCGGTACACAACGGAAACTCGACAAACCTTCTACTACCAACAACGGAAAAAAAAAAGAAAAAAAGGAACCCAACGACTCAACTCCTTCTCTCTATCTGCCCTCGAGACGCTGCGGTGTTACGGTGTTAGTGCCTTTAGGCGCCGTCATACCGTCAGGCATGCGATTCTACTTGCTACAGCCTTCCGCGAGAAAAGATTTTTATTATTTTCCGATAGCGCACTGTCGCAGCGACTCTCGGAACGTGAAACTACCGGGGTTTCGTGGAGTTTTCGTGCTCGCGGATAAAAACGAAGGAGGAAAAGAAAAAGAGCGATAGAAAACGTGGAAACGCGCCAGAGGTGGCGCTGCCAATGTTCTCGCCGTTAACCCATTTACGGATTAATTAAACGCGTTATTCGTTGAGGTAACTTCAGTTGGGTCGCTTGATTTTCGTTGAGGATTATCCCAATCGTCGAAAACTAACCTCGAACGAAGCTTATTCGGTCCACGAATTCGTTAGACGGACAAAAAGCATCGAGGCATGTTTGGGGAGGAAATTACCCGACCGGCATCGTTAAATAATTTTCGAGACCCCAATATGGCTACGAGTTCGCCGACTATTTCTCTTTTAGTTATGCAGTAGAACACAGGAAAACTGGGAACGCGAAGAGATTCCCGACGGAGATACCATTACAGTTCTATAATTAATGGCACTCGACGGAATCTGCAAAGGTAGCTAAATGAAGTCATACCAAAAGCGCAAAACCCCCTTTGGACCCGAACCCTTTCCTAATCTAACTCACTGACCAACGAAAACTTCGTACCAAAACTCGTCGGGATAGAATTTTAACTTGAAAATTTCTCTTTCAAATTCCTTCCACAGTCAGTGGGTAATTTCCTGGGGGGATGGGAGGGTTGGAATTTCATTTGGTTTCTTCTCGTAGCATGAGAATCATTCGAGTTCTCGCCAACAGACGCACGATGTTCTTCGTTCTTTTATATCTCCCGACGTAACATCCTCCCGACGCGTACAAACTGTTCACCGGTTGATGCCCTCTCCCGCCTTCGCTTCGTCCCCAAGAAAATGTACTTTCACGATGGGGAGGAAGCTGCTTCCTCCTCTGCGTTGGAGCCTCGATTATGCGAGTGGGCGGACGATGCGAGTTCCTCGTATAAAGAGGGAAAAACGTGGTAAACGGAAAGAGAAACGAAGAAGAAGACAACGGCCAGGAGAGCCCATCCGAGTCTCGTTTCCGAGAGTTGCACCAGTCTCTCCGTAACCTCCCCATCTGCAATCTCCCAACTCAACAGCTTTTTTTTGCCCCATCTGACTCTTCCTCTTTCCGTTCTGTGCACCCCTTTCACTTCGTGTCCCGGGGCTTCTTTTCACTTCGACTGTTCTCCCGTTACCGCAAGCTTCGTGCCCGATGGGACAGCTCGTGAAAGCACGAGAGCAACAACAAACACAAAAAACATGCAGTAGGCGGGAGGAAATGGGGGAAAAAAACGGCGAAGAACAAAAAAAAAGTAAAAGCTTGTATGTTGCTGTGGTGCTTGTTGTTTCGGAATCGATGGTCGCCGAGCCGCTGGCGTGTATGTTGCGCTGATGCAACGATGAAAGAGAAAGGGAACGGGGGGGCGGGGGGGGGGGGGGGGGAGCAAAACGCGATGACGCGCTATGAAAGAATCGCGAGAGGATCACATTTCCAGGCAGAAAGAGAGAGTCGGTTGGATAACTGAAAGAGAGTGAAAGAAAGGTGAAGAAGGCGAACGAGAGAACGAAAAAAAAAGAAAAAAAAAAAGGGTACAACACCGAAGAAGGCAGAGGTGAAAGAAATTCCGGATGGAACGAAATGAGGCAAAGTTTGCTCTGTGTGAAACGAAGAGGAACCAGAGAAGACGCGAAAAAAAAAACTACCAAGTGAAAAACAACGCGATAGAAAACACAGAGACAAAGAAAATTGAATGAGAAAATGAAAAAGAAAAAAAATAGAGATACGCGAAGAAGTGAGGAAATTTCGAGGGAAAGTTTGCCGGGACCGGAGAGTATCGAACGGCTAACGACTAAGGGGTTAAAACGGTCAGGGGGCATCAGTGGAATTTTTCCTCCTTCATCGATCCCCGGGGAATCGCCTTTTTCCCCCTTCGCACTTTTATTCTTTTCTCTCGTTCTTTCTTTGCTCGCGCATCTCGCGGTATGTCGTCTCTGTGGGGGCGTAAGCCGTTTGAATGCTTTCTCGGGGGTGTGACAGAGAGAGGGAGAGTTTTCGCGCGGGATGCCAGAGAAGGGGTCACTGTGAGAAGCCTTGGGGCACCCTGGAAAATTATTCTCGGCGTTCCATTATCATTAAGCCTCCGCCTCGTAAAACCTTGGACGTTGGTGAGAGTGGGTGTGAGAGAGAATATAACACGGCCGGAAGCCCGCTTGAGAAAAGGGGTAGTCGAGAAAAAGGGCCAAAAGAGAGCGAAGACTCCGGTTAGAGAGAGTTTGAGGTCGTCGCGGGAGGAGGTAAGATCGCTTCGCTTCACAGTTTATTCTCGAAAACGATGCACTCACACCCCTCTCCCTCACACCATCTTAGACGGTAAAGGGTGACACAGGATAGCTTGCATAAACTCATAAAAAAAAAATAAAAAAAATAAACACCTAAAAAGAAAGGCGACGCAAGGTCGAGGAGAAAAACTCGCTAAAAGTCTTGTGACATAGTATAAAAGGCAACGGCAATTTTTATCCACTACGAAATTTCTTTTTTTTATCGCCCGCTAAAGAAAGAATTGCATAAATCGAAGCGGTGTGAAATTTCTATTGATTAAATTAGATTTTAATCGATCTTTTGTACGCTTTTTACGCATTGAAAAAACACGGAGATAGAGAATAAATAATACTTTTTAATTCATTAATTCTGCTTGCAACGGCCATTTTATAGAGCATATTGCACGATGTATTAAAAAAAACGCTGATAAGCATATTCACTGGAGGTACGTTAATTTCGCGAGATAATCGCAGCTTTACGTTCGAAAGTTTTACTATCATCTTGAGAGGATCGCATTCTCTATTCTCATCCCCTTAATGGCGTTTTCTGATAATATCATGCATAGGATCTTTTTTGCGGGGCAAAAAATTGTCGTCAATAAAGGTTCAAAGTTTTTTTTCACACATAAACATCGGATGCAGAGGAAGCATGAGGTACAAAGAATTTGTTAATTAACCATTGAATTATCGATGTTAGCAATTCAATGCAATTTTCACAAAGCCCCCCGAGGTACATCCTCCTCCTCGTCGATATCTCTTGTTTTCACTGAAATTTTTCTCTTTTATATCGTTAACAATGGGAGAGTTGCTTTCGCACTATTGAATTCGCGTAACAAAAGACCGTAGCAATTATAATATTGAGAAGCGTCGAGTGAAAAAAAGTTGCAATCGGAGGGGGTAAAATCCTCTTTGTCCAGTGTTTCCGGAGAGCTGGAAGCTCGGATGAATGGTTTACGGTTATTTGTGGACTTTACGTCGCACTGGTGTTTCTGGTATCCTTCCAACTCTGTTTCGCGTTTCGCGCCCTCAACATACCCCATTCTCCTTTCACTGTGCGCTTCGTGCTTCTCTCTTTATTTTTTACCTCGCGCCCGCGTAACGGTCACGAATTAAACACAGTGGGAAATGTCCCTTCTGGGCTTGGCGACGGTCTTTGGCTCTCGTCGTAGCCGTCGAGAGGGATGGAAAAAAAAATAAAATAGACAAAAAAAAAAACAGAAAAAAACTAAACCAGAGGGTGAATCGTATGTTGAGGTAGGTAGGTGGAAAGGAGTGCCAGGTTTGTCGACGGGGGATCGAAACGACCGAGTGTGTGGGCGGGAAAAGGGACGATTTTTTGCAGTAGCCTAGGGTAGCGGGGAGGAGAGACGAAGGGTAGTGAGGAGAAAGCGGAAAGAGAGATAGAGAGGAAAAAAAAGAAGGAACGTGCCCGGTACGAGCTTAAATAACGCCGGTAGCAAAATGTGGCGAAAAAGAATGAGGGAATTGGGGAGGAGGGGAGGGTTTCGGGCAGGTCGTAGAAGCCGCGAGGTACCGAAGCCAGAAAAGCTACTTTCTAGGTGTACGTGTTAAAATAACTAGCGCTATACTGCCAAAGAAAAAGCTACTAGACATTTTTGTTTCGTTTCCTTTAAATAGCTTTGAAATTTGTGTTAATTAGCTCAATGTCGATATTTCATGAAAGGATTACATACCAAATCCATATAATTTGATTAGCGTACCGACAGCACTCCCACGCTTTTATTTTCGCTTTAGCCTTCGGCGCCAATCAATTTCTGTATCTGTCATAGCTGCGTACAAATGCACTTCGAGCCTTTGATCGCAATGATTTAAACCACTGAATTTCCGCGGTTGCATTAATAATGATAATAATAAAATGTCTATGGATATGATGATAACAGTTTGTTTGGAAAAATAGATCGAAGGTGACGAACACATATGTGACGGAATAATAAGAAGGCCTCTTTCCTTTCTCGCCGAAGATATTATTTGTTGTTGAAGTTTAGGTCACAGTTACTTTTTGTGGAATATTTGCTTTCAATTATTCGTCAAAACCTCAAATATAATATATGAGACACACATATAGAGGCATACGAGGCTTTTGAGAGCTGAGAAAGAGCGGCGAAGGAGCAATGGATTTTTCCTTTAGGTAGTCTCATAATAGGGCCGCTTGGCACAATGGGAACTTCGCGCTATACGTTGTATAATGCGACGCCGGTTGAAAAATGGATTGTTTTTTTTTTTGTTATATATATATACCGTTAGCTTGAATCTCGCCACTTCGTTTTTCCGCTTTAATTCACTATCCAACCGCGGGCGGACTATCGAATTTCCGGTTGAGAGGAATGGCGAAGGAGAACACGGTGAAAGAGGAGGTTGAACGAAAAAAAAAAATCTAATTCGATCAATTCCCGGTAGTGGACGATAGGATTCGTCGGTGTGAGGAAAGGGTGGGGGGCAATAGAATTTCTCATCGATTACAGAGACGCCTACCGAATATAATGGAGACTCTCTCGAGACTATTTGTTTGACAAATGTTGAACGCGCGTTTCTTCCTTTTTCATTCCTCTTCGGTTTTTTTATTAGCAATTTGCCGTTTTTTTTTTCACTTTTTTTTTCGTCTTCTATTTCATTTTCTATCTCTATTACCTCGTGGCCCTGGGCCATCGAGTCATCGAATAATCGACTAAGCGTCCGGTCCGAGGGCCAAGTGAGGAAGCGGAACCGGAAGCCACGAGGGTTTTTTCGCCTCGTTTGCTCCTCGCCGTTCTACGAGACTCTCGAAACCTCCTTCCTTTTTCCGCTTATCCAACATTTGCTATACATAGTTGCAATCTCGGCCGCGACGCCCCAACGATATAAACCGGAACTATATTCCAACGTCGTGTAGTTTCGGGTCAAGGGTCGTCTGGATTTCGCCCGGTTATTTATTTGCCAAGACTTGGAGACGTTCCCGGAGTTCGTTGTAATCCCACAATCTAGTCTCACTCGCGCTCTCACTACACTTTGTTACTATATTTACAGCCACGTAGATCTTCCTTTTGTAGCTTCTCTATACACGTCGACTTTTACGTAATACGAGATTAAAGGTACTTACCAATGCCGCCTTGTCCCGTCCTATCGTGTTTATAAACGCCTTTCACTTCGAATCAGATAGGTGTATATGAAAAAAAGACCGCGAATAGACCAGCAGGTCGCTCCTTCATTTTTTTCAACGCCGCGTAAATGGTTGGCAACATTCTGAACACGTTTTTCCGAAAGTTTTCTACTTTTTTTATTTATTTTTTTTTCACAAAAAAACAGAACGTGTCTTGTCTCAGCGTGCAACAAAGAATTCCCAACTCTTAAATTGATAATTTCACGATCCACAAAAAACTTCCGTCTCGTTGGATTCAGCGGCGAAGAGTTATTGAATGAGAAATGAAATGCGGCGTCTTCAAAGGGAAGAGTGCTGCAACATAAAAAAGTAATTTTCTCGGAAAGTATTGCAATTTTGATAAAAATGCTAACTATCTTTTTTGTGGGGAATCAAATTCTCTAAAAAACATGTCCCTTGTAAATTTTCGTTTCTACATGTCGTTAAAGAATAAATAGCGGTTTAACGTGTGTTCGTCCTGACTGATAGCCTCATCTCAGCCAATTTTGATGTTGATGTGGTTATATAAAAACGTTATTCTCGGAAAGTATCGCAATTCTGATGAAAATGCTAAGCACCTTTTTTGTGGGGAATGAAATGCTCTAAAAAAGATGTCCCTTGTAAATTTTCGATTGGACATGTCGTTAAAAAATTAACACCGGTTAAACGTGTATTCGTTCTGACTGTGATGGCCTCATCTCCGCCAATTTTGATTTGTGGTATCATATTTCGGGGTTATGACTCCCAATGCAATATATTCTCATAGCTCGACTGTAAGCAATAAATAAAAATACATAACGGATGTCCACTGTGAGGAGTGCATGTATGCAGTACGTGAGCCCATTCGCAGAGTGCGGAAACTTCTCCACCGAGTTTCTCGCGAAGAAACTTTTCCATATCCATCACGATGGCGTAGCAGCCACACCGCGTGCTATAAACTATGCACACGTGCACGATGATGCACGAGCCTCTTTGCCCTAACACACTCCAAGCGTGTTTCCTCTAGCGAGCTTGGCGACGTCCAACGAAGAAGAAAGGCCCTACGTGGATCTCTCTCCACCCTACAAGACCCAAAAGTACCGTGAAATAAACTTTAAAGTAAAAGCCGAAGCCCAGGCTTGTGTGAGGTTATGTGTGTGCGTTACGCTGAAGTACGCCGGAGGTAGATGGCGCGCGTTCACGATGAGGGGAGAGGGAGGGGAAAGCATCAAGAAGGGAAAGAGGGACGAAGGAGAGTTAAAGGGAAAACTTTTCAAGGGATGAGGTTGACCGAGCAGACGTTGAGGTAATATACGATCCGAACGCGGAACTCGTCTCTCTATGCTTATCAAATATGGATATAAGACCTTTGGGCTTTCATAATATCGTCGGCCATGACAGTTTTTCACAACGGGGCTGAGCTACTGTCACGCCATTTACCGAAAAAATTTCATTCGGCCTTTCAATGCAAATTCCCCATCAATTTTTACGCTCGATCTCTCGATGACGGCTCATGCCAGTCGGGATTTCTGCCCCTATCTCTGCTGCGGTTTTTTTTTTGTTCTGTAGGCTTACTGATAACACCGTTATCGACCCATTTGAAAATGGGGGGCTGAATGGAATGATAAGAGAACAAATAAAAACCTGCGTTGTGCTATGTAAAGAGATACACCAGCCAAAGGAATATAACGATCACTAATCGCTACTTGATCCTGTTTAATTTCTTAACGCTACAACTGACGACAATTTCGGAAGATACATTTATTGTAGAGAATTTTATTCTATACAAAAAAGATTCTGGAACCATTTCTGATAAATCTGACGTATTTCGAAATAATCGCATTTTTACGGTCGATCGGTTTGCTGTGTCACGTGAAGGACTCGATCTCTATTGTCATCGGGTTCGTTATCGATTCTGGTTGAACTGCCGACCAGAAAAAAACAACGGTTTAAATAAAAGCTTCAGAGTTCGTATATTCATCCGAGTGAAATGGACCCTCCGGATTAAACCGGAGTTCAGCATAGCAAGAATATATTTTCTTACTGAACGCTTCGATTTTTTGTTTTTTCGATTTGCGTAGCTCCGATGGTAATGCAGAACTCTCTCTGCTCGAGCAATTAGGAATGTTCACAGAGACTATGTGAACACTGGTGATGTCTCTCGGTAGCACTCGGATCGGTTTGAATTTCAAATGAAACTTAGTTCGTAACGCAGGAGAGAGCGAGCGAGCGAGCGGATGGGAGAAAATTTGAAGCTCGTTTGAATACATAAACGCGCCGTAGGCTACGAGGCGCCATCTACCAACGTAATCCACGACGCTGGGAATGGGGATTACATATTCAAGCCATTCTTCTTCTTTCCGCAGGTTCTTTCGCCAGGGATGCGAAAGAACCGAGAGGCGAGAATGGTAAAATGCGTTAGATCGCAAAGTTTGATGTCCTCTCTCGGTAACGTTGCTTCTCGTTATGCTCTATGCGAAGGTGTCGGGGGGATTAACAGCCTTCGCTCGGCCACTTTGAATTTTCTTTATTAACGCCGAGCGAAGAAATAAAGTACAACGTCCTCGGCTATCCTAAAGCCTCTCGGGGATGAGATAAAAATGTGGAGAGCAGACAGATCGTCGGTGTAGAATTTCGTACGAAGCAAATTGCATGAATTTTCATGGTATCCTTTTACCCTCTTTCTCTCTTCTCGCGCTATGTCAGTGGGCAAATTTCTCTTGAGATTTCGCCGGACACCTCTTCGTTTAAGTATTCGATTAAGCATTATGTATTAGTCAAATTTCATTTTTCACCTCGACTGTGTTTTTCTCGATATACGGCGCCTTGAGATATTCGGTGAGAAGTTTTCTCGGAGACAATTTTGCGATCTGCAAATAAGGTCTACGAAAGGGATGTCGTTTCACGGCGAATTAAGATGTTATTGAACGGAAAATCAGATAGAGTGCTTCGTAAGAAAATAATAAAAACTTTCAACGTTCCGACACGATTATCTCGATAACCATAGTTCTTGACGATAACACGTTCCGAAACTTTTTCATACCCAATTGAATTTCACGAGAAAAAAGATCGCGCAAAAATGCTCACAGACTTGTAGTTGAGAAGTTAAACGCGAAGCGTTAAATGTTAACAGCTGAGTAGATGAAAGAAGAAGGTGCAAATTTATTGGCAGTATTTTTTCTTTTTTTTTTTTTCATCTACCCGTTAGCCAAAAGACCATAGAATAACGAGGTGGCGCCACGACTGTCGATCGTTAGGCCGAAGCAAATCAGGTAGCTGTCAGGTATAAAAATCGATCGCGTCTCGATTGGCTGAGTTCGCAAAAGAGGGGAAGGGGTTTGACGTGATCGAAAAAGGGGGGAATCCCCGAGGCTACGGAAGGGGTTAAAAAAAAGCGCCAGTAACGGGGGATGAGTACAGCAGAGAAAGAGGAAATGGTGGCCCGGGAGGGAAGAGAAGAAAAAGTACCCTCGGCTGATAGTTCTCCATGAAAACCGGAACGAGAGGCTGAGGCATTATACGACTTCGCCGTCTGGTTCGACAAGGACGATTCACCGGCCTCTTTTTCAGTCGGCGGAAGCTCACCGCCCGGCGTTCCGCGTTCGGTACCAAGTACGCGGCAGAAGCGCGCCGCGCTTACAGTTCGGTATATGCGCTGCTAGAAAAATCACTCGTGAATTCCTCGCGAAACGACTCGTGTATCCCTCAGCCTCCCTTCCCCTTCCGTGCCATCAACATTTTTCTCTCACTCGCTCTCTTCGTCTCTGTCGCCTTTCGCGTTTTTCCAATGTTAAAACTCCGCCGTGGCGTATTCGGCGGGGAGTACCGAAAAGGCTTTGGATCTTTCGTGTCTTCTCCCGTTTCCCTCATTTCTTTTTTCTCTTATCTTTCAACGCGGCAGAGTTTCGCCACTCGCGAATCAAGCGCGACAGGGACAGAGGAAAGATAGTGGCTGAGAATATTTTTGAGAATAGAGATGCTCGCGGGATAGTAACCGTCGGAGTACTCCGTTCGCGATGAAAAGAGCGAAGAAAAAAAAATCATCAACAGATTTATAAATCATGAAGCCACCGGGGAGAATGAGGCGAAAGGGTTGCCCTACTCACTGGTCAGACTACGGCTTTCACTACGGCGGAATGAAAAAAAAAAAAAACCGGGTGAATGGCCGTCTATGCATGAGAATTCGAGTATATTTGCTACTTTTGCGTTGAGAAACAGCGTCTGCAAATGAAACTTCGAAAATGTTGAACTCTTCACGAATTCCATTTCGTAACCGTAAAACTGCGGAAACGACGGAGATATTTACCATTACTATGCAAATTTGATACGGATAAACGAAGAATGAAGTCTTTACTTTAAGTATACGAAATTTTCGTCTCTTCAATCTTTGCAAAGTTCAAGTAGTATTGGTAATGAAAAATATCTAAAAACTTCACAAAGATACTTCAAAGTGCAGTTTCATTGATGTTATGGAGAAAAAAAAATGAATACAAAGATCCGTGGCATTGTTGGAATAAAAAGAAAGTAAGGCGGTTCGTTATCGGCAAAAAAAGAGAGTTTCTCGTAGGTGAGGAATTACCTGTAAGCAGTTCCTCTTAATCACAATGTCGCTTTGATATCTCGAGAAAGAGATGACACAAAAGCTTTCCTCTACTTCGGGTTCGGAAGCAAACGAGGGAAAAAGTCTGCCTCCAGGGAAAATTTCGTGTCTCCGCGGACAAAGGACCGAAGAGGGTTTTTCATCGATGAGACTCGAAGGCTGATTTTTCATATAGCCGGCAAATCGCGTGGCATTATTGGAATTCAGTTTCTTTTTTTTTCTTTTTAGACTTTTTTTTCTTCTCGTTACGTTTCATACTTCTTTTATTTTCCGTCACATCGGTAGCTTCCGATCGGAGAGATATATGCAAAGCTCTGGTACCGCATACATCGGCTACGTATATAGTTTAGGATGTATTACTATCGGTAGATTCACTCGGTCGATCGACGCCAGGGGAGGAGGTTTAGAGATCTCGACGTTGAGAATTTATTGTCAGTGGCACCACGATTGCGGTAATTCCCTGATCCGGATTTCATTCTCGTGGTTCGAAAGCGGCGGAGTTCGCAAGATAGAAAGAGCCCTCCGCAAGCCGAAGGCTGATGAAAGTACGAGAGAGCGAGAGAAGGGTGGATATTTGTCTCGGTAGTCGATTCTTTCTCCTTCTTTCGTCCCTCGTGAGGCTTCTCTTTCGCTAAAAGACATTCCCGTGAGCACAGGAAAAAGACAGAGAGCCGACAGAGTAAAAAGAGAGCGCGAGTCCCCCGACGTCGTTTTAATCCCGGCGCAAATCGAAGCGAAACCGGACGCCGCCTTGCGGACGAAGAATGAGAGAAACGAAATAGAAAGAAACTCGAAGAGGAATACAAGTACTACTCCCGGTTGGGGAAATCCCATTTCAGTAACGAGTGGAAGGAAAAAGGGAGAAAAAAAATGAGATATATAGGTATGTCGAGAGACGAAAGAAATAGAGTAGATGAAAGAAACAAAACGGGGATGAAAGGAAGCGCAGGGAAAAAAAATGAAAAAAAAAAAAAAAAAAAATTTATTGCGCTTTAGCCCTCGATGAGAAATAATGCTATTCACTTAAAAAGCCGCCAGGGAGCAACGGATGGATCTTTTCTCGTTTCTTCGTCCTGGCAATACGTTTTTTTTTTATTACGCATCAAATGAAAATGAATCTGTAAAAACAATACGATTTTTTTCGTTTCTTGCCCGTCTTCTGTTACCAAATATCAAGTGCGAAAACTTCGTTGTCTGACGCATTTATATTAAAAAAAAAAAAAAATCACGATTTTCCATGTGTTTCAACGCGATCTTTGCTTCCCAATGGATTTACGGTAAACCACCAGATGCATACGATGTTTCGCGAAAAAAAAGAAAAAATTCAAAAGATAAAGCACTTGGCAGCGTTGCGGAACCATTTTTTCGGGTTTTTGCACGATGATAAAAGGTCAAAAAACGCGAAAAAGGACTTTTGTCATTTTTTTAACTTACAAAGTGAACATGTAAAATAGTGTTACGGACCACATATGTCCCCACATCTCTTTTTTTTTCGCCGAAACGGGACATTGTTAAACGCGAAAAAAAAAAAACGAAAACATTTTTCCGATTGATTCACGAGACTTATGAAAAATGGCGGTTGTTTATATGCTTGCAGAGATGTGAGGAATGATCACGTGGGTTATGGTCGGGCTGCTCCTAGCTGCGGAAACAACGTGCGGCAGAAATCTCGTATCAGGGAACGAGAGTGGGACGAAAGAGGATACGACGAGGCAGAAGAGCGGCTTGAAGGGCACCTCGCCAGACGAGGAAGACATCTATCGTGAGTTATGGATGAAATGCCGAAAGAAAAAAAGCAAATAAAAGAATTAAGAAGCGAAAAAAAAAAACGATCGAACTTATGAGTAACGTGCCGAAAGAAAAAATAATGGTTGGATGAACATTTTTCTTTAACATTTTTATCTCGACTTTAATTACAGAGAGCTCTTTATACTACCCTCGTGTCTGCGCCTCGGCAAAACCGACCTCCTTTAATTATTTTCTTTCCCCACATTTTATCATTTTTTTTTTCCTTTTTTTTCACGTTTTTTCGCTGCTCCATCTCTTTGCCTCTAAATTTTATCTCACTCTCCACTGTTATACACAGGTCTAACATGCTACACTTGCGTCAACGTCAGCGATAATCAGGTATATATCTGTCGACTTTGCGCGTTAAAAAATAAAAAAAATTACCGATTTAATATTAAGTAATACGACTATCGCGAGCCTTCCAGGCGTTCTGGTCAGTGGCCTCCGATATTTCGGGGTCTCCCCTTACCATTAAATTCATATCCTCGACCCCGCAATATTCCCTTCGACGACAGCAGATAGCTGAAGCTTTTCCACCTATCGTCCGACTACAGGTTGATTTATTTCTCGACGTTCGATCGATCGCCGATTTATTTTGAGAACTCGCTGCCAACCCGATTTCGGTTTCCTGCGGTGCCACCGAAATATCTTTCTCTCGATATTCATGAATATCTGCCTTCTCATTCGTTGTTTAAAACATTATTAATCGTTTCGTATGTATAAAAACAAAAAAAAATGTATGAATTTTATGGCAGATGTGCAACAAATGGGCGATAGACACCCCCTGCCCTACGGGCGGCAGGGATTTTTGTCGCTCGCTGCACATTCTCGACAGTCGTGGCAACAGCGTATTGGTGAGTATTTTACCAAAAAAAAATGTATCTCCCATTTTTTTTTTTAACGCTCGCGAACACTATACAATTTTTTTATTTACCCGATTGCCGATTCTTGTGTGAGAATTAATCATTAAAAAAAAAAGGTCCATTTACTTTTTTTTCGCAATGTTATTATTCTATTCGCGGTGAAAAGCGCGTGAAAAATGAATATTACTTACACATTTTTTTTTTCTCCGGTGTTTAGTGTTTTTATTAAAATCGTTACACCGACGCGTATACCCTGCGGTTCGCGGTGGGAAGGGTTATAGGTCGCATAGTTGTGGCGGGTACAGAAAAAAGAAAAAAAAAAAAATACATCCTCAACCCCCGTCGGGCAGTATTGGATTTCGATGACCTAATTACCCACGGGTCACTGTGTCGCGTCTGGATCAACCGCGTTTCGATCCCGGCGACGAACTGCACGTGACCTCACCGTAGAGTACGAATATCAGAGCAACTCGCGCGGTCAGAAATTCGCAATCTCGAAGCCCACAGAAAAAAAAAAAATGAAAAAGATGAATCGTTGATTGATAATTCGATGGTAAGACGTGTTTTTATCTTTGGTCGATAGGTAAGCAAGAGTTGTGCGAACAGTTCGGAATGCGGAGCGGCTTCGGTCGGCTGCATACCGGTCGACACTCAGAAGGTACGAAATAACGAATTTTTGTCTGAAAAAAAAAAAAAAAAAAAAAAAAAAAAAATTCGAAAAAAAAGATCGTAATATTTACGAAAAAAAAAATTACAAAAACAAACAAAATAATGATAAATTCGGTTATTTCGTTACAGATATGCATAAGTTGCTGCGATCTGAGTTATTGCAACGTCGACTCACCGACCAATTCGACGAATGCCGTTGTCTCGCGACGAAGACGCGCAAAATCGAAGTCAAAACGTAAGAGACTCGGTGCAAGCGGCGCCGTCGACATTACACCGTTCTCCACTTCACTCGGCCTCTGGCTTTCAGCCTCATTCTTATATGCATATCACCGTTGAAGAAGAGATCGAATAAAAAAAGAAAAAAAAAATGAAATAATTAACAACGCGCGTAATTCGATATTCAAGATGAACGCCGATAACTCTTCTTCACGCGTAAACAACGGAACACAACAAACAAACAAAATAAAAGGAATTGTTTATGTTTTGTCTTCTCGTAGTTACGTAGTTGCCTAATGCCTTTTCTAGAGGGGAATTTTAATCGCGAAATGGAAAAAAAAAATTCGCGAACGAAGGAATGAGGGAGAATAAGTTAATAAATGAGATCAATTACACGAAAGAAAAAAAAGAAAAAAAATCGTACAGTAGCAATTTTCAATTTCAATTGTAAGGCTCGACGGACGAGTCGATCGAGAGATAGTTTCAATTATTAGAGCGGTGCCTCGGGGTGGAAATGGGGGGGTGAAAAAATATACGCATATGCCGCGTCAATTAATTATAAATGATCGGATTATTCGAAGCGTGCGAAATTAAGAGCCGCGGGGTCGGGTGTTCGAATAATATGCTAAAACGGAAAATCGAAAAAGGAGAGAGGACTGCGAGAGATTTGAATTTATCGACGATGCCGATACGACGCGTACCTAAAAGCTATTTACATACATACCTATTGACTCGCCTACTAAAGACTATTATTGCTATTAAACATTATTATATATATATTATATTATATTATATTATATTATATAGAACACTATACATTGTTTCGGCATAATGTAAAACACTGTTGGTAATGAAATAAAGATTAATTATACTTGTCATACCGAACACCTCGAAAAAAACCTGAAGATTGAAGTTTAATCATTTTGCCTTAAACCGCATCGAGATCTCCGAAAATTCATCAATCGACATTTCAATAGAAATAAAAATGTAATTCCATAAAAAATAAAACGAAATTTTTTTTTAAGTAATTTTGAAGTTTTATGCATTTTTTTTTATGCATATAAAAAGTAATAAAAAAAGCAGTCGATTCTTCTGATCGGTTTCGTTTTTATCGACGCTGCGGTGCAAAGAGGTGCACAGTAATAAAATGTAGTTATATCAAAAGTGAGATCCGTCGTGTATTTTAATAAAATTTTATGGACCATATAAATCAATTTTTTTACAATGCGAAATTCTATGAATTTTTTTTTATGGGAACAATTTAACTGCGTGGTACTACGCGGCGACGTTTCTTACATTTTTTTTAAAAGAAAAATGTTTTTTTATATATACAAAGAGTAGTAAAAAAAGCACTCGATTTTTTCAATCGGTTTCGTTTTGATCGACGGCGAAGTGTAAAGAAGTGCACAGTGGCGCCATCCGGCGTTGGCAATCGCCATGTTTTCGATGAAAACCGGCGTCTCGTCAGGGCGTCTCGCGAGTGAATGAGGTTCAATCACGTAATCCAGACGTCGCCACGATCATCGGCGCTTGCGCATCCGCAAAATCTATATTAAAATGGAGGAGAAGAGTCGGATCGCGGAGCGAGAGGCCAAGAAGGACGATAATCAGGAGAAAGATGGTAAAAGCAAAAGGTGAGTGTCGTTCATTAAAATTCTGAGATCTCGTTGTTCCGTCAACGTTTACGCGTGTGCATTTGTGACTTTGATAATACGATTGTTACACTCGTGTAACCACGAGGTCGGGCAGGTTGGCCGGCCCGACCCTCCGTGTGATAGACAGAGACGACCCTCCTGACCACAGACCGAATAACTACAACGAGACAGGAAAGAACTGTTTATTTCACCACTATACCAAAAGTTATGTTACGGCAGTAACAATATTTTTTAAATTCTCACCCTCCCGCCAATTATCGAACACATCGAAAAAATTTCGATCTCATATTAACAACGACAATGACACGGGAAAGAGTAGTGTTTTCTCTGATAAAATAATAATAATCATAATACAAGAATAATAATAGTAAAAAAAATAGTTGCTATGGTTCCAATATCCGAAGTCCCGTCGAGATATTTAAAAAAATACGAGACGTCAAATTAATAATAATAATAATAATAATAAGATCGCGCGACAATTATACCGTTGCGTCTATCGAAATTGTGATAATAAAACCTTTCTTTAAAAGACGAGATAACAAAGATACCGGATTTTGAAAAAAATCGTTTGTAAACAAAAATCATCGATCGAAATTACCAGTAAAAATTGGTTATTAAATGCGTGACACGGATGATCTTTGAATCGTGTACAAAAATGCACTATTACGTCGGAAAATCGATAATAATCGACTTTAAAAAAATATTTAGTAAACACGAAATATCGCTCGAAATTTATCGTTAAATATTTGTTTATAAATTATGTGCGTAAAAAACTTGTAATGAGTAAAAAATGCAGTATTAGCTCGAAAAACGAAGATAATTGACTTCTAAAAAATATTTTGTAAACACGAAGTATCGATCGAAATTTATCGTAAAAAATTTGTTTATAAATTACGTGAGTAAAAAACTTGTAATGAGTAAAAAAAAATCCACTATTAGTTCGAAAAAACGGGATCGAAAGAAGAAGAATCAGGCGGCGAACTCGACGCCTTCGGAGAATCACAATGAGTTGGTCGCCCAAAGTGCCGGCAGTGTCGTGAATGCGGCTGCAGGCGGTGGAGGAACCGTCGCGACTGCCGGCGGTACCGAGGATGGCGAGATGCCGGCAACTATAAATATATCGATAAAAGACATAAAAATGGCTATGGAGGTTTTTAACATACAGCATAAGCCGGCAAAAACGCAGGAGGAGGCTATGCAAAAAGCTTACCAATTCTGGAGCACTCAGCCTGTGCCAAAGATGGGTACGTAAAAAAAAAAAAAAAAATTAAATTTTATTCTAATCGAACTATAATAAAAAATTTCATTAATATTTAAATTCCATAAACACGCAGACGAGAAGATCGTGAGAAACGAGCCGATCGAACCAGACAATCCTTCCGTGAGAGCCGAACCGTACTCTCTGCCAGCTGATTTTCAGTGGGATACCCTTAATCTCGACGATCCTCTCGTTCTCGCGGAGCTCTACGCTCTTCTGTCCGAGAATTACGTGGAGGACGACGACGCCATGTTTAGGTTCGACTATCCCCCGGATTTTCTGAAATGGTAAGTATATATTCTGAAAAATAAGAGGAAGTTAATGATATTTTACTTCGTTATATTTTGGTTTTTTCTGACGAAATATACAATTTTTTAGGGCGTTGCAACCGCCAGGTTGGTGCAAAGAATGGCACTGCGGCGTGCGCGTGACGAAGAGTAGCCGACTGGTCGGCTTCATCTCCGCCATACCGGCGACGCAGCGAGTTTACAACCAGTAAATAATTTTTTTTAAATTGAGAAATTAAATTTCGATGATTCTAAAGATTTTGGTAATAATTGATTTTTTTTTATCGTGTTGCAGCACACAAAAAATGGTGGACATCAATTTCCTTTGCGTCCATAAGAAGCTGCGCTCGAAGCGCGTAGCTCCCGTGCTAATACGGGAAATAACGAGGCGGGTTAATCTACAGGGTATTTTCCAAGCTGTTTACACGGCGGGCGTTGTACTGCCGAAGCCAATAGCCACGTGTCGCTACTGGCATCGTTCGCTAAATCCAAAGAAGCTTATCGAGATAAAATTTTCACATCTTTCGCGCAACATGACGATGCAGAGGACTCTGAAACTCTACAAACTGCCGGAGAATACCAAAGTGCCGGGATTTAGAAAAATGGTTTACTCGGACGTGCCACAGGCTCAACGAATTTTGGGCGAAGTATGTAAACCTTTTTTATCAGATAAATGTAAAAAAAAATATATATATATATATTTATTTTCTCGTTTCACAGTATCTTGAAAAGTTTGATTTGGCACCGGTATTCACGATCGAAGAATTCGAACACTGGTTCCTGCCGCAAAATGGAATAATAAATAGTTTTGTGGTGGAAAACGACGGAAAAATAACCGATATGGTTAGTTATTATACGCTACCGAGTTCGGTGATGCATCACGCGACGCACAAGACACTGAAAGCTGCTTACAGCTTCTACAATGTATCGACTATCACACCTTGGATCGATCTCATGACCGACGCTCTCATATCGGCGAGAAACGTAAGTTTATGGAAATTTTCGTGAATTCTGTGTTTTTAAGTAAAAAAAAAATTAGAATCAATTTTTGCTTTCAAAAATTTTGTTTTTCAAAGTATTTAAACATTTTAATACAGCGAAACATTGTCAGGATCGTTGAAAGGTTAATTGCGCAATCGATAGTGTTGCAGTTAGCAAATTTACCCACAACTCTTGATATTTCTTTGCAGTTGGGATTCGACGTTTTCAACGCTTTGGATCTGATGGACAACAAGGAGTTCCTGGAGCCTCTAAAGTTCGGTATCGGTGACGGAAACCTACAGTACTATCTTTACAACTGGCGTTGTCCGAGTATGTCGCCCAACAAGATTGGTTTGGTACTCCAGTAGAGACGCTAATAAAACAAAAAATAAAAATAGAAACAACATAAATACGAAACGAAGAAAAAAGAAAAAAAAAAAAGATCATCTCGACGAAGTCTCGTGTGGCCATCTCATCGCGGAAATGTGTAGCAATATTTGTTTTCGCGACCGAAGTTCGCCGATGGGAAACAGGAGAGTCTCGACCTCGACGACCGACCGTATTTCCGACGTGGGAATTTTTAAAAAAATGTTCCTTTATCGAGTAATGGTGAGGCAGGAAAAGGGGTGGGGGACGATAGTGTGGCGAATAGAAAACAATCGGTCGGAGGTCGACGAGGAACTCGGAAAAAAATTAGAGACGATAGAGAGACGAACGGAGGGGGAAAAAAAATCATTAAAAAAACATTAAAAGATAACGCGTGACTCGTCGTGTGTCTCGATCGTCGTAGAACGAGCGCGAGATACCGCTCGATACTTTCATTAAGAAAAATGCAAAACCAGTAATAATAATAATAATATTAATAATAATAATAACGGTAACGAGAAGTCGAAATTAATGTTTAGAGATTGTGGATTTTTTTTTGTTTTATTTTGTATTATTACTTTCCTTTCCATCGGGGGCCATATTAAGGCGTGTGATCGCAGGCGAATCGAGCGCCGACTTAAAATTCCTGTTTTCACTACGTGTAATGATTTTCATTTTTCGGAATTTTTTTTTATTTTTTTCAATCTTTTGCGTTCCTCTTTCTCACTTACATTCAAATAGTGATACGAACGACCCGAGACCATTGCCATTGTCGAACAATAAGATTTGTTTATGTTTAACTTCTTTTTTTTTAAGCTCTATTTTCTATCCTTCGAATTTAGCTTCGTTTTTTGAACGAAGAACTCCGAAACGATGGTGGAGAGACGATTATGAGAATTATTAAACGAGATACGTCGACACGGGAAAATGTGATTGTTTTACTCCTTTCGTAACCTACAGCTCTAGCGAAAGAAGAAAAAAGGCCGCAGGAGTGGATTTTCTTAACTTTCATTCGTCAAAATTTATCAAATTTGAAAAAAAAAAGGAGTTAAAAAAGAAATAACAGAAAGTACCGTCATCCAGAGAATCAAATATCGAGGAAAAAAGTGCTCTGCCATTATTACATCAACGTCTAAAAAGTTATATCTCGTATATAAAGACTGCACGACGATGCAAAAAAAAAAAAAAACTGTTTATGGGGTCATCTCTCGCGAGCCGGAAGCTCGACTTCGCGGACGTTACTGTCGGAACGATAAAAAAAATATGAGTCGCTCACGTGTGTTATATTCTCCTCGCGAACAGCGGCAAGGTTCGCCTCGCGAAGATAAAAAAAGAGAAGCGAAAAAAAAAAAAAATCGCGGAGTCACCCAGGCGAGTGCCCCCGGGCGGTTGACGATCCGACAATGACGAGATCATAATTTGCATCTATATCGTCTCGATTTCATCTTCTTTTTTTTTTTTTGTCCACCGATAAGAAGAAACGAGATATCCGTAGCACGAGACTCGTCGTTTGTTTCTTCCACCTTCGTCGGGTTCGTAGACCCGCGGGAGCTTCGAATCTCTAACGTCGTTAAACGAATCTACCGGCTCGAGTCAGTTTTACGCCGGTATTCTCTCGTCTGCGAGCTGCTTAAGCGTTCAAGCGTCTCAGAGGAGCTTTTGAATGCATCGCTTTGAAGGAATGCAATTTATCATATTATTATTATTCGCCCTTCGCATCCTACGTAACTTCGGAACGGCGGACGCGCCGTAATTATAAACGGAATTGGAGTTATTTAGCGATAGGAAATAGGAACGACAGTGCATAATTTGGCGATACGTCGTTTACCCGCTCTTTTTTTCACCAACAAAGAACACGGTGTCCTTGCGACTCTGTGACCTCTAAGTAGCCTCATTCTTATCGTACAAAGCCGCGCGCCAAGGTTTCGTTAGACCTTTTAGTGCGATTTTGAGACGCGACTCCCCAATGTCCTCGACTCGATGTTCAAGCAATAAAAATTAAAATGTCAAGCGTCGGCTGTCGTTAATATATATCATAAAACAGGGTCGGCACACGTATATAATATATTTCAGAAAAAAAAAATTGATACAAACTTCTTACACTCGTCAAAATTACGAAAATCGGCTATAATTTTTTTTTTTTCCATGAAATCGTTCAAATAATACATCAACCGCGAGGCTTGTTGCCCTCAATAAATCGTTGGAGGAAAACAAATTAACATCAAATTAAATATCGATTATAAATCTGTCGATTATCGATCCCTTCTGTCGTTTTCGTCTCGCGACTCGATTGACGACGAAACGATTAGAAATAAAGTTCGAGGTCGGGGAATCCCTTACTTATTGAAAAATCGCGAAGTTATAACTTTTTTTTCTTCATTTTTTCGATAAATGATTTGCCAATAATTAAATTTGACAATCGGATATCAATGATTGACGATTTCCGTGTCTTCTTTCCAAGATCACCGAACCGCGTCAATGGGCCCCTATCTGCATCCTGCTGTGCGTTCACACGAACCTTCATAAACGCGCACACGCAAAAGTTCTCTCTCTCACGCGCGTCCTTTGGGAATATGCGACGTCAAATCGTCAAACAATGGTCCGCAGCGATGTTGAGCACTGTGTTGGTACAGATAAGGTGAAGTTCTCCGTGTAGTCGCTTCAGTAGTATCAGTTTTGTTGTACTGTTCGTAGGTGGGATTTTGTCACACGCACACTGTTGAACGATACATGAAAAAGCCGAGAGAGGCAACACAATCAACGGACAGACAGGCCACAGGCATAAGAGTGGCACAAGCGAATAAATGCTCGAATAGAAAACGTTAGGGATTCAGTTGGACTCGAGCATTGCGCTCGAACTGTTCTCATTTTCAATATAAACTTCGATACAACATTTTTTATTATTTTCAAAACAAAAGAAAAAAAAAAAAAAACAAAAAAGCAACGAAAACTAAAGGCTGAGGATATCGTTCGAATAGTTTGTGGGAAGACAAATGAGGAGCACTCGAGCTCTTCGAAAATTCAGGATCACAGCAGCGAGGAAGAAAAATCGGGATGAAAAAAATGATACAGATCATCGCAACGTCTCTGACCCTCACAATCTTCTTATTTCATCGGATCGAAGCAACTTTCTTTGGGTATTCAAGCTGTTTAATTAAATTTTGTTTATTTCATTGTTTTTTTTTTCCACTTTTTAATAGAAAACATTCATGTGAAACAATTTTATTCGTTGATTATAATTATCGATCGCGATGAAAAAACACAAATCGTGGATTTTTTAAATTAAGACATAAAGTATGGAAAATGTACAATTTTAAACATTTTTTTTCATTATTTACCGAAAAAAATCGATGTTTTCATTTCTTTTTGCAAAAAATGGCTTTTGTTTCAGTGACTTTTTTTATTTATTTTCTATTTGAAATTTCAACAGTCTTTATTTTTTTTTAATAAAGATTAGAACATTTATTCGGAAATGCATCGGCAAGAGATAATCACGTTTATTGGAACGTGCCGACTTTTATGTGTCACCAATACGGAATGCACTTCGAAGAAGTCGCTCGTGACTTTGGCATAATTCAAAATCAGGATGATAAGTTTCGCGGTGACGAAATTGCAATTCTTTACGATCCCGGAATGTTTCCCGCTTTGCTGAAGAGTCCGAATGGTAAAAAAAAAAGCTAAATTCATAAATATCCGAGTGGTCGGAACGTTGGCAAAGGTAAATGCGATTTTGAACGATATTCAAGGTTCTGTGGTGGTAAGAAACGGTGGAGTTCCGCAGGAAGGAGATCTGAACAAACATATGGCGCTCTTCCGACAACATCTCGTCGAGCAAATTGCCGACGAATCTTTTCGCGGCATTGGTATAATCGACTTTGAGAGTTGGAGACCAATATTTCGACAGAATTGGGCATCGCTCGCGATTTATCGCGATCTTTCGATAAAACTTGAGAGACAGCGGCATCCTCTTTGGGACAGGAAATCGACGGATAGAGAAGCCGTCAGACGATTCGAGAAATCGGGCAGAATTTTTATGGAAGAAACGCTTAAGACGGCGAAAAATTTGAGGCCCCAAGCTACTTGGGGATACTACGCTTATCCTTATTGCTTCAATCTCACGCCTCAACAGATGTCCTCTCAGTGCGATCCAAAGGTTCTCGAGGAGAACGATAAGTCAGTCATTGTTACTTTTTTCACAATCTTTTTTTTCACCTCGACAATTTGCATATTCTTTGACTAATTTCAACGTCTCGTGCGCAGAATGTCGTGGCTTTTCAAAGCGGAGGACGTTCTTCTTCCATCTGTTTATCTCCGAATGAGTTTAAGCGGAAGTGAAAAAGTTGGTCTAATAAACGGCAGAGTAAAGGAAGCGATGAGATTATCCAAAAAATCGAGACCGCGGACCAAAGTCCTCGCGTATTTCTGGTACAAATATCAAGATCAGCGAGATGTCTTCTTAAGTAGGGTCAGTAGTCGTAGAATCTTCTTTACCGACCGCTATAATTACACCGAGAAAAAAAAAAATCGGATCGGCAAAATCGACGATTGCAGGTGGATGCCAAACATTTTATTCGCTGAAAGAAATACTTAGTAAATGATACCAACTGCGTTATTTTTTCTTAAGCACTCGATTATTTGTTTATATCACCGATTTAGTCAACCGATTTTTTTCTCTCCGTTACACATATATATTTTCATCAATTAATAACTTTTTCGACTTTTCGCTGCTTTCGGAATGCACCGTAATTTTTTTCAGATTTTTCTTTACCGCGGAATCAATTTTATTTCATTAAATTTCAGGAAGACATAGTGCATGGCTTTCGCGAAATTGTTAACCTTGCAGCCGATGGTGTCATCCTGTGGGGCAGTTCCAACGATCTGAACACTCGAGCAAAGTGTCAAAAGTTTCGTGACTATCTAAACGACGTTCTCGGACCTGCGGTAGTGGAGTCCAAAGAGATGGCGAAGCAGCGCGTAAATCGAGGAGAAAAATCGGCATCGATACTTTCGGAAACGGAAATACCACCGTCAGCGATTAGTGCTACACAGACGTGATAAACCGACAAAAAAAAATTAATTCTCGCATAGAAAAAAAAATAGATCGAGAAAAAAAAACGAACGATAGATAAAAAAACGCAACCTGTTGATGTACAAATAAATATGATTTTTTTTATACATATGAATGGAAAAAAAATTCTAAAATTGAAAATTGCGTCGATAATGTGGCAAAATGAAAAAAAAAAAACAGCGGGAAATTAACGCGATAGCCCTGGCGAACGGCTTCGAGAGCAACATATGGTATACATAGTATCCTGAGAACGCGATCGGGGCAATTGGCGACTGGGACACGACAAGTTTTACTGGTTCGAGGTGTAAGGCCTCCGGCTATCACGCTTTTTATTCGCAAACGGTTGCATCTTCGGAAGATAGAGTTTTAGTTGCCTCGTCGCTATCCTTCTGTTCTCTCATCTTCGCCTCTTCTACTTCTTTACTTCGAGTAAAAGCTTCGGGAGGAACTGTAACTTATGCGTTTAATCCCCAAAATTGAAAGAATTTGTAATCGACAATACCGATTTTTTCGGATTTTTTTTATTTTTCTTTCCATTTTTTTCAAGAACCCAAAAAAAAAAACATTTCTGGAGTTCGAGTATTGAACTCGTAGAATATCTTCGGCAATAGATAATCGAAGTATTCATTGATCCACCGACTATTCCTATGTGTTATTCCATACAGCAAAAATCATGGTGACCGTAGCTAGTAGCCGTTAAAGGTGTAGAGCTGCGGCTGCCGATCCGGTGCGAAGTTCTTCCACTCGAATCGGTTAGAGGTGAGCCCTGTTCTCGGGACTCTTGTACCGTAGTCGTGTGGATGGAAGATATTCACGTCGGTGTGATAGAGTGAGAAAGCAAGACAGAGAGAAGAGAGCGAGAGAGTGAGAAGGAAGTGGGTAAGCAAGAGACGAGCAGAGAGGTCCGGGGTCCGTCGGTGTGCCGCGACCGCGGAGTACGCAGTACATAGTGGGCCCGCGACATCGACGGACGTTACTCGCGGTCCGCTATTACGCACTGGACCGGGATTTTAAAAAATAATAAAAAGCAAAAGAATCTTCCATTACGTGAATCACAAACCTTCAGCTGTGAAAAAAAAAAAACGGAGTGTCGGAAAGTAAAAGAAGGTGAAACAACATGTACAGTGTGGATTAATTCGCCTATTCCTTGTTTTCGCTTCGAACGGATTAAATTTCTGGTAAGTATTATAAATCGTCAATAAAAAATGATGTATCATTGAAAAAGATTTTTTTTTTTCGTCGAACATATTTTGGGACTTATCTGCCTCGTGGGCCTCAACTCTCCCCCCACCCTTCCCCACCTCTTCGACTCTCGCGCGCGAAGAAAAATCAGCGTGTTCTGTTACTCAAGTGTTCTTCAAGGATCTCTACTCTCGTATCTCTTTGCTCTTCTCTCTGTCGGTCACTCTCCACACACGGGATGCTGAGAATTAATATTATAGGTGTAGCGTGAGTTTTGATATGTGAGTGTGGAGTATCGGTTGTGTGTTCACGACAGGAAGGGGGTCGAGCCGGTTAATTACGATCCACGGGTGTGAGGATCTTTCTTGAAGCCGAGAAGGCTTTTTCTTGCGGCTACGAAGCTGCGCGGCTCACAGGTTGAATGGTGCTTGTGGAGTTTGGGCCTTGTGCCCAACATCGAGATCCTTATCGTCCTCGAAGGGTGATGGAAACTTGGGATCGGTGTCTGCGGCTCTACCCCTCGGCGGTACGCACTCGAGACGCCTACAATTTTTTTCTCCTAATTTCGTAAACCGCGCGGGAATCAACCCTCGACGATCTTTGGATTTTTAATTGGAGCATTCCGCTCCTATGTGGGCCTTACGCACCGATCTTTGTGACGAAGAAATTCTTATCCTTCTGCAGGATCATAGGTACCTTTCCAACGTTAATATCACGATAAAAATAAAACTTTAAGTCATTTTCATAGCGACTTATTCAATTAAGTCCCCGATTCGGGGTCGAAGCATTAAATCGGCGTCAGAAAGATCTTAAGATTATGCAAAGCCACTGCGCAGCCGTTTCCACCAGTTTTTATTTTTTTAACGATATTTCTAATTCAGCCTTCGAATTGGTATCGAAAAGATTTCTCGATAAGGCCCAAAAAATGTCGAGGTTGTTATTTAGCTGCGGAGACATTGGAGAAAAGGGCCGTGGCGACGAGGGAATCGAGATCAGTGACTCCGAATGACCGAGCGCGTGGGTCTTCGCTCACGGGGCCTTACAAGGGAAAGTTACCAGTGTGGCCCCTTTTTCCCACCCGAGTGGCACAACTCAGCATCGTTCCTATGTCTCTCTCTTGCACTCCCATTGACATTCCTTTTAATTATCCTAAACTCTTTTGACGCAACGAATGGGACAGTTTCGTGTGGGCCTTCTGAAGATCGGGTCTTCAGATCTCTAGAATCCTCTGACAACGAAGAACTATCGGGCGATCGATGAGCCCCGATAGCGTAGCATACGACCAAAATCTCTGAGACTTCTCGGGTGACAATCCACGAAATCTCATTCCTACAATCTCTCCTGTTGACAGTGGTGCTGTTTTGGGTCCTACGGTACCCGAAAAAGCGGCTCCGTCATTCTTGACCAGCCTCGACTCGGACCAGTATCCAATTTACCGTAACTCTCCAGAGTAACGGAGCCCCATTAAAAAAACAAAAGTAAAACCAATAAGTCCCAAAGTGAATCTTGCTGTAGGCCCAACAAATGCAAAGAAGCTATAAAAATTGCGCCATAAGTATTAAATCCCCCGGAGAAGCTTCGAATTCGGAAAAAAGTGAATGAATTTCGGTAACTCTCACAAGGCTACCGCTTAAGTCCCAAAAGAAGTAGCAGCGATCTTTTCGGTGACGAGAGAAAGAGAGAAGACGTCGGGGCGGGGACGCGTTTTAAAGAGGCGAGCATTAAAAACAACAATGTCATTACATTTTAACGACCTGTTCTTGAGTTGCCCCCTTCCTCCGTGCCGCACTCGTGGGACGTTTCGGGGCCCAACCATTAAGGCGTTTCGGGGAGCTATCCTCGCGCGGTCAGGTATGTGGTCCACGGTGCCGCGTGGACCGCACGAGGCTCAACCGCGAGCATGTAAGCGCGTTCCGTGTAGTACGCGGAGCCAGGGAGCTCGCCGCTCCTGGATAAGGCCCCCCTCTTCTCTCCTCACTTACTATCCAGGGAACGGGCCCCTGGAGCCACGAAGAATTAGTATGGGTGGAGAAACAAAAGCACGCCAAATGGGGCCCCCGGGGGTGGAGAAGCTACGACCGTCGGAGAGAAACGGATATATATATCTATATATACATACATATAAATATATAGTACAGCTTCGATATGTTGGAGCGAGAGGAAGATTAAGAAAAAACAAAGAGTCGAGATGGCGCCACACGTCCAGCGTGTTTTCGGGGCATCCTCCGGCGCTGTTGGCTCAATTTCTTTTTCTTTTTTATTCCACCCTCTTCGTCTTATTCCTCTTCTTCTTTCTGCGGGATCTCGATGCGCTCTTCGCTCTCATCGAGGTTTAAGAACTTTTTTATTAGCTTCTTTCTCCCAATTTTTTTTAAACGTTTTCGGTATTCCACGATCGGTAGAAAAAAAATAGCGTTCAACGTAAGTGCGTTATCGTGCTCGACGGGTTCAAGCTATTTATCTCACGGGTCAACATACTTCAGGCTGCATAAGTTTATTTCGGGTATTTGTACGAAGTTTCTGGATTTTTTTTTAAATAATGTTTTTCATTATTTTATTTGCAATTGATGCAAGAAGCACCGTTTTGTAATTTTTTTTATCGTTTCTTCGCCTTTGTTTTGCTTCGTGTCCCTTTTCTTTTTCTTGTTTCTTTCCTCGATGTTTTATCTTGCACCGCAAGTCCCGTTAACTTTAACGACTAAACCCTCCACGAAAGACTGGGGGCTCGAGATAAGTAATAAGGATAATGTAGGGGGAAAGAACGAGACGAAGAGAGTTGGGATAAAAAAAAACGAAGAGGCGATATGGCGCCACACGTCCAGCCTGTTTTCGGACATCATCCTACCACCGCAACGCCTACTTCTTGCCTCCTGCCGTCCGCGAATTTACCCCTTTTTTTCGTATTCCTTCTTCTGCAGCCAGACGAGAAGCCAACTTTCGAACATTTTCTATAGACACAACGTGTTGTAACTCCGTCGAGGAACAATCATTACAATTGCAATTCTCATAGTATGATCTTCCGGAACTTATGTAACAAGTGATCTGTTCACGTGTTCAATTATGACGTTGAAAAAAATCGCCTAAAGTCGTGACGGCGTTTGCGGTTTTTTTTTTTATCGATTAATCAATAAAATGGTGTGATTGATATTGTCTTCAAATCGTTTCCACCGCAAACAAAAATCTTGATAAATCTTTGAGACTCGATATAATTTTTAATTGTTACATTACACATCGATTTTTTCTGTGATATTTAAATTACGCGCAGAATTTCAATTTGTTTCTATACATTCATTTTTCTTCGTGAAAAATTATCGAAATCGTGAGTTTAGGGGTTTCGATCGTTTCCATTGCAAATAAAATGGCAGCTGCGATTTTTCGCTTTCTACCGTAATCTCAGTTGTTTCGAAGATCGTCTATTTTATCCTTTTAGACCACAGAGCGACACCGTCGTTGAACATATTTCTCAAATATCCGCGAAGTCCAGACGGCCTTCGGGCGCGCGATCTTTTCGAATGCTAATCGCGCGTGGAATCTTTAGCATTCTTCGCTATCCTATATCAGCGAGATCGTTGCTCGCGGTGTGTCGTCTTCTACAAAAATAGTCTTTTCGAATATTTTGTATATACCCTATGAAAAAATATATTGAACTTTCCGCAACAAAGGATGTCGTAAAATCGCGCATGCGATAAAATAAATAAAAAAAAGCGAAAAAATACTTCGGCACTATACTGTCGTGAATTTCTTGCGTGCACACCGAGGTACTAACAAGCGCGTTGAGATATTTCTTGGCAATGTGGCTTAAGTTTCTCGATCGTGTCTCGTTGCCTTGTAACTCGCTTGGCAAAGATCGATCGAGCTCTCTCCCTCTCGGTGTCTCGCGTCCCTCTCACCTCGCGCCACGTACTCTCGGTTCCTCCTCCGAGATATACGAGGATACATACAACTCGTGTTCCGCAACGCACACACGCACGTGACTCTCTGCGTTTCACTTGTCCGGTATACGAACAATTACAAACTCAGAAGTTTCCAAACGTTGGAAACTTTAAGAAATGTGTTTGTAAAACTCGTATATATGTACACAGAGACGAGAGGATCGTAAGGTATACGTGAGATCACGGATTTTACCGGAGATCTCGATATGTTCCCCGAGCACAGGATGCGAATGGAGCTTTGCCGGTGTTGGAGCTCTCGAATACAAAGCCGGCAAAGTTCCAATGCGACGCACGGGTAGAGAGAGAATGGAACGTGCGGGTAATACTTAGTGCGGGAAAAGGCCCGCGAAGGTGATCGGGCCTTACGCCGAACGAGGCGGGATAGCGATAGACGTAGAGATATATAATACACGTATTCCAACAGTTGCTATACGCTAAACTGCTTTACACGATAAATGCGTACCGCGCGTATAGTATATACCCTTCGGGCGTGTTGTACATATTTATAAGCTTTGTGTTACACACATGAGTATTGTACATGCGGCTACGGCAACAGCATGCAGCGATGCAGGAAGAGAGTAGGGAGAACGAGTTTCGTTTACGCACTCCGAGGGCTCTCTTTCATCTACACTTACGACTGCATCGATGAATTGCAAAAATTTATCGATTTAATACAAATACGCGGAAATTATTTTTTGGAATTGATTATTTTTATTGCTTATTACATATTGTTGGAAAATTTTGATTCGGAAGTAATTAGAAAAAAAAAAAAATGCCCCAAAATCGATCAATTCAAAAATCTATGGATTTAGGTAATTTAAGACTAAAATCAAATGAGCATCGATCTGAAAGAAAAAATAATAACTTCGAAGAACTAATAATTAATTGGCACAATCAGTTTTTTTTTTGTTAAAAAAGTCAATTTCGTCAAAAACATATTATGCATATACTTCAATTTTTTTTCTCGTGTGGAGAAAAATCGTGTTTTCAGGATTAACACTTTATGCATGGATTAGTTCGACTGTACAAAAGTTAGGATGAAAGAATTTGAAAAAAAAAACGAAATGCTCGGAAATCGCATTCGAGGATTGAAGATCACTTTTTTTTCTTTCGAGAGAGGTAATGCTTTGAAAGGAAGAAATTAGATGTGTATGTGTGCGCACGCCGGCAGTCTTTGTGATGCCTCCGGGGCTTTGGAGGCGCGTCAAATTTGGTTGAAAATCAAATTAATCTCGCGCGGCATGAGCGCGCATGCTGGTCGAAGGAGAGTCCCGTGTTCTGGGGCCTCCCGCGGCTATCGGTCCTTTTTCCTCGCCTACGAGACACCGTAGCTCCGTCCCCGTGGCTGCAGAGACACGAGCAAATCGAAGCGACGGGACCGAAGAGCCTGTTGGCGGCCCCGTATACGACTCCTGATGCTGCTGTTGCTTGCTGCTGCTGCTGCTGGAGGTCCACGTCGAGCCCCAGAGGCGAGAAGAGAAGGTGGCGCAGCAACAAAGAGCTTTCGACTTCTGGCCGTTCGTCTCGCAGGGACGGACAAACCGTATTCCATAGCTCATTTTTTCCCCAAAATTTCCACCATAAAACGAGAAAAATTTACCCGCAAAAATTCCAAAAAAGATCGCGAAAAGCAGCCAACAAATAAAGTAATTCATTTTTTTTCGTCACAAAAATCAAAGATCGATTATTCTTATCGAAAAATCAATGAAAAAAATTGTTTCAAAGACGTAGCTTTAGTCAATGATTCGATTTGAAAAAAAAAAACGAAACACATTTCGCGGAGAGTACGAGAGCGGAATGAACATGAAGGGTTGCCTCGGAGCATGAAGAACCGCGCGAAAGCTTGTTTGTTTTTTCTTCTTTGGGTCTGGAGGGAAAAAAAGGGGGGCAAAGCCGCGGTGTGTGCTGCGGACTCTTCTGTGGTCGAAGCTTTCGTTTTTTCGTGTTCTCCGACACCCTGTATACACGAGAGGTGGAGTGCGAGTTACCACCTCGGATCGGGTCTCTCGGATCGCGAGATGGGATGCACACGACCCTGTGGCGCCCTGCAACAAGATCGAGGCGAGCGCAGAAGCAGCACCAGCATATCACCCGCTCTGAGAGAGCGAGAGAGAGCAAAGCCCAATTCTCGGAAGCGCAACGTCGACTGGGAGAGAAGAAATAAGAAACGAAAGATCGTGGACCGAAGCGAGAACGGATCTTTGTGAGCGGCTTCCCTTGGGACTCTCGCGAGAATAAAGGGAGGGACCACGTCGAAGAAGGGGAGACACTGAATTGCTACTCTCTTGCGCTTCGAGAGACGAAGATAAAATGCGGAGAAGCAAAAACAAAAAAAAAAGAAAAATTGATCGCACCCGATGCAAAGTAAATTTCACCAAAGAGAACAAATAGTAATTGGAATGAAAATTGCGAGGCATCGATATCATTTCATAACAATCTCGTGAACCAAAATTAATACTTGGCCTGCAAGGAGGAGAAATACATTTTTATTTTTTTTCGTTTTTATTAAATTTTTAATATGAAATACTAATCATTATATAGATGTAGTATTAATCTATTTTTTTCCAATAATTAATATTAAATTAATAATAAATTTTCAATAAATATGAAAAATCACCGATTTCCGAAAAAAAAAAAATTTTGATAGAAAGTTCGAAGTAATGACGATACGCGAATATCATTGGGAGATACCGAAGTAAAAACGATCCCGAGGGGCAAAATGAATTTGCGATAAGAAATCCCACGGAGACTCGGAAATACCGACGAGTAGCAATTGTCCGCATATGTCGGTTGAAGAAAAATGGCTAAGACGAGATTCCTGCGACGAGGAATTTACCGTATGGTTGAACGCAGCGGCAGTGCCGACTGCGACGTGATCGGAAGACATGGAAGAGAACTCCTTTCTCGCCGCGAAGGAAAAAAAAATGGAATTCAGGGACGCGGGAATGACGAAAAAGTTAGAATGATGATGACGATGCTTCAGTATCCACGAATCCTGATTGGATTCCGCGATTTGGTCCTAAAGAAAAGCTCGAAGATTACTCTTCCCTCCAAAAGCGACTCCGCTGACTCTCCGGACGTCTCGTGATGCAAGGGAGTGTTCCGACTTCTTTGCCTCTTTGCTACCTATTTCTCAACTTCCCTACAAGCGGATGCGAGGCACTTTTTTTTCTTACCATGTGTTTTTTACGAGAAATACTGGTTTTCGCGAGGTTTAACAACACGGAGAAAGCCTAATAGGCATGAAGTCGAACGATGTTTCGCAATTGATTTCACCTTGTAAATTCGAATAATTTATATTTTCGTCGTTAAACTTAAGTTGAATTTGTGGTTATTTTTTTTATTTTTTTTACGGAAGAAATTTTACACTTAATGATTAACTAACTATACGATGACGAATTGCAAAAACGATCGATTGGTTACTGTTTCAAGTTCGTTTATGGGGTTTTCTTGGATTACTGCCAGTTGTACCATTTTACCTCTGTACACACTCTCCGTACACTTCTCGCTTAACCAGATGGCGCACTGGTAGATTCGTGACGCAATTTCTACCCGGTCGTCGAACCGGAGACCTCGACGCTTCCACGAGATTTGCGCCCGGTGCCTTTCATTCATTTGTGAAAAAATTAGCGTTGCCCCTCTCTCGTCTACTACATCGCCTCTCTCTCTCTCTCTGAAGAGCTCGTTAATATTATCCTTTTTCAGAGAACTCTTCCTGAGGACTCGGAATATAATTGCGCATTCCTTCATGACGACGTGAACAATTCTAGGGAAACGAATCGCGTTATATATTTATTCGCATAACGATCTGTTATGCGAGACTTAAGTTTCAATTTTTTGCACTGATAATTGCGAGGGGTTCTCTTTATCATATTTTTTTTAAACGTTTTTCATGGCTCGTTAACGTTTCGCAAAACCTGCTGTAGAACTTTGATACACACGATATCGTATGTTATTATTATTATATTATGCTAATACTCTATCGTGTGTCAGTATTACCTGCGCAATAGGCACTTTAAATTTATCGAAAATCGAAATTGTTGACGATACAGTAAAAAATTTGTTTTTCCTGTTAGTCGCCAATATGTAATTTATTTTGCTCCCTATTTAATGTTTGACTTAAAATTTTTCGACTGATATTCATTTTGTACGTTATTATTGTTTATAAAAAAATCTTTTAATTCTCATTATTATTTTTTTAAATTACAGATCAAAATGTCTACGTCGAGGATCAGCACGATATCGCTGGCGGTTTTTTTCATCCAAATATCTCTCCTGCGTGCCCATCGCGAGCACAAGGTTATTACTTGCAAATTATTAACAAATTTTTTTTTTAATTCTATTTTGAACATAATAACAGCTCAAAATTTCTATTCAGGTTCACAACATCGTTCTCTATCCTGATAAGCATAGTTGGTGCAAAACTACGCCGATAAAACAGGTTGTCACGTGGCCTCAGTGTTCGTCCCAAGAATTGGACAACAATGTATGCGTCGGCGCTTGTTTCTCGTATATGGTACCACATAGCGAGCCTTCAGCCCCGGGTGACCTCATTCGGCCTTATTGCGACTCCTGTCAGCCATTGGACAGCGTTTGGCACACGGTAACATTTTCCAAACATTTCAAACTATTCAATACCCGAAAAATATATTAAAAAAAAAATTAATTAACAAAACAAAATTATAGTGAAATAAATTTTATATTTAATTAGATTTTTCGAAATGATTTTTTTTTATATATTTCGATGTAAATATTAATAATGCAATTTATTAAATTTCTATATTACTAAATTAATAACTTTTTTATATGTTTTTTTTAGGTGACTTTGGATTGCAAAGATGAGGAAAACAATGCAATAACGATGCAGAAAAAGGTTCAAATAATAACGAACTGTTCGTGCAGCTCTTGTACCGAGACATCCCGAATAAAACCGGACTACAATACGCTTTTGCAATCGCTCGGCGAGGAGAATATCGACAAAAACGTGAATATGGTCCACGAGACGCCGGATCTCTTGTTGAATCCAAATTTGAATTCGTCGAAGAACACTACGAAGGATGGAGTTCAAGCGAACGAGAGGTTCCTTCAGTTGTTTAAACAGCTGCAGGGATCCGAAAACATCGACGAACACGGCGCGAAGGAATTGTTTACGAAATTTGAGGAAGAAATCGATCTCGAGAAGCTTAGAGAATTGTTGCGAAAGTACGGACAGGAAGAGGAGCACAAGAAACATCATCAGCAACACCAGCAGCACCATCAGACGAACAAACAACCGGAACATGAGGCGCCTACGGCGCATCACGTACCTTCGGGACTTTTACATCGCGGACCCCATCACTCGATGGTTCTCGACGCCGATGTCAAGGAAAAGATTGACGTCGAACCTCACTATCTTCATCCCGCTGTCGCGGGACAGGAAATCAGTTACGACGACAATGTACTCGTCGACAAAAGCAAGAAGAAGGATTTTTGAAGATTTTTCAGAGTTCTTCGCTCCGCTAGTTGATGCACTTCCGCAAATTTTTTTTTTTATTTTTCTCGAAAATAAAATCGTTATTTTTCATCTTTGATGCGGCAATTGGGAAGAAAAAGGACGTTGGGATTCGAGAAATTTTTTTTTTTTGGTTGACGCTGGACGCTGAACTGGCAGAGCTGAGAACACGACAATTGGATGTAAAACGGCAATCAAACGCCGAAGATGTCGAATTAAAATTTCGGAAAAAATAGAAAGAAGAAAAAAAATTGAATCTATGATTATGAAAAAAAAGTAATTATTGGGATATTGACGCGGTGAAAGTGAGTCGATCAAAAATAAGGAATGAGAACGAAAAAAAAAAAAAGAAAATAAATAAATAAATAAAAAAAACTGACGAAAGAGAGATAAAAATTCTAATATATTCAATTATAATTGTATAATTAATTATTATTTTTTATCGTTTATTTAACGTAATTTGCGCCAAGCGTCCTATCGACGTTTCACGTCGACGTTTATTATTATCATCATTGTTATGGTTTAAATATACGGCGAGGAAGTACACTTCGCAAAGTGTATCAAAGTTTTCGCTAAGCAATAAAGAAAGAAAAAACAAAAAAAAAAAAACAAAAACAAATTAAAAAAAAGATCGTGAAGAATAGTTTTGCTTTAATCATTTGTTCGACTGCGAGACGGGTGAATACGTAATTACGAAGGTAAGCTAATGAGAAGTTCGCGGCAGGTGTCTCGTGACTGATATTTTCATGCGCACCGGGGAAACAATTTTCTCGGCTCGGAATGATTTTCGAACAGTTTCTGTGATGATAAGTCATTTTTTTAAATCGTATCCTCAATATCCGCAAACTAAGGTATAAAATATTTTAGTGCTTCGAAGTCAGCGGAGCTCTCGGCAATGGCAATGGTTAGAGGTACGAAAATTGTTAAAAAAAATTGCAGTTCATTATTTTTGAGTACCAAAATAGCGCCGAGAGCACTTATCGAACGTCCGGTCATTATCTTTTTCCTTTCAGTTTATTGAACGTTGATTCGTCGAGTTTTACTCCAAATGGTAGCTGACAACTTCTCGAAGAACGGAGCACCCGAAGGAGGTAAGAAATTTTACGAAAATCTGTTTTTTCTTTTGTTTTTCACTGTTCTTAAGCCGTAATACGGCATCGGAAGCACTTTCGGAACATCCGGTCTTTTTTTTTTTTTTGCTCCACATACTGACGAAGAATTTTACGAACCATTAGACAATATCGAATTAGATTGGCGGTTTTATTTTGAGCTCAAAGCACGTCGTATACAAGACAATCCGCGCTTCACTGCCAACGAAGATAAGGCCTTCGATGGCCTTTCGTTAACAGACAAACAGCGACTGAACATTCCGATAAGAGAGTCGAAAGCGAAGAGGCCGGTTCGTTCGTCGTGACGAAACAAATCGAGTAGCCAATAGAGCGATCGTATTTCCAACCGATTGGAAAGCGGGATAAACCGACAAGACGAGAGGAGAAGAACAGTACATACATTTCTTCACGTGGTCCCCGTTCTTCGGTTCCGTAATCGAGGGGAACTCGTTGGTAGTCTCTTCTTATATTCTCTCTACCATCAGTAAGTTGCGTGCTGACGTTAAGTGAGCTGCGTGCGGCACGCCAACGTCGACCGGACACGCACGTTAACTAACATGTAGTTGCTCTCGCGGCTCGCCGAGTCCAAAGGATTTTCGGCCGCGAAATCACAATTGTTTTCTTTTTTTCTTTAATTCCTATTTATTTTCGACGATTTTCTTCAATTTTCATATACGAGGAAAGACATAACTATTTTCGTTCGTACTGTGATTAAGCAGGTGGTGAAAACATCGCGCAACCGTATTAGTGAGAAACGAAAAAGATTTTTTCGCGTACAATCGTATGGAAGTTTAGGAAGAGTTACGACACGAGAGAAGATTCGAGAAAAAAATACACCAAAAATGGATATTATGGACGGTAGGAATTTTTATCTTCTTTTACGCATTTATCAAAGTTAAAATTGATAAAAATCAATGTTAACGGTATCGTATTTGGAGAATCGATCATTCATTTATAGTCATCGAACAATTGTGTCAAAGAAAACAAATGGTTAGCGTTTCGATCGAAGTTTGAGCTCATCGTTGATGAGGCAAATGACGATCTGTGACCCCTGAGGGAACCCCGATAATGTCGAGCTTCAGAGACGACCAAAAAAAAAAGAGTATCAAGAGTGCGAGTGTCAGTCGCGAGATAGTGGAACACGTTGCGATTTGTTTGTGGGAAATACGCGCGAATGAACGAGAGTCGTTGGACTTGAATGAAAACGAAAACAAATAATCTTTAATTACGTCAAGCGTCAGGTTCCCTTTCATTTTCGATCGGTTAACCTTACGAATTTTTTTTTTTCATTTTTCTATGTACAGAAGAAAAAAATTGCCCATTGGAATGACGATTTAATATTCCTTCTATTATGAAGTTTGATTCGACATCTAATTTAATGCAATATACAAGTTTTCGATGTTTACGACTCCACTTATAGCTATGCTTACGCATGATGAACGTTGCTCTTTAGCAAGCGGCAGATAACAACGATAAATAGACGATTACTATGTTTGAAACAACATTTGCGAATTTACCGTGCAACTGTTTCACGGATACAGCATTTATAATAAAAAAAATTACTAAATTGGCGCGGAAATACGAGAATACAAGGATCGAAACTGAAACGGTTGAAAATGATGGAATAGGGCATTTGAAGATCGAGAAACGTGATAGCGTCTCGACGCCAACTACTTAAAAAAAAGTTTTTTATACGGCGTTACAGTGTATACATATGGCAATATACCGGAAGTGTACAGTAAGTGATACAGTAGTTAAAAAAAGAAAAAAAAAATTAAATTCCAGTTCGAAGTATATGACATAATCGAAGTTGGATTGGCGCGTGCAGAAGAGTGTTAAAGCTAAAAACAGCACTCGCGGTCTTCCCCGCCTCGAGAAATTTATCTGCTCAGTAAGCCGATGAAAATCGGCCGATGACATCCCAAATCCAATTAATACACTACGATAGCTGCGATAAGAAATTTCAGATACTGTTACCATCGCTATTCGATACAGGAGAAGACACAATTGTAGCCGCGGGTTTCAAGATAATACATTATTAAAGACGAACGTTTGCAGAACTGAGAATTCCGAGTATGAAAATACGATACGACGCGTCGATGCAGCGAATTATTTTATTCGCAGATGGCTATCGTATCGTATATCTCGAGATCTGCAAAAATGTATAACGCGAATAGAATTCTGCTGTGACGTCATTTTGCGTTGTTATCGTTTAAATTGGAGGTTTTTTCAGCTTTGACAATTTCCTCAATGTTTAATGTCCTGTAACTTGCTAACGCGAACTCATACACGATTTATCGTCGATACATTTTTCGCGTGGTGTGCAATTTCCTACACGAATGGTCCTTAGCATTTTATCGCTGAATCGAACGATATCCGAGATAAAACTCTCGCCAACTGTCGTCTCAATGTAATAATGATATGGAAAATAAACGGCATTCAACGACCAATTTTGCGGAACGCTTATCTCAGAAACGTGCGTGTCTACAGATAATATACCCCGAATCTTTTCTATGCAATACGATCTAATCGGCGAAAAATCTCTCGCAAAAATATCGTCAGTACTCGTGTTTACGAGTTATCGGCGATATTATTTTTAATTTTTTTTTTTTCGCATAGTCCGTTTATTCGTTTCTTGAGACTTACGAGAGCTAAAACAGGTTTATTTTGCCGGTAGAATGGGGTGAGAGGCGACGGCGCCGCAGCGGGACGATAATAAATGCGAGATATTAAAGCTGAGACGATTAGTCGGAGGCTTGCTATGGGCCCTTAAACACCTGACCAGTTTTGAGTGCGAGTCTGACAAACGAGGAGAGACCCTTCTCTACTCGTTCTCCACTCTCTCCGTCCCTCTCCTCTTTCGGCCGCTTTGGTCGACATGACCTTCCGACTATTTTGGAAATATTTTTATATTTGCGTCTAACCGAAATTTTGGCACACGCTGAGACCGACGAAGCGTCTCGAGGTGAATCTACGATTATTTTTAACATTGTACACTCGGTATCTAATTTTATTCAAGTTAAATTGCCAGTTTCCACGAATGGTCTTTCCGCTTCCGCAGGAAGTTGCGCATGCGTGGGCGATCATCAGCTCGCGATCGATATATAGCTAATAAAATGAAAGTTTGCCAAGAAATACGAATGTCGCTTGTGAACGTGAGGTCTGACGCTATTTTTACGCGATATCTCATCCGCAAAGCATAACGTTTAACAAAGAATAAGGTATTCCTCGTAGGAGCAATTTTTTCGGAGATAAACCTCTATCGAGACTTGTATTCGCGTGTTGCATTTTATTGCATCAATACGTCATAGATAGCTATGTATCTCGATAGCGTTTCGATCTATCGAGAAACTGCTTATAACTACATCGATAGATAATTTCTGATTCCGCAAACAGTTGTATCCTTTATGAATAGCCTAAGGATTTGTGGGAAAAATTACTACAGGAAGTATCGAAGATAGGAGATTAACAATTTTTTCCTAAGGATCTTTGGGTCTTTTGAGTCATTCACTTCGTAGTCATCATGACGAAACAATTTTTTGCAAAATTGACGATATCGAAAATACATCACGCTGATGATTCAAAAGTGTTCTTAAAAAAAAAAAAAAACAAGAAAAAAACATCGACATATGGTACGACTGTCTATATGGTACGTTGCGGAATGAGATGCACTTTAAACAAATTATTTCTTTTTCCGCAAACAACAGTAACTTTTACGTAAAAATTGTCCCGCAATGTTGGTACATATGGTAAATAGTTTCGAAAACATGACTTTCCAAAAAACCGTTTTTGTAGTTGCGAGTTACGAATTGACTTTAAAATTATTCAAACAAACCGCTGCACGTTTGTCGTTCATTGAAATTTCCGTCTCAATTCTCGCGGTTATGTTTCAAAAAACTGGTAAATTCATCACGAAGTATAGATATAGAACTTTCTTCGAATACCGAAAACACTCGCCAACGATCTCGCGTCACCAACCTTACCATCTCATTGAGTCAATTGACCGTTTAGACACGAATTTAAACGAATCATCATACTGATAAATCCAAATATAGTCCCAATAAATTGTCTAAATAGATTTGACACAGTTTAAAAAAAATATCGATCGACCAATTCGAATTTTCGTAACATGTCAATGTAATTTCTTATCCTTTACAAGTGTACATACGATAAAAAAAAAATAAGACAATTTAAAGCACTTGACATCGTAATGCTACAGTCTCTCTTGCTGACGTCCTTATCGTATTTATATTGACTTGGGCTCCAATATCTCGTGACGCTTAATGAAACGTCTTACGTACTACGAGTAGTACTACAAATCGTGCCTCGTGTAGTTGTAATCTCCAACGAGTTACGACGAATAGGATATTGCCTTGGAATTCCCGGCTTCGACCAATAGCGTGCCATCGAGGTGCGAACGGCGCAACACCTGGCACGCGCGCTTCTCGCTATCCGAGAGATATGAAGCTTCGAAGCTGTGGTAACCACAGTTAACGGAAATGTAGGTTAGAACCCCACGTTGAAGAGAGATGAAACCAGAGCGTTCAATACCCGAAATGGCGGTGGTGGGGGAGGAGAGAACATCGCGTTTTTTTTTTTTTTCAAAACTGTCGAGTTTGCGCGTGCCGCGAACTATGTCGTTGACGTTGTAGAATACTCCATGAGCGTCAAAAAGGGAGTTTCGGAGCTCTCGGAAGCGAAGTCTAGCGCCGCCGGCCAAACCGATGAATTACAAACGAGAACAAGGCGCAACGCCGTTTAAAAGGCCGTCTCGCGTAATTAACGGGAGCACGAAGAGAGAGAGAGAGAGAGAGGAGAGAGTCAAAGGGAGACGAGAATTGTGGAACGAAGAAGGAAAAGATGAGAAGAGCGCCAGAACGGCGAGACCCGTTGCCGGGCTTCGAACAAATGAGTCACGGCCGGGGTCTCTCACGTTGTCGAGACGCCGACGCAGCAGCAACGACCCATCGTCGCATGGAGGGGATTGGGCTATCCCTGCGCAGCAAAGGCTCAAAAATTCACGGAACCCTGATGCACGAAAAAATCTCAAATCGAATATCATGTCGAGTCATTTCTTTATCAACTAACGCTCATTTTTCGTACCGGGAACAGAGTAATCGGATATAATGATAGCAACGAATTGTTTAAGGTGCTCTAATTCGTTAAGGAGAAGCCTGACGCTGTTTTTACAAGAGAAACTTTTCGTAGAGCAAACGATTATCTAAAGTAATAGTTCTTACAATTTTTTTGATAGACCCAACCGTTTCGGAGATAACGAACTTTGTTCGCAGCCTCCGATGTAACAATGTAAATTACGCAAAGACTATACAAAAGAGCAGTTTTCCTCTGGAACGCTTTCATCTACTAAAAATCTCCATCAGACCTTTTTTTCGTGCAATTTCTTTATCTACAAATAATGTCTCTTAGAAAAATACTGTCAGAGTTATCGTTCAAGAGTTACAAGCAATTAAAGCCGGTCGTTCACCGATGAATACCCCGAACGGGGCTTAGATGGTACCACCAATCATTCCGCACCTATGCGCGATTCGAGACGAGGTCTCTCGGCCGCCGGCATCACGGCGCATGTCTTCTGCTAATGCCAAACGATAGCCTCGTCAATGTCTCCCCGTCGAATAATTGTAACGTGAGTTAAGCCAATACGAGAAATTCTTTTGCCAGTCGGTTTCTTGCCACTCTCGGTGAGCGAACTGTCGCGGTGTTACAAACTGTCGCGTGAATATCGAACAACAGCCGATCCCCGAGATTTCGAGGCGAAGAGCCACTCGCGGTCGTCGAACACGAGGGGTAAGATCAGCCATTTTACAAAGTTGGCACGAGGTGTTCCGACGAGGAGTAAAAAAAATCGTCGAATCAGCGAGTCGAGGAGGGAGAAGACGATCGCCCCACGGAGAGCCTGAGACCGCTGCTACGAAGACGAGAACCCTCTCGGCTCACGAGTGTGAATCACATTGTGGTGGCAACGTTCGCGACGCAAGTGTGAGGCAAGTTTTCCGATTCGTAATCGCCATTGTCGAGCCACGAGGTCTCGTATTCGACGAAAAAACGTGAAAAAAACTTGACGAAAGAAAAGAATCTCCATCGGTGAATCCAGATGTGAGACCCCCGAGTAACCGATGGACAAAAGGGGCGGAAGATTAAATATAGAGTGAGAAATAGGAGAAGCAGTCGCGGTGCTCGGAAATAGAAGAGAAAAAGAAGATTAAAAGAATAAAGGAAAAAAAAAACGTATTCAAAGTGTATTCGTTGTGCGGTTGGATTTTTTCTTTTACGTTCTATAATTTTACGGGTAACGAAAAAATAAAATCGAGTGTGAAAAAATCAATAATTATTGCGAACAATAAAATAATGAACAAGATGTTGGGAATAAACTGTTGCCGCACCGTGTTCTCTGTTCTTAGAAGTCCCGAGGAGGGCGAATCGTTTAAGCGAGCCATCTGAGAGAATAATAACTCAACTGAGATAACAATCGATCCAATTTTATCCCTCTCTCCGTTTCTCTCCTCATTGACCGAAAAAAAAATAAGTAAAAAAGAAAACATAATAAAAAATAAACTGCCATCTGCTTCGTACTTCGTTCCCGTAAATTGTCGTAATTTCCCGCGTGACAGTGCCAGTTGCTGCGTTGAATTACAATTACATTGAAAAAAAAAAAATTTCTTCGCGTACGAAAAATTGCGTCACAGAGGCCGCGAGTGTGTATAACGCCGCGACAGATCGAAATCGATTCTAATAATAGACAAGAAATAAATCTTTTTTTTCTCGCGTTCCGAACGGGCAACGGTGAAAACCTTGAAATCTTGTGTATTATTTTTTCCTGCACGCTTGGCGATCGATCGATTTCCGCGAAGCGCTTTTTCATTATTATTTTATCCTGAACGATCGGGTGTGAAAATTTACGTCGATTGTTCCGCGAACTCTTCTGTATTCTTCTCATCTTCGACGTAAATCATCGACGATTAACGATCGATCGATCTTCCGAGGAGGAAAAAGAAAAAGAAATAATAGCATTGTATCGTCTCGCGTAAAGAGACGATTGCAATCTCCGTCGGTAAAACGGTTTGCAGATCCTACCAAAGGGAAAGAGGAAGAAGAAACGCAAACGAAGATCCACCCGTAATGTATTTGAGATCGCGTCGAGGCGAAAAAGGGAGGCACGAGTACAATAGAGAAGAGGAATTTGTTGTTTCGACGATTGTCGCGAAATCTTCGAAGTATTTTCGTAACATTGCCGACGACACAGACGAGACGTGTTTCGTATCGTGCTGCTGTTCGCCCACCGGTGGGCCATCGAGCGTCTCGCCTCTGGATCTTCAGGAACGCGGCATGAGCGAAGGTGAACGAGCATTCACAACGCCGAGAATCGGTTGGCGAAAACTCACCGATCCCGGTGACTGACACGAGAGACGTGTCTCGAGGCGAGACCCGGGGCGATAGCACACGCTTCGGCTAACTCAGCGTAACGATAATCCAGAGTCGCGACTTTACGCATCTTCTTGCTGTTATTCGCTTGAGAATTATCATCGCGATAACAACGTATTTGATGAGATCCAGATGCCCGGCAGTGACGGTACGAGAGTCTACAAGAGATTGCTGAAGAGAGACTCCGAAATGGCGGGTAACCGGTGCCGGTAGCAGACGGGGTTCAATCGAGCCGATAGCTACGATTCAACGTGCCCCTGACCCCGGCTGGAAGGCCCTCCAATGAAAAAGGGTCTTTCGAAAAATTGCGAAAATTCAACAAAAAAAAAGAAGATCGAAAAAAAATCTCGTGTCCTCCCTGCATACAAGAATCAGCCCCTATCTTCCCCGCAAACAAAAAAGGACAATAATTATTTAGTGATTTAAGACAAGTGGCGAACTTTTGTGTAAGACGAAGATTGAACGATTTGAGAATCAAAAAATATTAATAATAATAATAATAATAAAGAATTGAAAAACTGAGATTCAAGATGCCGTCGACACCGAAAAAGCTTAATCTCAGCTTCGCTAGAAACGCTTACAACGTTTTTGGGAAACGCGATTCGGGCACAAGAACGGAAAATCAGAGGGAACAGAAGACAGAGTTGTTGGAGGGTAAGAATCGATTGGTTTTAGAAAGAAAAACTTTTTTTTTCTTTGTAGTGTATTGCTACTGCATAGATACGATTTCGCTTCGACGTTCATTTTTCGTTTCTTCTCTATTTCTAAAAATCGATAATTTTTTTTTTGATAAACGGCTCGATATTCGGGTTCCGCGAAGGGTCGTTAATGAGGGAGATAAGAGTCATTCAAATGAGGATCCGCTTAGAAAAGTTAAAATAACCACCCCTTCGGCGTACGCGTGAATAGAATTTCATTCGGGATATTGGCTCCAAAATTTTCCAATTAAAAAGGATCCTTTGAAAGACGCGAAAATACACAAAAAATGGAAAAAAATTTTGTATCTTCCTGGCATACAAAAATAAACCCCTCCCCCCCCCCCCCCTCTTCTCTGCCAACAAAAAGAATTATAATTATATTCAATGTTCTAAAAAAAGTGCCGAACTTTAGTCTGAGAGGAAAATCAAACGATTTCCAAATAAATTATTTTTTTTAATAATACGAAGAAATGAATAAATATAACTGAAATCCAAAATATCGTCGTTTCTCGGAAACGCGGTTCTGCAAAAATAAAATTAATATTATTATTATTTTTTTTTTAACATCGATATTCGTCGTCGGAAGTTTTTAAACGTTGAAAAATTTCGTTAGGAAACATATGGTTACGCAGGGGGACAACGTTGTTAAACGTTAGGGACGTTTAAATTACCGCCCCTATGGAATACGCGTGATTGGAATTTCATTCGCGACATGTCGTTTACTTGCGAAATGCCGCGAGTGGGGAGAAAGTAGCTGCACCGGAGTGAAAGAAAAAGCACCTATCATCGAACGAACGAGTGCGATCCGTTCGCCAGTTGATCGGAAGTGTGTAATGAACGTTCATAATTTGTCGTTTCTCGTTTCAGGTACCAGAGGCAACGGCCTTCTGCAACTCAAAAATGGAGTGGATTACATCAATCCTGGAGAAGAGGACCAGATGGAAATTTATGGGTGAGTCATCAAAAATCTATTCATTGAAATACAGCAAACAATGCTCACGGCATCGCAGGAAATGACGTAAAGTCGTGGCATATCGCGCAACAAACTTTGCAGTTTATTCTGATTCATAATACTTGTAAATTTAATGAAAATTCACGGAATTTTACTGAAATCGGTGATCCAAGTTGTTAACCGGTTTAATTTTTTTTTTTTTTTACGATACAGATACAGGAGAAATCAGACGTACACAGCGGTCACCTGGTTTCTGATAATCGTAACTGGCGGTCTTCTAAGGCTTATTTATCATTGGGTACCTCGTCTGATGCTGTTTTCCACTCATTCCCTGTGTCCTCTCGAAGAAGCCGATACCGTTCTGCTCATTGAGAGATTTCAGGGCAAACACACGAGTTACTACGTCAAGAAACTTCGAACGATGACTGCACTCGATGTGACGTTAGTAATTTCTAATCGATTCATGATTTTTTAAATTTAAGTTATTATACTAATGGAAGATTGTTTGGGATGCAGAAAAAATGTAAATAATGGTGAAAACATCATGGATAACGAAAATTGGGAAGATTCCGAAAATTCGGGAAACGATAACGTCACTCCACTGTTGTCCGTTCATCTTCAGGGTGGACAATTCAAAGGTATGTTTTCGTACTAAAAAAATTATTTATATTTATATTTATATTTATATTTATATTTATATTTATATTTATATTTATATTTATATTTATATTTATATTTATATTTATATTTATATTTATATTTATATTTATATTTATATTTATATTTATATTTATATTTATATTTATATTTATATTTATATTTATATTTATATTTATATTTATATTTATATTTATATTTATATTTATATTTATATTTATATTTATCCATTGCAGAAGTCTCATCAATCATCACCTTCAACTGCAAAAAACTTACTTACGTATGGGACACCGATAGATCTGAATTCCTGAAGTTGACGGGTTTGGACGTTGGTGTTCTGACTTCCGCTTTTCATCAAATGTCTGGTCTCAATTCCCAAAAACAATTTCTCAGGTACGAAAAATCTTATCATCATAATTACCACCTGGCGACGTTTTCTTTTTTTTTTTTTGCACAATTTTTTTATTTATTAATTTTTTTCGTAATTTACAGACGAAGCGTTTACGGAAACAACGAGATAGTTATTCCGGTGAAAAGTTTTCTGATGCTTCTGGGTCTCGAAGTGTTGAATCCATTTTACGTCTTCCAACTGTTCAGTTTTTGTCTATGGATAGCTGACGATTATTACTATTACGCAATGGTGATAATACTTATGTCGAGTTTTGGTATCGCAATGGCTGTCTTCCAAACGCGTAGCGTAAGTTCAATATTTCCGACTTAATTTTTTTTCCAACACAATTTTAACAAATATATTGATTTTTTATCGTTTATTTTTCCAGAATCAACACAAATTGCGTTCAACGGTTCATTCCTCGGACGTTGCAATGGTGATGAGAGATCGTTCGACCGCAAAGATCGATTCGGTAGCCGCCGAGCTTTTGGTACCCGGAGACATTCTCGTTATTCCACCGCACGGATGTCTAATGCCTTGCGACGCGGTTTTGTTAACCGGTAATTGCATTCTTAATGAATCAATGCTCACCGGTGAATCGGTACCGGTAACTAAAACACCGATTCCATCCTCAAACGATGTTACTTACGATACGAAGGAACACGCGCGGCACACCCTTTTCTGCGGCACGAAGATTATACAGACAAGATATTTCGGTGGTGAAAAGGTCAGTTTTACGGAATAAATACTCTAATAGTAACAAAAATAAATAATAAATTTAAAAAATGAAAGTTTACAAGTGAAATAACGTTGAAATAAACGTTTTTACAGGTATTGGCGGTCGTAGTGAGGACCGGTTTCACGACCAGCAAAGGAGGCCTCGTGCGTTCGATAATGTATCCGCCGCCGGTGGATTTCAAGTTCGAACAGGATTCGTACAAATTCGTCGAAATGTTGGCTGGAATAGCATCAATCGGTGTCGTATACACGATCGTGACAAAGGCAATGCGCGGTGTACCGCCGAGTCACATAGCTTTAGAGGCTTTGGATTTAATAACCATAGTGGTGCCTCCAGCGCTACCAGCGGCTATGACCGTCGGTCGTCTCGTCGCTCAGAATCGTTTGGAAAAAAAGCGTATCTACTGCACGAGTCCGCGAGCAATAAACGTCTCCGGTTCGATAGATTGCATCTGTTTCGACAAAACCGGAACTCTCACGGAGGACGGTCTCGATATGTGGGGTGTGGTACCGGCGACAACAAGAAAGTTTCATCCCCCGGCGAAGGATATCGCCCGACTTCCGGTCGATGAGGTACTCATTGGCATGGTAACTTGTCACGGAATAACGATAATCGACGGTCAACTGGTCGGCGATCCGTTGGATCTCAAAATGTTCGAATCCACCGGTTGGCATCTCGAAGAACCGGACGTATCGGACAATTCAAAATTTTCCATGATGTTCCCGACGGTCGTAAAGCCACCAAAAGGTGCAAAACTCTTTCAAACCTGCGGTACCGATAACGCGGTATCACCGGCGCGACACAACTCTATAACTTCCGAAATCGGGGATAATATGTCGATGAATAATCTTGCAACCGAAGACGCCGATCTCACGGAACAACAAGGTTTGGAGATCGGTATTGTGAGGCAATTTCCGTTTACCTCGAGTCTTCAAAGAATGAGTGTTATCACGAGGACTCTGGGAGCTAATCATTACGATCTCTACTGCAAGGGCAGTCCGGAGATGATACTCAGCCTCTCTAAACCCGAATCCAGTAAGTTAAAAATTTTAGAAAAAAAGACCCGAGAAAAATGAGTTCCTTATACAAAAATCAAAAATTTTCTTTTTGATAAACGCAAAACAATTCCTGTAGAGTATTATTTCTTCGAAATTTAGTCAAACTTTGTACCGTAACAACGAGAACAGCAAATTACATATTTCCTTTATTTTACTTTCAGTTCCTCCGGACTTCGCGTCGGTTCTCCAAGAATACACGTCAGAGGGTTACCGGGTCATCGCACTCGGTCACAAATCCTTGAATCGTTTGACATGGGCGAAGGTTCAACGCATAAACCGCGAAGTCGCAGAAACCGAATTGAATTTTCTCGCATTTGTCGTTCTTGAAAATCGTCTGAAGCCCGAAACAACGCCGGTTATCGAAGCTCTGAACAAAGCTTGTATAAAAACCGTAATGGTAACGGGTGACAACATGCTTACGGCTTTATCGGTAGCCAGAGACTGCGGTATGGTGAAACCAGGAATGCCGGTCATCGCTGTTGCCGCAATAACGCAGCAGAATCAAACAAAACCGCAATTGTACTTCACGCGAAGCAGCAGCAATCAGCAAAGTCCCCAATCACCGAACGGACCGGGAAGCATTAGCGAAATGACTGATCTCAACAGCATCGCAAGTTTAGAAACCATTGAAAGCGGATCTTACGGACACAATGTCACGGAAAATGGCGTTAACTATCTTTCCGACGAGTAAGTTGTCCATTGCTTCAATTTTTGTAAAAATTGACGACCTCACGGCACAATGATGTTAATGGTTAATTAATCCAATTAATTCAACTAATTTCAGTGTTCACTCGTGCAACAAATACGTATTTTCAATGACTGGAAAAACGTGGGCAATGATTAAACAGCATTATCCCGAATTGATACCAAAATTGGCGACGAGGGGCGCTATATTCGCTCGTATGTCGCCGGATCAGAAGCAACAGCTGGTGCAAGAGCTTCAATCGTTGGGTTACTACGTAGGTGAGTTGTAGAAAATCTTTTGGTTGAATTTGAAAAAATTTTAATAAATTTTTTCGACATAATTTATGATTAATATTTTTGAAATTTTCTTTCAGCAATGGTAGGCGACGGAGCAAACGATTGCGGCGCTCTAAAAGCAGCGCACACAGGAATCTCCTTATCGGATACGGAATCGTCGGTCGCATCGCCGTTCACCAGTCGGGAGACGAATATCTCATGTTTACTCAGCATAATACGCGAGGGTCGCGCTGCTTTGGTAACATCGTTCGGTATATTCAAATATATGGCTGCGTATTCCTTAACGCAATTCATCTCAGTTATGCTGCTTTACAGTATAGAATCGAACTTAACGGATATCGAATTTCTTTACATAGATTTGTTTATCATTTCGATATTCGCATTTTATTTCGGTAGAACCGAAGCTTACGACGGTCCGTTGGTGAAAACAGCACCGCTTACGAGTCTAATAAGTACTTCGCCGATATTGAGTTTGTTAACGCAAATGACGATAGTAACGCTGTTTCAGTACACAAGTTTCTGGCATTTGCATCAAAACGAATGGTTCGAACCGTTCAACGCAACGGCCACCGCGGGCAAAGACGATGTCGGATGTCTCGAGAATTACACGGTGTTCATCGTTAGTTCGATGCAATACATTATTCTCGCTGTTGTTTTCAGTAAAGGACATCCGTACAGAAAGTCTCTGTTCACGAATTACGGCCTATTGGCCTCATTTCTTCTCATGTCAATGTTCTCGATTTATCTTGCCGTTTGGCCCTTTGATTGGCTTGCAAAACAATTCGAACTCGTATTGCCAGATGACATGGGCTTTCGGATTATTCTCGTTGTCTACGGCATTGCAAATTTCGTTGTCTCGATGTTCGTCGAGCATTTCTTCATCGAGTATCTTGTTTTCGGCAAGTTGCGCTATCGTTGGCACAACGTTGACAAATCGAAACGTAAATTTTTGGCTATAGAACGTGACATGGGAAGAGACACTAAGTGGCCACCGTTGTCCGCTGAACCACTGCCGGAAGCGGCACCGGATATTCTCATAAGGCAACAAAACGTTACCGAGATTAAGATAGAGAAAAGAATGCCGGAAAATTGTGTCGCGCAAACGGTTGATGTTGGATTTTTGAATAGTCCGGCGAGTTCGTTGAATTTTAAAAGCTTCGGATCGGCCAGAGAGGTAACACTGAATCCTCGATCGTTGTTCAACGATCGTAGAAACACCGTGTCGATGCAAACGGTACCGATTACTGTGGAAGATCGCGATACTAATAATCGACGACCGAACGTCGATGTTACACCCAAAAGACGTCACAATTCTGAATCTGAAAATGGCATCGATACTTATGGCAATTCCCATCGCTCCCGACCGTCTATCAATCCCATTGCTACCCTTCCACGGCATCCTCCACTTTCCTCCAATCATCAAAACGATCGCGAACCACCGCAGCAGCATAATCCAAAATTAGTTAATTTTACTAATCCGCGAATCCACAAAAGCGAAGAATTTTGTCCCGGAGCACAGAGCGTTTTGGAATTGGATATTCTGCCGTCCTGAGACGAAGCCGCGACTGCGCCCGCGCCGTTGCTCCGACGATACGTCACACATACATGTCCGTTACATCGGTATTTCATTGAACCAATATGGTGCTACGCCGTCCGGCAATACCCGAGTGGTTACTTAAAATTAGTGCATTTAATTTTCAAAAGCGATTTCATCGCAGCTCTGAAATATAGCTGATATAGTATCGCTGTATTCGTCTAATCGAGAAAAAAAATACAAGAAAAAATGTCGACGAATCGTCGGCATTTGGTGGATAAACCTCGTCGACGTGTTTTTCTTCGAATGGAAGAAATCGCGACGACAGAAAAAAAATCGATTGATCATTGAGAAAAATGATTATTCGGGAATCGCGCGTCGAATAAACGTTGAAAATAATGTTTATTCGGTGCATTTATTAAATAAGCGCAACGCTTATCAATGATTGTATACTTATCCGTTACGGCGCGGAATCTAAAGCCGAGAATGCAAAAAAAAAGAAGAAAATTGGACTTTCGGGTCCCTTTTGACCTGAAGTCTTCGACCTCATAACCTATCTTATGTATTTCTAGTATTCTCGTTCCCCTCGAACCCTCGCTCTTCCCTTTCTCTCTCCACTCGCCTCCGCGCCGTCGCATCGAGAAAGTATTATTAATTGTGTAGACCCATAGGCGATATAAAACAGAATTATTTTACTATTCTTATCTGCATAGCGGGAAAAAGTCCTCGAAGAAATGTGCATAAGATGGCTGCCGCGCGATTCGCACGGCCGCCATTTCGCGTACTCGCTGCCGGGATTCTCGCGTTAGCTGTTTTTTCTTCTCAGATTTAAACAGCGTTACTTTCTTTGTGTTCGTTAGATTTCGTTCAAACGCTGGGGTTCAATGTTATGCAATTAAGGACGATAAAAAAAACAATTACTTACTGACGCTTTAGGCGAATACGAATTCTAGTACAACGGATGTTTAGTCTTCGAGAATAGATTTGGAATATAGTGAACGCCGTACCCTCGGAATAACAATGTAACGAATTTATTTGCACATTACAATGTTGTTCCAGAGATGCGTTATAACGCTTAGCGATTGTTTAGGTAGGAATTGAAAAACAAAAAAAAAAGCAAAAAAAAATGTCGGCGTTCTAAGATTATAATACCGAATTAAATGCAAAATATGAGGTAAACGATAATGAAAGAAAAAAAAAGAAATTATACATATGAATTATTTTAAATGTATATTAATTAACGGTAGATTCGTGATCCGAGTGCCCGGCGCATGGAAATGAAAATAAAATAAATATATTAATGTGACTCGGCGCTCTCGGCGACCGCAGCGACACTCGCGTCGAAACTTTACAATTCGCGACGCTGCCGATTCGCTCGAGGCGACGATATTAGACGATTTACATGAATTATAAATGTGTACTTATGTGTATTTACCCGATGATGAAAAAAAAATAGAAGAACAAATAACAACTAATACTTAAGCGCATCCCTTATGCGTCTCTATAACATGGACGTTCGTAGATCTCGGTATTGAGAGGTATAGAAATTGTGGAATAAAATATATTTGTAACGCATATACGAAAAAACAATAACCCTTTTTTTTACGATCTGAATTCGAGGAATTGATTAAATTTCTTGTCGATCGAGTTGCAAAAAATTATTGCCGTTTTTATCGACGGAGTATTTACGAAATTTTATAAATTTTCGCCGATCAAACGAACGGTGCATATATAATAATTTCTTCATCCACAGTGCGCGGGTGTAGAGTAAATAATGAAAAATTCATTTATTAATTGTTTATTTTTTTATTTATTCGTATTTCAAGGCTTTTAAAATTGAGTATCTTTACAGTATGATAAAATTTGCTACCGACTAGACAATACTGCAAAGTCGCTCTAAATATATATATATATTTGTTTTTAGTATCATATTGAACAGTGTCTTTGGAACATACGCGTTGTACACGCGAATCTCTCTCTTTCGTCCTCTGCTCGACTCGAACGTTAATTACACTAATCGACCTAACAGCCAATGTTGTTATTATCAACGTCCAAATGGACAGACGATGCACACGCAGTGACATTCTTCACAATTCGCAAACATCGCGGAGTATATTATTGGCAAGTGAAGTTATACTATAGTAAGGCAAAGCCATTTTTTTATCAACTAAAAAACTAAATTGCAAGTGTAAAAGGTTATTCTGCATCAAACAACTGTAATATTGCCGATAAATTGTGACTAGTTAAACAGAAGTGGCATTTCCTTATATGGCGCTGAATTTTCAAATTTTTTTTTTACGCGTTCTATAGTCATTTTTTTTTGGGTTTAAGCTAAAAAAAAAAGACCGTTTATCGTCATTGACTCGCGTAGACTAAATCTCCTCCACGAAACATCGCTTCCAAAGCTGATTTCCGGTTGCAATCGCCGCCCCGCGACTCTATCATTGATACGAATCTTTCATATCTCTTCCATGCGGTTACCGATGCCACTTCCGTTTCCTTTCGACTCTTCGTCTTTAGTCCAATGTCGAGACTCGTTACTGTAGCTTCCGCCGTTTCGCACGCATTTTCGCTTTCGGGAATCATTTTTATCCTAAAAAAAAGTATTTGAAGATAAAATCAGTTATTTGCAGTTGAATTGGCATCGATTTTTAAGAAATACAATGTTTGCAGGAAGTATCGTATAAAATGTAACGCTTCGAACCCCCCGACACCCTCGGCTACGGGAGACATGAAATCAATACCCTCGCCGGTGGTTGTATTACACACGAAACCTCACGGATTTCACCCTCGAGAGACAAGATTTAGATTCAGAGTATTAAAATATGTGACCTAATATTCGAGAATAAATGGAATTTTTTTTTTTCGCAAAAATAGTCGAGCGGAGAAAAAAAAATTCGTGTCGTTTGATATTACGATGAATCTCCAGTTGTAATTATTAAAACTTTTTACATACGATGCATAACGGAGTAAATACGTAGTAAACGGATATCATACCTTAAATTCGTTTGAACGAAATAGAATATCTGACGATCGATTCGCGTGTTTTTCCCGGTCGTTGAAATGAAATTTTCGATGTTTTTTTACGAACTGAGAGTTGTTGTCTATCGACTAGAGGACGGTCTGTGAGTAACTAACGCGAGTCGAAACCGAGTGTATAGGGAGACGAAACATCAGCTGGGGTTACGCTGACGGGGGAGCTCCCCTACCAATGGGCCTCTTAAGCCACCCATGTGGGGGCCATATGGGTTGTTGTACTGATGGCTGTCCCAGCGCCGCAGAGAGTGCAACAGACTCAGGCTATAGCTAACCATTTATTTCATTGACCTGAGACAACCCCTCGCGCTTAACTTAAGGAATTCAGTGCTACGGTCGCCTTAAACAATTTTTTTTGTCCATCGAATAAAACTTTTGCATTGCATTAATACTTCGACGATAACTGGCAAAACATCGATTTATTTACGATTAATTACGATTTATTCATATAAATTTTCTTCATCGACTTAATATATCTTTAAGTGGTTTTATAATAAAGTATATAGACAGATCCAAGAATTTTATTAAAAAAAATTCCAACCCGATTATCTATAACTCGAAGGCACAATTCTGTGTCTGATAGAACGGTATATGAGGGCTACGGGCGCATTGTATAGCCGCGTGTTCAAGGAATCGAGTTAATTCGATAAATTGCCGCATCCGAGAATCTGTACTACGCTCGAACTCGTCACAGAATTTTTTTCATTTTTTTTTTCTTATTATCATTATTATTTTATCGTAGTTTCAAACCTCGTTGTTTGGTGGAAGAATTTAACGAACTAACAGCGTCAGTGCTCCAGAATAATTTTCATAGAAATATTTTGCTAAAAACATAATTAATGTTTATTCCACGCGCGTTTCTACGAATCGAATATTTACCGAGGATTAAAGTTATTTGCGGAATAGTGATCCGCAGGGAAAAATACGTGGAATCCAAACTTAAAATAACGAGTAACCATTGCATTTTTTAAATAAATGTTTGTAAAATATCGGGCTATTCGATCTTTTAAAAGGATACGTTTATTTCTCGGAAAAATATAAAAAAAATTGCAGGTACGCAGGTATAACGGAGTTTTGAAATCGTTTTTTTCGCCGTTACACAGTGGCGAAAAACAGATAAACATTATGATAAACGGTTTCTTCTGAATTTTTTTCATCGAATCGAAAGTTCGTAAAAAATTCTCGGCTCCCGATATTTTTATGTGTTATTCCGCGATGATCATAAATTCGATATCAGCTTCGGTTTAAAGTCTTGCGAGGTGTCATTAACAATAACTTTACCATATTCGATTTTTAACGGAGCGTCATAAAAAATGAATGATTTCAATGAATCAACTTTCTCGTATAATTAATCAGCAATTAATTCAAACTCGATCGACGCTCAAATTACCGTCGTACTTTGGAGTCCTCCGCGTTCGAAGAAAGGGACAGCTGTTAACCGCGCAAACGCTATTTCCAGATCGGCGATATATTTTCGTCATTGCCTTAAACGGTCTCCGACAAGTTTCACTCCGGGACTCTATATACACTTTACATTGTGAAAAACGACGAGTTCGGAGACCTAATATCGATTGGGTAGCGCCATTTTTTTTTTGTGCGAACAATTTATTAGTTCCGTTAATTAATATTCTTTGCAGTGCAATAGTTTTCATTTAGCGACAAATATTTCGATAAAACAGCGGCAGATGCGGATTTTACGGAAATTTTAATCATGAAGCTTATTACAAGATGTTTTTTTTTTAATCATGAATAGCAAGATAATCGAACTTATGATAATTTGATATAACGAGATAGGAGAAGAGCGCAGAGGGTGGAGCAGCGTTGTTGAGGGCGCGTGCACCACGAGAGGCACACGACAAGCCGGTGCTCTTAAAAACAGCTGCCGGAAGTACATCTGCCGCCTATACTGACCGTCTGGAAAAAGTAGGCCCACAATGGCTTTTAAAAATTCGAGAAAATTATATATTTTTAAAAATCATCGCAACAAGAATTACGACTAATTGTCGATCATTTTTTTATCTACACGCCCTCAATCTTTTAGTCATTTTGAGAATATTTGTCAGCATCGAATTTTTCGGTCGGACAACCCTTTCGAATTTTCACCCCCGCAGCTGACGTTGAGAATGTGCCGCTACCATCTGACGGTTGGCTGGACAGCTGTTCTTTCCCCTTAAATTCTCTGCACCACCTTGAACTGGCGCCGAAAAATACGAAATCGAAAAAAACCACGTCTACTCCTCGAGGAGCGAACGATCTCTCGTCGAGCGATTTTTGTTGACCCTTTCATACAGAGCGCTTTATCTAAAATTGGGTCTAACAAATCTACAATTAATCTTTAAATACTTTGAGGAAAATCATCTGCACCGGAAATTGAAAAAAAAACGACTTTATTTTTGCAATTCCGCTTGAATTCAGAGCAAAGAAGCCGCGAAGGCTCCGAAAGGCATGCGACGAAATGGTATGCGAATTTTGCGCGAAAGAAATGTATCTTAATATCTCAACCTCAAGAATTTATATGGAATTCTTTGATTTGCGGAGTGAACAAAAAGACAAAACTACCCCATTATATACTGTTTAACGTTTTTCATTAATCTGACAACCAAAAATTGCGTTTTTCAAATCCCGTCAACTATCGTCTCTTTCGCAGAATCTTCGATAAAAATACGAAAATTCAAGAGTTTAATGTTTTTTTCCCGCGGGTCCCAAATCTGCTACTTGTTTAACACCCAACTAATTATTTCAATACGGAAACTCGATTCGTACGCTAAATACTGTTTAATATATAAAAAAAACACAATAATCAAATAAATATCATGTAACCTCAAACAACACGCGTAAATTAGTCTTGAAAACACGAAAAGCTCTCTGGCGCCGGTAATCTTTTAAATGTCTCGACGAAACGTTAAACCAAATTTGTGGGGCGTCTTTATAGTGCTCACGTGGCTCTCTGAGAATCTTCTCCGCAGTTCGCGTCGTGTTATCGATTAACGGCGACAAAAATGAAATCGCGATTATCGTTTTTTTTTTTCATATTCTCCACAGAATATGAAATCTAAAAATAATGTTTTTCGTGATTCACGAATGTGGAACTTCCGATTTGTTATCTCGAGGAATTTTTCGTTTACTTCGCGAACGCTACGAAATTTGAGACGTAAAAGTGATTTTATTATTAATCGATGTTTCGGGGAACGTGGATTCTCGCATGGCAACAGAAATTTCGTTGGCCGGACGGCCAAGATCCGCGACTACGTCGAAGAAGACAACAAAAGTGTAGACGGGGTCGAAGAGCAGATGCATGGCATGTGCTACGAGAGAACGTTTCTCTCGACACCAGATGCCCCATTGGCGTAGGTTCCCTGTACCGCGATAAAGGATCCTTTCCTGAACGGTCGCGTGCCAACCCCCCTCTCTTGTCTCTCCACCCCTCTTTTTCCTATAAGGGAAATTCTAAAAAAAAAACAAAAAAAAAAAAAAATAAAGACGAAACATGAAAAAAAAAAAACGGCATTATTTTCGTTGCAATTAATTTAACGGTTTTTTTTTATTAACCTTTCGCAGTTATCTACAATGATTTTTCTTTATCGTAATAAAAAGTAACAATAAGGCTTCGTATAAGTTAAGAACGTGTTGTGTGTATTTATATATTACATATTTACAGAGAGCGAAATTTCATTCCCCCGAAACGAGCCTTTCGCTTGATGGAAAAATATTTTCACGAAACGTATATCAACTAAACAATGAAATCAGACCCATCGGCGAGAATATTTCGCTATTTCGATCGTCGAAGCTCATTTTTCGTAGCCACAGGAAATACTCATTTATTATCGCGTGTTTCAAACACCGCCGCTGAGAATTACAATTTTCTTTTTTTTTTTGGTTGATCTCGAACTTTTAATATACCCTTAAAGTTCGTATCTATTCTTAATCGAATTTCGAGTCAAACTTAATTTTAAATCGAAACTCGATTAACGATTTTTTTTTAATCTACGAAAACGCGCGATCGATCGCGGTAATTTTTTTATCTATCTAAATTTTCGATTTTTTTTCGAAATTCGGTGCAATTCATCGGTGAAACTTCGGAATTGAAGTTTTTACTTTTTTAAATTAAGTTTTGTTTTTTTTTTTTTTTTTTTTTACTTCATATCGCGTATTGAGCAAAAGCTCTTTCCCTCTGAATCTCCAAGTGGCCCTTCATAGCGAGAACGGTCGGATGATTCGGCGATAGTCCTTCCTCCTCGACGAGATATCTGATGGCTTCAGCTGCACAAGCGTCCCATCCAGCTGCCCAAGAGCCCGAAATTCCTGTAGCTTCACCGCTCAAAATGGTTTTTTCCTCTTCGCGCTCATCGCTTACCAATCTCAATCGTGTCTCCGAACGAAATTTTCTCGGTGAGACGGACGAAGGGTTACTCAACGAGTTCGTAGCGTCGTAAAAGCTTCGAGCGATCGTCGATTTGCATTCCACTGTTTGTTCGACGTAATTGGATGCGAATTTAAGATTTTTCGTGTCTTCCTGATAAAAAACATCGTGCGCAACTTCCATCGATTGAACATTATCGCCGGAACACTCTTTGCTCGCTGCGCTAAATAATTTGCCGCCCCGTTGATGAATACCGATGAATCTCGACGAACTCGAGGCGTCGTGTTGTTTTTGGGAATATTTCAATTCTTCGGCAAGAGAAGCCGCTAACTGATGCAAAAGCCTCGTATTCTCCGGTTCCTCTTCTTCGTCTTCGGTATCCTCGTCCAATTCCACACCCTCGTCCTCCGAGGATGATAAATAATCGTCCTGATCATCCTCAACGCCCAATAGCGTCAGCAATCGTTCAGCGGCGTCTGAAAAAAAAAAAAAGAAAAAAAAATCTTTTAGTAAAATTTTTTATCAACAATTTCATCAATGAAAAAAAAAAAGAAATTATTGAATGATAAAAAATACGAATTTTCGAGAATATGAAAAAAAAAAATTTCGGAGCGTAAAATAATTGAAAGTAATATTTTACGATATTTATAAAAAAATGAGATTGTTTGGAAGAAATCTTTTATTAAAAACGTCATTATCAAAAAGTTTATCAATGAAAAAAAAAAAAAACGAGTTATCGAGATTATGGAAAAAAATATTTCGGAACGAAAAATAATTGAAACCATGAATATTTCGCGATGTTTATAAAAATGCGATTCTTAAAAAAAAATGGACTAATGGACTAAGTTTTTTTTTAATAATAATTCGAGAATTCGAGAATGAGTAGTGAGAATTAAAAAAAAAAAGAAGGTATACCTTCCTTCATCCCGGAGCTATGGGAATATCGCTCTACTAACGTCTCATGGGAACTAACTACCTGTTACTCGCTTACATGTAGCCAGGCATTGTGTCTCTCTCTCTCTCTCTCTCGCACCGTCTACTCTCATCTCAACTATTCTCCCTTAATTTCGCACGATTCTTTCACCCTCTTTCACTCTCTTTATCCTCTCATTCCCCTGCGGGGTTTTTGCCGGCGGAAGGTGACCGGTCGACGAGGGGTGGATATTTCAAGGGTTACCTGTTCCTGGGAACTCGAATTAGTCCGATCGAACGGACGAGATTTAAAATGCTCCGGATACACAGTCATCTCTCGATCACTCGTTTTTTTTTTACATTTTATTTTCCCCTATCTATCTCTTTATTCATTTAAACGAGAACTCAATGGCGACCATTTCGGAGCCTCGAGTGGTTCACGTGACGAGTTCTCATAAGCTTCGCAAACGCGCGGACATTCCCACAGAGATACTCGGGGATTTAAATATCGCGTTTGAATACGAGAGAGAAAAAAAAACGCGAAGAAAATTAAAGTTAGGATAGGTTATGATTTTTTTTAACTCAAAAATACGAAAAAAAAAATGAGCTTTTTTTTGTCGAAAAATTACCTCGTATTGTTGGCGCTGTGTGTGAAATTTCAGTCGTCAAGTCGACGAGATCGTCGAGTGCAGACTCGTCGCCGCCGCACTCCATCATAGTGTCCTGCAAAAATATTTTTAAAAAACACAAACACGTTCAATCATCGATTTATTTTTAAATGCAATTATCCGGGTGCAAAGTGCCTCGGTGCTTCGATCATAAATGCGCGTATAGTACATATGTGTGTTTGTATGCGCGTGTATGCGAAGCTGTTTCTCGTCGAGATATTTTTATCGGGAGCATGTGTACTGCACCTGCCCTAAGTTTCGTGCGCGAGTAACAGACAGCTGTTCTTCGATAGCTTTTTCTTTCGCGAAATCGCCTCTCCTGCGTGTTTTTTTTTTTTTTTTCTTTTTTCTTATCCTGCCGAAGCCACAAAATGCAATTGCAACTCGTAAATTTATCACAAAAGCTATTTTATCGGGAAAGCCGCGAGAGAGCGCGCGAGAGATGTAATCAAAAGTTTTTCATCTCCTCGGCGGCTCAACGGGAAATGAGAGAATAAAAACAATGGCAATGAATTCTCAAAGTTTCGAGCTGAAACGCGGCGTCGGATGGAAGTTTAAATTTCGTTACGTTACTTGAATGGAAAAAAACTGCAAGCCATTTAATTTAATTTTAATCTGTTATCACATAATCGTGAAAATAATTAGCAAGTAATCGAAGTTTTGACGAGAAAAAAGTCAGAGACAAAAGCGAAAAGCTTCCAATTTTATTAAATATTCTGAAAAATTTCAGAAATTGTCTTAACTTTCGAGACGTCCAATTATTGCGATAATGTGACAAAAAAATCGGCAATAATAAAAAAAAAACATTAAAATTTACACTAATAACCGATTTTACTTACAATTAATACATTTTTTGTTTTATACGGCGAAATAAAAATTTCGTCATTGTTAACATATATCTGTTGTGTTAAATAATATTTAATTCTGCCGAATAAAGTTCAACGAGATTCGTTAATAGTTTTAAAAAATTATTTAGCTGAATTGGGACTTAGATTACTATAACTAAATATTTATTTCGCCATATATAAGAAAAAAAAAGTATATTTTTTTAATTACGAAAAAAAATGTCGCGATGTAGATTTTTCGGTGACACAAACAAAAATGGATTAGAAACATTCGTATCATTGTTTGAACAACGAGATCGCAATAAATTTAGTTCGAGAGAAAAAACAATCGCGAGAACCGAACGGGTTAAAAGGCTACAAAGCAATTACGCGCTCATTGTTCGCATAGAAAATAATAGCGTGTAGAGAAAGGTTTTGATTGGACAAAAATCAGAAAAGTTCAAGGTACGTGTCGCATTACGATTGACCTACAAATAAATTTTCCCAACACTTTCGTTTAACCCCTTATAGTTCGGGTACTTTCACCGAAAGACTTTCACCATCGTCATTGGCAATCCGCGGCTTCTTGCCGTTACGAATCGCAAGGCCATGCGAAAAATTTGTGACTTAATTGTCGGTAGCTCTCGGCTGACGTACGAAATTGGGGGAAAAACTTCGGGAGGTAGTGGCAGAGTGATAAAATTTTATAGCGATATGCTGGACGAGGACCGGTACGGAGACCATAAAATTGGTTGACCTCCGGGGATCTTTCAATCGCGAGCTACCGGTGGACCTCGTAGAAAAATCGTGGAAACACGAAGAGATTCCGTGCGCTCAGAATATAATAACAATCCTCGGGGAAATTCGAATAATGGCCCGAAAAATAGGGTCTTTTTGCGGGGTCTCTGTCGACGTTAAACCGCATCGACTCTTTCACTCGCGGAACGGTTTTATTGAGGTACTCTGTGCGTGTATGTGATTGTGTGACTGGGTCACTGGGAAACTCGGCAACGATGAGTTCTCGAGGAAAACTCAGCGTATTACCGCAATAAATTTTTCCAGATATTTATTAGCTATGACTCGAGGTCAACGAGCTGCGCGGAGAGTGGTCACTATAAACCACGAGAAGTAGCACCGTTCGGTACGTTTCGAGACTATAAAATTGCTTCAATAGACCATCGACTTTCTAGTTGAGAATTCGATTGCATTTTTTTGTTCATTCGATTCATTATAAAAAAATTTTAGATTCGAAGTTAATAATAAAGAGTTATAATAAATTTAAAAAAATAGACTTTCCAGTTAAAAAATCGTTTACATTTTTTCATCGATTGAATACGTTATTTAAAAAAAATGATTGACATTACAATTTCATGTGAATCGATGTTCGAACCGTCGAATATATGAATATATTGGTGCTCTCCGAAAAAAGTTTTATCGGAAAATTCTATTTGCAAAAAAATTAAACGAATTCAACGCGACTAAATAATTATTTTCACGTTGACTCGTAACTAATGAAATTCGTAACTGCGCGGTTAAAATTAACGCTAAAACGAAAATTACGTAAAAAAATGCGTTCGATTTTTTTTTTCGCTAATTATGTACTCATTAATAAATAAGGTATTTCGCGTATACGAGTGAAATTCGAATAAAAGAATTATCATAATTATTCTATCTCACGATTATCTTGCAATTACTTCGACTCAATACGTTTAAACTTTACAAAGTTTTCTCTTTGCTATTACGTTAATTCGTGCGAATCACGAAGTTTAATGAAAGTTTGCAGTCCCTTAAACTTTGCTCGTTGCTTCGGATAATCGCTCGAGTTACTCAATAAAAATAGGAATATTAACCGCGATAGTTGTACGCGCAATTGAAAATTATATTTAAATCGTACAAACGAGTTACACGCGTTGTTGCAAGATAAGCGGACGGGTAATAAATCACAGCTTACCTCTGACAAGGCGTCCTCCATCATATCGCCGGTGTCTCTCATAATAATCCGAGTTACTCCGCGTTGTAAAATAAATAATATCGCACTGACGCTGTCACACGAACGCCCACGACGAGTTTCCCGTGAATTTCTTCATATAAATATAAATATCTGCCAATACACGTAACCCTTTAGCACTCTAATTGTCGTGTGTAAGTGACAAGATAATTGAGAGAGAGAGAGAGAGAGAGAAAAAAGAGGATATAAAGATATCGTAAAAAACTATGCGAAACTACGTTAAAAAAACGATAAAAATCATTTTTTTCTTCCTATTTATGTTCATGAAAATTGGGGCTCCTCGACTGGTACAATGATTTAAATGTCTTCTCTGCTATATCAAGATTTTTTAAATCGATTGATGGCTCTCTTTAAGCGTTTTTTATGCGTTTTTTTTAGCTAGCTAATGAAAACATTTGATTGAATCGAATTTTGTCAAATATTTTGATGGATCGAAAATTTCGTAATATTGAAATAATGACGTGAAATGAATGGAGAGATTTGCTTTCGCGAGCGCAGAATGACGGAGCCTCGACGCAGTGAGCCACTCAAAGACGAAGGGAGTGATTGGCGCAAGTCCGGAGTGACCGGAGGTTTCGGTGAGCGAGAAGAGGAAGCGGAGGGGAGATATATTGCTACACGACTGCACTGAGTATACTGGATGCGCGCGATCCTTCTATCTCAACATCTCTCTGCAATTCCTCTATCTCTATATAACGTTTTTTTTTTTTTAATTCACTTTACAATATCTTCCTCTGTGCACTGTTCGACGGTAGAAACGTTTACGGAAATGCGTGATTGGTCCACTTGTTTGTTTAATTAATTTATTTATCTATTGATATTTATGTACAGTAATGAACACCGATTTGTCGCTGTATTGTTCGACAGTTTTGTCAATCGAAATGCTTTTTATCGCGGCGAGCAAAATGTTTGATATTGCTCCCGGGTTAACGTCACCATCAGGCCTCACGGCTCTGGAAATACTGATGGTGAAACGACAAGTCAGGGACGAGGAAGAAGAACCGAGCCGAGTCGGCCTGCTGTTCTGTGCGAACGGTTCTTCTTTTTCCCAAACGGTCGTCGTCGTGGCCTCTGACAGCCGCTCCGCAATTCCTTTCTCCTTTTCTCGTCTTCCATAGAATACGGCCCTGAAATTCCGTCTCTCTTTCGCTCTCACCAAGTTTTGCTGCAAATTCGAATACATGTTTTTTTTATTGCCATCTCCCTCGGACTTTGGTACCTGGGAACTCGGTCGTCTCGCTTCAGAGAAGATTGTCGGGATATCCCCACTCTTCGCGATCGAGCCGTCGCACCTGCGCGCCTGTGCTGGATATCGCGTCGAGCAGAGCCAACGATATCGAGACGGCCAGATTGACAACTAAGTTTTTTCAGATTAAGAAGCAAAAGAGCGGCATCTGGATCAGTTGGAGAGGCGTGCGATAATATCGACATCGGCTTTACCGTTTGCTGGCTGTTATTAAGAACCGTATATTTTTGTAACAATCGAAAGAGTTGAACGACGCTTGTAATCAATAAAGTAAAAAATATATAATTTCGAATATTGGATAATATTTCAAATGCATTGTTAAACAGAAAAAAAAACAATGTAGTCGATTAACTCTGCAAAGAACGTGTTTTGCAACCGTCATTAAGGCGTCCTGTGACAATATTTTCACAAGTCTTTATTTATAGAGCATACAATTACCTGATAAAAAAATTACGTACATATTGTTCGTGTATTCGACGTCTTTGACATCGTTCGATTTTTGTTACGCCCGACGCGTCAAGATACGCCCTTCTGGTCCGGATCGAGCATTAATTCGTCAAGCAGCAGCAGCCAGCTCACCTAACGTTTCCCTGCGTTCGAGACTTTGGCCTTCAGTGCCGCCCGTCGACTTGTCGGGGCATCTGCGCACCCATTATAACCTGAAAGTCTCAATAATAATTGACAAGAATATCATTTACGAAACGTTACAAACTTAGTATTTTTCCTCTGCCAAATGAGTGTCCAACAAAGTACAAAACAAATAATCAATTGAATAATATTGTAAAGAAAAAAAAAACATGGTCCGCAGCGGCGAAAAGTAAGTGAAACGTTTTATCGATAAACATTTTTATAGGTTATATTTGTATATTGTTTCGAGTATCGCAAGCCGAACGGAGATTTTGCAAGAATATTTTATTACACTGCTCCATTAATCCTTTCGAAACCTCCAAATTTATCGCCAATTAATATATATTTTTTTCAGGGAAAGACATCACAGAAGGAGATCGAGATCGCGATCTCGATCGCGTTCCGCGACACCCGAAAAAAAACGGCGACGTTCTCGTAGCAGAGAACGTGAACGTGAACGCGAAAAGCCGCGTCACAGGGAACGACGCAGCAGATCCAGGGAACGCGAAAGGGAGCGTCCGGAGCGCAGGGAGAGAGCCGAGAGACATGCGGAACGTGAAAGAAAAAGGTACGATTTTCATGCCGCACATTCAAAACTGTGGAAAAAATCATTTAAACTTTCTTTTTTTTTTCATTTTCAGAGGCGATAGCAAAGAAAAACGAGTTCCGGGATCAAAATCCTCGCGTTCCAACAAAGAAAGATCCAATCGTTCGCGATCTCGAGAACGAAAAGAAACAAAGGAAAAGGGTGAAGAAGAATTGCCCTTTGATCACACAAAATTAGACAAAGAAGAGGAGCAAAAACGGCTGGAACTGGAAATGCAAAAGCGCAGAGAGAGAATCGAAAGATGGCGAGCGGAGCGAAAGAAAAAGGAACTTGAAGCAACGAAAAAAGATGGAAAAGTATCGATAGTTGCGAATTTGCAATTGCCGACGAAGAAATGGTCTTTGGAAGATGATAGCGACGAGGAAACGCCGGTTTTGCCGCACATCGGGATCGTCAAAGAGATTAAGGAAGAGGAGAGCATAGTGTTGGATGAGATTGAGGAGGTCAAAGATGAAATTGAAGAGATAAAAGAAAAGATCGTGGAGTTGGAGGACGACGTCGATCCTCTTGACGCATTTATGGCGGAAGTAAGAATTTCCGACGACTTGAAATTGTTTTTCGTTATTCCGACGTTATTTTTATCGAAGATCTTGTATTTAGAGCGTAAAAAGCTCTGCATGAAAGATTCTATTCATATCTTTAACAGAGTCGACCGTTTTCGAGATAATCGTTCGAATATTTTCGTTCAAATGAGCGGATGACCTTTTAGTCGTATGATCGCGCGGTTTATTTTTATTTATTCGTTTGTTTATTTATTAAGTATATACGAGATAAGTTTCTTTTCCAAAAGAAAAATACTAATAGCCGTTGCGCGTTTATAGCATTCGATTATTAAACATTCGAGATAAGTATGTCGATAGCGATGACCTAATATCCACAAAATCTGACGCATTCAAACCGCAATCTTGAATGTTCATCGGGGAATTCCACAAACATAACTTGTAATCGCGAATTCCTTAACCAGTCGGATAACACGAAAAATTAAAAGTGTTAATCTCACAAACTAACTGCATGAAAATTTCCCATAAAAAAATCGAGATATCAAAGCTAATAACTTGTATCTTTCATTTCAGGTTCAAGAAGAAGTGCGGAAGGTAAACAAAGTTGACAACAAAGGTACAAAATCGACGAACAACGGAACGGGATTGGCGGGCGGTGGTCAGACGGGTGGTGTAACGATCGTGACGGGAGTCGCGAAGAATATGAAAGTTCAGAAGCAGAAAGGGGAGTTGATAGAGCAAAATCAGGACGGACTCGAGTACTCGAGCGAAGAGGAGGGTGAAAATCTTCACGAGACCGCAGCCGGTATAGCTAACAAGCAAAAACGAGAATTAGCGAAGGTCGATCACTCGTCAACGGAGTATCAACCTTTCAGAAAATCGTTTTACGTCGAAGTACCCGAAATCGGTAAGAATTCCTCTCGGAAAAACTTTTTTTTTCTTTGTATTCCGACAATCCGACAATTAATAAAAATTTGTATATCTTTCAGCGCGAATGAGTCCCGAAGAGGTTGACATATACAAAGAAGAACTCGAAGGTATCCGCGTGAAGGGCAAAGGTTGTCCAAAGCCCATAAAATCGTGGGCTCAATGCGGCGTGACGAAAAAAGAGCTCGAAGTACTGAAAAAGCTCGGATACGAAAAACCAACGCCGATCCAGTGTCAGGCAATTCCGGCGATAATGTCGGGACGCGATTTGATCGGCATAGCAAAAACCGGCAGTGGAAAAACTCTCGCATTCCTCTTACCGATGTTTCGTCATATTCTTGATCAGCCACCGCTGGCCGACGGCGATGGTCCGATAGCTTTAATAATGACACCGACCCGCGAGCTTTGCATGCAGATCGGTAGGGACTCGAAAAAATTCACGAAATCTCTTCTCCTCTCTCACGTGTGCGTTTACGGCGGCACAGGAATATCCGAACAGATAGCAGAGCTGAAACGCGGCGCGGAGATAATAGTCTGCACACCGGGAAGAATGATCGATATGCTCGCCGCCAACAGCGGCAGAGTAACGAATCTTCGTCGCGTAACTTACGTTGTTCTCGACGAAGCCGATCGCATGTTCGACATGGGATTCGAACCGCAAGTAATGCGAATAATGGAAAACGTTCGTCCCGACCGTCAAACTGTACTATTCAGCGCCACGTTTCCCCGACAAATGGAGGCTCTCGCGCGGCGAATATTGACGAGGCCTGTGGAGGTTCAGGTCGGTGGACGTTCCGTTGTTTGCAAAGAAGTCGAACAGCACGTCGTTGTGCTCGAAGAGGATCAGAAATTCTACAAACTCCTTGAGATTCTCGGTCACTATCAGGACAAAGGATCGGTTATAATATTCGTCGATAAGCAAGAAAACGCCGATACCCTTTTAAAGGATTTGATGAAAGCCTCGTATTCCTGTATGTCTCTTCACGGTGGCATTGATCAATGCGATCGCGACTCGACGATGATTGACTTTAAAGCCGGAAGAACGAAGATTCTCGTCGCTACTTCGGTGGCCGCCAGAGGATTGGATGTTAAACAACTCGTTCTTGTCGTTAATTACGATTGTCCCAATCACTACGAGGATTACGTTCATCGATGCGGCAGAACCGGGAGAGCGGGGAATAAGGGATACGCCTACACGTTTATAACTCACGAACAGGAACGCTACGCCGGTGATATACTTCGAGCTCACGAGGTCGCGGGAGTTCCGGTACCGGACGCTCTTCGCCAACTGTGGGAAGGCTACAAGGCGCGACAAGCCGCCGATGGAAAGAAAGTTCATACCGGTGGAGGCTTTTCCGGCAAAGGATTCAAATTCGACGAATCCGAAGCTGCGCTCGCGAACGAAAAGAAAAAGTTCCAAAAAGCTGCTCTCGGCCTTCAAGACTCGGATGACGAGGATATCGAGAACGACATCGATCAACAAATCGAAAGTATGTTGGCGCCTAAGAGAACTGTTAGAGAGATCGCGAGACCCTCGGCGACTGGAAATATCACCACAACTACGGTTCCGGGACAACCTGTACCCAGCGCGACGGATAAACTGGAATTGGCGCGCAGATTGGCGTCGAAAATTAATATCGCGAAGAATTTGGGCGCTGAGGCCAAAGGGGCCACTCAACAGGCTGCTGAGGCGATTCTTAAGGGCGCCGGACCTACGAATTTGATAACGGTAATCGTTTTCTTCACAGAGTTATAATATAAATACCATTTTTATAGATGATGGCATTTTTCAGGTGGAAGCCTTTTTTTTTTGCGATTTCGAGAATGAAATACCTTTAACTTTATTGCTTTTGTGTTTTATAGGCAAAAACGGTGGCGGAACAACTCGCAGCAAAGTTGAACACAAAGTTGAATTACCAACCGCGCGAAGAAGATCTCGTGGAGGGTGAAGGAGAAGCCGGCGAGCAAACTTTCCGAAAATACGAAGAAGAATTGGAGATAAACGATTTCCCGCAGCAAGCGAGATGGCGAGTCACAAGCAAAGAGGCACTCGCGCAGATATCAGAATATTCGGAGGCCGGATTGACCGTTCGAGGAACGTACATCGCTACGGGAAAAACACCACCGGAAGGCGAGAGAAAATTGTATCTCGCTATAGAATCGACGAGCGAATTGGCGGTCAGCAAAGCGAAGGCCGAGGTATCGCGACTGATAAAAGAAGAATTGATAAAGTTACAAGCATCCGGTACGCACACGGGATCGCGCGGACGCTACAAAGTTTTGTAAATCGTAAAATTAATACAAATCGAAAACCACGAGAACGAAGAAAAATTTCGTTTTTTCCTTTTATACGTCGTACGAAATTTATTCGATTTTACAATTGAAACAAATGAAATTTTATTTGAATATTTTTTTTTCCTTTTATTTGCGTTCCTTTGAGTTTTATAAAATATGGACCACTCGCCGTGTTTGTTACAACGAAAGATCGAGTCGAGCAGTAGGATGAAAAAAAAAAGAATTTTATTATTCTTATATTAAGAGTTTTTTTTATTCTATTTACAATTTACAAACGATCAGTGATACGCTTCTTGCCTCTACCATCCTCGGTAATCCAACTTCTATTTCTTCTTTATCTTCTCCGCGTCTTCGTCTTTGGTTTATTTTATTTAACGTATTTACTAGGAATTAATCACAGTCTTGAGCAATGGCGCTTCGGTAAAACGATTTGTGAAATCAAAAAAAAAAAAAAAAGAAAAAAAAATTAAGACTAAAATAATTTTTTTTAACGCGCCGCACGAAAATGCCGAGTTTCGTATGTACGAAAACTTAGTATCTCACATATTTTTTTTTCTTTTTTTTTTCCAAATGTTTCATTAATATTGAGCCTCTGTACCGAATTCGCAAATCTTCGAAACGCGATCGTTGTCATTCTCGTGAGTACATCACGTTACGACGACAAGAATAACGATAAACATCGTCAAAATTAAGATGAAATTAATGCTCTTGGCGCTCGAATCGGAAACGTATCGGTGTGCTATCTCAGCTCTCGTCATAGATCCGAGAGGCACTTCCACAACGATTCTCGGACTTCTCTCCGATATTCGGGTAACCAATTTCTCAATTTCCGCGACGCAAGCTCTCAGCTGAAGAGCCGATGGTTTTTTCGATATCGGTTGAGATATCACGAAAATATCGCCTTCAGGTGTAACGGCGCCGCGAAGTGCACACTCTGCGACTTGTATTTGCCGCGAAAGAGCGTGAAGCAGACTCTCAAGGGTTACGGCGTCTTTGTCCGGTTCTTCGGTCATCACGTAAAAAATTCTATCGAGCTGCAAAAAAAAAAGAAAAAAAAATGTAACAAAATCGAAGAAGTTTCAAGTTACGTTTGAGTTTCAACATTGAAGACATTGATCGCCTCGGAGTTCCTGTATTATTGAAAAATTATAAATCTCATCAAAGTTAAAAAGATAAGTAAAGAAATAAGACTAATTACCTGTTTTCTCGAGTAGAATAGTCTCGCGGCACCGCCGCAAACGGGACAACAAGCGCCCGGAGGTGTGACTCCCACGCAATTCTTCTCCACGAGTTCGGGACACTGAACAGCATCGCCGCAGCGAGGCTCAGCGTCGTCGCTGATCAATCCAACAGCTACGCAGGGTCCGGCATAATCGACGACCGTCATTTCAGCCCATGCAGCGCACTCGTTCGCGTAAACTTCGCCATTGATTCCGCAAACGGGACCGCGAAGACTGCATCCCTTGAGACACATCCCTCTGTAAGCCAAAGTCTCGCCGGAGTGAACCAAGGAACACGTGTTCAGATGTTCCCGATTTTCTCGATCGCAGACCGGTCTATTGCCGGCTTGGCGCGGATCGCAATCGAGAGGAATGCATTCATACTGTTTACAGGGTTTCTGCACCGGTGACAAACAAACTCTTCGTCTACGAATGCATTTCTCCGTTCCTTGATGACATGGCGACGAGGCACACGGATCTTTGCTCGAACAGCTTCCGAATTCGACCTCATTGGCGCTCATACCGGCGCATTTCGCCAAACAGGTCGAAGCGAACGTAACTCCCAAACGTCCGCATACCGGAACATAGTGCAAAGGACAGTCACACGGAAGACTCGGTGGCTTTATCTCGCCGCAACTCTTCCGCGAACACGTTACTTCGCCCTCGAAACAGTGGCAAGGATTGCATCCGAGATAAAACGCCGATCTGTGAGCTACGAAGCGATCCTGAACCCAACATGAATCGGAATTGACGCAATTGATATCGCGACATTTGTTGAGACCGCGACTCGTACATTGGCAGATTCTGTGGCAACCGGCGAGACTTTCCGGACGTTGATCATCCTCTCGCGGCACTTGGACCCACGTATTCACCGGAACCAACTGACGAGACATCTCTCCGAGACTGCAAGCGGGTACGCAGCGATAGGACATTCGGGAATTTGGTTCCACGACGCATATTTGTCCCGCGGGACACTCATCGCTTTTACAAGGAGTTGATATGTCCTCAGCGGGTAATAATGCCCTTTCGATGTCTCCGGGATCCTCGAGAAACGGCTTCAGCGACACGCAAGGAGCGTTCGCTCGAGACGGCGAGAGCTTTGAACACAACGTCGACGCTGTATGAGGTCCGGTCACCGATGCCCAATCCACGCAACTGGCCATCAGTTCCAAACAATCCTCGCGGCAGAGACGAGTTTCGTGAATTTGGGAATCACACGGACGCAACTGGAGAAGACACGATGCCGCGCGAAGAGATTCCGGGGGACAGGAAGGATCGGCGCGGACCGGAACTGTTAGTCCACGAATTATTCCACCGCGCGACCAATAAAGCGATTCACGCTCCGCCGAGTCGTCCGAAGTTGATGAACACGTTCTGGAAAAACAACAATATGATAATTAATTTATTTCTTCAGTTCTTTCCGTTTTTCAGTCGATAATTTTGGAATTTTGTAAGATTTATCAAAGTATTTGGTACCTTACGAAAAAGAATTATAGTTTTTTTTTTTGATGATACAAATTAAAATTCATTGGAAATACCGATATTCTTGTTTTAGGTAAAGAGAACAGAATTTTTTTTTCGGCAAATAGTTGTCCGTAAAGGAAGAATAAAATTACCGAAAGAGAGTCGTCGGCCTGTAGTTGTAACGCGCGCAATAGTTGAGTCCCGAACATCCCATTTCGCATGGATCCTCCGCATCTTCGAGACATCTTCGAAGTTCATCCTCGCCGCCGGATGAGAGGCAAGTAGACTCCAGTTGACTCCACGCTTGTCCCCAATCGGCTTGGAATGCTCTCCAGCATAAACCTCGACACGTTGAATTCGAGGCTTTCGAACAACACGTCAGCTTTCCTATGTCGAGCGGCAAACGCGGCGCTATTTCTCGTGATGATTGTAGCAGACAGCTCCACATTGGAGACTGCGGACGTATCGGCGCGCATTTTACTTCGAGAGCGTCGAGGATGTCTCTTATCGATGTTTCCGTGTAAAAAGTCTTTCGACAAGCGTCCAGACAAACCCGCGTTTCCGCTTCTTGACAACAGTGCAAATCTGAAATGGAAAAAAAATCAAATGAAAAACGTTTTGCAATCTTCAGAAAAAAATATTTACGTTGTTTTATCTTTATAAAGGGTGAAAAAATGAGGAGAGACATTACAGATTCGTTTTTCTATTCGAAAAACTGAAGAAAAATTTTATTTTTAAGGGTTTTTTTTTTCTTTTTTTTTAATGTTTATAGTTTCTTACATTGTCGCGGATTCTCGGCGCTACTCGTTTCATCGATGTTTTTGAGACATTTGGGAATTTGATGAAAGCATCTTTTGCTTGTATACAATTTTCTGCTCGATTGCTTGCCGGGTTTGTGAAACAATTCGCGGCAAACCTCTCGGCATGTAGAATTTGAAACGTTACTGCAACACCGTTCGCCTTCCTCTCGTCTCTCGAGACATCCGAAAAATTCGGGTTCGTCACTCGGTCGACAGGAACCCGTCAGATCGTCTTGGGAACCCGCGAGCGCACAGACCGATTGGCAAATTGGATATTGCGCCAAATGGCAACATCCCCGACCGGTCCAATTCTCGTTTTTCGCCGCTTCTGAAAATAATAGATAAAATTTTTAATTTTAATTTAAAATAAAAAAAAAATAAAAAATTTAATTTAATTAAATTAATTTTTTTTATTTTAAATTAACATTAATATTAGTGTATTAAATAATAAATTATTTTTGTATATATTTTCATTTTTTATATCGAATTATCGATATATAAAAGAAAATGAATAATAGTAAAAAAAAAAATCGACACTGAGAAATAAATTCATTCGCGTCAGGGATGATATTTCAATATAACGGTCAGTAGTCGCAGTTCGAAGGAGAAAAGACAATGCTTAGCTTGCAGAGAGAGCGCGGAGGGGTACGAAATCGCCGCGTTTATCGAATGTCGCGATGGAGCACAGCGTGTAGTCGCGCGTGTGGAATTGCAACGAGAATGAAATATTACAGTGGGGACACGAGAGACTGAATTTTTAAGCTGCATCAATGCACAGAGCTCTGTTGTTGCTGTTGCTGTTGCAGAGTTATAATTCATGTTTATTCATGCGCGGCGGCACGTACGGCGTTTGCAAATTTTCGATGTTTTTTTTTTTTTTTTTTTCAGGACAACGAAACAATTAATAATTACAATGTTCGAAGTTTCGCATTCGAATGAAAAACAAATTACAGCTTATAAATTTCCACAGAAATTCATAGAAAAAATTGAAAGGGTACATTTTTAAAAAATCAAAATAAAAAAATGTATAATTCCCGAAAATCGTGTTTCCGGTAAAAAAAAAATTAAATTAGATTCAGTTTACAAAATTAAATATTTACCACTCAATGTGGAATTGGCACACGTCCAAAAAGACGTCTGAAAAAAAAAAGCAGAACATTATTTCACTCTGAAACCACAAATGGAAAAAAAGACTCATTTTACAGCACATAGAAATAAGAAAAAAAAAAAAGCCTTTGTGTCTTTTTATTCGAGAAATTTAATTCGAAAGACACAAAAGACCGCTTAAGGTATCTTTTTTACTTGCCAGTTCGATTGAGCAAAACTCGTGAAGGCGTCGGGTGGCGTTTTCTCTCGCTTCGCTGTCAGCCCCCAGCGCTACGACCGAAATCTGTAAAAAAAAAAAAAAAAAAAAGATCGTAAAAAAATTTTGACGCGGAAATTCGACGTTTTAAATAAATTTTGAAAGGGTTTGCGCGATTATTGTTGAAAAAATTTGAGTCACGCTTTGCCGCGGTTGGAGCGATATCCTGTTGTTCAGTCTGAATGCCAATCGAGGCACTTCGGGTGGTGACTCGAGAGACAAGACGAAACGAAGGAATCGACTTGGCTTTTGCTCTCGAGGACACCCCGAGCATTTCGTTTAGGTTCGAGGCTCATCGGGGATTCAATGAGTGTTCTTGGAGGTACGTGCCGTATAGTTTTCGTATGTTAAACACTTCGTAGACTCGGCACAAGACGCTTCAATTCTAGAAGCGCCTCGTTAGATTACAATCAGCAAAAAAAAAAAAATATCACAAAGATATCCAATGTTTCGAAAGCTATTAAAATATTTCGAAAGTATCGTCAAAAAAACCCGAACATCGCGCTGAATTTCGTAAAAAAAATTAATTTATCGATCGCAAGAAGAAGAAACGTATTTTCGTAAAAACTAACCACAAATTACTCCGAAACCCTCGAATTTATACAAAGTAAACCACGAAGGACACTTCGCGCTCAAAGTATGAAAATAACAAGAAAAGTTTTTTTTTTCTGCTCCACGTGCATCGACTTTGTCATACTTTTGCATCGAGCCGAGAGAGCCGTTTGAAGTGCCAGCGGCGATATCGCCATTTCTATCGTCACCACTGTCGTAACTCTTCAAGCTCCGCGCGTTCGAGTCATGAGAAATAGAGAAAGACAAACGCACCGTCGTTGGGATCAAAAGATCCGAAAATAGAGCGGACGTGAAGTATTTTCTTTTCTTTTCTTTTTTTTGCGTTCCTCACCTCTCGCGTCCTCATTCAACCCCTTGCAACGCTCTTTCGCTCCGGAGACTCGAAGGAAATAGAACAATATAAGGAAAGCGTAGTTGCGGTTTCTAATTTCAGCTTTTCGTACATTCCTTCGAACGCTACTAACGTTTCGCGAATCTTGCAGATTTTCACGATAAAAGTTTTCGTTATATCGGAATAATTGATATTCGATAATTTTCGTTCTTTTTTTTCCGATAAAATTTGAGGGTACAGAACGCTAAATAAATATGCAAACGCATAGGTATAGAAAAACTATCAATTACTCATCCCAAGTTGTTCGAAGTAATCTCGCGCTTGCATCGTGTCCACGACGATTGCACGGAACGTTCTTCCTACGCACAGCCGCGCTACATCACGCGACTTCCGGCTATTTTATACTTCTACATGAGGTAACGGGGGTGGAAGACAGGAAGTTCTCATCAGTATTCGAGACGACGTACGCTTCCCTTTTCTTCATCTCTATCGTGTTATCGTTGTGAATTTCAAAGATACTCCAAAAACAGATGAAAAGAAAAGAAGCGGTTCGCTCTCCTCACCACCGCAACTATTATCGGAAAATCTTAAACTTACCGATTTTAGAGCCGAAAAAATTGAAGACCCTTCGGGGCGTTTATTTAACGTGTTCCATCGCCCGAAATATCATCGACGAAAATATAAAAAAAAATATAAGTTTTGACGAAATTTCTCGTAGAAAAATGATTTTCACTCGTCGACGAAAAAAATTAATTTTTCTTATCTATACTCGTCGCGTCTGTTGTTTATTTATTTATTTTTTTAAACGTGGAAAAAGCGATATCGTATAAAATAAACTATAATACAGTTTCGCGGCTATAGCATCTTTCAATATTTTTTTTCATTTTAGGTCCCGCGATTCTCGTAATATTTGCGTATGAATTGCATCGAAAGAGCTCGCGTGGCCCCCCCGTGGCCGGTGCGTAAATCTCCCAGCGGGCCGAATGTCTTCTCGATATTATCTTCGGTCCCCGGGGACCGTCGAGCCTACAGCTTCCAACTCTATCTTTCACTCTTTTCTCGCGTCTCGTAGAATCGTAGAAATAACTAAACACAAATCTTCTCTCCAAAAAAAAAAAAAAAAAATACGATCCCAAAAAAAGAGTAAATAAAAAAATTATTCTCCCACGAAATTTCTCACGGCGATGATCGATTGTTTTTCATCTTCTCCAATTTTTATTTTTTTTTGATACTTAATTCGCGTAACATACAAAAAAAAAGTGCGCCTTACCTGCGAGCAGACGTTGCGGCAGCTCCCTGTAGCCAAAGTGCAGCACGACATCGCTGAAACAAAACAGAAGCCACTTTCAAGCTGTGCTGACAAAGAGTCTTCCAGAAACACTTGCGTTCCATTCTCGAAAGAAGAAATGGAAGAAAAAAAAGTTTAAAGAAATGAAAGAGAAAAATTAAAGAAACGTTTCTTTCTCTACGGGTCTTGGTGTTCATTCAGTTTTTCCGGTTTCTCACGTATTTGCCGGCACGTTCTACGCTTTCCCCACTTGAGAAGAAACAGTAACCAGCGCGGCCCTTCATGGGACTTAAGGCTCTGCGTCAAGGGTCTCGTCTGCCTTCCCGGTACGCCGAATGTGTCGTAACTCGAGGGTGCATCCCGTAGGACCCCACATGCGGGACTTTTACGAGTTCGACCATTGCGAGCGGCGATTACAATGAGAAAGGAAAGCGTAGAAAAAAAGAGGATAAAGAGCGTAAAAGAAATTTTGTCCTTATGGTTAACGTCTATAGCGACGATACCGAAGCTCTTCGATTTCGATCGAAAAGCCTTTTTTTCTCCGCATCAAAATTTCCGTTCGACTTAATATCATCGTAATGCGAGTATAAGGGACATCTAAGATGTGAATGAACGATTGTCGGAGAGTTTTTTTTATTTCCATTCGCCTCTCGAGACGAAGGGACTTGCAACGATGCAGGCGCGCGTGGGGAGAGTCTCCCGGTCTACACAATTGAGTCAATAGATACCAATTAGACGCGGAATTGAGGCTCATACGAGCACCAGACGGCATCGGACTCTAACGCTTCCTTTCGATTCTTAACATACATAAACTTTTATTTGCATCTATATCATTACGATTATCGTTAAACTAAAAGATCGTAAGGAGATTCGATCGAAAAATCGAGAATCTAAAAAAAGATTATTTTTTGGAGGTTCGCGCACGTGAGACAGATAAATTTTCATCGTTTATAAATGGCCACAAAGTCGTATGGAAGATTTGTCAATTAACGTTTGAACTTCGCATTGCAACTGTGTAAAATCAGAAATAGTTTTTTTTTTTTTTTTTTATGGTGGAGGGGCAGTTTTCGTGGTCTTAGTGGCAAACTTGTGCGGTTTGCTCGCGGCCTGCGGGGATATAAACGAAAATAGATCTCGCGAGAGACTCGGGACACGAGACCATCCGGCTTTTAACCCGATCTAAATAACGAGCGAGTAAAGTGTTCGTTCTCTCCAGTTCTATGTATGTATCTGTTGTGTGCCTTCGAACGCGCGTGTGGGGAAGAAATCTTTGGAAGAACTCGGGACGTCACCCTTCGAAACCCGCAGAGAGACGCGCGAACTCGTTAATCTTTCCGATCATTTGGACCAATTAACGCAACACTTTTCTATCACTCGATAGAAAAAAAAAAAAATTCTCGTAAAATGAGCATTGATTTTAACCATCGGTCCTGCAGCTTCCGTCTTCGATAATTTCTCGAATTCGTACGAAAGCATTTTCCATCATATCGATTTAGTAGATCGATAAAACGATCCTTACATCGATGTATTTACATTGCAGAAATATTTTTACGATGTTTTTTTTTTTTACTTTACGCTCGAGAGAAATATTGGGAATTCGACGAAAACAAAAAAAAAATTAAGACGGCACTCATAAATTACGGTGTGTAGGCATATTATACATGCAGCCACTGTTCGCAACTCTTGGGCAGCTGCGAGCCTTGACTAACGCCACCTCGCCTTCCAGTCATAACTGTGATGACAATGACAATATCTGCCTCTCTCTCCCTTTGAGTTATTGTGCTATGAGAGAAATTCAGCAACGACGCGGTGGTCACATTCCGCGCAATTTGCGTCGTTGCAGCGGGACATGTTATATTACTTCGTGGAAATTAATCGACTCCGATTGATGCGACTCGACGGTAGATAACGACCGTTCGTAGTTAGTTAAAAAAAAAAAAATCGCTAAAAAATTACGATCCTTCCGGTTCGGTTAAAATTGATCGAAGAATTTTTTTAATTGCTGAGTTTCTCAGAATAAATAATAGTTTTACGCATTTATATCACTCGAGTTCTATATATATGTGAACTTCGCGAGTTTGTATCGCTATATCGAGTTTCCATAGCCGATGGGGCATTCGTTCATCGCTTCATCCTATTCATACTCCATGCGAACGTGTGAGTTTTACGCGTGTATCCGAGACTCCTCGGGATACTCTCGTGCGTTTTTTATCCGGCGTGAAGCTGTCACGCCGTTTTATGTGTTTATTTATCTCCCTCTCGACTCTTTCCTCACCGCCCTGTACGCGATGCTTCTGCTTCTGCCTTCCATGCCAAAGACCTCTCGATACATCGTATACGCGCAATTTTACTCGCAACGTGTCACAGGAGAAATTGAATAAAAAAAAAAAATTTCCGGTTTTTTTTTTTACTTAAAAATCATTCAATACCTTTAAGAAATGTGTTACGCAGAGATTTCACTCGAAAATGTAAATACATTTAATTTTATCGTAATTGAAAATTACGTTCTTCAATGACCGCGCGATTCGATCGGTGGAACGAACCAATGAAGAAGAATATCTGCGATCGGTACAAAGCGAAGAGAAGCTTATTACCAGTGGTTACGCAAATTTGTTCCACTTATTCGCGAGTAATGAGACAACAAACATTCTTTAATAAATTTTTTTTTTTTTTTTTTTCGTTTAGTATTCGCGTCGGACCAACTCGACAAAGATGACTGTAATGTTTCACGTAACACACTAATTTGTCTGTACTTTTTTTTTTTAAGAGTTTCTTACGAAATAATTTCGCACCTCGGAAAAACAGTTAATTTTCCGTTCGATTCGTGTTTGCCGCGCGTGATGAATAAAGTAGGTGATTGCGGGCATAGAAAGTGAGTTTTGAAGGCAGTCGAATCTCTCGCGTTAACAAGACGCCTGCGAGTATGTAATAACTATAATTATAATAAGCAAAGGTGGAACCTGATTTTCCTATCGACACTCGAGTCACAACGCGCAAAAATATCATCGATTGCACGACACCGGGTAGGTGTCGGAAATTGCTAGTTTTCTACTCCGCTTAATCGCGTTTTTTTTTTTTTTTTTTCGAAACATAATAACACTATCTGTGTGGAATGTTGCAAGAAAATACGACAAAATTTTTATAATTCGCGAAACCGGAAGCGATAGCGCGAAAATTTGATTCATATCTCGACGAAACGGATGTTCGCATTCGACAATCATAATTGCAGCTGTATATCAACTCTCTCGGGACACTGTTTATATCTCCCACGCGGATGTGATAAGTTTGCGCGAATCGGAAGAGGCGAAAAGATCGAAAAAAAAAAAATGAAAAATAAGAAGAACAACGAAGAAGACAAGTTGAATGGTAAGAGAGCCGCATCGGCGGGCGCACATGTGGCGGGAAGCTGTCGCAGATACAACACTTCTTATATGCCTCGATTATAATACGACGGGAACGATGCGACGATATAGTCACCGAGATGAGTTCAATGAATGCGTTTTCACACCGTCTTAAAATTAATTTTATTTAAAAATTTCGAACAACAATAAAAATTAATAATTCGCCAAATAAAATACCTTGAGGACTTCCGAGAAAAGGAATCGTGCCACTGATTCCCAAAATCCCAAAGTTCAACACCACAAAAGTAATTAGCATGTTTAACGACATTGCACTTAATTTGATTGTTTTTAAATGAGAAAAATCGAAAAAAATTTGTCACTGAATTCACATTTCGATGTAATATTCTTCACATTTCAAAAATTGAAATAATAATAGTGATCATTGCATATTTTTTCATGATATTTATGTTTGAACAATTTTTTTTGTTGTTTGAACCGTTTAACAAATGAAGAAGAAAAAATTAAGAAATTTAACGGACGTGCGTTACTCGTGAGCGGCGAGCCGCAACTGACTGAGCTTTTCGTATGATTTCCTTGCAGTCGTGAAAGCTTTTGCTCGTGTGCGTGTGTGGCGCGACGAAAAGAGTGGGAACCGAGAGAGAGAGACGACGGACGGCCAAAGGCCAAGAAGAAGAGGAGAGCGCGAGATAGAGAATAAGAGAGGGAAGAAAAATGTGTGGGCGGGTAGAAGAGACGCGTGCTCCGTGTCATTCGCTGAAACCGCTATTGTAAGCAACACGTCCTGAGCAATACCCACACGTTTTACCTTGCTGTCCATTAATATTGCATTTTTTCTTAACACAGATTTAAAAAATTGGTTGAATCGACTAAATCGGCGCTTGAAAGTGACGAAACAAATAATCGATTGATAAAAAAAATAATCGTCATAGTAAGAGGAAAGAAATAATCAATTTAACTAACGGTTAGCAATGATTTACTAAGTATTTATTTCAGTGAATGAAATATTTGTTTCGCCGCCCGCAAGCGCCGATTTTCTCGATTTTTTTTTTCGATTCATCGATTTTTTTTCGCAATCGAAAAATAATTGTTTGGTATTGATAAACATTCGAACGACGCTATAAAAATGAATATGAGATCCCTTCGATTACTTTAACAGATTTATTATTCCGCGATAGAATTTTTTACTCGAATGCGTTTAAACGATACGAAAGTTATTTCGTCGATTCGCCGACTGAAAAAGTGCGTTATCTCGATAATTAATGGAAATTGTGTCAAATGTGAACAATTGAATACAGAAAAGTTATAAATAACCGTAACTCGTTATGTAGAACTTTTGCTAAAAAAAGAAATGATCGTATACTTTACATTTATAATATATACGATGATAATGACAATAAATCAATGATTTATCAGTTTGTTGACAACTCTTGTAGTTGTTAATTTCAACGATCGTTTACAGTTGAACCGAAGCCGAAATTAAACTTCGTACAATTTACGAAGGGGCGTCGTGGTTATCAGTTTAAGAACCATTCGGAGCGGTGACTCGCGCTCCAATATTGGTTGAAGGACTTTGAACCTAATCGCCGATAACCTCTGGGCACACTTCCGGCGATAATCTTAGCAATGGGGGTCCTTAAGAGTCTACATCCCATATAATCTCTTTATAGGCATATATATTCGTTCGAAAAACTTTATCTCGAACCGACCATAAGAATTTTCATTTTTCGAATTGATCCGGATCCGCGATTTCAGTGGCCGCCATTTTGTTATGGAATGCGATCGTTCGAAAACGTTTATCTCTAACTGAGCATAAAAATTTTCATTTTTCGAAATGATCCGGATCCACGAACTAAGTTGTCGCCATTTTGTCGTGGAATGCGATCGCTCGAAATGCATACGTGACATTTTCCTTGGACAAGGTGCAGCAAAGAATTAATAAACATCGAGCTCACGCAACTGATGTATTAATTCATTCATGTTATTCATTTATTCCCGGTATAGAACGTTCAAGATTTGCGAGTTAAGGCGTGGGATCGGTTAGAAAAAATAAATCGTTGATAGAGCACTTCGCAGAGACGGTGACGATTAAATGGCGGGTGTCTTTCGCGTCGTGCCTCACATCGTCAATATGCTAAGCTATTAATCTTACATTACGTCACGCACGATATCGTAATAAGCCTCGGAGGCATTTAAAAATGTGATCGTAACGCAATCTCTCTTTGATAACGCTAATTAAACCATTTTGCACCAGTGATGCAAGTTTTTGTGTTCATTTGTAGGTTAGTTTATGAAATACGTTTCGGATAAACAAAAAAAAACGTATTTCAGTGCCTCCGAATTGTTTATTTTCATCACGTAGATGCAGAATAAATGCTCGAGTGACCGAGGTAAGAAAGAGCCGAAAGGCGTTGAGGAGAAATCGCAAAGAAGTCTCGTACCGAATAGTTCCGTGAATGGTCGTATCCTCCGCGTCGATCGTTGACTGAATAGTAAATGAGCATTAGCGCGAAGAAACTTGGATAAGTATGTATGTAGCGCGTTGAGGTATGTTTAAATAAGTGCCTCTCTGTCCCCACTGAGACAATCGGGAGGGGGAGCTCTCCTCTCGGACTTGTTGCATGTTATGGTGGGAAATGTCCGACGGGCGCCGCGCGGTCGCAATTGTCATCAACCCGACAATCGTACCCAACACTCCGTTGCCTCTTAAGTTCACCTAATGAATAGTTTAACGCACAGGGAGCAATTTAAATTCGCTGCGACACACCTACGTGCCTTCAGAATATCGCGAATGCGTTGGAAACGAAATTGTTGCACTAAATGGCCGTCTTATCTCCAGCATCGCAAAATGGCCACCGCGACTTGCCGTTCAAACTTGAAACCAATATTATTAGTGCCGAATGTTCAAAACGATCGTTAATGAAGAAGATTAGAGTCTCTTTAGCTTACAGTTCTAAAAAAAGTGGGTATCTTCCGAATTTGATAAAATGGCCGACGCGCTTATTCAATCGATTTTTTATTCGGTCTTTTTGAGAACATCATTTTTAGTCTACTTGATCATTTTTCGTAATGTAAATAACGAAAAAAAGGCTCTGAGCATCAATGGATTAACGTCAGACGTTGTTTTTTCAAACGATCCTGTCGCGCGTGTAGTTTAAAAATTTATATCAAAAACAATTGAACATTTTTATCGGCTTCGCAAATTTTTGTTTTACGATGAACGCTGTTTTATCGATGTTCGCAACAATGATGCAGGCGTCACTAGTCTACAGGGAGCCTGAAGAGCATTGTCGATAAGCGTCGACCGCTCAGCTTTCTGCCATAAACACCGTTAAGTTCGAGCGCCACTGGCGTTGAACAGTCCGCAGTGAAATAAACATGGTGGCGTGGAGTGGTCTTCTTCGTTCCACGGGGCAAATTTTGCTCCGTGGAAGTCGGATTCCACCGAAAAATCTTCCAGAAAATGGTTAGTGCGCTAATTTATATCCATATTTAATTTTTTCCAAAAACTATTAAATTTTTTGTCGATAATCGAAGCCACCCGGCCCTTTGTTTCGTTACGCAACGAAGCGAGCCGAATAAACTTGTCTGCCGAACACACTTCGTGTTCAAGTTAAGAACGACGTCCGATTGAAAATCAAAACAATACTTTTGGATAACAAAAAAAAAAAAGAAAAAACCTTTGTAACAATATATTTTTCATAGTTTCATTAATATTCCTGTTGGACAGAGGACACTTTGGTTTCACGAGGAAAATGTTTATTTTTTCATAGAATGTTCCGAAAATCATATTTAGATAAAATGTTTAGATGTTTAGATGTGTAGATATTTCGATGTTTAGATGTGCGAATTCAGCAAATGTTAATTTGTATAAATTAATAACGTCGTTAGTTATAACGCTGAAAATTACGAGGCATGCAGAGGGCTCAATTCTTATTGTTTGCTTACAATCGTTAACATTTTACGCGACTTCGAATTTTTTTTTAAATATCGGTTGACAGGATAACTTTTACAATTTTTAAAATTTCGGGAAAAAAATGTCTACATAATTGAAATGTTACTACCCAATGATAGTATTGATTTTCTCGGACATATTTTGGAGTAAACCGCGTAATAATAAAAAATGATTTGCACATTTGGAATTTAGCAGAATAAAAGACATTGACATGTTTTTTCGCCGTTTTGACTGAATAATAATCGTTTTTTTTCGGCACGTATTGCGAAATATAGCGTTTTTATAGGAAAAAAAATTATAATTTAATTTTTTTCTCTTCCGAAGGAACACTGCAAAAACGTCTGATGTCTGATCATCGTCTGATGCCGATTCGGCCGTCGACCTGGCAATGGCATAAGGCCAAAGATCTTCTGCACCTGTACGTCATGGTCGGCGGTATACCAATCTTAGCTACAATATTTCTCACCCACATGTTCGTTGGACCGGCTGAATTGACGAAAATACCGGAGGGCTACAGGCCGAAGCATTGGGAATACTACAGAGTAATAAAAAAAAACGATAACTCTAAAAATGATTAAAAAATCTGTAGAAATCGAAAAATTACCAATTTTATCATTCAACTTTATTTTTTTTTTCTTTCTAGGATCCAATATCGCGATTCATCGCGCGCTATGTCTACACCCCGCCGCAGCAAGAATACGAGAAGTATCTTCACTTTGTGTGGACCGAAGGAGAGGTTATTAAGCTCCGAAAATTGGAGGACAAAATCCATCGGTTAATGGCCGATCGTCATGATTACCAGGCATGGTACTATGTGCCGTTCGAGGGAAAATACGCTAGACGAGTGCTCCAAAACGTGGACGAGCACGAGGACATCGAAAAGGGAGAATAAGCGTTTCGATTGCCGTAACGGAGCGGAGAGACGTTGATGCTGACGATGCGTCGATCACCGGCGACTTTACCGCATGAAAAGCACGTCTTCGAGTTAAAAAATGAAAATCCAAACTCATTTGTCTCTCGTAGTGCCCGATAGATCGAAATCTCCGATATTAACGAAAGAAATGGGATAAAGAAAAATAAAATAAAATCATTGTACAGCTATCCTAACAAGCGAACGGAGTAGTGATAATAAATAATAAAGGAATCTTGTTAAATTGGTGTTTAAACTATTTCTCAGCCCTTACTTTTCTAATTTCGAACGATAAAATTTAAATCATCTTTACCGATGGTCGGTAAAACCCATTTTTACGTACTGTCCGTTGGTTTGACGAATATATTCTATGGCAGACGATTCTAAAGCTAATTTTCTTGTCGATAACCGGATATTGAGAAAATTTGATGCTTGAATTGGAGATTAAGATTTACTGAGTCTTAAATTATAATACTTTTTTTCTATATTTCTAATTTGTAGTAATTGAAGTTTCATACATCGCGCGAGTAGATCGATAAACCATATTTTCAATGTGTAAGCATATTTGAGATATTGTTCATTACATCGTATACGTAGTTTTAGGAAGTCACCTAAGTCTGTATTCTTTTTTTTTTTTACGATTTCTGAAATTATAGAATCGTATTTTTCAGAGTTTTCTTTACATTTTTTATTTATTTTATTATAAAAAAAAACACGAAAAAAATGACCGCTTCAAATAATTGCAAAAGAACTGCAATCATACAACCATTGCAATTGTAATATTACTGTTGAAAATGCTGTTTAAAATGAATGACCTTGAAAATTGGGAATTTACGCATATAGATTTCTCATCATTCATAAAACTTCCTCTATGAAATTTCAAAGAATTAGTATAATGTTTCCTAATCGAAAATCTCTTGTAAATAAAAAAAGAGATGTAGAAGGATCGTTTACAATTTTTTAAAGAATTTTTTACACTTAATCTATAGAAGCTGTTGCAATTTTGCGAAAAGAGTTCTCCGAAAATAACCTCGCAACTTCCTTTTTTTTGTTTTTATGAGTATTATGAGTATTAAATTTTTTAAAAGTTTTTCATACGTTAAGAAAGTGGTTAAAATTTTGTTACCGATATCCCTCTTGCCATTTTGAGTCAGAGAAACCCATCTCGCGATGATACGTTTGCCAATTCCGGCGATGACGCTATACGATAGTTTCCTCTCCCTCGTACTTTCGATCTTTTTCCCACTTCTGTCTCTCGCGTAACCGTCTCATGGGGGCCTTACAGTGATCGTTTGCTTTTCTTATTTCTCACACTCTTCAGCTTTAACACGTCTCCATAATTCGATCTTCGTCGCTCCACCTGAGCTCTGGGTGCGCGCAAAGGGCCTCAAGGCTTCTCGCGCCCCCGTCATTCGACTGGAGCTCCATCTATAGTCGCTCTCGAGAGTACGTCTCCCTGCGAGGCCCCTGTAGGACCACGTTTGCGTCAGTCTCGAGCCTCGCGCCGTTCGCAACGGACTCTTCGTGTCCGTGAGTCCCAAAAGACTATAAACAAACGACAGTTAACGACACTTACGAATCCCCGACGAAACAAAACGATAATTCATGTAGTAACGAAACAAGTAATAACGCGATAAGTTTAGTGTACGAAAAAAGTGCTGAAAATTTCATTCAATCCGAAAGATATTTCGATCCCCAAATGTGACGGTTAACTTTTGACGGTTATTTTTATTCATTTTTTACGTAAAAGTACGTTCAAATTTTCGAAGGATTAATAATTCATTTTCAAATCCATGGTGAACAAGTGGTTAAAAATTGCGCTTTCGCGAACGGGATAACTTTTCATCAAGGTTGCACAATGCGTTTGGATAACGCGCGCGGATTGCGGTTCGGCGAAGTAAGAACTGGGAACGCCAAAACGGGCTAAAGTCGGCGGTGAACCGGCGTGTGTGGCGTGTTCGAAGATAATATATACAGATAGATATATATATATATTGCGCACGGTAGTTGCCCGGGGACAAGTTTCTCGTTCAGCTTTATAACTTCGAGTGAGAGGAACAAAAAAAGAAAAAGCTTCGAGACGCGACGAGTTCGAGAGGCATTATAGGTAAAAAAAAGAAGTGAAAGAAATAAATTTAAAAAAATCGCACGTATGTGAGTGAAGAAGAAATTTTCGCGATGACGCCACTGCCGTTCTCGAAAGAAGCGCACATAGTACGAGTGACGAGAAAATTTGAATATCACGCCACAGGTTTTCGATAACCGACAGAGAACCCAAAATCGCGTCGAGAGGATTAAATTTAAACAATAATCCAAGTGCTACAATCAAATACGATTTTTTTTCCGTGAATCGCCATTTTGTTTTTCGGATTTTGTTCCTTCTGCGAATAATCGTCAAAATTTCTTATCGATGGCGTTTGGACTCGTGCGAGGCAAGGGTAAGTCATTAAATATTTTTTAACGGTCTTTTTTTTTGTTATTCTACGATGACATTCAGTAAATACGTAATTTTACTTTGCGCTTAGAATAATTTCGCGATCTGCAATATCGATTGCGTTATCTCGGAAAATAATCGATATATCGAGATCGCGCGTAATTAATTTTAATAGGAAAATAATATATCGATACAAAAATCGGGACACTTTCGCCAGCGATAATTATATTCTACAAATCGTATTTACAAAAAAAAAAAAGCAGTCGTATTTCCCATGGATCGCCGATCGTTCGCAAAGCTTCGATTTCTCTCTTGAATAAAATTAGCATGTCAAGACATCCCGAAGCGTAACTATTAGTAAAGACGCTGAACGAAAGAGAGGTAGTAAATGATGCGGAGGATGGGCGTAGGCACGTGGGTGCCGTCTTGCTGTGCTCGTCAACCGGATGGTTTTAATACCGACTTTATAATAGTCCTCGTCGTTGATGTAGTACCTACTCGCGTTATGCAACTAAAAAACGAGCCCAAGGCTCGGAAGCCAATCGAGTCGAGTCCCAGCATCATCGTCCGTATCATCAGCTGCTGTTTCTGCGTATTCGTTGTCCACCTACTCGCTTTATTCATTTCACACGTACAATCGTTACGATACGATCGGATAATGAGCGGCGCCTGCTTCGGCGAAGCTTGCCAAATATGTCAGTTACAAGGATGAAGCATCAAAAGTTAAAAACATTGAGAAAAGTAATTGGTATCGCAAGGACTTCGATGTACGCGCGGAGGTACTTCGGAAAAATGCTTATTACCGAAAATAATAATAATAATCATATTTTTATCAATATAATGATATAATAATGATAAAAATAATAATAATTATTATCATTATAATGCAGTTATTAGAATATTGTTATTATAAAATCGCGTAAAAAATCGGTTTTTGATAAATTTTAAACGATTTTTTAAAATAAATCGTGCAACGAACGTATTTTGAATGTGAGCATTAGATTAAATTCGTTTTGACGAACTCTAGCATTCGATCGTAGTGAGAGCGCGCGACTGTCCATGCGGTCATCGATATCACCGATCCGGTGACTCGAACGCTCGATGGTGAGATCTCACTATCCGCCGTTGCGTCTCTCGATCTTTACGCTGACCTTTGGATCACTAGTCACTTTCTTCTCTATAGCCGACTCTGTACTATCGATGATCGAAATTTTTTAAAAGAATTAATAGCTCCGAGAAAATGCCTCGGGCTCTGGTTATGAATTTTTTAATTAATAAAAACAAAAATTATAGCTATGACGTAGATGCCGAGAGGATAGAGCGGCAGCTACAATTAAGTTATACGACTCATCAATCCTATAATTTTAACGTCTTCCTGGCTTGCGATAGCCTTGAACCTGTACCCAAGCGAAAAGAATTGAATTACCAACTTCTCGAGTTCCGTTTCCCGGAGAGAGCCCCCGCGCGGTTCCCGCGAGCGCAACGCGCCGAGCATCAAACGCCTCTCCTGCGACCTTCAATTTAACCGTCGCGCACCTGTTCGCGCTCTTCGGCTCGAAGTAAATTTTCGATTACTGCTCGTTTCCCCTATCATTAGATATTTCAGCACCTGCTTCCCGTTGTCAAAGATCCTCGATGTTTTTTAAATTACTGAAAACCATGTTTACCAGTCTACGATTTTTGAACAGTTTGAAAACCCCGATGTATGGTTAGAAAAAAATTTACTAAAAAATGTATAGACACATTTCGAAAAAACGCTCGAAAAAAAAAAAAAAAAAAAAAAAATTAAATAAATATATTTCTAAATATAGTATATTATCGAAAGTATATATGATATATATATATATACATATATAAAATAAAATTAACAACTCGTTAACGTAAGAAGAAAAAAATTAATTAAAATTTGCAACCGCCGATGAATCGCGAAAATAAAAAAGATCGATAACTATCGAATCGTATTACGAATTTTCGATGTGTTATTGTACAGAGAGAAAGTAATTTAATTCGTTGATATATTTTCTCGTGGCGCCGTGATCGTGAAATACGTCCCTGGATTGAATTTCTCAAGCACGCGATCTGCGCGGTCTCAAGCGAACTCGTTTCTGTACGGTGAGAGACAGAACCTCGCGGGATGTCGGTCCCCGCGCAGTATCCTGGTCCCACGCTCGGGACTCTCGGGTCTCGTCGTTATACACAGTTTTATCCAATTTTACGTTGGTCCCCAGTGTCGTTTACCAAAATTTCACGAGTTTATTATGTTTCTCGACTTTTCGCGATAATCACAATATGAACGATTTTCATTCGTTTTCGGATTGATTGTGGGAATAACCGAAAGGTGAACGTCTTCGGGGAGTTGCCGAAGAGGGAATAGCAACACCGACGTATCACTTTCTCGTACCTCTTTTCGCTACTATCGTGTCTGAAAACGTGGCGCCCTCGGTACCGGAAGCCTTCCCGGTGAGCACGTGACCTCTCGTAAGGCCCAAAAGTCACAAGCGTGTCATTAACGTTTTTTTCTTTCACCTTGTAATTATTCGGTGACGAAATCGAGACTCGTTCGGGCAATGGTTGTTCTTGTTTTTTTTTTTTATCGTTCGTATTAATTATGACTTTCGTAATTCGTTGATTTTTCCGTGTTGTTATTTAATCCACGAAAGTTTATGAATTGTTGTTTTTTTGCAAGATAACATTTGTTTTTTTTTTTTTTTTTTTTTTATGCGTGTGGAAATTCGAATAGTCCGATCGCGATATTAATAAAGACTTTCTCTTTTTTATTGCAGCCATGGACTGGCGGGGTGCCGCGCTGACGTTACTTCTGGTGAGTATCTTTCGCATCATATCGATTCCTATAAACAGTGCATCCATTATACTCCTTTGGTATTGTGTACGAGAGCTCTATGCCAGCTTCCTAGACGAGTTATTAATTGCCCGTCGACGTCCCAGACGAATTTATGAATGGGCGCTTCTGTCCGACGACTCGGGAGTTTCCCTACTGGCATCAGCCGCCCGAACGCTCTATTGGACCCTAATATTCCGACCACCGTGCTAAGCCCCCCCGGTGCTTTGGCCTTTCACACGTTTTTTTAACCTTCCCGTCAAACCTGTTCATCTTTTCATCGACGAAACTCTGATGTTTGAGAAGCAATCGGCGCTTCACTCCATTGTCGATCTTACGACGATACATTTTTTTTTTGCCGATCATCGATCGTAAAGTTGCCGAAAAAAAAAATTAAAAATGAATTTTAGGAGATTTAAAATTTTCTTCGATGTTTAGATTAGTTAATGTCGGATATTGGGAGCACACTGAGAAAACAAAACGGTTAACCCGACAAAATCGACGCTTTACTCCATTGCCGATCTTACGAGGATAAAGTATTATTTTAGCGATCATAGTTCGTAGAGTTGAGGAAAACAATATTAAAAATTCATTTTACGAGATTCCAAATTTTCTTCGATGTTTCGATAAGATAATGTCGGATATTGGGACTATACTGAGAAAAAAATCGGTTAAATCGGCAAAATCGGGAAGCGAAAAAAATGTTAAGTTAATCATATTAACTGTTAGTTGAACTATATTTTTCCTTATTATTGTGACAATAGTTTCTGTTAAGCAACCGATTTTTTGGTTTGCCATCCACATGCGCCGATTTTGTCGGAAAAATCGGTTACACCGACAAAATCGGAAACCGAAAAAAATACTTATTTAATCATATTAACTGTTAGATAAATAAACTATATTTTGCCTCATTATTATGACGATTGTTTCTGTTAACCAACCGATTTTTTGGTTCGCCATCCGCAAGCGCCGATTTTGTCGGTTAAACCGTTTTTTTTTCTCATTGTATATTTAAATAAAATGAACAAGTAGGTTAATGATAAGGAAAGAGCGAAAAATATTATTTAGCTTTTCATTCAAACATCGGCAAAGTGGAGGTGTGGAACGGGGGCCCACTTTCTATAGCGCTCTCGATTTCATTCGATAACACGCGAGCAGCTGCGCGGGACTCAACACATTTCAGTATAAGCAGCTCACCACGGTTCCCCTCTCGTTGTAAGACCCATAGGTGAGTGCACACGTTGGTCAGGAATTCCGAACGCGAGGGGAGTCGCGGGGCCTTATGCAACTCTTTGTTGGCATAACACACCGCAAAGCAAAGTAATACGTCTTTTAGTACGAACATCCGCGGGGTTATACTTTATTCGAGTCTCGTGCCACTCGCGAGGTCATGGCGCTTCGTGTGAGTACCACAACCAAACAACGAGGGGAAAAACACGCGTTATGAAGACATTTTCGAGAGATCACTTTTTTTCAATCTGCATGCGCGCCCCTCGGCTATTGCATCGGCGCCCCGACTACTGATTCGTCTTTCGTCAATTCCTCGAAACAACGACTCCGTTTTGACAAATTATTATTTTTTTGACGCTTTTTTTTTTTTTTCGGTTTCGATAAATCTGATATTTCAGCTCCAATTTTGCCGAGTAACTATTTCGGAGTAATTTTTTTTTTTTTTTTTCGTGAATTTTTTGTTTTTTTTTTTTTTAATTTTTACTAAATTTCGAAACGACATTTATTGATCACAAATTTAAAAAAAAAATTTTTTGGAGTAATTGAGACAATTTTTTCGGTTTTTCTTTCACTATCCTTGACACTACGAAATTAATCGGCAAGTCACGTGCACCTGGTACTGTCACTCGGTTACAGAGCGGTGTTTAATGACGCTAATCCCTCTCGAAAAGCCCGCAATTTCAATTGTGCAACGTTTAATAAACGTCAATTACGTTTAAACTTGAGGCTACGGGTCGATTGAGCGTCGAGTACCTACTGCCAACGCTGAGTTTGAGAAACGTAACGGTCGGTCGGAATCGTCGATTTATATCGAAAAAAAACTTCGAGAAACACGAAAAAGTATAATACTTTTGGGTCTTATCGCCGGTTCGACGTTATTTGGCTAACGGTTCGAAAAAAAAATACATATATCTTTGGAATTTCGTTATTTCAATGAGTTCGTTTGCATAGTTGGGAAGTAGGGAAGGAAACGTACAATCTGTTTGTACAGCCGTTGCGTTTCTCGTTGCAAAAGCCACGCCTACTTTTACTTCGTATTCTTTAAAATATCGGTATGATCTGAGGCAGCAGCGGCAGCAGCTACACGAAGTCGAGGCACCACAGCCGCGCGCCGGGTGCTGTGCCGCGTTGCAACGTTTCACAGACGTTTCACTCTCGTAGCTCGCGGGTTCTCTCTATCCGCGTCCAGTCGGGGGTTTCCACTCACTTTATTCTCCTTATTATACGATACCGGAAATTCGATACACAAACGAGTTCGGGATCCCTACATATGAAAAAAAAAAAAAAAAAAAAAAACAGGAAAACACCTGAGAGACTTTAATAGAAATATTTTTCTCATACAGTTCCAATTAACATATTTCTCGATGTTTCACCGTTTAAGCAACTGTCGCGTACTCTTCTTGGGGATTTATTCAACACTCATTTTTTTTTTTTTTTTTTTTTTCATTTTTAAGTTCGAGGAATTTTTTTTTCTTACGAGACGGAAAGTTGGAATTTGTTTTTTTTTTTTTGTTCCTATTCACTCCGCGTTTATATTCGATCACGAGAACTTTCCTACAAATTCTGTCTCTCAGGACAATAAGAGATCGTAGCAATTGTGGCAAATGAAAATTGCTGTGAAAATCGGGAGGGAACATGTGGTGCGATATGTATACGTATCTCGAGAGAAGTCCCTCGTAGCAAACAGTGCGGCAAACTATAAGGCTCTCCGGTGTGTTTCTTACTAACAATGGGTGGAAAACGACTACGGTATACGTGTAACGAGTGGGCGACTTTCTAACGTGGCAAATTCACTACGCGTTGACGACGACTACATAGTATACACACTCCTCCGCCGTACCAAATTCAGACTCTAATTCACCGTAATAATAGTTCGGAGAAACTTGCCACGAGCGAAATAGTCACTTTGCGATTAATCGAAAGGAAAAGTCGTTGACATAGTCGAGTTATGTCGACAATCATTTTTTTTTCCGCCGATTACTTATATCTGATTTATTTTTTTGCCAAAATTAATTCGAGTTCAGCGCGGAAAAATACACGAAAAAAAGTCGTTCAGTAAAATATTTAGAATTCTTAGATTTTTCCGAAAAGAATATCATTCGTGACTTTTCTTTGTTTTTCATCACTCTGTAATTAAATTTCATTGCGCTTTTCTTTGCTTTCCATTTTTTAAGTATCTTCTGTATTTTTTCATGTAGAAAGCGATGAGAACTTCGATTTTCTCAATAATTTCATGGAAAAGCGAAGATCAATGTCTTCACTTAAAAACATCTTCATTTTTACAACGCACTTTACGAAATATCGCAATTTTAGGGATTTTCGACCGAAAAAAAAAAAATGAAAAATTTTTTTTTAATTATTCAGAAAATTTTGTATTCACGATGTTTTTCCTGCTGATCGAATCTGCGGAATGTTTCACTTCCCCTTAAGTATTTATTAAAATTTGAAAGTCAAGAAAAAAAAAAATTACAATCCACTCGAAGAATCTTCTTCCTGCGCATCTTGGATGCCAAACTCAAGCGCTTATATTGCGCAAACGTGCAGCTGTTTAGCATCAGTATCAAGATATACTCTCGACCATCCGTGAGCACAAACCGCATACTCGTAAATAAATTCTCCGGTGAATAGTATATCGCAGCTCGCGAATAACACGAAAGGCCCCCCCACGCGTGTTCTCCAAGACACATGGCCTGTGTCTGTATGGGACTCGTTGGAGTGACGTCATTTAACCGCGAGAGAAACCCACACGTTCGAGGAATGGTTAGAGATTCGCGAGAGAGGCATTGCTTGGCATTGCTTGACGCTGCGGGCGGTCCCAATTCATAATCGGTGTTGCAAAAAAAAAAAAAAAAAAAGATCGAACGTAACAGCGCCATTTTCGCCATAAGACGATTGGAGTCTCGAAGTTATGTTTATAAAACTTGAAACGATGCGAATTTCCAGGAAAAGGTGAAAGACCAATATACAACACGTGGTTTTCGCGTCCTTCGATCTCGTAAAAAAAAATGAGAGTCTTCTCCTCGATGTACTTTGCCTTACAAGGCAATGCGTTTCGCGTCGCGATGGAAGCCATTAAGGACAGAGCGCGCGCGCGATCTCTTCACCGATCGAAATGGATGTTCCAAGCAGACGCGTTCTGTTACACAATCCGATAAATTTAATCGACAATCTGACGCGAGTTGGCGGTGTTTTTTTGGGCCCTCGAAGCTGTCGAGTCTTAAATACCGATTTTTCTTTCAAATCCTACCATTTCGGGCTGTAAACTTAATAATAATCGTAGCACTTGGAAAAAAACGGAGTGTACTCGTGGGTAGAGAGGTTAGAGTGACTCAGTCTAATAAAACGCCAGTTAAAGACCGGTAACCACCGGATCGGCCGCCTAAATCGGCACGAAACGAAAATAAGAGTGTCTAGACGCTCGCGGGAGAGTGAAGAACCGATTGCTGTCGATGCCCTTGTTTTACCAACGATTACCTGTGCCCGACGAGCAGTTATTCAGGTTTGTTACGGATCGTCCGGCATCGCTTGGGATGCCGGTTGATCCACTTCCAGGAAAAAGTATAGCGACTGTCGATCCGTCATTGCGCCGTAGTAACGATCTCGCGTCTCCTCGCGCCGCGAAGTTGTCGCGTAAAAACTTAGTAAAACGTCAATCGTGGCAATTAGCTCACGGACACGTGGGAATAAGAGCCGTGAGATCTATTCGATTACGCGTCAAATCAATTTGGCACGACGATCGGTGAAAGTTTATAAAAAAATAATTGTTTCCGAACCCTTTCGGCGTACGTAGGCGCGCGATCGCGCCCTTGACTCGGCCTCCACCCACGCGAATAAAATCTGATGTCATTTTCGACGACACGTAATTGACCTTACGGTGGTGAAAGTTTTTTGTTCGTCGATCTATTGGATTTAAAATTTTTTTTTTTCGATAATAATAAGAATAATAATGAAAAAAAAAAAACGTCCTGCAGCCCTTTAAAAAATTGTAACAATTACCGCGATCTCTTTATTTTTAACCCTTTCCGACGATGAAATAACGTACGCTGTTCACTATAAAGATAATTAATCGTCGCTAATTATCTTTTATTATTTTTTAACTGAATATACTTTGTCATGGCGTTTCAATGGCTCTAAGTACAATAACCATAATAACTGCAAACATTTATTTTTTTAATGGATAACTAAAGTCATAACTACTCACGTAGAATTGCGCGGGTAAAACTCTTCGCAGGCGTAAGTACCGATACGGCATTATAGGAGTTTACAAGCGTATATCGACTTTCAACTCCTCGGAGAAGGAACGATAAATAATAATAGCAAGTGTGAAACTGAAGTATGAGGCGGTCGAGTGGGCCGATTGCCCTTGACTCGATTACCAATGAGAGCTTCTATGACCGAACGTATTACACGGATTCTCAATATCGATGTACGCTAATAATGTGAGCCCTTCGATCGAACGATCCAATTTCCTGCGATCGGCCATATTGAATTTATCCGTTTATCGCAGTATCGCGGAAAAACGTTAATACACTTCGAACCTCTAAATTATTCTTGAATTTCCTGCAATTTTTCGCATGAACGACCATCGGCCGAAAAAAGATCGAAAATTTCGCGATCTTTTTTATTTTTTTTTCGTACAACGAAATTTGTACTTTCTCATTATATAAATATCGAAATTTGAGTGTTCGGATGATAATACAAATATTTTGAACATGAATCAGCGAGTGGGCGCAGTTAATAACTTCGAGAGACATTACTACGCGAGATGTGGCATAAAAGCCGCCGCGCTGCGGCGCGAGATCTCGCGAGCGCGCGGGGGCCTTGCGCCGATCCGGTCGAGCTTGACATTTCGCGAAGGTGCCGTAGCCGGGTGTTGGTGAATTGCTATACGACTTTCTCGTTTCCGTGACGTTGCCGTTATTAATCATCGAATATTAAATCTTTTCGCACTGCGGCCATTCGATCGCCAATTTCTTTTTCGCCACGAAAACGTAAATAAAAAATGGCGATATTAACTATGAAATAAATAAAAATTTATTATAATTTTTTTAAATTAATGTTTATAGATCGAGTAGGATTTTTTTTTTTTTGTAATATATTCATTCGGATCGGATGATCCCCCGTAGTCTCGAAAAGATGCGACGATACTAAATTACGAAATGTCCCGCGCGCTCCGTTTGTGTTACGCAACTTTTTAGTATTTACACGACGGGGGAGCCTTACGCGTTGGCGCGGTTCCTTCGTCTTGCCAAGTGAGGCCCCGAAAACTGGGTCAGTTCACCGCGTCATTACTATTTCCACCGAGAAATATACGCCCGACACTCCTGTAAAGTAGACTTGTCGTCTATAGAGCGGCGACCATTTTTGGATGGTAATCAACTGTGGCTTACTATAAATTACACAAGATACAACCTCTGAGCTCTACAATGTAAGATATACGGTAGTCGCGTTCCCATTATTTTAGTATATTTTTGATAACGTATTTTTTTTTTTTTTTTTTCGATAGTATCGATAATAAAATCGCCTTTGATGGTCGATGAAGCATTCGTTGAACCTCTATCCATTCTCCTTCGCTTTTCGTAATCGATTTCACTACTCTCGTACTCGCCGCTATGAAGTCATACAGCCAAATGTGGCAACTCGACTCGTGTTTTTTTTTTTTTTTTTCATATATTTTTTTTTTGCTCTCGCATGCGATGCACATAATGCACTCGAAGGTATCTAAGCGCAAATAATCTCCTACGCTTTCCAACGCCTTTCTTCTAGTTACCTTGTCATCTCACGTACAATCTTTTTATGCAAATTTTTACGGTCTTTTTTTTTTTTTTCGTGTGTTTTACAGGTAACGATAGCCAGGCACGGGGCTACGAACGCTGCGCAAATACCTCCACTGCCTACGTGTGAGTAAACGTTGTTTTTTACTATTATTATATTTTCAACGCCTCGATGATTTATTACGAAAAAATAGCGTTCGTGAATTCGTGGATTATTAGCATTTTTTTTTTTTAACTTTCTTCGGCAATATATCATTTAATTTTGTACTTTGGAATGTCTGCTGAGAAACGGGTGTTTAAAATATCCCAAAAGTACATCCGCTTCTTTGGTAGACGCGAGAGACGACCTTCCGTCGAAGACATTGCCAAGCGAACGCTCTCGCGCGCGCGCGCGCGAGCACTCGCGGGCCGAGTGTCTGGAAGGTGAACGCAGAATCGTGCGACCTACATTCTCACGTGAAACGAGACGACTGAGAGTGGCTGCGTTTGCGAGCGTTGAAAAAGGATATAAAGAGTTATCCAGCTGAGACGCCGAAGCTAAGATACATTTTACTCTCTCTCTCTCGTCAATCGACTCGACTGCTTTCATCTTCCTTATCCTTCCGCGGTTGATGATCGAATCGAAAGTCTCCCGCCGACGCACTCCCCGCAACGGCCCGCAAAACACTTTCTGCGTCTTCGTACATTGTCCCGCAGAAAATTTCACCTCTCCCAACGTTACGGAGGTCACACCAAAGTTCTATGCTAAATCTTCGAAAGAGAGATAAATTGCGAAATAAAAAATATATATATTTATCTATGTCAATAAATCCGCGGCGATATTTGTTCGCCAAAAAAACATTCAAATTTTGATCAACTTTCGGCATAAGTGAAAGTTGTCGTATTTTTTTCCAATTTTTTTTTTTTTTTTTTTTTTTTCGAGAGCGTTTATTTGATTGATTTGCGAAGGTTTTTTTTTTCATCGCGTTGGAGTATTCAAGATGCTGGAGATTTGTCGCGAATCGATCGATAAATTTGTTCCGACATCTCTTCAGACACTGGTAATTGCCGATGCTGACAGTCGAGAGAGTTACACGGCAATGACTGGCGATCTGTAGACCTCCCAAGAACGTCTTTACATACCGGCCTCACACGGGGTTCCAATTACTTTTTGTATTAATTTGCTGTGCTATGCAATTACAAATCGAGTCGAACATCACTACGCAATTATTATTTTTTTTCATATTTCGAAGGCAAAATCGATTCGTAAAATCTCGAGGTTCGTTTATTCTCAAATGGTATCGTATTTTTTTTCTCCAAAAAATTTTTTTAATTTTTTTTTTTTTTTTACGACATTAAATTTACTCATAGACTTAAATGCAATACAATCAAAATTTATCGACAAATCACGTGGTGCTTTTTTTTTTTTTTTATAAATATACGAAATCGGAATGTTCGGAACATTCCGAACTTCGATTTCACAAAGTATTGCATTGTAAAAACGACTCAACAAATCATAATAAAATTTTTATAACATGTCTTTCTCAACCCTCTTTGCAAGATAATATCTCATTTTCACAACGGAGCACTCCTCATTGCAACACACAAAATTTTTCATGGACCATAAGGCAAAGTTATGCGTCAGATTCGTTTACATATAAAAAAAATCGTTCTTACGTTAAAATTACTCACCAATAGATGAAACAACGCTGCCGAAGCGTAATTATCTCAATTAGCAGCTCCAACCACCTTGAAGCGATAAAAAATCGAAAAAAAAAAAAAAAAAATGGACACTTAAACAATATAATGAGTTTCGTAACGAATTGGCAAAGTATCGGCGGATGTCTCTTTTTCAATTTATATCTTCCCTTTCCCGGGTTATTTTAATCTTCTCATCCGTTCGAGTTGCGAGCTCAGCGCGAGAGGCACAGGTGAGAGATAGAAAGATACACACCGAAAGACCGTACGAAGGAACATCGTAAACAGGAAACCTTGCGGTGGATTATAAATGTACCTCCTTAATGATCATTGAATAGGGAGCAGCGGGGAGAGCGAGAGAGATCGTTAAAGCCGCGCAGCGTGCCCGATGCTCGAACGCCCCGCGTGTGCTGCTTCGGGAGTTCCGTTATCGGGGAGAAGAGAGATAGACGTTAATTAAGCCTGAATGCACTTTTCTAACGTCGTTGCTACTGCCGCTGCTCGACTCTTGTGGCACGAGAGCGATTACCCGTGTTAGTTGCGGGTAGAGCCAATCTCGTTAAAATAAGCGCCTGCGCGTTAAGGATATAAGGATATAAGAGAAAATAAAAGTACAGAAAGACAAGTCTTCTTCGCGATCATTCAGATTCTCGTTAATATTATCTTTCGTCGAATCGAGTATTACGAGTTTCGATGATAAGTAAACGCTTCCGTAATCGATGATTGCGGGTATCGAAGTCTCGGACTCGTAGAACCGTTGGTAGAGTTTCAATCCCTATAAAAATAGAATCTTCGATCTTTCTGATTGGATCGAAGCTTTTTTTTCCAGAAATCTACATATATTGCGTAAAAAATTGAGTTCTTTGAACTTTACGATTGCTTATTGTTGGACGTATATTCAATGAAACTTCTTGTAAGACTTGAATTTGCATAAAAGTGACGCCACTGTCAATTCTCATTATACTTTACGCACAAAAAATCCTCATATGCCTCGAATCCGTACAAAAAACAGCAACTCTGATCATTCCGCGTGCTGATTGCACAGACATTTCTTACAGACTTCGAATTTGCATTTGAAAAACGCGCACTTCGATCCTTTTATTTACCGATCGTCGATCGTGGAACTTTTTGCAGATCTCGCGTATACATGAAAATCGCGATTTTTTTGTTTATTTTTTTTTTTTTTTTGTTTATTCTATTATCTAACTGAAGTTACGAACAAAAAATCGGTTTTTTTTTTGCCGTCACGAGATTTAATATCGGTCCCAATATTTGCCGATCTCATCGGGAAAAGGTTATCGGACACTGTGGCGTGTCGAGGGGCCATTCGGCCATTCGTAGAATCGATAAAAAGAATAACAGTACATATCGCGAGTTATGCAGATCGAGCGTAAGATCGTTGGGTATGACGTTTCGTGCGAATTGCCCATAAATACCGTTCGATGGTTTGTTGGAGCGGTCGTCGAGAATAGCACCCAAAGAGAACGAACGGAGAGGAGTCGAGCATTGCGCCCGAACGCGATAACGGTAAAATCCTTATGTGGCCTCTGGTATATTTCACAGTGCGTTGAGGCGTCGTCTTCCAAACGATTCACTACCGGTGCTCCGGTCTGCCTGTCGGTGGTTATGTATCATTATACCCGGGCCAACGGGTGGTGTATACAACCTGTTGCTATAACATCGCGTCGGGAATATAACACAACGCGAAGCCCACCAACCGTTTGCGTAACAATTGATTGGTCCCGAACGGAACTCTCCGTTAAGAATGCAACTCTCCGCGGTAAAGGAGAGCGCGCGTACATATCAAACAGCTGAAGCCCATCAAGTGCCGTACATACCAACTATCGCGGGTTTCGATATGCTTCGGCCGCATATCTGTAGTCTCAGAACGCAAACACACGAAATTGGACTGTCAGAATGACTGGCAGATGGTAAATCCAATCGGAGGAGGTCGGGGACATCAGAAACTACGAAGAATAAAACTGTTCCCCGAGCAATAAAGTTCCCGTTCGAACGATTGAGGGATTTGGAACGAAATTCCTGACCGTCATAAGTTATTCAAAGTTCATCGCGATACATCGCGATCTACGATAATAATAAAAAAATTTTGCTTTTAACGCATAGAAATCTCTATTGAAATAAAGTCCAAGTGATAATATGTAAAAAAAATGGATACATTTTTATAACAAACGGTAAAAAGCTCCGATATACTTCATTGACGAAATAGACATCCCTTCGATGTGCACTTCTGCCGAAACGGTGGCGATCTGTATCTCGAAAACCACTCAACATATCATTACGAAATTTGCGCGGCTCATTAAGTTAATCGATATGTATAAAAAAAAAATCGAAAATTATCGAAAATTATTTTAAAAAATCGAAAAAATCGCTTCGAAAATTATAATTCACCTAAAAAAAACAATTGCACATTTGCAGATTTGCAAATTTCTCGAAGGGTAGCTATTGCGTCGTTAATTCGCAATCACGATTGTTTAACGTTACGCGAAGTGAATAAAGAATGACCTTAGTATATCACACACTATTAGGTTTACCTTTATGTTACGGAGCCTTTCTCGCGGTAGGAGTAATGTAACGAGTTGTAATGATAGCGTTACGCGCGCCTAATATTCGAAGCTCCTGAGAGAATAATGAATAATGATAGTTGCGGTCGTGGGAGGGCAGTTACTACTATAGGTAGGTACACCAAGTGCAGAGTATGAGGCGGCTGAAGGAATAAAGGATATGGTATGAAGTATGGCGAAGTGGCCGGTGGAAGTGCGAGCGGCGAAGCGAGGCGCGCCAAGGCTGCGAGAGTCAACCAACGTGAAAAGCGTATATCCTTCGTTACATCCTTCTCTTTTTTTCCCTCTTCGAACGGAAAACCAAGCAGTTCGCCTCTTCGTCTATCGCATTGGGTACCCAAAGGCCGCAGAGTAGATAAGGCATAGAGTACGCGCTCTTTCCAGGGCAACCGAAGGTAATTAGGATCGGTAGCGCAGTTACCGATTGTTTTCTTTGTCCGCGTCGCTGAAGCGAAGTCTCTCGATCCCGAGATAAAACGAAACTTGGATTCGGATTTGGGTTCCTCCGACGAATAATTAGCGGACGAAGCGATAAAGGAAAAAAAAATCGTTTAACGTTAATTCCTTCATGTTGGAGGCTTCCAATCGTTTCAAAATTAAATCTGCATATTCGTCTTTATCGATTTTTTTTTTCAGCTTTTTGTTCTTAGACTGTTGAATAACGGCGCTAAATTCAACGCCGATTTAACATCGACAGGTAAATAACGGCGTCAACCATTCGAATCAAACATGCGATGCATAATCGGTTTAATATCGAGAGAATACATTTTTTATTACCGTTAATTGTTACGGTACTATTTGATTTCCATTTAGCGTTAATTAAGAGGGTAACATCTGATTTTTTTTTTTTTCATTAATATGCGGAAAAAATTATATTGCGAAGATGAACCAACGACGCTACTGATAGTTACGACACTTCAAATTTTTTTTTTTTTTTTTTCGGTATTTCGCAAATTTTGAAATCTTTGTGACATAAGACTCGCGTCGAACGGAACAAGTCGTTACTTATGTTAACGCGGTATTCTTTAACCATTCAAACGATTGCAGCTTACAGTGTTAAATTTTTGCATCGGCAAGTAGTGAAATGAACGTTCGAACAGCGCGAGACAAATGAATTTCTCGCTAAGCTCACGCAATTAATATCCCGCAGCCTTGAGCGAAATCTCGTTTATTCACGGTAAGAGTCATTAAAGCTCTTATCCTCTCCGCGGCATAACTATGGACTGTGTAATTAGCGGGACTTCGAATGCAGAGAAAACGCACGTGAGAGGTGGCGGAGCATATCGCATGATGTCGCACCATCTGCGACAGTTATAATAATGGAGTACGCTATTCATTCTTGCCGAAGGAAGTGTTGCCTTCTTCTTTTGAATCCATAACGGAATTATAATTCTTACAGCAGGAAGGAAGAAACGGTGAATGATAGAAGACGATGAGGGTTGTTAGTTGCGTGTCCTTTTAATTGATCCCTCGGGGCATCATGCGTGATAACAGACTTCATTGCTATATATATATATAACAGTTTAGTCTCCGATGTTATTTACTCGATACTTTATTCGATCGAAATTTATAGGATTTTCTTCAGTACAAAATAATACGAAAAACCAAAGAAAAAAAAAATCGAAAAAACGGTAAAAAAATTCTTGACTTTGTTCCAAATTCATTCTCCTTAAGGGGAATTAAAAATACGAGAACGGCGAGGCTACGGACTGCAGAAGTTATTGGGACTTCGTCTGGGGTTCGAGAGTCTCGTAGTTCGAGTTATGCGTAAATAAAACTACGGCGGCCCCCGCGGGTCAATGAAACGAACAGGTGTAACGGGGAATCTGTCTGAAATGAGAGAAAAAAAGGATGAGGAACGCGACGCTCGCTAGCAATTTTTATCTTCGTAGTTTAGAACCCGTAACGCGGAGTAGCGGTCATTTATTTTCTGGTCTCTGGCAATTTTTTGCTCCGAAACACCTCTCTCGTGGCCTTCTCCGGGACTCCAGAAGGCACTACCGAACGGTTTATCCGGACTCTATCGCGAATTACTCAATCTCGCAACGCCAAAGTAAAAAAAGAAAATAAGAACAAAAAAAAAATACCTGTACATTTTCGAAGAAGATTCGAGTCACGGATTAGCTGATAGACACTTGAATGAGTTACGAAATCGAGTCGGAGAGCGTCGAGATTGCCGAAAAAAAAACTTGGCGTGACGACCCTGATGCGTCGCGTCGATGCTCACCCTCGAGATAACGAATTGCGCAATTTTCACTCCGAACGTCGAAAAAAAAAAAAATAAAAGAGTTGGAAAATAGATTAAGCAATTTGCAGAATTAGCTGAATTAGCCGCTTGGCTAATCGATGCGAATAAATTTTTTTTTTTTTTTTTTCGATCGAAAATTATGAATGAAATGACATAGATGGTATCGAGAGAATTGTTGGAAGGGCGGATGGGGAGGGAAGTAAAATCGCGCGTACGCCTCACGTGTCGGCAGGAAACGAAGTCTCCTGTACGGTGACGATCGGTTATGCCTCTGTGTTCTATAGGGCTCTTTTGTTATTCCACTGGCGTGCGTATAGCTCACCTCGTCGCATGCACCACTCTTCGGTAGCTCTCGGCGGTGCGGCGGCGTGCATGCGTGAGGAATTAAAATCTCACGCACGGGAGGCACAACACGAATGACAGCTATATAGTTGCATAACTGTGCGTCCTTTGCCTCTCGCGTCACTGCGACATGCAATCGCAAACAAGTCTCAGCATTTGTTGCTGAAATTACGATATTGCATTTACATCCATAGAAAAATAATTTTTTTTTGTTGAACAAAAGACTTTTAAAATCCTTTCATATCCGCGTGAATACGTTTTAAAATGACGTTAGTGCTTCGGACGAAAGGAAGAATTTCTTTTTTTATTGCGCAACGGGTTTATCAACCTCCCGAAGATATACAAATTTTATAATTATTCATCGAACCGTTACGACATTACGATGTTTTGATGGGACAGCATAGATATGTTACCGACACTGTATAAAAATACAGTTAATTAAATGCACTCGAAAATTAAAAATTTTACATCCATCGTACAGTAATTAACTATAATTTCAATTTTTTCGCCATCTTGCAAAAAAGTTCGAAATTGCAACGTAAATTTGTTTGTAATTGTATTACACTGCATAAAAGCTTCGTATAGGATTTCCGAAGAAATTTTTTTATTGTACCTTTACACATAAAAAATAATAGACAAATTAATGTATCGCTAATAGAGGTTTTTATGCAAAAACTGGTATATTAGGATTTAATATGCAATATCAAAAAAAAAAATTAATTTTCATCGTAATTATACATAAAATTTCATTTACCCGTTTCTGCATAAAGATTTTCACTGCCAATTGATGAAATTTCTATGAAATTTATTTTTATACATCGAAAGGTTAACCGTCTCTTCGTATATATATAGTATTAAAATTTGCACGCAATGCTATTTGTCATTCACTGCCGCGATCTTCGTCTCTTCCGGTCATTCGATAAAATACTTTATTCAAGTCTCGCGATATCACGAATCGCGAGAGAATTTACGGAGAATCAAGGAAATCGGTAAAGAACGGAAGGTAAATAAAATAGGCCCCCCATGCACCGGACTTTCATAGTCCTCTCGCATAGCGCATTACCATTTTTATGGTACCTCGGCGACACACCACTACCGTATTTAAATTTACATCTACCGATCATTCACTCCGAGCCCTCTGAGTGACTCAGACACAGACGACGAGACTTGCTGAAAGAGAATCGACGGAACTTTGGGTCAAGTACCTCCGGGGACTTCCGTTCACTGTCGTTACCAGACGCCATTTTGGTGCCACTGCCTCCGTTTTTTTTTCTCTCGTCGACTTCTATACGATTGAAATCGACTCTGATATTTGAAGAAAAAAATATGAAATTTTACGAACGGAAGCTACGAACGAGCGGCAGTCGCGGTCGTCGACCTTCGATTCTCGACCAACGGGGGTTCCCCGTGTGGCTCTTCGCGCATATTCTCGAGTATTTCTCGTTTTTTTTTTTTTTTACTCTCGAGAGAGCACCTTTTCCTTGATCGGCCTCCGATCGCTCCGGGCGGTGTGAGACCATCTTGCGGTATTTCGCGTGGCGTTAATTGGTCACGAGAGAGGCGAGAGTTCTGTAGCTTCGGGTTTGAAAAATGGAATAACAGAAAAAAATTAAACGAAGCGAACGTGATAAGGAGCAAATCTTCTTTACTATGGAAAATCGATGTGAAGACCCGAAAATTACTATTTCAATTACCGTCAATGAGGGCTTAATAACTCGCTATTATAATTCTCGAGTGCCGCGGCTTTTATTTCTTTGAAATATCCGATAGCAGGCAGAAATGGTGAAGAGAAAATTTGCAACGAGAAGCGTGATGCATGTGTCGGAAAGCCTGGCGTGACTCGAGACCCAAGAAGCGCGAACCCCGAGTCAAGTTCACGACGCTCTCATCATTGTGTCCCTCCGTCTTCAATGACAATTGCCGATGATTATTATTATTATCATCGCGAATTAAGCAAATTGTCTAATTTCACGCTGCGAAGTGCGCTGCGGTATAATTGAATTCGCGCTTCGCCAACCTCTTGGCAACGAATTGATCGATCGTTTCATCAACCACTTGCATTGACCTCAACCGGTAGATATGCGATTCTTTTCGTTAGAATTCAAACGTGAGACGGACGGAGAACCGCAAAGGCTGTCCGTGCTGTTTGACGCTTTGCAAAATGGCTGAAGGTATACGTCCGAAAGTAACCGCAATATTTCATAATTCCTCGAGCTCGTTGCTTCGCATATTAAATACGTCTTACCGTTACGCAGTTGCGCAATTTTTAATTCCGCACAAATGTCCAGCCGGACGATACGCGAGACTATAGAAAAGTGTTGGTTGCCAACGGAGTTCACCGAAACTGCGGCTTGTGGATTTAATTAATTGATAACTGTTTTTTTTTTTTATTTTAGATCGATGTACAGTAGTCGCTTCTTGTTATGGAAAATCAATGCCTTTTTATTCTATTCGCAATTATTCGAAATTTTCTTAGTATCCCACTGTCGGCTGGGAATATAACGAAACACCCTTCTTAATTCAGCTAAATGTTATCGTGTGGAAAAAAAAAGTTATTAAACATTCGCATATTTCTTCATGCGTGTGTCTTTGCGTTCCTCTGGGAATAGGAAGTGAACGTTTTATCATTCCTGGAAGGTCGGAGAAACGGAAACCGTTAGATATACCAAGTCTATAATTTACATGAGTTTGCCGCCGTCCCGCGTTGGTCGCACCATCCTCACGAGGAGAAATAGCCTTGGGCGTCTCTTAGTCGATCTCCGACTGTAAACCTTCGTATTTCAAAAAATTCGAAATTCTTCGAACACAATTTGCAGGATGTTTAGGATAACTATTTAATGGCTATAATTTTTAATATATTTTGGATATATCTATATTTGCAGCTACTGTGGCGATAGCGAGCACCGTGCAAATCGAGTGTGCAAGCGAATCGATTATCGTCCACATATCAACGGAGGGCAATACCGACTTTCACGGTCTCGTTTATCCTCGGGGATTGTCGAAGAACAGCTCCTGTTTGCAGGAATACAGAAGTCAGCCGGCGCCGATAACCTATCATTTGCCTTTGCGATCGTGCAACACTATGCCTACAGAATTGGTAAGTTTTTTTTACCTTTAATTAAATTCTTTTAATCTACTCTTGCCATCGCGAAGATTCAATATATCCTTTTTATTTCGCGTAAAAAAAATGTATCGCAATGTAATTAGCATTTGAAAAGTCGAGGTGAAGCTTCGCGATGTCCGCCATTACGTGTCTTCTCACAAAATGGCGTCGCCGCCATTCTGATCGAAAAGATAACTGAAAAATCAACTAATAAGGTTGCTATTGATAAGGAAACAGGAAATAAGCGTGTCCTACGGGATTCTTAGATTATTTCTCGATACATCGAACGGTCGAACGTAACCGTATCGCAATGAGAGTTCGTAACGCGTACAACAGCTTGCGAGCGCAGATTTTCTCGGATAAAAGCGGAGACCGCTCTCGCGCTCGATAGTTGCGTACAGAAGCGCATGGCTGCGGACCGAGAGCAAGCAAAAGTTCTGGCGAATGCTAAGCCGTGTTATAACCTCCTTCTACCTCGCGATGTTTTCCCCACCTCTAGTGGACAAACTACCACGCGGTAGTTCGCGTCTAATGGTATTGGTGAAGTCTCTACCGTATGCCATAGATATAACTTCCCTCCTCGCTTCCCGCGCTATACCATAACTGGACCGTTATGTGACCGGACTTGAGAGCTTGTCGACCGACCAATTCGTAAGAGCATAAAAAGCAACTCATTTTTTTCGCAATACCAACGGTAAATACATTTTTATTCAGATTTCGCGCCAAATTTCAGGCAATAAAGCATTTTAAACTTCTCATATCGCTGGAAACATAAAAATGTATAAATGCGTTCGTCTTTACAAGATTATGGCGACAAAAATAGCCGATCCACAGGTTATCTGGTTTTCTCGCTCTGAAATCGCAAAGTTTTCGAAAATTCTGCGCTTTTTTCTTCATTCATTTTTTTCTTCCGCGATCTCGTAAGGTTGCGGACTAAAAACGATATCCCGCATCTTGCGGCGTAATTGTTGTTTGATTCGAGCATTTGCACAAATTCATATCGGAGCAACACGTTGGAAGAGCAGATTCTCACGAATGTTGAGAAGCTGAAACAATTAAATGATAATGATTAATTCACGTTCTTGCCGCTGACGAGGGAGCGCCACTGGCGAACGCTCCCAGATCACGTATCCTCGCGAATGTTATCCTTATATACTTTTTAGTCAAACTAGCGGTTGTGATGATAATAATTAACGAATAATAATGGACGCGCAGGTATATGCGCGTAGTTACGAGTGGCATGTGATTTGAAAAGGCATAATATTAACCGTGTATACGCCTGCGTATAGATATAAACTCGACGATATTTCTGCGATACGAAACCCGTGCAACAAACTATTAGCCAGTTGTGTGCGATCCAAGGCCGCTTACGTTTACCGAGCACGTCGAGTACGCGTTCAATTATAAAAGAAGCATATAACGACGATGATGATACATGGTCTCTCACTCTGTCATGGAGGATGAGTCGAAATGAGCGTTGGTAACGTTTCTTCAATCCTCGAGAAATAAAAATGAAAAATAAGGATAAGAAAAAGAGAAAAAAAAAAAATGGCGTTAATAACAGATGTTAGACTAATCTATGCAATTAGAACGAAGGGAGGCGAGAGACGTCAATGACATTGAGACTGTAAAATTACTGTGAAATAAATAAATGTAAAAAAATTGTTAAAAAATAGTAAAATCGATGGGCTATTGCTTCCGGGGCGTTTGAAAAATTAAAAAAATAAATATACAATTGCGATGAAAACATAGAATTCATGGAGAACATGCGATTGTTCTATCGCGTGATCCTCTGCAGTTCAAACGTCTGTATCTTCTCTCACTACTCTCTCTCTCTTTCTCTCTTTCTTTTTTTCTCTCTCTCTCTCCCTCGCGCTTTTCCTCATTGCCATCTTTGTACCTTTGGTTCGGTTAGACACGTTATATTCTCTTATTGCAAAGCTGCTCCCGCTATTGCTGCTGCGCGTTGCCTCGAGGAGAGGAAGTCGTCGACTTTGCTTTTCGACGACGAGAGAGTGAGAGACTAACCCGTTACTGCACTTCAAGTGCTCGAGGATTCCTTCCTTGTGGCTAAAGCAATAGGTGAAAAAAAAAACATGTTCGCCGTTAAACAATTACGACATTTTATTGCCCGGGAGCTGTATACCTCCGAGATGTTAGATTTAACTTCCAAGTTTCAGCCGATTTAAGTTATACGGAGTGTAAAATAAAATTACTTTATTCGATGAATTCGCAGATTCTAAGAATCGGAGGATTTATGAATTTGGAGGATAATAACTCAATTTACAATTGAGATATACATGTAAAACATAATTTTTATGGGTACAATTCGTAAAAAAAAAAAAGGATACAAAAATGAAAAATTTATAAAATGCTTTTGCTATTAATAAGTTACGGAATAGTTTAGTTAAAAAAAAATCATAATGCATTTAATAACACGCCACTTCCACCAGTTTCCATCGATCTGCCGCCAACGTTTATACTTTTGTATATAAAGTAATTTTTTTCAGTGTAAAAGTATCGTGAAACATGTTACATCGTCAAATGTACTTATATAGCGTCTCGCGAGCAATTTGCATGTATATAAGTTATAACTTCTCGTCTCTCGGGTTATTTTTTTATCCTCCATCTTGCAATGATTTTTATGTTTCTCTATTTGTTCTAATGAAAGTATCGAACGCCCATAGAGATTGTAGATAGTCTGTCGAGTCGCGAAAAGGAATCGCGAACGCGTACTCGCTGACCATGCAAGAGTGGGCGCCGATCCTGGTGGGCAGTGACGTGAGTCTCGCCAACGCCTGAATCATAAAAGTAAAAGTCTATCCGTAAAGTCCGTGGTGCGAAATAACCATTCGCGTCTATATGTATACATATATATACGCAACACGTTCGTGAAACTTCGTGACTACGTTTGTTACTTCGAAAGCCTCAATCCTCATGACATCGGTTTCCATCTGCATATTTTACCTCGAAATATCGATGATCACGAGTCCGAGAACAATATTTTCAACCGCATAAAGTCCACGGGACTGCGCATGCGCGCGGTATGCGGCGAGTAATTAGACGCGAGAGATAACTAAAAAAGAAGCGAACGATTATTTATCGTCGAACCATTCGTATAAATAAACTTGTTAGAACCCCTCCGGGGCGGGGCGCTCAATTACGTGATGCTTGCACGGCAAACCAACGTATGGGAGGCATCGGCAACCAGGAATATCTCTGGCGGCCTTCGAAGCGACCTTGTGCGCGTCTAATAAGCACGCGCACGCATTTACATTACACGCTACTTGGCACCGGACTTCGCCGATCTTCGCAACAACTCGGAATCAAAAATCTTATTTATCTCCCGAATTACGTCCGCATTGTGGTTTGATGAAAAGCAAATTTCGACTTTGACCATTTGAATTAACGATCTCTTCTCCTACTTGTTTTTCTCGCTCTCGAGGCCGCGAAACGCGGCTTCGCAGACTCATCATCATCATATGTTAGTCACTTGATTCACTCACGCCATGCGTGTTGCCGCTGCGACTTATCGCCGCCATCATTATTCTTTCTCATTTCTCTCATGGCGTACGATCTGATAGCAGAGACAAGAGCGGATCGCTTGGAAGTCGTGTGTACGTGTCCCCGACTTGTTTCTCAGATTTTTCTCAATCTTTCCTTCACGCCGCGTTACTTCACAGGTATCCCGAAGTTTTTTTCATACCCGCAGCACTTGCATCCATCGAGAGAGAAGCCACCAGTCATATAGAGGCGGTTGTTGTTGTTTTTTTTCGCTTCTCTTTCCATTGGAGTGTCTATTCTTAGAATTTTATTTGCATCTATTGAGCTTTCCAAGTGACTATGATGGAAAAAAGCGTAGAGAAACGCCATTGAACTTCGGCTACCGAGACTTCGCAGAAAATGCGTCGTGGGGGCAATGAACGAATGATCGACTCTTAGACACGCGGAAGACGCTCGTTAGTGTTCATCGAGCCGCGGAAAACCGCTATCAAAGGAGGTCACCTGCTCCCATTTTTCTTTTCTTCTTAACTCCCTCGGGAATTCATATCGCCGCGGTGGGTAGCCATTTTGTTAATATCGATTAACAAAATGGCGGTTCGAAGCTTAACGATTTCACTTATACCGACCAACGTTTATCGTGCAAAATACGCTAAATGATACGGCTATTGAAGTTTATTTTTTTTTTGCTCCAAGGAGATCGAGTTCTCGATGATACCGTGGAATATAGATATACCACGCTTTATAATAATGGAGGATGCTCCGCGTAGTTTCGTAGATTAATGGGCACGTGAAGGATAATCGACGGTACAGAGCGATTCAAAGTAACATCGTTGATTTTTATTAGTTCCATTTTGCTTGATTTTTTTTCTTTTAATCGCATTACTGACTCGGGAGTTCTTTGGTCATTGAAATATTCGAGATGCGGGTTCCTCGAGGTCGGACGGTCATTATTTCGAAGGAATTAGCCGGCTGCGCTTAAGGATGCCTCGGATTCGCGATGAAGTAGTTACCGTTTTAGCATTTTTTTTTCATTTCGGCGTACAGTTTTTATTCTCGGCAACAGAGCTATGTAATGATGTGCTCCGAAAATAATACACCTTATTATGTATCGCTCTGTAGCGCATACCGACGATTCTACGAGCTTTGAATTGACGTGATTGTAGATTCGCTGGGCGCTTTGCGCGCGCATATTCATTCGTCGCGGCAGGTGGTTTCGCTCATACGGCCATTAGCGCAAAGAGACGAAGTGCGCACCCTTAACCATTCTGAAGGATGGGATATACACAGGATAATGTCTTCCTAGTAATAACTAAGCACCGGTTACAATGCCTCAGACTCCCTCTCTATCGCAGATTTTTTTTCCCCCGTTTTTTATCACTCCTTCACTCGCGAATCTCGAGTCGTCCTCTGGAGACCTTCGCCCAACGAACCCCGCTGCACAGAGTACCGTAATTATATCGTAAAATCGAAGATACTGCGAGCGGACAAATTATACGGTGATAATTCAGGTCTCTTGCGACAAACGACTTTTTCTTGCGTTTCATGACCTTAAAAGGTTTTTTCGACAAAACGCTCGACAACAACCCGACAATATACTCTTCGATCTCAAACGAATTTTAATAATAATCGAAAATTTATTAAACAATTTTGCGATGCGATTCCGTAAGACGAAAATACATAAAGCGAATAAATAATAAAATTAAAAGAAAGTAAATAGGGGTTATGGTTTCGAAGTAAAATTTCATATTTAAGTAAAATTGATTTATCTTATCGCGGAAAATTTAGATGATGTTAACTATTGTTTTATCGTAAACGAAATAATTCGCTGGAAGCGTTTTGCCGTAACTCCTTATGTAAACATGTATTCTTCGTCAATTTGTCTGATCCTTTAAGCTCTGTACTTACGATGGTAGAAACGGTGATCAAGTAGTATGATCAGCCGGAGGGCTGAAAAGATCGTAACATGGGACAACTTTATAGGTTGTACAGTGTTGCGATTATAATTTTTATTCTGTCAATAGTGATTCAGCGACTAAATCATACAAGTCAATTTTTTTTTATCAATTATTACCGGAGCATTAAAATAAATGGGAGTTTGCGATCAAAGTAAAAAAAATCGTCGAATATACACTTTTGAAACGATGAATAGAAATATTTTAATCGCGTCACATAGCGTTTATAAGACTCTTATTTTTAAAATAGATATTTTCAAAACAGTGATATTTTTATTTCCCAATTGAATTATCGAAAATTCGAGGATTTTATCGCGATCTACGGGAAAAAATACGTGAAGTAGGATACTCGGTTAAGTTATCCATCGATTTTTTTTGAGCTGAAGAGGTTGGAAATCGTTAAGAAACGAAAAAGGGAGGAGAGGGTTTCGTTAGAAATTTCCATTGACGATATTTGCATCGGTTCTTTTTTTTGCGCATTCGCCGATTACAATGGCAATTTGTGTCTAAAATCAAGCGGGACGATGGTAATTGCAAGAGCGTTTTTTCTTTTTTTTAATAAGAGAAATCGCGTTACTTCGATCGCCCAATGTTTCCCAATCCCAACGAAAGTAAAAGATCAATAGACGAAAGAGAGATCGGTTCGAATAAGTGCAAAGCGGAAAGTGAAAGAGAAAGAAGAGGAAGAAAAAAAAAATTCGAGAGGCGAAGCCTCGCGTGAGCGAGTGTCGTGAGAAGAGGAGGATTCCCCGGAGTTGACCAACGTGGTCATCGCCGCATCCTCCAACTCTCCACGACTGTTATTTACCTACAACACAGAGAGATACAAATACACGCACGTCTTATGCGTTCTTAAACTACAGAGTTCTTCAGCATTAATGGCTGACTTTCTCCTCTTTAGTTTACTCTCGAAGCTCCCGAGTTGCTGATGCTCACTTGAGAGAGCTACCGGCGAATAACATTAAAGAATTCGAGAGACTCTCGCACGACAATATCTCGTCCAAGACATTACATGCGCACTTTGGCGATCGCCGTAAGTGTATGTTGAGTGCCGCGGTCGGTAACGAAGAATGTAATCGATTTTTTTACGCGCGTCACCGCTTTTCTGTCCCCAAAAAAAATAGTCTCCAAAACTTAAATGATAGCGGGTATTCCATGTGAAAAATTAGCCGGAAATCGCCGAAAATTGATATCCCGCGTAAAAAAAGGGATTGCAATTTTTGTTACCGATCGAGTTGGAATTTTTCCGGGTGGAAGGGTCGCCACATCCCGTTACCGGAGGCATGGAACAAAATGGTCCCGAAGTTTAGGACTGAAGTGCCGTAATTTCCATAAATTAAAATGTAACATGCAAACATATCTGTTATCAAATATCTTACAAACTCACGAAGTCTTTCCGTGTTCTCGTTGGCGCTCGTAAAGCGAATTATAATCCTCAGCACGCCACAGCTGCTCATCTCTGCGCCACGGTAAATTACATTTCCTATGTAGCGTCAGAGAGAGCAGGTATAGCGCGAGAAAGACACCGTTATACACCTCCATCCGTTACATTTTCATACTACTATAAACTACGTAATAATCTCTGTGAAGCTTGAAGCGCGAGTACATTACTCCCACTTGTAGCTAAGGGTTTCCGGGTAAGATTACCAAGATGGCGGCGGCGAAGTTTCGCGAACCAGCAAAGTTGAACTTCAACAAAATTGCAGCTTTCCGCGGGCAATACATTTTTTTCTGTGCCATTGAAAAAACCAACGCTTCGAAGTCCATTTCTGATATTTCCTGATTTTTTTCTTCGGAAACATCGTTCACAGTACGAGGCGTTTCAAGATTGTTAATAGATTGCCGAGTCAATACTTGTCGACAGCCTTAAAAAATTGAAGAGTGTTGAAAGGGGATTTTTTTTTTTTTTCGATTGACAAATACGTCGAGTCGAACACATATTTGCACATTCATGGATATGTTTGTCAGGATTGAGAACCCATGGGTACAATAAACGAGCCTCGTGAATCCCCATGAGACTCGGTGGATCGAGTCAGATCAACGTAGTCAAGCGTCGAGAGGCACCTTCATCCCGATTGACCTTTGCCACCATACGCGGGTCTCCCCACGGAACCTTGGCATTGGGAGCCTTATGCTTGTCGAGTTCGTGTGGTGTGTGCATCTCTCGTCGTGGTTGGTTTTGCGGAATGGTTTTCAGGATGCGGGAGCCTTGCTATGCTGGTACCGGAGGCGCGAGAGGATACCCCATAACTCTTTCTCGCTCTGCCGCAAGACCGGTCCCCCTTCCCTCTCCTCTCATACCACATACACACATACACAACGGCCCTTCTGCATCGAAGCGATCTCTTCGCGCGCGGAATCTCGTCTCTCCCTTCTTCTTCGCGAAGTATTCTCCTTTTCTCTCTATACACCTCTGCCACGTTCGAGAAACCCCTTTCCCCTGTTACCTTCGAGACTGCCGACTCTTTGTTCCTACCTGGCGAACGCCAGCAGTCCGAGTACACTGGCGGGAGGGACAATGCTGGCGCCCGGGAACAACCTCCGAGAGTCTTGACCAAGACGCCGAAGAGAACACCGACTCAGAAGCCGTTGGGGTCGTCGTACTGTCATGTTAATTAAGGACAATTAAAACAAATTGTCCTGCAAAAAAAACAATCCGTAAAAACTGCTACAGCGTCGAAAAATGTCGAGTAGCAACAAAATTTGAGGTTAGGAATCCGAAAAAAACCTCAAAGGCAAAGTGTTTCTTCGTAAGCAGAGAAATAAGGATCGGTTAAAAAAATCAATGTCATTTTATCAGTCCGAAACCAACAAGGTTATTCCTTATCGGCTGGAAAGTTAATCGGCCATTTTGGATGGACTCGTATCCGCCATCTTGTTGACCCGGTAGGCAAGTCGCGTGACCGTAGCAGTTAATTAAGTTATCCGCATCGTTGTCCCCGTCTAATTGAGTGGAAAACGAATGCAAATTAGATTGAACTTGGTATACGCGCAGGGATTGCATTGCGCGGCTCTGAGAGAGCTACCAATGAGACCGAGATGCGCCGAAAGGATTGCGATCGTTCGATAAAAGCTGAACTTGTAACTATTACGGACGAAAGACAACAGCCATCTTGGTATTGACGATGCAAACGCGTTCAGTCAAGAATATAATTCTATCCGTTCCGTTCTTGCAACTCCGCCTTGTGGCCATCATAAAAGCAAATAACAAGCACATACGTTGCGCATGTATAGCCATAAAGATGGTGTACAATGCTCCCCTCCGGATAGCAAAGATCGTTTCCAAGGACAAAGACCATATTATCGATGTACGGTAACCAGCATTCAATGCGAACTTCAAACTCGTTTCCAACCGCAAGAAAAGCGGTCGAATCTGTAATCAAATTTTCGCCTACATAAATCGTCAATAAGGATAGCATTCGAGGATCGGAATGCGATTGATCATGCGACTCATTACAACCAATGCGGAGTAAATTCGATGTTTGGATTAAAACAGAACTTGCTGTTCATTGGTCAAACGCCATACAGCTCGTCGCTTCTTCCGCCGAGTGAGAGAGCCTCCGGCCTCTTCTAAACTCGACGCCAAGGTCGCATTCTTGGCGGGACCGAGACCTTGAGACCGGATTCAGTAACCTTGAGGCGCCTCCTGCGTTTAGTTTTTTCGCCCTCGACGGAAAATTTATTATACTCCCCGTATCTTCGGTACCGGAGGCTCATTCTACTGGCTACTACTGTATCCACTTACGCGAGACTTTGGCTGCTCTCTGTCTTCAATCGATTCTAAGTTTAGACTTTGCTGCGGCATTAAATTACCTTCGTTAAATCATTCCGTGAGATCGTCCGCATCAAATCGGATGAATCGGCTTCCCACGCTTCTAATGATTTCACATTCGTTCGCTCATCGAGGACAATTAGAATCAGCGTTGAAGGTCCTTTTAACATCGGACTCTTCATAACCTTATGAAATTCTTAGCTTTCCTTGAACTCTTTCCATTTTCAATACGAAGTTTGTACTCCATCGCTTCATTGCGATATGCATAGTTGGAACTACTCTTACATTTGTAATGAAGCGGCTAAAAGAAGCTCTGCAATCGTGCGACGATACTGCGGGGTGGAAGAAGGAGAAACCAGAATCGCGTTGTCCACTTAAGGATGCAAACTGCGGCTGATTCCTCGGCGTCTATAGATTTCTCTTGCCGTATCTGCTCCGAGAGTTTCGAAGAAACCCGTATAGAGAGAGGGAGAGAGAGAGAGAGATGACGAGCTAGGGAGAGAGAGAAAGAAAGAGAGAGAGAGAGAGAGAGAGAGAGAGAGAGAGAGAGAGAGAGATTCGAGGATCTGAAGAGCGAGAAATTTTAACGTCCGTCTGGGCGTCCATGGACCTTGGCGAATTTACCGCCCATGCGATCATCCTTATTTGGTGAGTTGGCGTCGTTCGCCCACTCGTTCTCGGACTTTGCCGTTGGATCCCTACCACATCCTGCCTGCTATCCATTTATTTTTATTTCTACAATTTTCTCACTCCTAACGGTCGCTTCGAAGATGTTGATAGGGTACATCGATGTTATCGATAATCCGGGGCGTCATCTCGATGATTACTCGATCGTTACTCGAAAAATTGTAGAACCCCTTTTACAACGAGATCCTCGGGGTATATTGAACGCGTGAGAATAAGTCCGGAGTCATGGCGGTAGCTGATATGAGGCTCGTGCCAAACGGATCGTGATGCCCAGGACAGGATTCAGACCCGGAGCAACAAGTCGTCCGTGTTTTGTTGCGCAAGAAAACTCGTTGCTGCTATACGTGTGTGTATAAAGGGGGAAGAGGAGGGGGAGCGGGAAGGGGAGGACATCTCTCTGCCCGGTTCTCTCCGTCCACAAGTACAATTACACCACTATATCACTCCTGCAAAACCGCGCGACACCGCCTTTATCCATTCTCGAAGATTTTGCGTCATTACCCCGCGCAGTTGCGTCCCTCTTCGACTGCGTTGCTTCAAACCCCGCGAAGACGTTACGCATATTACGTTTATGCAATTCCAAGCCGGTAGGACGGCGTTCAGCGCGTTCAGTTCACTTCCACGAAGAGCTCATAACTCGAAGTCATTTCACCCAAGTTGTCTCGTAAACTTCCTGCAATCATCCAGATCTTGAGATTTCTAACCGCTTGGATTCCGAAACTGCGTTATCGTAAATAGAATCGGCGTAACAATTAGAAAAAAAAAAGTTTTTGTAACATTATGTCCCAAATTCGGTACATTTTTTTTTTTTTTAGGAAATAAAGAAATGATGATTCCCGAAGTTTTATCCAATGGATGATCTTGAAACGAATTTACAAATTTGAAAAATAATATTTTTCTTGTCGATGGTATTTTGTAATTTTTTTTAGAGAGTTCTGTCTATACAATAGGGAATGTTGGCTCCCTTTTGCCGATTGGAAACGACCGCAGCCTCATCGAAGCATGAGACTGCGGAAGAGGTAAATGGGGAAGCTATAATATCGTTTCCGCGAATCCTTCGAGGAGAACAAGACAAACAAGAGAATTCAAAGCCACAACGATTGGCTGTTCTCTTTTCCACGTGTTTCCTGTCGAATAATGAAAAAATAATAATAACGATGTTAAGAAACCGTTTGAAATGATCGAATATCCTGCAGGTCGGTGCGCGAGTGACTGATCAGTAGTTGAATAGCTTCCGTCACTAGTCTATTAAATTATCTTCGAATGAATCCTTTCAGTACTCCCGCGCAGTCTTTGCCGCCTTTGCCTTCGTTTTTCTTTTGCTTATATCGCTCAGCTCAGCGATATCGAGTTACAAGCGCAAGGTCAGTGACGATCATCGAACTATCGTTCGTTGGTTAAGACGGCAGTAGCAGCCGTGAAGGGAGCCAGGAAAAGTCTACTTATCGTGACCACGAAGGATAGGTCCTCTTCCTTTCTTCTTCTCCTTCGCGTCTTCTTCTTCTTCTTCTTCATCCTTTCTGCTCGACGCAATAGAATGAGATAGATAGGTATAGTGATCTCTTTTACTAGCGGTGGACGAAGACTAAGCCAGCGCTTCTCCATTGCCTGGCCGTTGGTGTTCCTGCTGCATGGCAGCCGGAGCTCAACTGACCGGGCGTCGAACCCGAGAAATGCTCGCTGGCATGGCCAACCCGTAAGAGATGTATCGTAATAAGTATACAAAGTGCCCTCGGGGGCCCGACAGCCAACGTGCTTGAACAACCACCAGGAAAGTACACCAGAGAAAAGGCGGATTGCCGTGGAGGGTTTTCAGCGTGTCTCTTCACCGAGAAGAGGATAGGAGGCAGTCAGCTGTACGCCAAGTTCACGTTCCATTTGCATGCCTCTCTCGTCGCGTTGTCTTCTTCCTACTGCCTTCCACCCCCGGAGTCAATGCTTTCAGCTCGTCTTCAACATCCCGTTGCCGGAAATTCCGCGGGATGCCTTGTCGACATCGCAAAACATGGGATTACACTTTGCATAACAACGATAGAATGAGCCATTGATACAAAAAAAAATGCCATGCCACTTCCTTCTTCAGCTCTTCCATAAACGATTTTTTTTTAAATAGTTGATACAATACTGACAAAACATCGTGTTACACTTCAAAAAGCACAACAGTGAGGCTATAAGAATTCTCGAGTTATTTTATTTTCGAGCCGGAAGAGCGAAGGCTTTGTTCCTCGGGTTTTACGAAGGTAGGACTTAACTCTAAACGCGCATAAACGAGACTGTTTAGAGTGTAGAAAATCAACGAGTGCAGGATAAAAGGGCCTCGAAGCTATGGTGAAAGGATGAAAAGTTTAAAATTTGAAGTTAGGAAAAACCACACGGGCAGCTGTTGGGTTGTTAGACTCGAAGCGCCATTAGCATAAATTTTACGACGAAGAGTTACAGTCCCGTATCCCTCGGAGGGACGAGTCTCGAGCCAACAGGACGTTTTTTATAGTTGGCAAAACTCGTAAATCTCGGATTATGCCCGCGAGGAATCTACGGCAGTTATGAGATTAGTTTCTGTACGTAATCAATCAGAATACTATCGTAATCTCAAATCATTTAATGTTACCGAAGAGAAGAATGTGTTTCCCATATGTTTGCCGAGAGATAATACAAGGTACGCAAGTAGTTACAAATGTATCGACACGATCGGCAAGGGTGCACCATCCGTGTCACGATCTGTTCGGGGTATAGGATGATTTAAGATCACCGGTATATACATAAGTGTAACGTGGTGTTCGGTAGCCGTACGGAAGACCGCGCGGCGCTCGACCGAACCCGAAGGGGGCTATGGAGACCGCACACAATCGGCAAATGATCTCGGATCTTACTGAGGGACTCTGCACAGTAGCCTATGAAGGACTGCAAATAGTAGCACAAGCGTACTTCATATCACGGCTGCACGATCTTTGAGTGGTTTACAATCCAGAAAATTGCATCAATCGATGTTTCTTAGGAACGCATACCTATTTTAGGCGCCAGAATTTCCATCTTAAATTGCGACGAAACTACTGAATACTTAATTATGTGCATTAAGCATTTTTTAATATTTATACTCGTAGAAATGGAATAGACCGGGTGCGCAAGCGCTGTCGATAGTTTCATAATATCATCCAACTTATCTCCCAAGTAATTCGAATACAAAGAAGTTTCGAAATACGAACGATCCTGGGCACAAACGCCTTTACTGTATATCGCGGCTACCGGTTCACCTTATATGAATGATCGAGGGTCAGGAAAGAATGTAAGAGCGGCATAACACACAATAAAATTGTATCACCAGGTCTGTATCGAACAAGGGACCGAACTATGTAAGTCATCGTTGTTATTTTCCTCGATAAAAACTGAACGACGACTCGCTCGAATGCCTCGACCGTCTGGCTCGGCAGCTTAATGACTCTTCGCTTCATCGTTCAGCGGAGCACACTGAGGAATTCCCATTGGCGTTGCTCTCGTTAACTCATCACGGAACGACGACATTGTCGGGCTCTTTGCGTGCGTTCACCTTCAACATCATAAGCACAAATGATACTTGAATCTAAAGGATACGAAGCTCAGCGCGCATCGCATGTTAGCGCAAGCGAATTCCTTGTCGCGGATTACGTTTGCTGATATGATTGGATGAGACACCGGTGATGATGCACCGTTAGGTTAGCTGCTAGAGGTCTTCTGTGAGACCATCTGCGTTTAAGATTTGCTTGAAGACGTTCGTACGTCTCTTCAACGTCTTATATCCTCCACTTGAATGCGATTACTGTAGTCACCACTTCGCTGGTCAGAGAGACAAATTGATGACGCGCAAGTTGAGGGATAAGACGTTGAACAAGTAGATGTATTATGATGACGGCCTGTCGTCTTACACCGGTTATTGATGCTCGCCGATCAACCTTTTCGTTGGCTCACCTGCGATTCGCGCGTTAATATAATTCCCGACAACGCGATCAATGCCGAAAGAATCATCGGCAGTCGAAAGGCGTCATTCTCCCCACTGTTCTGCGGAACTCATCGGGTCAATACCAAGAATAGCAACATCGTCATGCCTAACGCTGAGTGTCTCCCTTCGCCACAGGAGATCGTTCTCTTCTCGTTCCTTCTTTCCGCGTTCGAGCGCCACAGCCAGTTATACTTGTTTGCGTAGGTGGAAGGATTCTTGATTTGGACGACCTCCAGCGCACATCCTGGATCAGCACCCAGGATGTACCCAGTGGCGCATTCAATGCACTCGCAAAGCGTATACGAAATTTTATTAATTGATAAACTTGAATTCTCCGAGACGTACTAATACGCCGCGATGACCTTAGGTCGCGGGAATAACCGTGTGGTGATTAAACGCACGGTCGATGATATCCGTGCGCATGGAGAGGCAAACGTCGTCAATTATGCAACCTCTGGCATTGCTTCGATCGAAGACCGTGGACGCGACGTTACGCTAATACCACGTAATCCAACTATGCATGAGCTTCCGAGGATCGTGGCTATACGTCGTCGTCTGCCACAAACGCGATGCCCGCGTACGTGTATATATTCTTCGCGTGGGCCTAGACCTTCGTGTATTATATCGATGATGGTGCAATGCCTCTAGCAGCCGTTCACGATGTCTTTAGAACACCTATAATGATGAAACTGATGCCAAGCGACTACTGCACTTTTGTATCGTCTATTTCACGATCCATTTGCCATTTGTTGTCAATGGTTTCACCTTGGAATTTCAATAACCTGAAAAGTTCTAACGAAAAAAAATCGCCCCTATATCTCTGCGCGCGCAGCGTGTTTCAATGATTACGAAACTCTTCGCTTCTTGAATCATCGAAGTAATTCAATCGGTAGCAAAAACAATTCGCGCGCACAACAGGTTCTCCAGCTGAGGCAATGGAACAAGCAATAGAAATATTTCGCGAAAGTGGGGATTAAGCGCTGTAGGAGGGTTGGGGAAATGAAGATTCCCCGGACACTCGGTACATCGCGGCAGCCAACGACCTTCAACGAGTCCCGTCCGACCTCAGCAAGGATACCGGCAATCTGCAGTGCATCGGCCTGCGACTCGTCGGATCGCTGACTCTACTCTTCGCACACCCACCACCTACAGAGGGGGTGGGGAGCAACCAGCTCTATCAAAGGGGACTTTATGGCGGGCGTAGATGTGACGGGGGGAACAGAATTTGCCGTACCTTTTGCAACATCACCGTCTTTGCAGCCGTGCGCTACCTTCCAGCGCACCTTTCGCGTCCTCACCGTTCCCTCTTTTTTTTTTATTACTACCTTCCTTCGTCGTTTCCCGGTGCGCATTCTTGCAATATGGTCCTCTCGTTTTCTTCATTCGATTGGTTCAATGGCACTGTGAGTCATTCGACTCTTAAGGGAAAATTCTACTGGTTATTCCGACGTCATTCGACGGCCTTTTTAAGAGGTTTCGTTGAGAGGCCATTAACGTCAATGGTAAATCCTGACAACCCCTTCGAACAGCTTTGATGGCTAATAATTATGGGTTACACCCCTATAACAGATGATAAACGGGACGCTTAAGTACGATTAAGAATCGCGATAGATAAGGAAATTGAAAAATCATCTAACGGCAGTTGATTGAAATGTCTTGAATATCAATGAGGGTGAAGTCTCGCGGGTTGACATATTTACGCTAAGGAGTTAATGGCTACTTGCTGCACTTAAGGGACACTAATAATATTCATCACGCGATCTCGTCAATCTTGTGGAATATTTGTTATAAACTTCGAGGCATTGTCGCGAGAAAATTTGCATCCTTTATTCAAACGCGTCATCGCGTTCGTTCGTTTGTAATTACATACGCTGGTGATGAACGTGAGATTGAAAGTTATCGCGTAATATCACGTTGACAACGAGACATCACCGACCTTGCAGTGAAAGAAATGAACTTCATGGCACGTCACCGAGAGCGCTACAAGACTTTCACTGGAATGCCGTTTATGTCTTATTCACCGAGTCACGATTGTTATCGCGACTCATCACTGATTCATCTAATGTCACCTGTTTGTTTAGAAAAATTGCCATTATCTCGCCATCTATCGAAGATAAATCGGCTTTCTATTTGTCACTCTAATTAATGACGATGATAGATACGGATAATTATACGGCGATTAAAGATCGAAAGGACGATTGAAATCACTTTTTCAACGTCTCCTTAAACCTCCGAATGCGATGTTTGCAATATTCTCGAGGCTCCATTTTTTTTTTTTAATTTGCGAAACTTTTTTTAATTTCTATCGTAACTTATAAAAAAAAATTTCGATGTATTCTTCGATATGATGGAACAATTACCGAAAAAAAAATTGGCGCTTTCGTAAAATTGATGATTAATCGTTATTGAGGGAAAGGCGAATTGGCTTCCGAACGATTTATTCTTGTAATTGGATACATGATTGTGTAAGATATCGAGAGGACATAGTCCACAGAGGTATGGCATGTCGACAAAAGAGTTGAAACTCGCGTCCGCGCAGAACGTGGAAAAGAAAGAGAATTCGCGATCTTCGAAGCGGTAGAGAGAGGAGGCGGTCGAGTACTCGGAAGAAAGAAATGTCTCGTCCGCCTGAGCAACACAGGCCACTTGGCGTGCCTTCTTGGAGACCCCTTTCCCGGGAGTCCTTGCGATAAAATACTGGTCGACTGGTCGCGGTAACTTTTGCCTCGTCGGTTGTTTTTTTTTTCTTTTTTTCTTTCGTCGCTTCTCTCACTCGCTTTTTCTTTGTTTATCAGCGCGGCGCAAGGACGCCGAGCTAAAAGCAAACCAATCTTCGCACCGGAATGACGAACACGACGAAAAATATTACGCGATGGTTTCGTCGTTCAAAGTATATAAATTCCTATTTTTCGATTCTTTTTTTTTTCAGGACGACGGTGGCATAGAATATTTCAACACGATAGTGGTTCAGCCGCATCTGAAGTTAGTGACCAATCAGGGAAGAGGATTTCACGTGAGGTGTCGATATCAGACTCGAGACAAAGTTGTAACGAACGATCAGACGCGCGTCGCAATGCTTCAATCTTTGCCTCTGCAGGTAAAAAAAACATAACATTACGAAAAACTATGAGCTGTTATTAGTTTTTTGTAACTTCGTAGATTAATATTTCGCTAATTTGGTCCATCGTAGGCAACAGCACCGATGCCTGGCTGCACGATGAAAATATTCAGCGGCGATCCCACACGACGCCACGTTGCGGAGAACGTGAAAATCGGCGATCCTTTGAGTCTCGTCATCAGTATCGATAAACAGGAAATGTTTGGACTGATGATATCGGACTGTATCGTTAGAGACGGCTTGGGATGGGGAGAGCAACGGCTCATAAACGACGATGGGTAAGTTATCGTAAAAAAAAAATAAAGTGAAATTAATTTTTTTACGATTTTTTTCCGAATTTTTTAACCGATCGTAATTAATTGGTACGTTTCGTAAGACGATGGGTAAGTTATCGTAAAAAAAAATGGAATTTCTTTTTTCACGATTTTTTTTCTGAATTTTTCCGAAAAAAAAATGGAATTTTTTTTACGGTGTTTTTTCTGAATTTTTTTATCGATCGTAAGTAATTCGTACGATACTTTTTTTTTGCAGTTGTCCAGTCGACGGCGAAATAATGGGTCAATTTGACTACAGCAACGACAAAACGACCGCCCAAGTGAATTTTCAGGCCCACAAGTTTCCGTACACAGCGAGCGTCTACTACCAGTGCAACGTGAGACTATGCGTCAAGCACGGCGGCGGATGTGCCAACACGGTAAATACATATTTTTTTATTCCCTCTTTGTCTTTTTTTTCCCTCATAAATACAAACAACAAAGATTTCGCATCCGTAATTTTTTTTTCCGCGCATTCATTCATTCATTGCCTCTCTGCCGGCATTCGCAACTCCGCCCGGCGCGTTGCTTGGCAAACTTCCGTTTGTATCGAACAATTGGATAATGGAATATAAGTAATACCATTGCGTGTCGCATTAATCTTACGATCGATTCAGCGAAGTTATTTCTCCAGCTACATTTTCCGTTTTATATTTATTTCAGCCACCAAAATGCAACGAAGTAGCGAGACGCAGAAGAGACGCGACGGGTCGGGCACTCGGCGACAAAGAAGTTTCGAATTCGGACGGCGGGACGCCGGCGACTATTGAGGTTTACAGTGGACTATACGTGAACGAAGCTTCCGACGTATCAAACAAACCTTCCGACGATGTCTTCAGAGAAAGGGTAACGAATAAAAAAAAACCGAAAAAATCTCAAAACCCGTTAAATTGATTAGACGAGTGAAAAGCGACACTCGCGTGCGTAACGTAATATCGTTTTCACCTATTCGATACGAAACCGTTGCGGTTATCATCGCGTGCCGCTTAGAAAGTATTATTTTTATGTATTCATCTCACGCGCACTTGACTCACATTTCTGATTTTTTTTTACCGGACACCGATCTTCACTCTCCGCGCCGATTCACTTTTTAATCGTTAATTTAATTTGCAAACGATTTCGAGTCATTATTTTCATTTATTTTTCTTTTTTTTTCAGGCAATCCTCGGTGACGATAATATCTGCATATCGCAGACAAGTTTCGCCATTGGTATAGCAATCGCTGGTTTGATACTCATGTTGTTGGTCGTCGCTGCGGCTATCATACTGATGGCGAAGAGACGACACAAGAGCATCTCGACTACCGGATCTTCGATATACAGTGGTCCCTATACGAACACTGCCTACAGTCACAGTAGTTAAGAAAAAAAAATCATAAAAATGATTTTTTTTTTATTATTCTCTCTCTCTACCTCTCGACGAAAGAAAAAAAAAGAAAACAAAAAAAAAAATCCCAAGAAGAGTGTTTTGACGAGAGTTCGTTCGAAATCGTGGAAATCCTCGAAGCGCCTCGTAGATGCTTCGAAATGCTCGATTCGTCAAGATTTTGCAAGCTTCGTCGATGCCTTCGCGGTTCGTTCTTATTTTTTGCTCAACTGCGGATAAACTAGTAGCGCCCCACGCGTCGAACGAAAAATAATAGAAATAAAACGCTCGTGTGCGAAGTTTTGCCGAAAGCTTCGTCTAGTTACATTTTTTTAAATCTCTTTTGACTCCTCACGGACTCAACCCCGGGACTCGTGGAATCTCGAATAACGTTGATGAAAAAAATTGCGAGTCCGAGAGTCGAGTAGAGCGCCGCGTGCTTCGTCTACAGTGCGCAAAGCGCGGGAGTCGAAAGATCCATTTATCGCTATATCACATCCCCCGTATAGATGATAATAAACTCTACCAGGAAAAAAAAAATTGGTTCTCGAGGTTTTATGAACGACTCGCCTAATGAGAATCTCGAGGGATCGATAATATATATTTATATATGTTATATGTGTACTGTATACTAGTCTGGTATACGCTGTCCTAACGTAACACCTACCTGCCGCGTGGTGGATTATTGATAATGAATTTTTTTTTTCATCACACACGAGTCCATCACGCAACTCTCTTTACATGTATCCCATTTAACGAAAAAAAAAAACGAAAAAAGAAAAAATAACGAACTCTTAATCAACTCGTAAACTCACTTAGTTCTTAAGTTTCAAGTCAACGGACTCTCAATAATGAATCAAACGTTCCTTAGGAACTGAGAACGAAAAAACAAAAAAAAAAAACAAAACAAAAATCTATTCGTACTTTTTCACGTCTTTTTATCGGTTTACTATCTAATTATAGTAACACGCGTTGGTCGGAAATTGACTTTATAAAAGTCAATTGATTTTATTAATATCTCAACGATGTGCTTCCAATTATGCGTGGAATTTAATAAAAGATGTGTCTGGCGCTCGCGAGAATCGGATGAAAAAAAAATTACGCAAAATGACTTAAATCAAATTAATATCCTATTCTCGCAAAATTCGCCATTTTTTTTCAATTTTCTACAATGTTTTGTTAAAAAAAAAAAAGAAAAAAGAAAAACATTGCGATCTACGGCTACTCGAGCGCTCGAGTTTGTTGTTAGACGGTAATCCGATAACGCTTCAAAAGTTGTTTAATCGCGATTAGTTTTTAATTATTTTTAATGTAACGTGTGACGAGAGAACGAAGAAAAAGAGGGAAAAAAATACACTGGTGCTTCCCAGAAGTCTGTTACTCTCGTTGAAGTTCGCGTCCCTTCGATGTGTTCGTCCGGCATAACCTCGAAATGTATAATACATACATTTATCGCTATCGAATCGAAGTAATTATATTACATGAATCGAAGGGACGCGATAATTTATTTCGAGGGTAACACTGATCCCATCAGCCGTGATAGCATCGGAGAGATTATTTAATTAAGCGTAAAACACTGGGTAAAGCGTACGAAAGCGTTGAACAAAATGGCGGGCATCTCGTGTGCACACGAGATGGCGGCTGCAGGGGGCTCTCGCGACATGGTGGTGGGTAACAATCGAGAGAATACGAATTTTAATCTTTTACAAGATGGAAAAACACGATAAAAAGATCAAGAAACAACTTTAACCGATATAACTCTTATAAAAAATACAAAAAAATAGAAAAAAAAACGCTAAATAAGTAGCGATGGGTCAAAGCGATCGTTCAAAACGATGCGTTTCGATCTCACGACGGGGCCCCCCGAAACGACGATTTGACGATTTCCTTTATCAAACAATATTGATCATCTCTCCATAGTGTGCAATATAAATGTAACGAATATATCCATTATCTGTTGAAAAACCATCGGGGTGCCGTCGGAGATCGAAAAAAATAAATAAATAAAATAAAAATAACGCCGCTCGTCGCGGTGCGTTGGCATTGGTTCACAGTGACATTGGGGATCAACTAAATATCTGTATACACGTAATCTTTAACTCTTCTTTTATAATGTTTTTTTTTGTCTTATCGCAAGATGAGCTTAGATCCCGCAACGATGCTCTGGACCCTTGTCAACGATATTTACTACGAAACTTTGTATATATAATGCAACTATTAATAAAAATCTGTTAGCATATGCGTGTTTTGCAACGAACTTTTTTTTAGGATATCACCTTCGATTTTACCGCATCCGCTTCCAGCTGTTTTCCTGTTTGAAGTCGTTGATTCGTGCGAATAAAACAATTCCTTATATTATTTTGAAAAATTACGAAAACTTTGGGAATGTCCAAAAAAATTTCGACGTCTCCGTAATGTCATTTCCGGTTTGAAAATATCATTTTTTCACCGCATATTACGAAATTAATAAAAAAATTACTAAATTTTTCAAAATGTTACTGGAAAGTCGTGGAATTTTCGAAATTTTCTCGATGATTTTACTTCCGATGAAAAACTAAGATTTTTGAACCGGAAGTGGCGATCATGAAATGTATTTTCTATTTTTGCACCGGAAATGATAAAACCGACGAAATTGGTAAGTTTTTCGAAAAGTTGTGAAATTTTTATTAACTTTATGTCGCCTCGCCCACAGCAATCAAATTAAATGTTCAAACCGGTGATGGAGGCAAAAAAAATTGTATCGAAAAAATGTAATTTTCATTAACTTACCTTTTCTCGAACAACTTGTAAAAACGGTTTGAATTATTCAACAGTAACGGATATGGAAAAAAATAACAGACGCACATTGACTTTTCGCATTGTATTATATATAATTCGCTTTTTGGAAAATATGATAATATTTATGTATATAACAAGAGATATAATTAGACTGACATGAGTTCTATGAATTCTTTTCACGTTTTATTTATCATCTCACCATCTCGTCGTTCATCCACCCGTCATTGCGTGTTTATTTTTTTTTTTTTCTTATTTGCTCCTCGCCGCTTCCTCGATTGTTATTCAGAATGTCGTATTTTATTAATCCGTTCCGCACCGCGCAATAATGTTGCGCCTTCTCTCTGCTCTTCTCACCGGGATTCTTCCTCTCTGTCCTTCGCGTTTCAATGAAAAAATCCTTCTCTCACAGATGGGAAAACAAAAAGCGGCGAAGAATCTTAAAGACATTTTGACTATTTATCGGATATTTTTTTTCAATTTATCAATTCGCAAGTGTCGCGTCGGATTTAACGATCTTCGCCGTTTTGAGTTTCGTCGACCGCCCGGGCTTCCCGTAATTGCCTAACATACATTATGAAAAATTTTAACGGCGAAATACTTTGTAACAATTACAACTTGGTATCACACCACTAGTAGTTAGTTTACGGGACTAAATCGCGTTTTTTTTGCCTTCGAAACTTATTAAAGAACAGTTACGGTGATTGATGAATCTGGGAATCGGATGGAAATAAAGCAGTGCGCGATCTATGCGCACGTCGTCAGTCCTCGTCGCGTTTGCGTCGCATGGAACTATAACGTCGTAATGGTTTTCTTATTCGCTCCTCGATACCCAGAATCGAATCACCGCCAACTTTTCTCTACGTAAATGTGTGATTTTCCTTTCATTTTTTTTACTTCTTATCTAATAACTACGATAAACCGTACAGTGAATAAGTTTGATGGACGATTTGTTGAAGGAACGGGGGACGAGGTCGTCATGCACGCGGGAAGCGTCCGCGCGCGTAAAGCTTCGAATATAATCGATGAATAAATCGTTTTTTTTTTCGACTCTCCAATTATAAGAAATATGTGCTCGAGATACGGGACGGGATAATCGTAAAGAAAGGAAAAAAAAACATCGAAGCGATTGTCCGTCATCTGTCGTGGAGGAAGAAAAACATATCAACGACTTGTCCGACGCACGCTAACTTATTGATATTCCCGTATTGAAAAAAACGTTCTGTTTGTTTTTTTTTTAATAAATGAAAAGAAAAGAAAAAGAACAGAGAGAGTGTCATCGTCGCGATGCCATCGATCGTGAACATTTTTGAAATGTATTTTATTTATAGTTTGTGGTAATAAAACTGAGAAAATGAGCACCGGGCAGCGCGCGAACTCGAGTCGAGTCGTCACGGAGAAGCAAATCGCCGACAAGATCCTCGGGACTCCACTTTTTTTTTCTGTTAATTAACCATTCTATAGTTCGCCCTCTCGTCTTAAATAGTTTTGCCGACGACTCCACGTACAAATATTAAACAATAAAATCACATTCGTCGTTGCCATAAAAATAGATAAATCGTGGAGCCATCGACGATTCTCGCCGATGTTTCTTTTTTTTTTTGTGTGTATATGTCTGTTTTTCTTTTCTGCTCTCCACTATTTCTTTGTATCTCGTCGTCTTTCGTCGTAACAGCCAAAAGTCACTAATTTAATTTACGGGTTTAATGTTTTTCTTTTTTTTTTTGCTTGTTTCCTTTTTGTTCGCTCAGAGATCCTGCAATCGTCGATTAGGTACATGTATAGCTACGACTTTTTCTTTTTGTTTCCGTACGTTAAAGACTACTTTGGGTGCCCATCTTTTTATCGTTTATTAACTTTAGTGCTCTTTTTTTTTCTAAATTGGACTTTGGATCAATCAGCGCGTAACGAAACGATAAAAATTCGAGACATTGAGTAAAAAGACAGACACCCTGTTAAACCTTAAGTACAATCACCGTGTTAGCAAAGCTTCTGGATGGATTCATATTTCCACTTGGTTGGCGGTTTTTTGTTTTGTTTCTTTTTGTTGTCGTCATTGTGGTTCTTGTTTTTCGTCGATGCCGTTTATCTCACGCAGTGTGACGCGGAGAGCCTTTTTTGTTGTTTCGATTTGTTAACTTTTTTTTTTTCACCAGTTAAAATCACAGCCTGCCTTCACGTAGTGGAATTTAACTAATTTAGAAATAGACCAATTCCAAAAGATTTAGTCACGCGTTTGTTCGGTTTCGTTAGCATTACAAAAATACGCAAAGCGAGAAAAATGAGAAAAGAGACTTTTGAAATTCGTTGAGTTACGATTTTTTTTTCTTTCTTTTTTTCGTGGTGCGAGCTCTCCCCGTCAAACCACAGACGGAAACGTTTGTGTATTTATTTTTTATTTTTTTTCTTTTTTTCATTCTTTTTTTTGTTTTGTTTTTCGTTATTTAATCCGTTGTCAACTAACAGCGTCTCAACTAGACGTACGACTAGATACTGAATACGTTTTCACTCATCAATCGTGTGGATAAATCAAATGTGATTTTTTTAATCCGTATGTATGTACGTTTGTGTGTTGTGTGTTTGTGTATCTGTGAAAAAATTAATAATTTTTCGTTTTTTTTTGTGTAAACGCATTCAGTAAAATTATCATAAGATTCGTAATATTATCATTGTATATATCGTGACCTCGAGAACATCCCCTGCCTGCGGGACTGTCGCGATCATTAGGTAAATCATCCGTATCTGGCATATTAAAAATTAAATTCTGTAAAATCGCGCGATTAAAATATCTTCAATTATACATTTACAATTGTTTATAGTTTAGTTAAAATTCTTGTTCACAGTAACTTTTGTCGTTTCGGTGATTCGCCATGTCTGTTTTTATTTTTTTTTCGATACTAATTATCATTTAGTAAATTCAATTCGTTTTTTTTTTCTTTTTTTTTTCAATCGAGTTTGCCGCTCCGGCATTTTGTGTATCACTACCATAATGTTTTTACTTCGATTAACTGATCTATCAGCGTTTTCTTTTCGTTTTTTTTCTTAAGAGATTGTGCCGAGTAAATGAGAAAACAAGAAAAAAAAATCGAATAAACGTCAAACACGAAGTCACAGAGCACTTTTTATTTATCTTACACATATTAACTGAGAAGCGTCTATGGAGCGTCACTCATTAAATTCGGTACTTGTAACCTTTTTTGTTTTTTTTTTTCATACATTTTTGAGACGTTGTTCTGTTTTTTTTTCTCGTTGTTTTTTCAATAATAATTACGAGTATCCGTTTCAATCGAATTGTAAATCATATGTATAATAATTTTTTTTTTTTTTTCATTTTCATTTATCTTCGTTCTTATTTTTCGATAATTCTTTTTAATTAACAACGCTTTTTTTTTTTGTTTCACATCGATCCCCATACATCGGATCGTTAATTCAGTTTTCTTTGTACCGGCGGTGGCGTGTGATTCTTTATGTTTTGTGTTATCCTTTTTCTTCTTTTATTATTTTTGTGATTATGTCTACATGCGCGTATTTTTTTATGCCCTTTTCGGATATTATCGCATTTTCTTTTTCACGAGTCTGCGACGCATTTTTTTTTTTGTTTTTTACCTAATATTGTACCAACTGGTTTCGTCGGGTGATTGTCACCTTCACGGTCCCTGAAAGTATAAACGCAAAATTCAATTAATAAAAGTCTCGTCGTTGATTTTAGCGCATATAGCGAGCAGTGCAAAATTTCAATCGGCACTCGTATCTCAAATTCAAATCGCACGTTCGGATCGAGCGGATGAAATAAAAGCCTCCAAAGTATACCACGACATCGTCAATAACAGTCAAGTAGTGCTTCACGAGTTTCAAACCAATAAAATAGCGTGTCAAAGTCGCACGTGCGGATCTTCGAAAGCGTAAATGAAATGCGTAATAGTTAACAAAAATTGAATTGCAATATCGTGTCGGGTAATTGTAATGCCGACATTCATTGAAGTATCTGTACCTTTTATGTCATATTGTCTTCCGCCGGTTTCGCTTTTGTTAGTGGAAAAGATACAAAAAAAAAATGTCACAAGATGAAAAAATCTCCAAATCCGTTAAAATGGCAATCGTTATTTTGCAATGAAAATCGTATTATTTGGATTTCTTGTCTAAAATTACCTATAGAAAACTATCAAGTGACAAGAAAAAGACATTCCAAATGTTCCACGAAATTTATGATGCGATTTATGTATCACAGTTTTCTATAAAATATTTTTAGCAAAATTTTCATTATTGATGTTTCAATATACGGATATGCGTACCTTCTCTGATATCTTTAGGTGCGTTGGACGAGAGCGACGGCATGGAAGGGGTTTGATAGACATTGGGCCGCGGCCCGCTCGGCGGTAGAGTTGTTACTTTGGACCTGAAAGTAAAATTCGTCCTGACTTAAGCGACGTAGAGTCTCGAAAACGACCTTTAAAACATTGGCAAAAGATACGAATAAACACCATGATGCGATGAAGAAAAAAAAAAATAAAAGATGACTTTCGACATTCTCAAAAAATTACCTCTGTTTGCGAATCTTTTGGTTCCTGCTGTCGTACGAATTCGGAGTCGGACAGCCCGATGTGTTTGACGAGTATGACGGCGGTCGGAAGGGACGGGGACATCCCTGAACGACAGGCGGTGATGATACTGGCGCGTACTGGAGTCTGGGATTGGGTACCCCAGGATGCATCAATCTCATGTCTCCTTAGGAGAGAAAAAAAAAACCCGAAAGGGCCAGAAATTAATCCATATTCATTAATTTTACTTTTTTAATATAACTGACAGCGAGCGCGCGCTACAGCCGCCGCGTATCTTCAAGTCCCTGTATTTGCTTTTTATTCAATTTTTTTTTGAGCGTTGAGTGGCTCGTGTGGCAGCCAGTCGGGCAATGAGTAAAGCGACAACAATGAATACATCGAAATTGTATGTTATTGTCGGCCAATCGCGGCACGACGAGAATAAACCGACAACAATAAAAATCTCGAATTTCGATAGCTGAAACTCGAAAGTCGATATATATCGTGACACGCCAACTTTTTTTTAAGAGTGCAAAGAGTGCAAACGGCGTTACGCGCGCCTGTAATCTCTTTTTCGGACTCAACCAATATCACGGAACGAATAAACTGACAAGAATAGGCTTCCCGATACAAAAACTCGCAATTCTATAATTTCGAGATATATCGCGACACACCAACTTTTTAAGAGTGGCGACGAGGACAAAAAAAAGTAACGATGTTTACCTTGCACGATGTGAAGACCCTGATACATTGGCAGTGGATAACGTTGTTGTGCTTGTGCGTTTCTGTTATCCCCGCTGCCCGTTGGGCAGCCATTGTTTCCACCCGGGAGACCGACGCCAGCAGGTCCGAAAATCTCGTGTCCGGGTGTTGGTGATCTGCTCGCTCTTTGGGATCCAGCAGGCGTTGAAGCGCGAATACCGGCAGCTACGACCTGAAACTCACGATAGACGTAAAACTTCTGTCATCAATTATTAAAAATCCTTATTTGCAAAGCGAATCTCGACAAAAAAAAAAATTAATCAACGAATTCGATATTCGCAACAAAACTTTTTTACATTATTAAAGAAAATAATATTTTAAAAGACTTCAATAATTTTTCAACATTTGTTTTTAGACGAGAAGACGTTATATAAATTTTAACTACCGGACTTACGGGAACGTTTTGTCTAAAGACAATATTCGGCACGATAGCGGGAGTCATGTAAGCGCCGGGTGGTGCCGGTGAAGTTCCATTTCCGGTTGCCGCTACTTGATGCGGATGATGATGATGATGATGTCCAAAAGTACCGGTGGACAGCATAGCGGGCGGCGCTGCCGCGTAGCTACCGGAATTAACATACATCAAAGGTACTCCGGTTGGCATTTGCAAACCGACTTGATTTGACGTCGGTGTGTTTGGAGGTGTTGGAACGCGCCACATAACGGGCGGTGGTTGAATACCCGGTTGTGCGGGTGGATAGTAAGTCGGGATCATGTGAACTGGTGGCTGATAAGCGTATTCTGTACCAGCAGCTGTAGCGACTGCGGGCATCGTGTTGTATTGAACCGGATAACTATTCACATAATTGGCTGTAAAAAAAGAAAAGTGTAACTTGTTATTTCGGGCTGAAAGATATCATTATTTTCAGCTGAATATGGTTTTTTTATCGAATAGAATAAACATACGAGTACTTTGACTCGGTGGTGTCATAGTTTGTCCGTTGAACGAGTAGCTCGTCGCGAATCTTTGCTGTTGCTGCTGTTGATGCTGTTGTCGTTCATTCTGTTGTCCCACAGCGAGAGCCGCACCGGACGGTGGCACGAAGTACATCGCCTGTTGCGGCTGATAAAAATCCAAAGAAAGCCATAAAAATTGATTCGTCACTTTATAATCAAATTCTAGATTATCAATTCCCATACCGGCATTTGATGATTTGGCGGAGGATGCCAGTAATTCGTTTGCATTCCCTGTACACTTTGCATACCCTGATTCCCGGCGGGAGGCGTCTGTTGCGCAGTCGAAGCTCCAACCGACGGTGGAGGTTGCGAATATGCGTGATGCGTCGGTGTTGTCTGAGGTTCGCCGCTATTGCGCGGTTGTTCGTAGACATTCATACCCATGAAATATCCCGAAAGATCGGAGACGTCCTGTTAAAGTATCAAATGTCATTTACCCAAAGGAACTTCCCTTAAGGACAACAACAAGAAAAATCTCCGGAAGATAATTAAAAACTCACGTTGGACTGCTGTATTGGACTCTGCGGTATGCCCATCGAATAATTTCCGTAAACCGGTCCCTGTCCAAAAACCATATCAGGCGGGTGGTTGTTGTGTTGTCCCTGATGTTGAGAATTGCCGGAAACATCACCAGGATGCCTGGCAACGAGTAAACCTCCGTTCTGTTGGACACCGCTCGCCGGTCCATAAACTACGGGTTGTCCGTAGGCAGTTTCCGGTCCGGAGTGACCATAGCCCACATAAGTTGGTTGTGTGTTCGACGGATGAGGACAGGGGGCTACGGCGTTCGATTGACTAGTTGTCGCAACAGTTTTCAGCAACGGTTGTCCGCATTCCTGTATCTGCTGCGGTTGATGCGGTGGTTGTTGTTGTTGTTGTTGTTGTGGTTGTTGTTGCGGTTGGGATTGTTGCTGGTTCTGAACCGGGGGACTCGGTGCAAACGGCAGAGTCGGCGAAGTAGCCGAATTCGTAACTCTGCTCTGTGGCGAAATTTCAACGACGTTCGCGACGTTTATTGCAACATTGTTATTGTTATTTTTCGATTGACATCTCTGCCTCTTGTTGTCGCATTTGTTGCCATTGCGATTTTGTTCTTGACGATGAACACTGTCGTCCCGCTTTTGATGATTCTGATTCGGTGGTTGCGGCGTTGCGACGACTATGTCGGATTCGGATTCAACTTCGGCGATACTCTCGACTATGTCCTCGTGGAGTTCGGCAAATATTTTTGGCGGATTATCGGGATCGAAGCGATAGATGCTGCCATCAGAATTGGTATACGGTTGATTAGTTCGAGGATTCATTATTATGCTACCGGGTGGAACGCTCGAGATACTGGTGACTGCCCACATAACCGTTTGGCCGCCTCGCGGCTCCGGGGAACCTCCGGAGGTCTGACTAGATTGAGCGTGAAGAGCGCATGGCAAGGTTGGTATCGGTGATGGCGATGGGGATGGAGATATCGTGGCGTCGCTACGCTGACTTTGGGACTTGTAACCGCTGCTAGATGGGCTCAAACGGGAGCACATACTCGCGCCTGAATCTGTGAAAATTTCTAACGTTAAGTTCATTATTGATTAATCACTGATTAATCCTTAATGTGTCAATGACTTATCATTGACAGATCATAGTGTAACTATTGATTTATTTCCAGATTTTTCCCAGAAACCAATTACCTTGTTTGGTGAGACGAGCTCCAGCACTGTGTGTAGATGTGACACTGTCGCCCCTGGACAGCATACCTCTTGTATATCCTCCAAAACTGAATGATTTCGATACCGAGGGTCGAAGAACTCCAGTCCGATAGGAGTCCCTGCCATCGAAGGATTCGCCTTTCGCAAGTCTCGTTGACCTGAAGAACCGAATAAATGGATAACATTCAAGAAACCGGCGATGTGTGCAAATCTTAACAGGGGAACAGCACTTACCTGATAGAATGATCCGAGGGATGTAGCAATCGATATCGCGCTGAGTTATCCGACGATTCGGATGATGACCAACAAGGCCAGGATGTTACTTCACTTCCGTCTCCGCTACTATCTTTGAATATCCTTCGTCTCGCTCTTTCGTATTCCTCCTCGCGTTCCTCAAAGCTCTTGCTGCGTCTGCAGTACTCCCCGGAAAGGCGATCCGGCGATCTGATGTTAAAACTGTCCTCAAAGGAGCTTGAATCTCGCTTCAGTATGCTTCGACGTGGTTCTTCCGTCAGTATAAGATCGTCGCGTATGTGCTCCTTGAAACGTGTATCAGGTATTCTCATGTTCTTCGTTCTCGTAACGATAACACTTAGACCCGATTGGTCGACGTTGTGCTCCATACCAAAGTAAGCGGCGACCCGATGCACGAGCATACGATTGTACGACGACATGTTTGGAAATTTATGACAAACCTTCTGACGATCCTTGGCGAATTCTATGAGCTCCTTTTCGATGCGAAGCAAAACAGTACGATCTTTTTGATTGCGATTTATCGTCACTGCTATGAATTGTTCGAGATCTATACCGGTACTGTCCGTGTATAGTTCCGTGCTGCTGTCTATAATCAAGTAGTTTGATTTTTCTTGTTGATTACTACGAATTGATCTTTGATTTATTTATTTAGCGCGAACAAGGAATGTACTTACCTCTTGATAGACACGGCGAAGCGCCACTGTCGAGGCTACCCTGAGATGAATTTTGATGCCTAAGCTTGTGTCTTGATCCGGGACGGCTCACCGATAGGGTATTGCCGCACTGTGCGGAACACTGATTGTTACACACATTCAGTGTGTTTGCTCGCCTCGAATCCGACAATCTGCCCTGACAATTGTGACCGCTCGGCGCGAGATTCGTGCTCTTTGGCGAGTGTTGCAGCGCCTGACCCAATTTTGTTGGCGACGGTGGGGTCTGAAGCAAACCTGGACGTTCGTTGTGATTGTTCTTCACGCAGTTATTGCACTTTGTCGACTGTGATGTCACGTTGTTCGACGTTAACGATGCCGAGCCGGTTGTAAGCTTTCCGCGATTGTTGATACCACCGTTGTCGTTACGATTGTTGGACGTTGCGCTTGTTGAATTGACGTTCTTCGGCGAGAGTGCCTGGCAAGGACTTGATTGACCTATTGATACGAAAGATACTTAAACGGCAATGAAATTTCTGATCCTAAACTTGTTTCATCTTCCATAAAGATCTTGCGAAACTTACCGTTACGTGGCGAAGTCCGGCATGTCGGTGATGTTGCAGTATTACGCGTTTGCTTCGGTGATTGACCATTTCCAAGATTGCTGTTGTACATTGACTCGTTGTTGTTGATTTTTGGACTGGCAGAGCCTGGAATATTCGGCGATAAGCCACCGCTTCCCGAATTGACGAACTTCTTGTCTCCACCGTCCAACGATTGAGGACTGTGAGGCGACATCGGTGATGAACCACCGTTGTTGTTGTGTGGCTCTCGGGGCGGTGACGTTGATTCCCTCATGGCATGACTTCTCACCAACAACTTTACTTTCGTGTTCGCCTGTTACGATCGTTTACCGTTCTTCACTTATTGACGGGGGCGGGGAGTGCTCGGGGAACGAAGCTTTTATCAGATCAATGCTATTGAATAGCGTAAAGTGCGCGTCGAATAGGATCAAACAAGTTCGAACGGATTCCAATGTCTCTGACAATGTTTTCCCGCGTACAGAAGACATTGGGGTAATTACTTTATAAAAATTGATTTGCTCCGATCGAAGTCTAAGCACAGATCAGTTTCAATCAATTGGACCGCTTTAAAACTGTTTCGAACAAGTAAGCTTCGAAAGCTCATCTAACTGTTTACAAAGCATCGGGCAATGTTTTCTAGCGGACAGAAGAGACTGGGATAACTAGTTGATAAACATTTATTTGCTCGAATCAAAGTCTAAGCAGAGATCAACTTGCATCAATTGGATCACTTTAAAACTGCTTCGAACAAGTAAGGTTCGGAAGCTCGAACCGTTTATAAAGCTTCCGGTAATGTTTGCCCGGGAGTAAAACTAGTTAGACTAGTTAACCCGTTCAGCAGTTAGAATCAACCAAATCGCTTCGTGACCGTTTCAAACAAGTTAGCGATAGTCTAAATTGATGTTGAAGGTTTTGATAATATTTCCTCATCTATCAATGCTGCCGGAGTGGTTGGTAAAAAAAGATTTTTCAGTCACTTACCCGATTACGAAAATTCTTGTTGTCTGTTTCCGATGAATTTTTGTCAGGTGGACAGGATGGCACAGCGACAACCGGAGCTATCGTACGGTGGGAATTGTTGTTTGATGAAATTGATATCGTACTCCCGACGTTACCATTACCAGCGTCTATCATCTCCGTGTCTTCCGTTGCGTCGGAATAACCGCCAACGGTACCGCCGGCCAGTAGAGCGTGCCTCGACGAAGGAAGAGCTGGCATTCCACCGGACTCAGCCGTTGGACTCTCCGGCCGGCTCTGCGACCTGCCTCCGCTACCCTTATGCACCACTATACTCGGTACTGCAACAATACAAATCGCAGTACCATTTTAATCCAATATAGTGTACATTTTTTTCTTTCTTTCGGTCGTTGGTTGCGAACAGCGTATTGGTGTTCTCCTGATGACTTCATGGGTCATGGGATAGGAGAACGTGCAAACATTCAAACGGGATTTTCAGGTCACTTTTTTTATTCTGTCGCAGATGTTGGCCAACATTGCACAGTGTGATGGAACCGACGGCCTCTTGAAAATGGTATTTCCGTATTGTAAAAGAAACAAATGACTCCGAACAACTAAGTACATGTTACAGATGGTTGCAAACATGCTGACAAGTCGCATGATCATTTTGTAACTGATTGAAAGCTCCGCCTTGATATTTCGATGATTCAAGATAACGACTGGTAAAATAATGGTAATTCACAGCTTAATCGGAGCGGGCGACTCGGAACAAGATGGGACATGTTACGGATCGTTACAATTGCGGCCACAGGTTGGGAGGTGATTCTACAACTGATTGGAAGCTCTGCTTTGATATCTTAATGTATGATGTCGGCGCATCGTTAAATGATCGCCATTTAGGATCTGATTAAAGCGGACGACTCGGGACAACATGAAACATGTTACGGATGGTTGCATTTATGCTCGCGGGTTGCAGGATTATTCTGTTACTAATTGGAGGTCAGCTTTGATATCTCAATGCAAGATGACGGCGCAACCTGAAGGATCACTATTCAGGATCTGATTAAAGCGGACGATTCGGAACAACATGGGACATGTTACCTATTGTTTGAATTAACCTAAGCTGTCGCGGGATGGTTTTTTCAAGCTCTTCACGTCGATATTTTGATGTGGAATTCAGGCGCGTCTTTGGAAACCTCACGATGTAGGGCTCAATGAGGGTAAATGATGACTTCGAACAACATGGAACACGTTAACAATGGTTTCGAATCATGCTAACGCGCAGCCAGATGATTTTTTTTCTTACTGATTGCAAACTCCGGTTCAATGGTATATGAAGGAACCGGATCTTCACATTTGATGTTATTCAGGACACATTGAATTGAAGCACATTGAATGACTTGGAACAACATTAAACACGTTACCAATGGTTCGAATCATGCTAACGTGGTTACTTACTCTCGAGACGCGCCATGGGGTTAATATTTTCATGGGATTATCAAGCGGACACGGTTTCTCGACGCGAACGAAGTCTTTGTTTCACTCAAAGCTTCGCGCAATAGTTGTTAGTGATGATGAACTTGGAACAAAAATGTTCATCGAGGGTCGCTACATTAGCCATTCGAGTTTCGCCACTCGCCAGCGTACTTCCGACATCGCTTCTGCAATTACAAAGTAAAAACCGAGCGTAATCTACCCGAGAATTGTTTATTTTGATTTTTTTTTTGTTTTGCTGGGATTTATTTGCTATCAGGTGTTTCATCGATGAGAATTTCGTTTAATAATTGATCGAGAAAATTTTTTGAATAATTCAAAAAATTCGAATTAATTTACCTCCGAATGGCCATCGAAGGATCTTCCCGGAAATTCATTTTTTTCGATACCCTCAGCTTCACTTGCGCGACGAATTATCCAACGAATTTCAAGATTTTTAATCACACCAGGCTTCTCACTTCGCGGAACAAAAGATAAAAATCCAATCGCAATTTTTTTTTTTTTTGAGTTGCACGACCCCGAATTTTTTTCAGTCAATTAATTGCTTATTATTACACTAAAAATCATTTACCAACATGACACACAATTTTCGAAATAATTATTCTGAATTTCGTTATCTCGAGGGAGTCATTGAAACACGTAGAAAAATGTTATTTAAAATATGTGACATCTCGACGAGGGATGATCCACATATCATATTAAGAATATTTTCACTCGCTCCGTTGCCGTTTTACGAGATTTTTTTTTTTTTTTCGTTGTTTTTTTTCCTTTCTTCACAGCTTCAAAGCTTTGCGAGCCGAGCGCGAATTGTCGAGCCGCGCTCGCGAACCGTACCGAATTCGCTCGCTTAAAAGACTAAAAGCCCCCTCTCTGTCGTGAGCTATGCGAACGAGCAGTCCTCCTAATCGCAAGCTGAGTTCGTGTGCCGGGCTGAGGAACGCTTGCGCTCTGCGCGCCGAAGCTCTCTTCGCGTCGTGTTTTACCTTCCCTTTGCCTCTTGCAACCCCACTGTATAGCTTCGACAACGATCTACCGGGTGTCTTGCATTAAAGTTGGACTATCGATTCGACATACTTGAATAAAAAAAAATCTCCCGTGTTTTTTTTTTTGTTAATCGATCGAAATCTTTCGTATTAAAATATTTCCAATATAAACATTTACGAGTCGGCGGATCAAATTTGCATACATCGATGCCAATGTACGTTTTTTGTTTTGTTCCTATTTATCGTTCGGAGATTTTACGAACCACAAAGAGTAAGCTGTTTGAAGCATTCGCGTTTTCTCATTCCAGTTTATCGCTCGGGCTAAACTCGCAAAATACGTTGTCGAGGCGCACACGGGTACACGTGTCGAAAAGGGTTTAAGTTAACTTTATAACTGTATATACCGAACACGACGACACTCCGTACAACGAAGGATCAAAGCAAAGCGGGTAGTTATTTAGTTACGTACATATATATGTATACATAGGGGTTTGCAGTGGCGCGTGGTATATAAATCTATAGTCATACGCTCAGCACACACTGTACCCGAGGCCTCGATAAACAACTCGGTTGTTGCATAGCGCACGGGGCATTTTATACATCTTTTTTTAATTTCTTTTTTTGTATAACACTGTTATCGGAATCAGAAGATGATGAATTCTTCGAATACGTAATACATGCTGAACATTTTTTTTTTCTAACCGCCTAATAACTTATTTTCAATTCTTTAAGGTCTCGTAACCTCCCGAAGCAATACATTTCGAATAAAAAAAAAGTATTTGTCACAATTCTAAATTTGTGAACAGAAAAAGTTTCTTTGCAAAGGTCAACGGCAAATTCGACAGAAATTTTAGCTCGGAAGCTCGACTCGCGCTGATTTAAGAGGTTTTATAAATGACCCGCCGAAACAACGTTTAGTTTCCAGAGTGTCAATTTTTCCTCGAAATAGCGGATTTTCGCGTGATATCAAAACGAAATTAATGCCGGGAGCATCAAAACCAATTTTAACCTGTCAACAAGCAGTGTCCCGTATTTGGAACGCTAGCGAAATAGCTATATTTGAAAATAACTTCGTGAACTTAAAGCTGAAAATAACGAAAAAAATTTAACGAAAATAAAAAAGTGTGTATTTTTATTATTTTTATTTTCGTGGAAAAACGTGAAAAACGTATTGAAAACATATTTTTATCCGAACAAATCTCGAATAGTTATTCAAAAAAATCCCTTTTAAAGGATTAAATAAAAGTATAAAGAAAAAGAGTTTTGTTCGAGTTAAAAATCTCTACGGAAAGCTGTACCATGAATATTCATTCCCCGGTGAAGCAATGATATCACTCCTTTTTTTAGTTGCGAACTCGGGATTTATCCTAAAATCTCTGAATTTCTTACCCACGAAATGGCGCATCTTTGGTTAACGAGAACGCCAAATGGCCGTCACGAAGACGCACCGAATTTACCTGGTGGTTTTGATAACAAGTTTCACCGTAACTCGACCTCTAAAGTTCCTATCGAAGGATGAAACTACGAATACTGGTCGATGAAGAAATGAAATAACGTTGCCTTTGGGTCACGTGAGACTCCACAGCCACCCACGTACGTTCGTCGACGCTGGCTATACCGTCGCATCCATCCTCCAAGTTCAAACACGCGCCGGGGCAGATTACGATCGCCGCAGATGCAGTCGGCGTGCCTTCGACCTCTCCTACCTCCCCTTGAGCAGCAGCTACCCTCACTAACCAATTCTGCGATACGCCAGGTCGGCTTGTGTGACATGTTCCCACGAATACCGATACGCGGTATTCCAAGCTCGTTGCGCACATCGCCCGTTCCTCTTTCCCACCTCTTCCACTTCCATGAAGCTTTTCTATCCGACTCCTCTTTCCCTCCTCCGCCACTACCCATCCGACAAGCTTTGCCTCGATCCCATCGCACACACAGGGTTCAACGGAGGGTGAGTCACTTCGGATTCCCGGAGCACATCGGAGTGCTGCCCTCCACCTTCGCCGGGGCGAATGGTGTCTATGACCCATATAACACGCCCGAGCGTAACTAGGTCGTGTACCCCCTGTATCCCTGGAATAATACCGGGTGGCTTTTACCCAAAACAATTACCGATCCTCTTCGATCTCTTTTTTTCCGATTTTTTAAACCCATTTACCAATTTATCAAAAGATCGCGATATTTCAAAGAAAAAATGGCTGACTCGATTTAAAAAATGAAAACATCGAGGTCCTTGATGATTTATTTCGAAATTTAAGGAAATTCTGCTATTGGTTAAAAGATCGGGAAATTTGGAGCGATAAATTTTATTCCGCAGCTTGTAATGACTCACGATGTTTACACTAAAGAAAAAGAAATAAAAATGGTCCCTCGTGTATTTTACGCATTCTTCAGCTTTGAATATTATCACAATTGTGACTCATACAGATAAAACTCGATCGTTAGTTTTGTTATATCGCCGTGAATACGAATTGTTGCGAATCGATTTTCAGCCAAACGTGTTTACCCCTGTCTCGAGAACAGCCAATAGCATCATTCCTCGTAATTATTATCCGGCAATTGGTGAACCGGCAGGAAATTCTCGGAGGTACGTATACCAGATGGACTATCATTTCCAGCTGGGGAAATCAAGACTGACCGAACGGCAGCAGGCGACAGAGAACTCGAGGGAATTGGATTGCAACCTGCATGCGATTGGACAGCGGGTCGCATATCGTTGTTTCGGGAATCAATCGAAAGTTCGTTATCGAAAAATTGGATTTTATTGTTTTTTTTTCATTTTCATTTTGTTTTTTTTTTTACATCTTTTTCGATCTTTTTTTTTTTTACTAAATCGCAACTATGGTTCATCGAGAAGAAATAAAAAGTACAATCTCTCGAAAGATATATGTCGCTGCCGGGTCGTTAAAGTAAAGCAATTATGCTGAATGAATGTGAGGAGATTAGCAAAGACCGCGAGTGGGTAAACGTCGAGTCCGGGAAGTTGTGCTTCCGCTCAGAACAGTGGAACCTCATCCTCTCTCTATGGCACCTGAGGAAAGTGCCACACGATAGAGGATGAACCAGAGATAGGATGAGAAACGGCGGAGGTAGATGAGACGGGAGAAAACCAGAGAGCGAGAGGGTTGGGTACAATTTAACGATACGTGCCACTCTCCGCTGGGGGGTCCGATGCACCCCAGTCTCCATGGAAACGACCTACTCTCCCTGGACGGACACCGACCGCCAACCTACCACGGCGTCATCCTCCTCTCGTACTCGTGCGAGAGCAACTGCACTCGCAACGCATAAACGCCGCGTCGGATGGAAAATGTTCAACAACTTTTGTTTTGTTTCCAATATGATAGTTTCGCAAACAAATTCATGCGGATGGAAGTAAGTACCATCGCAGCTTTTTATTTTATCGTGAATGAGTCAGTAATTGCAACTTTTCTACTCTGCGCAGCGGCACCTCATTAAACTTTGATGAATACTATAGGACTCAATGAATTGTTGCCGAATTTGGATGACATCGTCAATGGATTGTTTTTTCTGGTTAAAAATATTGGAAATGGAAAAAAAAAAAAAATTTCGAGAACTTTAAAAAATGGCAAAATTTGAAAAAGGTACTTTTATGCATTTTTAACGAATTCGTGAATTGTTGCTTAATTTGGATGTTTTTCTCGGAGGGTTGTTGCGTTTATTTTAGTACCCTTTTTTAATTATTTTTTTATTCATATTGTTCAGGATTTCCTCGTTACGATAAATATATATATTGCCATTGAAGAGTTATTTGAATTTTTTTTTCATGACTATTTACGAACATTTTTCGGTGGTTGTGCGCCAAAAAAAAGTAAATAGATGTACTGATTTTTTCACCCGATAAAAAAATCGGCATTCAAACAATTTGTTTTTAAGTTTAAACTCAGAGAAAAAAAATCTCCAAATTCGAAAGAAAATTCTGGAGAGAAACGATGTTCTCGGGCGTCAAGCAGACGATTCGATAGATCGAATACATTATCGATGGTCGCGCAATGACAACAAAAAAAAAACCCGAAAACGGGACACCCGGTACGCTTAGCCAGGGAACTCGCTTCTTGGAGGGTTGCTGAACCCGGTGACCTATATATCCGCAAATAGGTCAGAGAGAGAATAAACGACCAACGGTGGTAAGATCGAAGCTTTGACTTGGTCCATTCGCACGTACTGAGACTGTCGTCTCCGTCAACGGAATTTGGAGAAATTTCTCGAGATCTACAGATTTTTTTAAATTTAGTTGAAAAACATTCAACAATAACAAATTAAACATCGGACACAGCGTGTCCTCCGATAATGCAACTCTGAAAAAGTGCATTTCTTTTTTTTTTTTTTCGACGATCGACTCCGATGTTTAGCGATACATTTTTTCACGCATGATTAACGCGCGTGTTTTTTTATCTCATCGGGCAAAACCTGTGTACCTAACGCCAAGGAGAATCGAGAAAACACGGCGTTTTCCGTTCGCGTCGATTGGCGCTCGGGCGCGTAAAACCCTCTCTCGTGCACACAGACACACACACGTAGAGCCCAAGCTAAGCTTCGTAAAAATAAACAGGCAAGCGGTCGAGCGGTCGCTATTTATAATGAAAATATTTTCTCGACTATGCTCTCGACGCGGGCTTCGCACACTCTACGTCCATCGGCACCGATACTCTCATCCGTGTCTCTCTTAACTTCCTCATGCTTCCTCGGCTTCGTAATACACGATGTACAACAAATCCATTTCCTATCTGCCGAACTTCAACTTTTTCTCGGAGTTCAAATTTTGCACATTTTTTTTTCTATTCCTTTCGACTATAATAAAATAACGCGAGGGGTGCAAAGGAAAGTCCCTTAAGGGTGGAAACATAAAAAAAAACACGAAATTTTAACGGTTTGAAACGCGCGCGCATACGAGCGCGGAAACCGTTTTTTGAATAGGTCGTCAGAATAAAAGCGCGTTAACGAACAAAACGATCGGAATGTTATCGATATTTCGAATACCACAGAATTCAAATAAAATGCATTCAACATCGAAGATTCTCGAGAATTTTTTTTATTTTTCAATTTTTGGAGTTCCCATAAATGCGTTAACGCGAAACAGATGAAGAGAGAACAGAGAGCGCGTGGTCCATGGCGAGATCAATACACAGTGGCTGCGTTACCGAGTGGCCCTCGTGTCTGACTCCACTGTTGCTGAAGGCGATGCGTCCGCCCCGATCGCGTTCCACAAATTTATCCCGAAAGAATCTATAGAAAGGAGGAGGGGGGGGGGGGGGAGGGGGGGGGGGGGGATCGGAAAAAAATATATACGGTTGACCCACATTTACCCGCGTAATTTCTCATTAAATCTTTGAATTCCAATCGGAGAAAAACAATTTTAAATTTTATTTTTCTTTGAAGATTAGACACGCGACATTATTTGTTCGAGTGATAGTCGCGATAAATTTTGAATCAAAACTCAATTTCCGGGTAGTCTAAGATAGCGCGTTTGTCGCGCCCACGTTATTTTAAATCTATGAGTATCTCTCGATGTTCGGTGGTGTAGAGGAGGAAAAGGACAGGCGGGCGGGTTTCGTACGATGCCCGGTCGGCGCGTCGTATTCTCTATTCTCTCGTATGTACCTTCATTGATGCTACCGTCAGAATTCGTCTTGACGTAGGTCTGGATCTTTGCCAAGAATACCGAAGAGTCGGAGATAGCGAGAGACAGAGAAGTTACGGGAGGGCCGCGAGGCGCCCGCGAGAAAGTCGGCGTAAGATAGATCTTCTCTTGAACGAGAAGACTATAAACGCGACGAGCGTATTCCTAGTAGCCGTGACTCCGAAAAATTAGTTTTAACGGTATTAACATAGGCATCGTCGGCCGGGTAATAATTTCACTCGAAATCTCGCGAGAACGAGCGTCGAAAATTTTCGAGATGTATATTAAGTATACTGAGTATTGATCGTTTGAAACTTGCGATCGATGTTTGAAAGATCGATTAATTACGGAGTCGTAGCTAATTTTTCATCGTAGAAATGTGGTTAATAAAAAAAAATTTGAAAAAAATTTTGAGAGGTGTATCGGAGTGTATATTTCATTTGACATCCCGGAAAAAATAATTTTAAACTCGAAAATCGTTTAGCTGAATTAAGTCGATTTCGATCTTTTGCGCGTTGAATCGTACCAAAGCAATGTCTACTCTCAAACTCCGCATGACCCAACGACGTTCATCACTGGGCTTCTCCAACTGTATACATAATACTGCAACGGTAATATCGATCCATTTCAGCACGAGGGACAAGTGAAATTCTTGCCCACGGTCGAGTTCAATGCGACACTTTGATAACGAGTTGTTCCGGAGGGGCTTTGTACGAGTCTAAGGAAGCGCTACGTTTGCATGGAGGACCCGATGTTTTTTCATACAATTTCGATAGTAGCGAAATTCGAAAAAATAAAAATCAAAAAATTCCACGGAGCTATCAAGGGTAGTTTTTTCGATCGCCCGGAATTAAAAATGGAATAATAATAACAATATTGCATTTTTATCTAAAAGCCGCCATGGTTGATTTATCTGAGTAAAAAACTTCGAAAAATGACTATTTTTCGCTGAAAAAGTTTATGAGAGTGTATTTTCATACGATTTGGATAGTAGAAAAATGTTAAAGACTTAAAAAAAAAATCGCGATGTCACGCGTAGTTTCTTCGATGTCGTGGAATAAAAAAATAATTACAAATATCTATATCATACCTTCAGCTAAATGACGTCAAAGTTGAATTTCCTTAAGGTAAAAAGTCACACGCACTTGGATACTCGTGTTTGGACTTTTGTCACGAAAATAAAACCGTTAGAAATTGTATGGTGAATTTATATTTATTTTATCGCGTTTCGGTAGATGGAGGAAAAAATATTTTCGTCAATCTCACGAAGCCGAGTAGACGGTATCTGCGATCTATTAGAGGGATGTCGTTGAACGCACAGGGAAAAGAAAATTGACCGGACGGCGTCTCAGATTTCAATGTACTTTAGCAGAGGGTGAAAAACTTAGCAGCCGACACACCGGTGTATACTTCGTCGTCTCCTCAGTCTTACATACGGTGTTTTATTCACGAGATATTGAATATCGCATTCACCGGAACTGAACTATAATGTCAAAGGACTATGAGACGTCCGAGAGTTCAACTTGCGTTGTTTTGCATACGAGAACGTTTGCGACCTATGCGATCTATAGCACGTGAACGAGAAACTTTATCCATAAGATAATTCGCGAATGTACAGTTCGCGTCACGAGAGAAATATATGTCAACGCAAACAACTGTTCGGACCACATTTGCGCTTTAATCGATTTTTTTTTCTCATTTACCTAACACTACCGAAAGATTAAATATTTTAAAAGACATACAGCTCTCTGCTTTACAGTATGTCGATGAACCCGATGTCGGAGGGCAAAATCTACTGCGATCTGTTATGATACAAAACACCTGTTTCTCAAAGATCGTCGGATCATTGATTCTTCTGGAAATATGAATAATCGAATCGAAAAACCGCATCCGACTCGATCTAAATATTTGAAGAAGATTCACGATCGAAGTTTGTAGAACTTAAACCACTAACTTTGATTAAGTAAAATTTATCGGAGGAAAAAAAAAAGTTCGAAGACTTTAATTTTTTTTTTTCGCGGAAAATAGTCATTTTTTCAAAGTTTTTTTTTTACCTTGCGGGAGAATAAAATTTGTTCCGTGAACTCGAGTTGACATTTAACTATAACAAATGTCAGCGTGGTTTCCGTTATTCCGGGATTCCCCAGACGAGGAAACACCGCCGCGAAGAAGGGAGGGGAGTTCTCAGGTAAAGAGGCGCGAGGGCGCCAACCGGCGCTGATGTAATTCACCCTTTCCGCCTCCCGTTACCAGATGACTCAGAGTTTATAAAGGGAGGGGGAGACACGCGCCGTCCGTCCAGCACATCGCTGTGGGTCACATGAAACGTAACGGGTGGTGACTCCTCGTCATTTAATCGGGAGATTCGATTAATGCAATATACGTTTCGTCACCTCTTTTCATAGAGTTTCGATGACTCTTAATGACGAAGGAAAGGGAAAAAAACCCACCGACGAGTTTTTCGCGATAATTAAAAATAACCTTGGCCTTCGGGTCTCGACGGGTGGTATAAATCGAGAAAAGCTTTTAACGTCACCGGATGCTTTTTCCTCGCACGCGGCCCTCCGCGTCCCTTTCGTCCGCGTCGTTCTCACCCACGTCTACCTAACGCACCCGTTTGCATACATTTCTATAGCTTCGATCTTTTTTTTTCTTCGACAAACAGGTGGTAAAGAATACCTTTACAATTTTTAGTTAAAACGACCCTATTGATCAAAGAAACTACCCGTTGAGATAAATTTACGACTATCTTCAACATCTATTTTTTTTTACTTCGAATGAAACTTAAAAAAATTAACGAGCTATAAAATCAAAGGAAGATCAAGAAAAAAACATTTGTAAGTCTCGAAAATCGTTTCCAGCGATTTGGGAATACGTCGAGAAGGTCGAGATTCGATAGACGTTACGCGACCTTCACCTCGAAACGATCTTTCGGGTGACCTTCGAGATTGTAACGGAGAGGGAGAACATCGAGGAGAAACGTAAAGGGGAGGTTTTGTGAATGCGAGCTGACGATAGGGGGATTCCCTCGTAACGGATTACCACCTTAGCAAAGCCTGATGATTGTATATCGAATTGCGTGACTGTGGACTCTTTTTCTACATAATCCCCCACCCCCACCTCTGTCGCCCCATCAACCCTCTTCCTATCTCGCGTGTTTCGAAAATCGAGCTTTCACTGCTTTCCGACAGCGACGTCGTTGACGAGGGGGGCGGAGCAGGAGGAGGAGGCGGTACGGGTGTTAAAACGATGTTAAGCTTGATCGATGCTTGATTCGGCTCGTAGTTTCATCGAATACACGAGAAATGAGTCATCGCTTACGAGGAACGCTCTACAAGAACACTTCGCACGAGGAGGGAAAAGGAGGTCAAAGCTTTCATCGATATTGACCCTTGAAATTTCTAAGATTCGCGTTTCGCGTTCCCTAACTCGATGAAATTTAATCGAAGACAAATTGTAGACGTCTCTTAGCCGCGATCTGTATAAGAACGATGCCTAACATCGATGAAGAGAACGAGATATTCGCGAGTTTATCGAATGCGGTAGTCGAATAAATTTTTCGAGAGGAAACAAAGAACTCATTACAGTTTTATTTAAAATGAAAATAAAAATTGATATAAAAGCGATGGAAGAAAAAATAATGAAATAAATCGCACGCTTTTTGCAGGAGTTTTATATTTATTTTTAATTCAAGAGGAATCGCCCACCTCTCTTAGTCGCATTTTTTATTAATGATACTTAAGATCAGTGAAGCGAAGGAGATATTTGTGAGTTTTTCGAGTGCAGCGTTTAAGTAATAAAACGAAAAAACTTATTAAGTTTCATAAATAATGAATGAATGTGAAAATAGAAATAAAAAAGACGAAAGACAAAATAAGAAAATGAATTCCACGCGTTTTATATTCCAGCAACGATTCTACTTACGGGGAGGAAAAATGTAACTTTAACTGAATTTCGTTAGAATTATTTTTTAAAAAGTTTTACGGAGGTAAGTAAATTAATTCGAAATGTCTGTTATACATTATTTTTCTACAAACAGCATTCGATGTTAATTAAAAAATAACGCATTGTCCGAATGGAAAAAAAAAAACGATCGCAGTGAAATGAGTAAATGGATCTGCGATGTCTGATACACCTGCGGCTAATCTACTTCCACAAAGAAAATAATAATTTAATTTCAATTTCTTTAAATAAAAAAAAAATTATTCGTACACTGAAACAAATAATGCGTTGGAAGTTAAAAAAATTAATTTTACGGACAAATCGCTACTTGGTATTAATTTTTTTGTTCCGTAAAAAGTCGTCTCAATTAACTATTCGTTCTTCCGACTTATTATTTATTATTTTGTGAGTGTAGAGAGATTGTAAATTGAGGTGAAGTACCAATTTTTTTAAAATCTTTAACCCAATTAATTACACTAAAAAAAAATCGGTTAAACCGCCAAAATCGGCGCTTGTGGGTAGCAAAACAAATATTTCATTCACCGAAAGAAATACTTAGTTAATCTATCGTTGTTTAGTTAAATGGAGTTGCAAATGCCGATTTTGTCGGTTCAACCGATTTTTTTCCTCAGCCTATTATTTTCCGAACTTTATTTTTATTTTTATTTTTTTCAGTGGAAAGTGATCGTTAAATCGATAACTGAAGAGTTCGAATCGATATAAAAAAAAACGAGAGATAAAAATTATCCGATAATCGTTCGATAATTGTCGAAGTCGCAAAATGAATAGACAAAGGCGATTCTGCACTTCGGAAGAGTGTTGAAAAGCAAGCGTTTCCGGAGCCAGTTGGCTGAAGTGGTTGCCATTCAAGTGGTATTCTCTTCGCTGTTCCAGTGCTTAATGTTGCGGTGAGGAAGCAAGGGATGCGGAGGAGGGTTTGCGGCGGACTTTGAGACAGTGGCATCACTCACCCTCCCGCAGCCTTTAGCGGCTGCTAACCCTATCCGAACCTTCCTACCTTCCTGCCTCCTGTGGCCCTGAAGTGCCTGTCTGGCGGGCTTCTGAGTCACGCCACTACACAGTGATTACGGATAGTGGCATACAGAGAGAGAGAGAGAGAGAGAGAGAGAGAGAGATTGGGTGGTTCGTTTCACCACCACTAACAGTACAATCTTCAGCAACCACAGAGGCATTAGAACCGCCTTAAGGACCTCGAGACACATCGGCTAACGCAGCGGCAACGTCCGTCTCTTTGTGACCTCAAGACAAGTAACCATAGATTTCTACCTCGCTAAGCCTCCGGCCCTATAAGTCAGCGCTAAATTGCGTTGGATCACGCAAACTCACTGTTCTCTTCTTTATTCTTACTTTTGCTTCCGTTTTTCCTTTTTTTTCCTTCTTCAAAGACCTTTAATTATTCGCCTACATTGTACCACAATTTCCAGCCAAAGATGCACGAAGGTAGCAGAAATTTCCTCGTCATTTTTTTATACTTTATTGTGACTTGAAAAATAAATAGTATGAGTGAAGTAAAAATTTTAAAAAATAACTTTGCGTGTCGTTAAAACGGAAATAAATGAGTTGCATAAAAAGAAAGGACGAGCAAAGTTTTTTTTTTCACTTTTCTCGTGATTTTTTTTTTTATTTTTTATTTTCAAAAAATTGTTTGAAAATTATTTTTAAACTAATTTGCGATGTTTTTTTTACATTTTTTGCAAAAAATGAGTTTTTTTATACGCTGTGCGATGGAATAAACTATTCTTGTGCAATTTTTTTTTTTTTTATAATTTATTTTTTATCTCGGATCCGAGGAGTCTACGAGAGATCAGTATTACAAATAGAGGTCGGAGAGAGGATGAAGCAAAGCCTTGACGGGGGTAGGGAACACAGCGGGACGCTTCAGTCCGGCAGGGGGTTGACTATAAAAGTAGGGCAGTAGTGCGGTGGAGCAATCAATAGAGGTCGGGATGGCCTCGGGAGAGGGGGATTGCCACACACACAGACGCATATACATATATGTATATATACGTGGATACAGTGTAGCGGGGTTTTGCGATATCACCTAACGAAATGGATTTTCGGGATATGGTTCGCCTATGGGAATCGCGCGGGCGGAAATTCAAGCGATACGATGCGTTTATTCGTCTCCGAGCGCCGACTAGACGGGGAGATCGATGAGTATAAAAGGACCCGCGAGACGGAATTCACGAGATCAATAAATGCCGCCGTTTCGAAATCTCGAATTCTCGAGAACAAAGAGATTCACGCGCGCCTCGAATAAGAAATACCGCTGCGAGAGGCAAAGTACTTTATCGTAAAATAATTCATCGCTATCGGTAAAACATGCAAAATAGTTGCTTACAACCGATTGGACGTAATCTCATGCGACCTTAAATACAAATACAATTGTTTATGTTACACCTACGAACGTATGTACCATTCATTTTTATTCATCGTTATATGTCGTTCCTCTGTAGAACAACGATAAACATTTGTTCGCAATTAGCATTGTTTATAGTCACGTGATATCAGCATTTATGGTCTTATAAAAATATTCGTGTAATAATGGTACAATAAGGTGTATTATGCCAACAATTAAAAAATTTCTTTCTAAATTATAATTTTTAAAATTTGCGATTTTAATAGAATTAATTTTTTTTTTATTTTACGAATGTATTGTAAATTTCGAGGGTAAGATATTTTAATCTCCGATTAATACGATGGTTGCAAATTTTTTATTTTTCGGTACAATAAATTTACGGTTATTTTTTCAAGTGAATTACGAATTGCATGATGTAGGAGTTACGATTATGAATGGTCGTCATATGTATGACTTGAGAACATTTTTTAACACGATAAAAAAAATGTATGAAAATTTAATTTATTGGTAGCCATAGTTTTTTTACGTAAATTGGAACGTTAAATTCATTGCATAAATATGATAAAAAAAATAACGTCCCATATATTAAAGAACGCGGAGATTCTTTTGTTTTAATAATTTACGTTAATTTCGATGAAAATGTACATAAATGTTTCATCATTATTACACATTAATTCTTATGCAGTTCTTATTACAGTTTATGCATACAAATTTGCAACTCTACTACATTATTTTTTTTTGCCGTGATATATAGCTGTACTGATGATTTAATATGACTTCATACGCGATTTTATATGATTACATATCTCTGTTAAAAAGAACGCGATCTACGAAGATGCAGGACAAAGGATTTTCGAACTATAGTAGTCACGATAGGTTATCGTGCCTCATGCACCTATTTTGAATGTACGGTGTAAATAAGTCCTCTAGTCATAGGACAATTTAGTCAGGTGAGCCGCTGCAACAGAGTATAGAAACTCAGATAACAAGGTGTTGCTAGCCAACCTGCGTTTATATCGGAGTGACTGAGACTCTTATCGCGAATGTTTTAACAACCGTGAAAAACGAATCTGACCGCATACCCGGATATCCTCTAACGAATATCCAACTCTCCTTAGTTATTGAACTCGTTAAATCGGAATTCAATTTCTTATCTAACTCCATTAATGAAAGCGTTAATAAGCCATCGATGGTAGAAAATAACTTCGAAGCTCATACGATCGGTGAAAAAGACGTGTGAAATAATTGCCCGAACTCGAATCAGCGATTGAAAATTCGAGTGCATGATATTTCAAAGCGTTAAACTTTTACAAATTGCATTAGTGAGGTTATGGCCGGCGAGTAATAAATTGCGCGATATCTTGGGACTCTGTCGGATGTATTTGCGCATTCGAGTTATGTTAATAAGATCGGATAAAGAAAGAAACAATCTTTAATACAAGTTTTATAGGTGAATTCTAATTTCGACTGTTTTTGTGCTCTGAGCCATTCGGTATCGAGTGCTTCCAGAACTGGCCACCGGTTTCGCATCAACAATAGATCTCTTCTGCCTCTCGCTCGTAAGCGATGCAACGACACCCATGCACCCGCGACGACGTGTGCGTACAAGTGTAAAAACAACACACGGAAGCAAAATCTTTGTACCACACGTACAGAAAAGAAACGAAAGAAACACAAAGCAATAAGTTTTTTTCATTACTCACCCCTAAGTCCAATGAAATACGAGCCACCGTTCAACCATCACTCGCGATTATATTTTTCACCGACTTGTTTTGCTCGAATATTATCGTTTTATTTTTTTCGTTTCCCGTGCGTGCAAAAAGCGCCACTTTGCATTAATTCTCCGTGTTATACTCTGCTCGGGGCTCTTCTTCGTCCACCTCCACTGGTTCTCGTCCGTTCACTCGCTATGTATATATTTTTCCACTCTTCGAGAAGCAGACTACGCGAGAGAAGTGATACTATCTACTTGCACGATTTTCCGGGCGGTGGAAGCCTCAAGCTTGATTCGCAAGCGCCAACACTCGAACACCCATTCGTAGAAATCTTGCGATTCTTGCGAAGCAGACTGAAGAGACGGCTGTGAGACTCGAACGACTGTGGCCACGCAGTGGCGCCACAACGACGGCGATTCGTTGTAACACATAAAATACAAGTATCGTATGAAATGTGCGTTCGGCACTATCGGCGCTAATGTTTATTATGTTGTGTTAAACATAAATGCTACAAAAGTGACAATAACAAACAAATATTTATATTGACAATGGATTGCCGGGAAGATCTGATATTCAACGTGAGTACACGGAAATTGTTATTTTTTTTTTACCGCGTCAATGTATGAGAATATTATTAGGTTAGAACGAGTCGTTTGAGGTTAATTACAACTACCAAACGAAGTGATGTCGTTTTTACTTATTTATAATATTTAACACAGGATGACAACTGCAGAGCTGAGGAAAAAACGAAAGATTCGATTCTTCTCTTGAAAAAGAAAATGCTTCGTTCTCAGTAAGTTTAATGTTTTATTACTTATCAGTATTTTTAGCACTCATCGTTAAGCTAAATTTTCTTTTTTTATCGTCGTTTCCGCTTCACTTATTGACGCGGAAAAATACGAATTTATCGTAACGATAACTAAAAACAAAAAGTTAATTGACAATTTGACGGCAAAATCATTTTTT